>CAJVRI010001054.1:0-593834 GCA_911649635.1 Poeciliopsis gracilis | reverse complement strand
TTCGTGTTCTGTGTTCTGACTTTTCTTGGCCCCTCTCTGTACATCTTTGGTTATTACTGCATCCTCTACCTCACCTCTGGTTACAGCTTCTTCCATGGAAGCAGGTTGGAACTCATTTATGCGTTCTTCAGCTCTGAGTTCATTTATTTTTGGGAACCTATTCACTGCACCTTTTCTCAGTTTTTTTTGCCTTTCTTGTTCCAAGTTTGCAGCTTCACTCACCTGCTCAATTAGGACCTCATCTGATACTGCAGGATTAGTCGGGTACGGTTTTAGTTGGAATTTTACTGCATCGCTTAGAAGTCCAGTGACTATGGAGCACAGGAATTTTCTTTGTATCAGTTCTGGACTGAATTGTTCGCTTTCGTCCTCTTCTTTTGATTTCCAGAGCATTTTCTCTTTCAGTTCTATAGCTCTAAATAGAAAGTTCTGTGCAGATTCTTTTGGATCTTGTGAAATGTTCATCAGCTGATGAAGGAGGTCAGAGGAAGAGTCAACTTTAAAATGACTTCTCAGAATAATTTTCAGAGTGGACAGTGTCAGTCCTGTTTTGATTTCCAGCATGTCTCTCAGGTGGAGCCCCGGGCTTATGGCCCGAATGACTGCTTCCAGGATCTCCGTCTCTGAATATCCTTTCCTATGCCCAGATTCAATTTGGTTGATCAAGCTCGTATAGGACAGTTTATCCCTCTGACCAGCTTCTCCAATCTGCCCACAAATCCGAAACTCCCGCCTGAGGGTCACTTCTGGTATTTGAGGTGATGGAACACGGTGTGGTTCAGTCCCCTCCATATGCACCGTCATACTCAGTTTTTTTTCTAAAACCCCAATTTCCTCCTCAATCCGCTGTCGGGCTTTGTTTTGTTCCTCCTGCAATTCGTTGTACTTGCCTTTTAGTAAGTTTAATTCACCTTCGTTAGATTGTGTCTGTTCTGGTGTTCTGGCACTTTCCAACGTCCAAGATTCCATGAAGGTGATTAAATTATGGAGAAACTGTTGAAACGATTCCGGTTCTTCCTCATTCCCGATATCATCCAGTGTTGACTCCGCTAGTCTGATGAGGGAGCGCCGAGTTTGGCCAGTAAACCCTCCTGAAGGTTCATCACTCTTGAGGCATTTACAAACTAAAATCAGCTCTGACTTCTCCAACATCAGCAGCGTTCTGCTCACTTCGTCTTGAAGCTGCTCCATCGGTATTTCCTCCTCCGACTTCGGTTCGCCTCGTTTAGATTAGTTACTTTTAGTGAAAACTGAGTTGAAATTCCTCCTGGCTCTGGCTCGCCAAAAATGTAGCAGTGTGACAATCAAACGAGCTTTTGCGATTGAGTCCGCCACATTTTAATTTAATATTTGTTACAAAGTAACTCTGTTAGTGGTATCGCTACACAGCCTTTGAAAACAAGAGACACAGCACCCAACAACCGTTCCAGCCGCCGTCTCCTGGCAACGGCGGAGGGATATTAACCCCCCTCCGCAACCACGTCAAACTGCGACACAACTCGTAAATACCACACACAATAAAACCCAAAACAATATTAATTTACGACAACAATTCCATGAAAATGGCTTGTGCGCCACATATACAAGCATCCTCTGGCAGACTGAAACATCCAGAGTTCCTTTCACTGGAACCAAGGAATCAGGCTGAGCTCATGAAAAACAACCCCGCACCATAATCCCCCCTCCACCAAACCTTACACTTGGTACAATGCGGTCAGATAAGAACCATTGTCCTGGTAACTGCCAGACCCAGACCCGTCCATAGATTGCCAGATGGAGAAGTGTGATTGGTCACTCCAGAGAACCTGCCTCCACTGCTTTAGAGTCCAGAGATGGCAGGTTTTACACCACTGCATCAGAAGTACAGATGCAGTGGTCCATCCACGACATCAGCACCATATTGTGGATGCAGTTGCTTCACCAAGAAACTCTCTGTGCACTACTCTTGAGCTAATCTGAAGCTCTGTCAGTTTACGTGGCCTTCCTACTTCATGGCTGAGTTGCTCTCATTCCCAAACACTTCCATTGTTCTTATAATACAACTGACAGTTGACTGGAATATTTAGGAACGAGAAAATTTCCAACTGGATTTCTTGCACAGGTGGCATCCGATCAGTTCAATGCCAGTTCACTGGGGTCCTGAGAGCAACCCAATCTTTCAAAAACTCTTATCAAAACAGTCTGCATGCCTCGGTGCTTAATTTTATAGGCACCCAAACATGTTTCCATGGCCATAAACTGGGCCAAATACAAAGCTCTATTCCTTATCGGTTTATCAGCATCCTGTTGTTTCTTAGCTGTTATGTAGTTTGTGTCTGATGGGTGGACCTGTCCCAGTCACAATGTTATGTTGCATTGGACTACATTAGACATTAGACAAGGTGAATTGGGCACTTTACAGACACATCTGTAGAGTTGCGAAAACAACTCTGTCATCTGCGTAGTTATAAAATATGAAATGTTATGGTTACAGATACAAGGTTGGAGAGCCTGCTGGTGGATCTAGGCTTGGAGGATTACATGAGCAAAAAGCTTTCACTCATCAAGATACTTCAAATTGAAGGAAAGACCATCACTGATCATCGTGTTGAGTGTAAATCAGAACTTCCATGGTACTTTCTAAAAAAACTGATGATGGTTAATGTGACTTCAAGGAATGTAAAATGTACCTCTGAAAGCAATTCTGTTGGTCATGATGCAAGTGAAACATGGGGAGAAGATCTATCAGACCTTGTCAGCACAACAAATGCAAGTGAAATACTCAATCCTCTTGATATCATCACTGCTCTCTTCCTGTGTTCTGATGGGTTTGTTCAGCAAGAACTGGCTCTAAAAATGTCCATGTGTCAGTTCTCTGTTCCTCTGCTGCTTCCTAACTGTGATACACAGCAGTGCACCCTCATGCTGTGGGCCATGAGAGACATTGTTAAGAATTACAGACCTTCAGATCTTGCAGAATCAAAAGGCTTCATGGAAGAAAGAATAGTTCTTTCTGAACTTCCAATGATCTCATTTGTGAGACTGGGTGAGTGCTCTCTGTCCAAATCAGAGATCCTCAACAAACTTCTGAGTAACTCTGAGCAATACCATGATACCTTTGTTCACCGTGACATGGAGTGTCTCGAATCAAACTTTCTGGCCTCAGGGAGCTTTACAAGTCCAGGCAAAAGCAAGCCTGGAAGATTCATTTCTAATGAAGTAAAGACATTTTTTATGGTCCTTGGAACTGGGCACTTCTTGCAGTTATATTTTCCCAAGCACTCCTCTGTGACCCAAAACTTTTCTAATGCAGAGTTCACACCCTTTCTGATTCATAATATGGAGTATAATGGAGTATATTGTGTAATTATGGAGCCCAAACAGTTTTAAACTATTTAATTTTGTCCCCACAGATGACTATGAATTGACGAAATCTTGACCTGTGGACTGTTTTAGACTGATCTCTCAGTCAATACAATGTAATGCAGATAAAATTCAACCAGTTAAAAATGTTCTACAATATTCCTTAACAAATTAGCATTCTGAGGGCTTTCTTTTATTACATCTAGGTTTTGAAGAAAGAGTTATGTTTGTGTTTTCAAAAATAAATGTTCACAATTATAATGTAGAAAGAAGTGTTTGTTCATTTTTACTTTTAATGTCTGTATACAGAAAGATTCAAATATGTTGCTTTAGATAAGATGTATAGAGATACCAACTATTTTTTTCATTTTCATGTTCAAATATATTGTATCCAGTTCAATACAAACTAAGATCAAATCAAAGCATTTAATTTGAACATAACGTGTTGTGATCAAATTTGCTTATATATACATATATATAACCTTTTTATGACCATATAAAAGTTGGTCATAAAAGTTATATGAAGAAACAGAATCTGATTTTATTTTATTTTCTTAACTGGCTGTTCTAGTCATAAACTATATGATGTGGTCCAACATTTAAATGATCATCACTGTCTTGAAAGGTTATGTCTTCATAGTGGAAAATAATGCTGAAAGATGTCAAAGAATTTCAATATATAAAAATCTATTGTCTTGTTTTCCTTCTGATTAAAATGTTATAACAAGGGAAACTAATAACATTTCTACTCATGAATTTTGAAGCTGTTCAATTATTTACCTAAAACTGTTCAAAATGTCATATTTGTAGAATTTGCCTTGATCAATTTTGCTCTTTCACTTTTATTTTACATTCCCTTCTTTGTTTCTAATATTGACATTAAAATGCATGAAGACAATTGCAAAGCTGAAGAAAAAGAATAAATGTGGTTATGTTTGACCGTTCAAACTGTCTGCTGATGTTTTCATTTATTGCAGCCACCTCTTGTTGTTCCAACAACTTCTATTAAAAAACTGGAGCAAACTCTTTACATGGAAATAAAAATAAATAAAAGTAACAACTAAAAGTTGTATTTCTGTACAAAACAACATTTTGCCATAGCAGTCATTTCTAGGTGCATTGCTCTCAAAACTTGATTTTCCTCTTGTTGAAGTGGGATATGTAAAGATCTTTTAAAGAGAATTCAATTAAATGCCAACAATAAACATGTTGTTGTATGCATTAAGATTTAATGCAAGTGTATGCATTAAGATTTATGAAGACATTATTATGTATTTTCTAAAGAACCAATACAATAAACAAACCCAGTAAAGAGAGTGGAGAATTATCCGTTTTCCAGGCTGAGTTCTTGATGCATGAGGTTACAGAAGAGTCAGTGAGTTGAAATCTTGAATTCCGTTTATTAGTACCAAAATAGTTTGGTACAAAACATCCAAATATTTGTACATATGTTTATCTGTTACCTTTACGAGGTAACAGATAAAAATAGCATCCCAGAAGAGGTTCCCATTCCCTTAGGGTCAGGGTTAGGGTTAGGGTTAAGATTACCCTCTATGCCCCAAAGAGGATGTTAGCAGTGTGTCACCCCTTACCCCATCTTTGATTTGCATTTCCTAACATATCATTGTTTTTAGCTTTGGCTTAGCAGCTAGCCAACAGAGGTAGGAGGAAAACACATAATTATTTATTCTCAACAAGTTATTAGGCGGAGACATAAATTATTTTCAAAGGTGTTGATGCCCTTGCTGTGCTTGAAGGAGGAATCCTTCAAATGGAGTTACAGAGACATGCCATGTAAACCTTATTTTCAAGGTGACAAACAGAAATGAGTGATTTATATTTGATTTTAATTTGCAGACTTTGAGGTGAAACAGGTGAAAAGGTGTAAGATGTATTTAAAAAGGGAAGCAAGTTGAGAAAAATTTGACAGCAGAGTAAAAAACTTACATTGTAGATGGAAGCAGTAAAAAGCATTTCTTTCTCTGAGAATTTTTAAATTGTCTCAGAGCTGAATTGTTTTACAGCTAAACAAAGACACACAGACTGCAGTCTGGCTATGAATGTCTTTAATGTTTCCCAGATCAGAATCACAGCATACAGTGTATAATTACTTCTAAAGTAACAGAAATATCATCACCTCATTTATTTATATGATTTCACTTTCCTTTTTTAATCTTTTTTTATTTTCCATTATTTAACAGATTTGTTCATCTCAAGTCTTGGGTTTCTGAATTCAACATAGAATATAAAATGCAAGACAACAGGTGCAGATTATTTATGCATCACTTGAATATTTGTTGGATGTTTGTGATTTGATGCCCGTCTGAACAGATGCAAGATCCGACCTGATATAATGTTCATTTTCTCACCAAACTTTCTGCTGCATCACTTCACTATAGGAGGAACTTTAACTACAACAAACCAACGCAGTGACAGAAATCAAAAAGTTGGACCAGCTCTGTGATCTCATGAGGCATCAGATGGTGTTAAAGCCCTAACATGTTTCCCACACATAAATCAGCAGCTACATGAAACACCGCTACATGACATAATTATATTTTATAGAGTGAATTAGTTTCTACAGGACTGTTTGAAATTGGATCAAATTAGTGAAAAAAGGTCAAGTTTATAGGCGCCGTTTCACTTTAAAGTCATAATAATTCAGAAGTTAAAAGGGTTCAGTGGTTAAATAAAAAAAAATCTCATGCAGATATTTCAGTCTAGGACTATTTTGTCATGTTTTCAGGATATTTGGGTCTTTGTTGTGGGAGGCTTTTAGTGAAATTCTGCTACAGAAACTTTTCTGATTCGGGTTGAATCATGATGCTACAGCGTATCTACATGATGATGTTCTGTCAAAAGTTTAAAAACTAAATCTTTTCCTGCTGATTATGAGTAAATACACATTTCCTTGCTTTGATTTGTTTTAATTGCAAACTGCACCTGTTGTCTTTTGTTGTCACCAAATAAGCATATCATTCATCCACCCAAAAAAAACAAAACAAAGAAGAAAAAAAAAACAAGAAACTTAATATTTACAAATATTTCATCTGTTTGATTCTTACACTTAAAAATGTACAGTTTTGATCCTGATCCAGATGTTGTGTTTCTCCATCGATCCTCCCACCAGGACTGTTTGTCTTCAGTTCCTCTGGACTGAATGAAATCTGCCACAATGGCGCCCTCTAGTGCTAACATATAAAACAAGCCACCACATCCAGGACAAACGTTTTCCTCCCAGCTGCTGCAAAAACCAGATGGACTTCACAACCTGTTACCTCCTCCTTTGTCCACAGGAGGGAGTACAAAAGAGTCCATATTTTGTCAGATTAGCAGGTCGTCCCTCTGGAGTCTGTCAGTGTTTTTAATCTTCTTTTGATCAGTTTGTTTTCTCTTCTGGTTCAAATTTCAACATTTAAGGCTGTGCGAGTTTTTCTTCGTCCTCCTCTTGGCCACAGCGTGTCCTCATATCCTGTTGGGTCCTGATCTGCAGACTTTGTCCAGTCGTGTGATTTGCATTGTGCACATTTCCCGTTCAGTAGTTTATAAAATCTCAGCTGCTTGTCGCATTGACCCGTTTCCATCCCTCCCCGACCACCAGGCAGTAAGAAAACGAAAAACAAAAACAAGCGAAAGCGAGCGCATGTTCAAGGACAGCAACGGTGGCTCCTGTCAGCCATATTGCATGTTAGCTACCATGTGTTCCTGTTCTGCTAACGGGCCCATAATGCATGTTTGACATCTTCATCTTGAAAAGCAGAGCTGGAAAATGATATATTCCTAAACTAACAGAAGGAGAAGAATTAGAAACAACAGACATCAACTGTGTTACCTTTACCCTGTTGAGAAACTCCTTCGTCTTTGCAGCTCTGCATTGCAAAGTGTGCCTGAAGCTACACCGGATAATCAGTGGAGATTACTGAATTTACACTGATAGGAAAATATGTTTGTCAAAAATATTAACGAGGTGAGATGAGTTAACTTGCTTATCTGTCTCCTATAGCTGGCTAAAATGTAGTTCTGTTATCATCTGTGTAATTTAATACTTCATAGGCACAGATCAACTGAATGCATAATTAATGATCTCTTTCTTTACATTGTTAAAAAATAAAATAAAATACATTTGGGAACCCAAACAACTGACATAAACCAGCTAATGTTGGAATGCATCGTCTCACGTTGAACTAATTTACCTTTAGATAATAAAAAGGTGTGATGAGCTTTGTTGCTTTAATTGGTGGATTATCTGTGATTTGTGGCAAATTCCTATTTGAATGAATTTGGGAGAATTTGATGAGCTGAGAAATATTTAATTTGGACTAAGAAGTGGGAAAACGTGCGGCGACTGATTCTTCGTCCTTCCTCCATGTTGCCGTTCTTGAAAAATAATTCATGCATAGATCCCCATTGAGAAAACCCCCTTTATATTCTTTCTCCTTTGTACACATTTATATAGAACTATATATAATATCATTTCTCTATAACTATATTGTCAGCAAAAATCTTTCCACATTAAAACACTTGAACAACAACAGAAATAAACAAGATGAATGAAAGAAAACCACAATCAAAGGCCAGTTTGGCACTTGGTCATGAGAACATACAGCCTGTGTTATCAGACAGGGATTAAAATTCATTTCGACCTTGATCAGAAAGCAAAAACACATTTGGCACGAACCGCGTTGGTAGACTGAAATGACGTTACTGCTGACATCTCAGTACGTTGTTGCTCCTTAAAGCAAAGAAGCACCCAAAGGAGGGGAGAAGTCAAATGAGCCGTAAATAAGACACAGATGTAGAAAAGAAACAAATAAGAAACTTCACACAACACTCTAGAAGACAGTAAAAGCTGACACCAAAGTAAAAAAGAGAGAACATCAAAGGTCCAAAAGCGTTTGTCCCTTTGAAAATTTCTTTAGATTGGAAACTGTGCACCCTCCTGGAAAAAGGTATGTCTGAAAGATCGACGTCGCCTCCGAGCTGATCGTCTGCTCCAACGCAGTTCATTCTGCCTCCTGCCAAGCTGTACAGCACACGATGGAGGAGGTGGAGTTCCTTTTTGAGAAACGAGAGAATGTAAGAAGAGAATGAAGGCCCTCAACCACAGGCCTCCCTTCTGGTTCAGTAGGAGATCCAGTACTCCCTGTCTTTAGGTGGTGCTGGGTGGGCCAGTCCCTACTATACCCTGGTGGTGGAGTGGGGATGTGGCAGGGTGTTGTTGTGGCCGGTGGAAGGGAAGGTGTTGAAGGCATGAAGAGGCTGCATGCTGGTGATGGTGCTTGGGATCATTGTGATGGTGTTGGGCGTCATCAACGGCACGTCGTCGGGAGCCCGGCGCAGCGCCAGCGTGTAGTCGGGCGGGCAGGCGGGTCGCAGGATGTCATGTGGTCGAAGGGGCTCCAGGTCGTGGTGAGCGTCGTGCTCAGAGTGCTTCATCTGCAGGGACATGATTTCCTCCTCCTGGCTGTGAGCGAGGTCATTGGCGGGTACGCCGCGCTGAGGAGACAGTCGGTGCCGTCGCATCTCGTGCCGTTTGTCGCGTTTGTAGTAAAGGGCTGCGAATGCCAGGATGTTGAGGAACAGAAGCGAGGCTCCCACAGCAACCGTGACACTCAGCTCAGTGGAGTAATCACGGGTGTCTCCAGGGAAGAGGTCCTGGATTGGACGGTCCGAGCCCTCGGTTTCAGGATCAGAGGTGAAGGTTGAGTAGGGGTGGGGAGTGGTTCGCGGACCTGGAGGCCTCGGCCTGGGTCTGGAGGTGTCCGGGCCTGGACCAGGACCAGAAGGTGATCGGGTTGTGGTGGGGAAGATCTCATGTAGGCTGTGAAGATGGGGGACAAGTTCCAGCCAGAAAGCCACCTTGTTCGCCCTGTAGTTGTCCCGAACTCGAGGTTTCAAGCCAATATGGAGATACTGCTTGTCCTTTGGGTTGAACTTTGTCCAGATGACCTCTTCAAAGCGGTTGGGTTTGGTGTGAATGAACTTAGTGTCCTGAGGGACGGGGAGGTTGGGGTCACTGATGGAAAACGAAAAGAGAATCATTGATAAATGTGAAAAGGCATTGAGAATGTTTTGGAAACACACCATGGATGCTTCACTAAAGGTCAGGTTACAACCCTAACCCTGTTTAGTTCAATTTAACGAAACTCTCGTTTACTTGAATAGAAAGTCTGGTTCTTTTGGGTCGGTGTGAAGATGCATTATTGGTCTGATGCAGATCAAAAGACAAACTATGGTTAGCCGACAAATCCAGGACTCTGTTTGATTAAAGTGAACTCTTGAGTGGTTTGAATGCATATCTGAATGCCAAGCAAACTGGAGATTGCTCCAAAAGCAGGAAGTTGACTAAAATGCAGGGCATTCTGGGTAAATACAACCAAAACAAACTTGTAAGTTGTGAACCATATGGAACAAACACCATAGTTTGTTGCAATTTTGGTCCACAATCAAACAGGGTCTACAGATCTATCAGGTGTGAAAACATGCTAAAAAGACCAAAGTGTCAATGACTACCGACTGAGGCAGAGCTAAAATATGTCAGATTAAAATGAAACCTACCCAGTTTTGGCAAAGTTAGTCCAGTAAGTCATGACCACAGCACTCAGCATCACGTCATTCTTGGAGAAGTTGCACGGGAACAGGTCAGTGGCGCCGATCATCGGCACGCCAAACACGTACGGTATCTCGTCTCCGTGTGCGGCATCAGCCCATTCGGGTCGCGTCTCTGTCTGGCAGTGGTGGTAAAATGTGTAGAAATAGACAGGCGACTGGAACTCAGCGTGAAGTTTAGCAGTGGCCACAGCTGGCGCCACCCACTGGTGGTCTGTGAACAAAGCCAGGAGAGTCTTTCTTCTCATGTCCCCATTGTCCCTGTCTGCCCAGTCTGTGTACATGAACTTTATGGTTTCTCTCAGGATGTCTTTGCCTGCAAGAAAACAGAAGATAGAGGAATTAAGAAATGCGATCAAGAAAAGACACATTTCTAACAGGCTAAGACGTAGAAATTTCTCTAAATGCATTGAAGTGTGTGGCTGTAATGTGGCACAATTCAAAACACCTCAAGGATTGTGAATAATTTTTGAAGGCACCGTATGTTAAAAGGCGAGACAAAGGGAACAGAATTTGCCTTTCAGATCCCACAATGACTGACGAGAACTTGAGAAGGAGCTGCATTATTCAAACGTGTGTATTTGGACTGCGGCTTGCTGCGAGGGCTTTGCAGGCTGAGCTGTTGGGAACAACAGCTCTGTGATTGGGAGACGGCGGCTGCCTGGGGGCTGATGAGCGACGGCATTAGTGCCCACAGAGCCCCAAAGGCCAAAGCACAGACCCACTGCGGTGAAAGATAATCTCCATGATAGGCGATCTCATTAGCATGCTTGTCTTGGCTGCTACACGCCATCAAACTCGCTTTTTGTTTCTTTCTCACATCTTGTTTGAAGATGCACACTTCAATGAGGAGCTGTGATTCTGAGGTGCTTGATGTGTTTTCTTTATGCTCAAGACTAGATCTCTGAAGGAGTTTATATAAAACAGGATGATGTGGAGAGAGATTTGAAAGATTGACGGATGTTCGGGGTCAAAGTTCATCACCTTCAGGATATCCGTAGAGGTTGTCCACAAAGTTAGAGATGGTGTAGTCGAACGCTGCAGCGGAGATGCCATCGTTGTCCTCGCTGTCGTCCACAAATTTCAGTCCTTCTCCCTGGTTCACACCTATGAGGATGTCATAGTTGAGGAACTCCCCCTGGTGGCACAAAAACAGAATTACAAGTTTTGTAAACACATTTAGACGAGACCAGAACCTGCAGTTGTCACTAAAGGTGCTGCGATGCCTTTCCCTCCCCCCCACAAATTTCTCCTTCAGTGCAGATTAATTTCACATTTTAATTATTGTTTATAAATGTCAGCAAAATGTAACACCTTTCAGACGTCCGTCACAAAATCAGCAGGTGAGAAATTAGTTTAGTTTTTCTGCTTTGACATAAAAAGGCTGACGTGGCAAGAAATGTTTTATGTTTTAAGTTTCTTATTTTGTTTTACTATTCAGTATTAATAGGCTCTGGATAATCACCTTACCTTCCTCCTTGAACAACCTGCATCTATATCCAGTGAATCGTCACTAATCTAATCTTCTGGATTATATTTCTTAATTTTATTCACTTTTAATTCCTTACTTTTTTTTCTTACCAATAATTAATCATTTAATTAGATCATTTTAATCATTTCATTGTGTTTTTCTTGTATTTTTTTTGTTTTTAGCTTCTGTAAAACACTTTGTATTACAAATGTCTGCAAAGAAAGCGCTGTTTAGAAAAAGTTTGAATAATTAAAAAAAACATTTTCTCTACTAAATGTTGACAATATTATCTGCTTTCATAAATATTGGATGCAAATGAACAAATAAAATGCAGCTTTAAATCTTTCTTCATATTTCAATTTTGTTTGATCATCTCAAAACGTAAAAATGATCAATTAATACATTTTCTTGGTTGATAAATTGTCCCAGAAATTATTGCAATAAACGATAATATTGCTGATTTTTATTTCATTCTCAAGAAACATTTTGATTTTGATGAAATATTTCAATTTTGGCCTCTCAAAGAACAACAAAGTTTAATTTTCTAAAGAATACTCCATACTGGAACTGGAAGATATTTAAATATCCAAATAAAACAATCAAAAACAGTAAATTAACAGAAATAAAACACACACACATCAGAAGCCATAAATAAAAATAACTATAAAGTCTTTGGAAACAAAATTGCCCTTCACAAAATATTAATCATCAGATTGGAAACATGAAGCTGGTTTTATTTTATCAGGTTTAACAGCAGCTCACTGTCAGCCTGCACAAGCCGAGTTATTTTTCTCTGACCAACATGTTGCTTCACACCAGCTGCTAAGTGTCACAGCCTGACCTGTAACTGCGTGAAAAGGTCACATCCACACCTCACTGCGACTTCTCAACTTCCTCCAGAGCCACTCAGACGGTGACGAGGTCGTCGTCTGACCCTCACCTGCTGCATGAGGATCTCCGGGTCGTCCGGCACCACGTCTCCGTCCACCACGGGGCCGAAGGCGATGTGGTAGCGGGCGGGCTGGATGTCCTGGTCCACCAGCTCCCTGAAGGTCTTCCTCCTCAGGCAGTCCACCAGGTCGGCGGTCTCTGAGTAGGTGCAGCCCACCTTCTTGGCCAGGTTCTTGGTGTATTTCAGGGGCTGGTAGTTGACGGACCAGCTGGAGATGGCCGTGCCGCTCTGAGCAATGGCCCTGTGGAACAGACCTAAACGGGCGAGATTGAAAAAGGGCTTTTATATTCTGCCTTACTGAAGGTTTTGGACTGTATTCTTTCAATAATCTCTGAAGAAATAACATAAAATCTGACAGATTTCCAATCTAAAGCAGACTACAGAACTGCAGCAAAGGACACTGAGGTAGGAGTGGGAACAAACTCTTCCCATAAGTCAAAAGATCCATTTTAACTTTCTTTTCTCTCCCTGCTTCAGTCTCTCCCTCCGTCTCCTTAGTTCTGCCCATCCTGAGCTGTTGAAGCCAGTCGAGTGGCTCGTTAAGGGGCCGCCTGCCTTTCGCGTTTCCTCTCAGGCTCGCTCCTTTTTCCTTTCCCTCTCCTCTCCAGGGCTGAAGATTGGTCAGTTAATTATTAAGCAGAGCGGCAGAGTCTCCTTTCCCTCAGAGATCAATTATAGTAAGAAGTAGCAGGGAAACAGCTACACCTACATGCATATCTGCTCCAGGAGTGGCAGAGGGAAAGAGCAGGGAGACAGCTATATTTTATTAGTCCTTAAGATTGGCCTCGGTTATGCTACTTTATTTGGCGACTTGTCTTTTCTCATTTTTCCCCCCTGTTCTTTATCACCTGGGTACTAATTGGCAGATTCTTCCATAACAAATAAGGAGCCATGAAAATCTGATCTTCCAGTCAAGGAGAGAAATCAACAGCGAAGCATCCTGGACAGGTCAGCAGTTCATCGCAAGAGACATACAACCACAAACACACAAACCTACGGATAATTAGGAGAAATCAACTGACCTAACAGTGATGTTTGTGAACTGTGGGGGGAAACCGGAGCACCCGGAGAGAACCCACGCACGCACAGGGAGAAATTACAAACTCCATGCAGAAAAACCTCAGGCTGGGATTTTAAACCTGGGACTTACAGTATTATTTCTGCACTCTTCAAGTCTCAGGCAAGTAGACAAACAAATTTTTCACAATCAATATGGCAGCAATGATGATCCCTCTTAGTTACTGATCAATAATTGTGACACAGATAATTATAGTTTTGGTGTATTTCAGCTATAAGTTGTTAGAAGAGGTGATCACAGTACCAAAAATAGATGAAAAACAGATATATGTGCTGATAATTACCTCTGCATTATTGATCTGTTATTTAATAGACAGAGCAGAAGTAGTGGCTCCAGTCAGCAGTAACTGACAGTAACGACGGTTTTCCTTGGTGGCAGAGTTAAGGAATCTGATCAAGGTTGTTGTGAAGACAGGATAGCATGTTCATTTGTTTGAATGGCCTAGTTAAATCCAATTGAGTCTATTGCAAACACAAATGTCGGTGCAAACCTACATAAAAAACTTTCATTTGTAATTCTACAAAGCAAGAGGCTAAATACAAACACTGACTCCAGTTTCATGCTACTTTGTTTTGGTTTTTCTCCTAAGATTCCAATAAAATGTATGAAAGTTTTGTGACAAAATATGTAAACATGCAAATCCTTCTGCAAGGCACCGATGCTCATTTTCTCCATCCTTTATCTCTGTCTCTCATCATATAATCGACATTACGAAGCGTTGCCTTCATCGCCGCCCTGCTGTCAGGTTTGATCTGTGAGAACCTGCTGCTGACATGATCGGTGTCCTTTAATGACAGAATGACGGACTCCTTACCTCGGATCCATGACGGAGGGGGGAAGGAGAGGAGGGATGACAGACAGACGGCTTCTAGTGAGTTGATGTTACACCGATAGATGCTGATGAAGAGGAAGGTGATGATGATGAGGTGACGCCAAAGCAGAGGGATGAAGACAGACAGTGACAGCGGGTCGGTTGTCAGCAACAAAAAGAAACAGGGTTAATGTTGGTTCGGTTGGTGGTTAAAGGGTTAATTCAATATAAAATCGATAAAGGACAAAATGCAGAGTGAACAGTTCAGGTCTCAGGCTAAAAATAAAGATAAAAGGAGCGAAGAAGAATTTAGAAATTTATTACATCCTTATTGCAAGTAACACGAGAAAGTCGTAAAATATCCTCAACACCTCTAAAATCTACCTAATTAACACATAACTTGTGAAAACTTATGTATAAAACCAAGTTTTAATGAAGCACATTCAGAGATTTAAAGTGAATTTTTAAACTTCCAAGACAAGCTGCTACATCCCTCTGACTCCCTGTGCGAAATCAACGCCAAGTTCAAACCGCACAAACTTTATTTCTTCTCCCAGTGATTCCTTGTTATTGTTTTCTGCAGTAAATGTGATAATGACCCAATTAGGACGGCTTCATAAATGCTAAGCAGATTACAGTTAATTACAGTTTATGATTTGTGTTTGAACTTTATAACTTCAGGCATGAAATTATGTTTTCAGTCATTTTGGAACATTGTGGAAATAAAACCCTCTATGTTGTGGTATTTAATATCAGGAAAACGAATAATTTGTTTTTAACACTGGAGTCGTGTAGCAGCAGCAAATTAGAACATTTAAGAAAATCTACTGTGGATTTTCTCTCGTCTGCTTTGGTCAAAATTACACACCGAGGCTTAAATATACATGCAAACCCCAGTTCAATTCAAACATGTTTCTCCAGAAGGCATTTAATTCGTCGATGTGGCTTGTTGCAAATTTCATTTAACCTCAGGTCTTTCTGTTTTGATTTGAATGTTTGAACAGGACGACGAACAAGCATCAAAACTGATGAAGCTGCCTGACTGGAGACCTCTGGAAAATTTGGTTCCTGATTGGAAACCAAGAAGAGAAGTTAAATATTCAGAAAGAATGTGGTCAGAGTACAAAGTGCATTAATGGTGGTGTATGAATATATTTGAGCCTTTAGATATGAATCATACCAATTGCAAAAGCCGGCTAACATCATGTTAAGTTTCATTTCTCCTATGCATTTCAGCTTCTCATAATTATCTCCATGTAAACTAAAACTGCTTATATTTAACAATAGTAAGGATTTTTTTCTCAGCGCTGCTGTATGTTAGAAACAAGGTGCTGCATTTATTGTTGGAGTTAAAAGTTGATAGAAGCAGAGAGAAGTTAAGTTTACAGGTTCCTGGATTAATTCGGTGGGTTAACAGACATCAGCGGCTTCGGCGGCTCAGTCGAGCTTTCGCAGCACATTTATTTTCCAAGCACATTTACAGAGAATTAATTAGTCAAAAACAAAATGAGTGCTTAGTGCTTGAGGTCCAGAGACACACAGAGAATGAGAACAGCTGTGAAACTGCTTTTTCAGATCTCTTTCTGTTCACACACATCTCTGGCCTTTCCAGTTTGTGTGTGAGTCGGGAAAACGGGGCGAGAAGGCAGAGATATTCAGGGCGAGACCTCGAGCGACGCGGAGAACAGAGAGGCAACGATCTGACGAGGACAGCTTCAAGAACGGCGTGATCAAAGGCGGCGAGCGCGTGGCCGTTTGGCCGCGGATCGTCAGCCACGCTGATCTCGGCTCAGATCAAAGCGGCCCGGTTCGCAGTTCTCTGTCCTCTGGTGGGGCTGCGTTAGCGCTTAGCCCCCGGGGTGTTTTGTGCTGGTAATGGGGAGCAGGAGGTCGAACACATGTAGGGTTTTGATGAAGGAAGGGCCTTCCTGCTGCACAACAGAAGCGTCGGCGAGGCAGGTAATGTGGGGTGATGCCGGCGCTCCCGACTCATTTATCTTCTGAGGATGCGAGCGACGCAGAGAGGATCAAACCTGCACGCGCTCATTAGGCACTCGGGAGCTCAAATCCTTACGCTCAAAGGACAAGCGGGGTGTTTTCTTTCAGGAAGTCAAGTGAGCCTCACAGGTTTTAACAGGTGACAGGCTGAAGCTGCCATTCTGCATAATTAAGATCTGTCTGTCTGTCTGTCTGTCTGTCTGTCTGTCTGTCTGTCTGTCTGTCTGTCTGTCTGTCTGTCTGTCTGTCTGTCTGTCTGTCTGTCTGTCTGTCTGTCTGTCTGTCTGAGAGCTCAAATACAACCCAAAAACATTTTATGTCATCCTAATCTGTCATGCTTCTCTCTTTGGTTAAAGCAGCAGTATCTAATGTTCATAAAACAAAATGTTTTTTATTATGTACTGACAGTAAAATATAAGATAATCTGTAAAAACAAATTGATCTCCTCTGTTTTGTCTCTGAGTTTATTTTACCATCTGAAGGAATGTACCAAAAACAACCAATCAGAGCCAGGAGGCGGGTCAATCAATATGCTAATTACAGCCTCCTTTTGCTCTCTGCTGCAGCTTCTTCCTGCTAGCAGAGGTTGCAATGAATGCTAAAGCTAGTTAGCATAACCACTAATGATGGCAGATAATCAGTTTTCTTGTCCCTCCACCATTAGCATATTGAGCAAAGTGTACATAGGTGTGATTGACAGCGCTAAGACCCTCCTCCTGTTTCTGATTGGTTGATTTTGGTGCATTTTTTTTTTATGGCAGCAGAAACTCAGGGAGGAGGAGGAGGATGGGATTGAGCTTTTCACAGATTATCTGTCTCATATTATACTTTCCCAACATGGTGACAATTTTAACAAATATGTAAAATCCATATTTTCACTAAACTCAATCAGTGCAACACAGTAGAGCATCAACTTACCCTCAGAGTGGTGAGACAGGATGAGCAGGTTAACGCAGGAGGCCCCTGCTCCAGATCCAAAGATGGTGATCCTCTCTGGGTCGCCGCCAAAATGGCCGATGTTTTCGTTGAGCCAGCGCAGAGCCTGAATCTGGTCCAGCAGGCCGTAGTTCCCCTTCGCGGACTGATCGCCGGTGCTGAGGAAACCTGTAGGATGAGAAACGGAAAAGTGGAAAAAGAAAGAGAAACAGAGAATTAACGATGCTTTTAGCTTTCATAATGTTTCCGTTGAAAGGTAAATCAGATTGTAGTTAAACTGCAGAGCACAAGGAAAGTTTTAGACAAAACTTCAATTATGACCAGAACTTGATACTCATTAAAAAAAGAAAAGAAAAAAACACTTTTACTTGTCATTTCACAATTTTTCCACATTGGACAGTTTTAATCCTGAAGTCTTAGATAAAATAAAAATTAAAAAGCATCTAGAGCTGAGTCAGTATTTAATAAATTAGAATATTCTGATACCTTTTGAAAATAACATCCTTTTCATTAAGCCCACATTTCTGTATTAAAAATGTCACATTTCTATTATTTGTAAGTGTAAATTATCATAACTAACAGACATAAATCCTTTTAAACATCCATCTGTATGTAGTTAATCTTTGTAATGTTTTTCACTTGGCAATAAAGTTCCTGGAATATATGGACTTTTTAATAAGATCCTAATTTATTGAATGGGTGTGGATGTAAAAAGCGTCAATAAATAAAACATTTGAGCTTTTTACTGCACAGTTAAAAAGTAATAAAAAAGGAGCAGTAGAAACATTAACATGCTGAATGTTTACTAAATGTTCATGACCTTATTTTTATTGGAAACACTGATGACATCATCTCTATTTTCAGAAATATTTTAAGGATTTCCTGACGACGTTCAAGTCCAGAAAATCACACGCATGATCCTGACTCTGCATGAATCAATGCACGTCTAATCCAAGCATGCTGACTGTGAACATGACAGCTTTCCATACATCACTGATGCCTGCTGCTCACCTAATTAAACCCAGAGGTCTGCTTCTTCTGCACCTCAGATCTCCATGACGCGCCGTTCCCTCTGTTAGCTGATATTTGCCTCGCTATATCAAGTATCTTTAATTGTTCAACCAAAGACATAGCTCGTTTCCACTTAGGTAGCAATTAACCGGCAGTCTCTGAATGGGACCTCTAATTAGAGCCTATTAAAGACAAGCATACTGGATAAGTTGTTCATTAAGCCTAAACAATGGATGTTAAACACTTATAAACAGATAGCGAGGTTAGGATATAAAAACAAACAGAGCAGATAAAGAGGGATACTAATTAGAGATAAGACCTTAAAAGGCATCAACATCTATGAAGTTACTCAATTATACAGTAAAACTGGTTTAGATAATGTGACTAAATGTGACTTTTTGTCACTTTAATGTGAATTTAAAAACTGGTCATAAGTAAAGGATGATACAATCTGATTAGTTTTCAGGTTTCTGTTTATCAAAGTAATTAAGTTGAGACCCAAAAACAATGAACGAGTCAGAATATAAATATATTAATTATCTTTTAGGAAGAACTCAATATTTCAGTGCATCGTAAATCTTGCATCCACACAGGCTGTTAGAAAAGCTCTTTTTAATACTTTCTTTAATAAATATGTGTAAATTATATTGTCTAAAGTGATATTATTGTATTTAATTACTATATTCATGTTAGTGATTTAGTTAACAGTTTGCTGAAACTGGAAACAAAGAAAAATGTGCAGCAGATATTTATCAACTAGTACTCGTGTGAAAATGGCGCCACTGTGTGGCAAGACAAAGAATGACAACTCTGAGTCAGAAATATGGCAGGAAATACTAGAACTAGTAATAAAAATCATATTAATATTAATACAGGCGAAAAGTAAAAACATAAACACAAAAGATTAAATAAAGAAACAACTTATAAAATTAGTATTTTATATAAATTATATGGCCATAAAAGTGACATTTTGAAGAAAAGTTTGATGTTCATGTTCTTAGAGCTGCTGCAGTCTCAATATTCCTAACAGCCAGATGAAATAATCTCAGAAACAAATAATAGATGGACTTCATCATCTGATGTCTGTCACTGAATTTGACAATAAACAATAAGAGTTTGTCTAAGATTTATACACTTGAAGAGGAAAACATAAACGACCAAATGTTTTCCTCATCAGCTGGAGCCAAAATAACTCCAGTTTCTGCTTGTATTTATTGATCATTTCTGCATTACAGAACCAAAAGCCAACAAGGCGTTTATCAATTAGACTGGACCCTTTGGTGCTGCTCTTTAAATTCCAGAAACACATAAAAACAAGCAGCACGTTTGGGTAAATTAATTAAAGGGAAGCGCAAACATGGGGCGAATAAGCCGCTTTAATGCCCGACTGTAAACACCACAATAAATTAAACAACGGTTATGCTAAGTAGGTCATTAATTAGGGTAATTAATCTAAAAAACAGCAATACTACAGTGTCAGCGCCGTGTTTTGAAGATAATATGATGTCGCTGCTACTGAAACGTCCAGGTATGAGGCGGCTGGAAATACATAAATCTGTTCCTTATTCTTTTTGTGCAGCTTAATGACACATTGAATGTTTTGTTCTCTGGGTGTTAGTAGTTTTATTTCAGCAGACTGAAAACGTGTTCGTGTTGTTTCTCCTCCTCTCTCTTCATCTGACTATAAGTCAGCGTGTGATGGCCTCCCCCTCCACGCCCCATAATCTGACGAAGGGTTGGGAAAACGTGGAGGACGGGTTCAAGCACGGCGACGCGGCACAAAAACTCCATTCTGCTTGAATCGTATTTAAAACCGGCGAGGAATGACGGGTTAGATGGGCGAGGCAGAGAGGAGAGATAAATAAAAGGAGCAGGCGCGGAGGACAGTGGGTGTTCTGTGACTCCCGGATAGAGGAGCAGTGTTTCATCTGCCTCCAAGACACCAGGGGTTGGCTCCAACACACACACACACACGCACACACACACACACACACGCATGCACACACACGCAGGGATGCTGATCAAAGGCTGACACTACAGAAAAGACTGCAGCCTTTCCTTTCCCCTGCATCTCCTTTACTCTTCCCATACCCTGATCAGACATGTGAGCTCACATCCTGCTCCAGACAGGCTTCTGCAAACACGAAACCGTCACATATCATAGGAAAATTATTTATAAAAGTGCATGTTTTGAATAGCATGTGCAAATAAAACCTGCTTTTATGCGTTTTATGCTCTTATGCTTATTTTTATTCCGATTTATTTGTTCACACATATCTGAACAATGACTTTAACATCTGACTGAAGGACACACTCCTAACGCTGAGTGTGAATAGATGGTTGGAGTGCCAGATGTCTCTAGGTGTGTGTGTGTGTGTGTGTGTGTGTGTGTGTGTGTGTGTGTGTGTGTGGGGTGTGTGTGTGTGTGTGTGTAGTAATTATTCTCTGTCAAAAGAGTCCAGAAAATCACATGTTCTCAGCTTCATTCTCACAGTTCAGAGGCTCATGTCACATATTTTTTATTCCCAGAAGGGAATAACGTGAGAAAAGAGAAAAAGGAATTGGAAAAAGGGGGAAATAAATGACAACATTTCTGTTTTCTTCATCAGGCTTAAGACGAGGCTTTTTTTCCTCACAAATAGCACTTTGGCTTCAACGCAGCATCTGGCCTTGGGTGATTTGCTTCGCTGTTTGTTCTCCGTCTTATTGTGCACTTTTATCTCGGTAAAGTTGTTATTCCCATTGCCAGGCTGTGGCAACCAAATTATCTGTGGAATTATTCAAATTTTATGCCCTCATACTGGGAAGGACCCCTCTGAGTGAGGGTGTGTAGGTGTGTGTGTGTGTGTGTGTGTGTGTGTGTGTGTGTGTGTGTGTGTGTGTGTGTGTGTGTGTGTGTGTGTGTGTGTGTGTTTCTTGCTGGTTTGGTCCAGAACAGATTTTTCCAATCAATCTGTGTCATGGCTCATGTAATAAAGCGTTTCTGCATTTCTATTGTGGACAGTAACTCAGAACACGAACTCTATTGATTAATTGTTTCGGACCTGATCTGTGGCGTTGCTATGGAAACCACAGGACCAAAGGTTTGCAGATCCCCTGACCCGGATGAAAATAAACAAAAAATAGTCCGACGCGAGCCGTTTCCCTCAGATCACAAATATTTGATGAAGTTTCGTTCACAACTGCAACTGAAAAAGTCTTTGACCTTCAGCAGGAAACGGCATCAATGGTTTCAGGAGGCGTGTTGTGATTCTACGATCAGGACTGCAGCCATGCAGCCAACAATGATTCTAGTTTAACATTACGCTGATGATTTATATTTCGTTGCATAAAATGCGGCAACGTGGCGAATGTCTGAACATCTGAAGCTAAATGATACGTTTAAAATCAACATGTGAAAAGCTCTGATCTTTCTTCTTGACTTTGCATCAGTGCAATGCAGAGCTAATCTATTGATTATTTTTAGGAATAACTGACTAATAATATGATAGCAAAAGTTGATTAAAGTTTTTTCTTCTTTTTTACTGAATTTGAACCAAGTCAAGCTAAAAGTGTCACTTTGGGAGTTTTAGAACAAACAGATAAAAAATAGTTGTTTTTCATTTTAAATGCAAAATGCATGGGTTCTTTAGTAAGTACTTACTTCTCTGACTGAATCACTAACTATATGATCCAGTTAACAATTAATCGATTATTAATCAACTAAAAAGATTAATGATGATTAATCTGAGTAATCGTTTCGACCCTGTTTACTACTTTTCTTTATGATACTGTAAGAAACAGAAAGAAGGTAAAATTGTCTTAAGTGTTTTTATTTTTAAATAAATGTGTAGGAGGTGCAGCTGGTGCAGCTGGAAGCTCTGCTGCAACAAGAAGGTCTCAGGTTTGAATCCCGGCCTGCACGGAGTCTGAATGTTCCCTCTCTGCATAACTTCAGGATTTAAAAAAACTATTTTGATGAATAAAATGTTAATCTACAAAATTCAACTACGTATAAACAGGAAATATTAGATTATGATCATATTTTACTCTCTCCTGCTTTGTTTCTTTTCCTCCCCCGCTCCCTCATTGGCTCCTCTACGCTCCGTTCTTTCATGTCTTGGGCCTCCGGTGAGTCGGCGTCTCTGTTCCTGGGTCCAGACCGGAGCTGAAAGCTGCTGGTCTCTGAAGTCCTGGTGGTGGAGAAAGAGGAAGCGGGCCAGCTCCCGGCAGAGAGAGAACATATGCACACGCAGTGTTTCCTCAAAACCTGCAGATCAGCCCCACGTCAGTCTGCGGTGCAGACGTTCAGCGTTAGGAGCTCAGATCTCCCTGTTTCTGCCAAACTAAAAGAGCCGTAAAGTTGTAGAGCAGCGGCGTCAAACTCTTTCATTTTGGGTTTTATCAAGATCACGGATGTTCTTGTCAGAGCGCATTGATGAAACCCGTTAAACTGTTAAAATGTTATTGAGTAGCTGCGTCTGCGCCTGATAAGCACTTCTTTAAAATCACAGTGAACAAGTTTTGAAACTGATCAGTTCCTCCAGGAGTTATTGATTTTTTTATTATTTCTTTTTGCACAGATTTGTGGAGCTAATTTAGAAATATCTGCAAAATAATTTGTGATATTTGTGCAAATGCATGACAGTAAATGTGACTTTTTGTTCGATTATAACTCGACATCAAGTAAAGCTGAGAAAGCAATGTAGTGGAAATAAGATACACTGCCACCTGCAGGTGGGAGTTAGCGTCACCATTTTGACCATTTTGGTGGAAAATGTAAACTTCTTTCTTAAAAATGTGTGGATCTGTTGATGCTGTGTGATTCTGGACACAGCTGTTGTGTTAAAGTTTCATTCCTCTGGCGTCCAAAGGGCCATGTAAATATCTACAGCAGGCCAGATTTGGCCCTCAGGCCTCGAGTTTGACACATGTGTTGTAGAGGAAAACCCAGTGACAGCGAACAAGAAAAATTAGATCAGAGGGAGACAAAAAGAGCCACAGAGGGACACAAAAAGAGAGAGGAGGTGAGATTATAGATGAATGTTTTTGTGTTTCCCCGGGGAACAGAAAGAAGGAGCTCCATCGGTTTCACTCGTCTGCTTTTAACCTGAGTCATTACAAAGTGGCAGCGAGTGTCTATCGATCAGCTCTGGTTGCCCTGTGAACACTTTCACAGCCCACAGGAGGAATAGTTCACAGTCCCGATCACACACACTTGAATCATGAGCCGTTTTCATGCGTGTCTGCGTGTGTGTGTGTGTGTGTTTAGAATCACTAGAAAGTCTTCCTGATTTGGAATCCAACATTTCCTCCTCAGACAAACTCTTTCCATCGTCTCTTGTTTGTCTGTCACTCGGCTCCCTGGGTGTTACAGGCCCTGTGGGGCTGCAGGAGTCAGGAGGTAATGATGGGTGAAATAGGGGCGCCATGGGCCACGTCGGACATGATGTATGACCCGAAGTCTTGGCTCTTCTTATGGGTCTTGTACAAAGCCAAAAAAACCGACTCCCATCATCGCCAGAGATGTTTTCATAGAGTCAAAATTATTTTTTGCATTTCACTTTTCCAGAGCAGCAGGAATGTTTTTTTTTATTCTACTTTGTGTTTTCCTTCAGTTTAATTGTGTTTGCTAAATTTCTGTGTGGATTAAAAAGCATAAATTGCTTTTTAAGCATAAGAATTCAGACTGTTGCAACATTTCTAATTAAAATTTGAAGCAAGAGGTCATGACACCACCTTCACCGTGTGAACAGTTGAAATTTCAGAGATTGTTTGGTTCTTGCTGCCATGTTTGATTTTCAGGTGAAAAATGTTGGACTTTGCAAGCTGAAAGAGGGGAACTGACTGCAGTTTTTTGGCAGATCCAAGATTAAAATCCTGACCTTCTGATTCTGATTTTGGCCAAATATTGCAAGAAAGTCGCTTTGGTGATTACTGGTTGATTTTTAGACCTTCACTGAGGTAAAGAAGATCTGTGGATAAAATCGGCTCCATATTTACACATCAGCCGATCACCGATGAATCAGGACGATCTGCGCCGATGAATCATTGAATCTCCACTTCAGACGGCATTGGACTGAACTTTCCCAGCTCGTATCATGAAATTTCCAACCTTCCAGTAGAAATGAAGAGTTTCCTCTCACTGCTCATGAAATTGATAGGTAAAAACGTATCGGCTGTCAGAAGACATAGTGAAATGAATTTTGAATAACATGAAGTCATGAAGAAGCCCCAACTTTTAAGTTAATGTTTCGCCCTTTGGGAGAATGATTAAAACATGGTGGGAATCAAAGAGGATCAGATACGAAGTTTGATCTATAAAATATGAGTCAAGCTTTTGAGCCACGCTTAACATAATTCAACTTAAGCACATTTTTGATCATCTGGTGATAAACATCCATCGTATCGCAATAGATTATCTCTGACAAAAAAAGGAAAAATGCGACTTTTAAAGAATCTGGAAATGTTCAGAGCATCAACTCAGCTCTTCTAGGAAACACTTCATGTCTTTATATATAGAGGTGTAGACACTTTCAAATTATTAAAACTTCATCACAAAAACGACGTGGAGCTCCAGAGCCAGGATGGAGGGAAGAAGAAGAAGAGAAAAACAGAAAGAAGGAAACAAGAACTAATGAATCCCCAAACTGCACCTTCTGCCAGCAGCAGCAACAGCTGTGCAGTTCCTCAGATTTAAAAAGCAAAACAAACAAGCAGCTAAAATAAATGAGTAAACACGCGTTGTGAGTCTGCTGGGGTTTGTAAATGTGTGTGTGTGTGTGTGTGTGTGCGCACGCGCTCGTAACGTCTTCAAGCGTCTCATTGTACTCGTGCGCATTCAAACCTTCCATCATCGATGGTCGAGTTTTGCTTCAGGTTTCTGCATTCTGCAGTTGCAACTTCAGCGAATGTTTGCGGGTCTCTGGAGCTGAAAGTAAGCGGAGTTTTTCCACTACGCTCTGGCATCGTTCTCACATCAAACAGAGCCCACGCTGGGATGGCCTAGATACTGCTGCTCCGTCAACACGCAGCCCCTCACTCTGCATGGTAATGTTTGCAGCCAGCCTGGCTGCCGTTGGTTGGCTCAGCTTTGTTGTGTTTTTTTTTTTTTTTTTTTTAATTCAGCTGGCACAGTTGGGGATACTCTGGCATTACTTTTCTTGGACCGTTTGTTATTGTTCATAGCATTTCCAAACTATTTTCTTACAAGTGCAGAAACAAAATAGTGATTAAGGAGTACAGCTTGGAGGTTTTTCTTTTGTCTCTGTGTATCGTAACGTAAATCTGGCTGTGCTCGTTGGAAAACAACAAAAAAAATCACACAATGAAAATCTATGTTGCCTCATTTCCAAGCAGAGAAAGAATGCAGAAACTGTTTTTTTGTAGCTGATATTTTCTTCATTTTAAGATGATTTTATTTATCTCATCTCAAAGTTTCAGTGTGTAATGTTTATAAAATTTATTTTTTACATATTCAAACTTGTTACAATGTTATGGCTGTCAGAAAAATCAAGGTCCTCTGCCTTGTCTTGAAGGATGTTTATGTTTTATTTTAATTGTTTCAGATATTTTTTTTAAACATAAATTATTTTTGTATTTTTTATGTGAACTTTCTTTTGCATGCCTTCTAATTTGAACATTATTTTAAAAATACAACTCAAACAAAAGTGTCTTCTTTCAACAAACTCATCATTTCTTATTTAATCCCTTCAGAAGCAACAATCAGAGCCTGGAGGAGGGTCTTAGTGCTGTCAATCAATGTGTATGCGCTGCTCACACCCTTCCTGTGTTCAGCTCATGTTATTCTTCAATTTTAAGGTTTTTGCAGCTGTGATCATGGCAGAGATGCAGACAAACTGCAGATTTCTAGACTCTTGAAAAAAGACAAAACTTACAATTAACTTTTCAGCAATTATAGGAGTTTTTTGAAGTCAATAATTCCTTAATTTTGATAAAAATGTTCAAGTTCTACTGGCAAATTATTTCACTTGCAATAAGACATTTTCTCATGTTATGAATGAAATAATCTGCCAGCGGATATAGTAAATTTTTTTAATCAATATTAAGAAATTAGTGACTTTAAACTGACTTTCTTGCTAAAAAGTTACTATAAACAAGATATTTGTCGTGGAACCTGGAGAAATAATGAGTTTTAGTGTTTTGTTTTTCTCCAATAACACCATAAATAAATTTGCATAAACGCTCTAAACCTTTAAAGACACATCAGGCTCTGCATGTTTTCCAACATCCACCTGTTGCTAAACTTGCCTGAGAGTTGAACAGAATGTCCTAAAGTCTCCCCTGCTGCTCCGTAATGTTGGATCAAACAGACGCCTCCATATCGGCTCCTTTCAAACGTCGGTTTTAAATCGTCGTTCAGCTGCTGACCTTCATTTCCACTCTCCCAGCGCAGCCTGTGAGCCCCCAGACCTTCCTCTCTCATGCAGTTTTGGCTAAACTGTCTAAATAAAAAAGTGTTCTTGAAAAAGAGTAAACGTCCTGTGCATGTTTCTGTTTGTTTAGTTTTCAAATAAACTCAAAGACGAGCGCAGGAGCGATAAACAGACACACTAAAGATGAAGTTTTCCTGTAAAACTCTCTGCTTTGTTTGAAAAAAATAACAATTTGAGGAATTAATAAAAGAGCAAATCCAATGTATATTTGGTGTCAGAGCCAATAAACCTCATTTTAAAGTCACCAAGTCACCATTTATAAGTCTTCTATTTGTCAGAATTTGACTAATAGAAGAACTAACTATTCTGTGGAGTCATTCATAAATATTTAAGAACAGCATTTAATCTACAGAATAAGACCATCAGATCTGAAATATTTATTACTATTCTAATTATGGGAGATGTATGGAGTAGGAGAAACATCCATTTGATTTAGAAGGAGAAAATATTAAAACTTTTGACACATTCAGGCTTTTTAACAAGATATAACATAAAAAAGTCCTTAAAAGTGACATGTGTGGCTCCAGTTGGCTAATAAAAACTTTCATAATTTAAAAAATAATTAGACATTTGTTAAATAAAGACATATTCACATGTATTATCAGAGACTAGCACTAAAGCAGCCATTATTGAGAAGGGATTTCAATGCTACCTACTGGAAAACTCAACAGTCACCGCTCCTGTCTGTTTTCTGCAAACAAAACAATTAATCAGTGTAAAATGATCAGATCCTTAACAGAAAGTTCTGCAGCTCCAGTAACTTTTAGATGCATTTCTGCACCTGAATCAAAAGGTTTAATCGCCTCCCTGGCATGTGAGAAAGTTTTCCAAAGGACCAGAGAGTTTAAAGGGAAAACTGCACCAAAGAAAACCCACCACGTTTCTTGAAAATCCTCCATTACATCCAGGTAAATATATTAACACAGTAAGAGAGCAATACTTCACTGTATCCTGCTTCAGGGCGCCCATCATGCTGACAGGCCCACCAACAGCAAGAAGTCCAAGGCTGCGCAGCGTCTATTATTTCTGAATGTAATAAAAAGCAAACAAATAAATGTGCCGCAGGCTGTTGTCAGAGGTGCTGTTTTCTCCCGTCAGACAAATGGAAAAAGCTGCTTCCATGTGCAAAGCCAGTGTGTGCCCTTCATAACGCACACTGATCCCAACAGGCTGCCGAAGCTCTGAATGATGGCGCTTTGAGGAGAGGAGAGGGAGAAACTGGAGCAAATCTGGACAAGACAAAAAACTACATTCAGGTTTGTGACTTTGGAAGCAAATGAGTTCAAGGTGTCTGCAAATGTTGCCAGGTTCTGTAAGGCCGGTTTAAAAAATCCCCCCAAAAAGAGCCCCGCTGCTTCAAACCTCCAGGATATGAATAAATAAAACCAGACCTGCTGCGCCGCCACTTACAGCCAGTGGCTAAATAAAAATGCATCTCAGGTATAATAAAGCATGTGGCGGCCATTTAAATAATTGAGCTTTTGTCTTGCTGCCTAAAATTACGTCATAACTGAGTGTCAGTCTCTCAGTTACGCCTATTTAGCTGATATTTACTTATTTGTCTGCCTGCTAATTGTTAACTTGCTGACTAATCTAGATTTTTAGTATCAATCCATCTAAACTGCTGTTTTGTTGATCAGCAGGTTGAGCCACTGTAACGGGGAGACTCTCTGTTATTTTCCAAATGACCTCTGAACCTTGTGAACTCTCTAACTGTGATGTCAGCAAAGTGTGCGACGGTTTAAACATGACTCAGATTGAGCTGACGACGCTTCGCTTTGAAAGACGGTGAATCATGAATCTGAAACAAGTTAACAGACTCTGCCCATTAGCTAAAAGAGAAACGTCTTTGCACTTTCACATTTCCAAATCGATAATACATGTGCAGGAAGAGTCGCCGAATCAATACAAACACAGATGGCATGAAAATAATACCCTGAAATGGTTCTGCAAGGCTGAGCGGAGCGGATCGGATCGCGCTCCGATCAAACACAAAAACTGACATTGTTAAGAAAATTGGAGAGCGGAGAGGCATCTACAAGTTATTCCAAAAACTTGCATTTATTCAGGGAGAGAAAATGTTCATGTGGCTCATAGAAAGAGAAAAACTGTGATGTTGTCTGGGACACAAAATGAGCCCATTAATCCACTTAATTTTCACATGAAGGCTTGAAACTCGAGATGCATGAGCATCGCCAGCAGCCGGAGCCATCAGTCACCCGGGACGAGGCGAGTCGCTGCGCAGACAGAGCCTGTCATGTTCCCCAGATCTGACTGATGCTCCAAGGCCACAAATCACAAATCAGCGTGCGCAGAAGCAGCTTCACGCATCTCTGCACATTAACAGTTTACAAGCTCCTGTAATCCTGAGGCTTCTGGTGAAAGACGCGCCGCTGTTTTTCTTTTGTTAATCAGATTCTCGTTTTCACTGTGAGCAGATCCATGACATCATGAAGCTGCTCAGGATGTTCAGCTGAACCATCAGAGGCGGTTTTATAAACCGTCACACAAACACGCTGTGTGGAGTAATTACCCTGCTGCATTTTACAGTCATGTATTCAGAAAATGAGGCGTCAAAAGTGACATTTTAACAAAAACTTTATTGGTTTTATTAGTCCAATGTTTGATAAATGTTCACAAAAGTTCAAACTTTTTACTTTCAATAAATTCTTCAATTTATCACATCTATATTTTATAGTGATAGAGGCTGTTTTATATCTAACATGCAGATTTATTTACTTTCTTTCAGATTTCTATATATTTTACTTGCTTTTTTATTTTTACTAGCTTATTTACTGAATTTCTACCTAATTTAATTAAGCATATTTACTTTACACTAAGTTACTAAATTACATAGTTAAATAATTGCTGTAGTAACTTTTGTGGTCATATTTGATATCAGCTTATTTGTCAAAAAGCTGACATACTTTATTATGTACTAATGCACTTATTTTATTTACTTGTCTATTTATCTGCAAAATTATTTAAACTCCAGGTAGATTTTGTATAAAGTGGCATTTTAATTTAGTCACTAGCAGTAATATTAATGTTATAAGAAAATACGAAACATAGAATGATATGAAATGTTGGACACAATAAAAACAAAAAATAACTTTTTACCCATTAGCACCTCTTTGTATGTTTTCTTACTATTTATTAAGAGCTTCTTGTCTTATTTGATATTGTAAAACAGCTTCTTGTTTGAATTAAAATCACTTAAACTTAAGAATCTGCTGCAGATGGCAGCTTGAATACAAGCATCATTCTGGTCTGAAGAGTCAAAACATAAAATCTGAGTGGATCCCTCGGCTGCAGTATAACCACTAGACCTGCTCTTACGCCGCTCAGTGCCAATGATGCACGAAGCTTTAGCTCATGTTCTCTTGAAACTTTCATTATTTGAGTCATTTTAAATCAACACAAACCCAGCTAACCGAGTCGTGAAGTCTTTTGGTTTAGCAGACCATAAAAGACCTAAATTAACAAATCCACTTGTGGATTCCACTCAGCTCCGCTCCAGGTCTCCACAATTATTTACACTTCAGCACAGAGCAAAAGGGGATTAAATCTTCTAACCCTTACAAAGTCACATTTTGGCTGATCCACTTTCTCTTTTTTTTTTTTGACTTCACAGTGAGTAATGCCAACAAAGATTGGCAGTAGCGTTGCTTCTTGGTGGACCAGCAGATGGATGAAGATTGTAAATAATCATAATCCTTCCTGCTGGCAGGGAAGCCACTCGACTTCAGATGTGTCCTCTACGAACCGCTTATTTCCTCAAGCGAGGATGCTCGTTTCATCCGGGGCTGGGCCAAGTTTTGTTCAAAACACGGAAAGAAAAACAAACCTCTTTTTTTCCCCCTCGCTTCCTCACAACCTTGCCTGCTTTCTTCCTCCCAAGAAAAAGAAAAAAAACCCCAAAAAACATCTGTCTTCAAGGCGAGCCACGGTCTATCACCTACCCACAGCATGCGCCTATTAGACTTATCTTAGCCAGAGTTGCTCCTAATTTGGCAGCCTGAGAGCAATGGGTAGAGTGTTTTGAAAGTTATCAGAGCGAGGCCAGCTCTGTATTTGGCAGGCAGAAGGGCAGCGCCACCAGTGTCTGCCGGCCAGGTTGATTAATAAGCAGCAGCGAAGTGGCTGTGCTAACAGACCTGGAAGCTTCCAGGGCTGTAAATGAATGACACATTAACTCAGAGTTACACGGAAAATGTGTCGACGCTTTCCCCGCTCGTCCCTCGCGCTCACACGCCTCCTCTTTGTCAACTGTTTGAATGGCGGCTTTTTAACAGAGGTGACAGAGGAGGGAGGGTTCCGCCAAACGTGGCAACAAAAACAAACAAAAAAAAGAAGGAGTGAGGTAAATTAAGCTGTTAAATGTGTAATTTAATGACATTGATTTCCTTTATCTGCTCTTTGCTTACATGAGACGGTTCTGGCAGCAACCGGAGCGATGCCGCGCGAGATAAAAATAATGCATTTTAATGCCTCGTTCAAGCGTAGGAAAATAAATTACAGGGGAGATTTTACATGTTGGCGGATGACTGGCAGCTGCAGAGGAGCAGAGCAATAATAATGATAACCCCGGAAATTATGTCCCGAATGCTACTTCCTCATTAAAGCTGTTATTCTGTCCATTTATGCACACTAATGGTAAATCATCAAAATGTCAGTAAAGTTAAAAAAAAGAAAGAAAAAACATCCAGTTGAGAAACAGGAGGAAGTTTTATGTAGAGTTTTCAAGATGTTACTAAAGTAATAATAAACAGTTTGCAGGAGATGATGGTTCAGTTAAAGGAGGTTTTATATGATTTAAAAAATTTAGAAGATTTGTTTAAAATGGGATTCGGGAAAATAGATTTAAAGAGAAAGAAGCTCCTTGATTGGTTCCTCCAAGGTCTTAATTGATGCTTCAGATGGGAAAGATGACAATAATAAATCATGACATCTGCCAGATCCATTGATCCTAAACTGGTTTTCACATTTTCTTTCCTCTCATAAGCAGTGAGTTCAGCATTTGGTCATAATCGGAGTCCCTCAAGGTTTAGTTTCAGGCCCATCACTTTCTACAGATTGGAAGATATTACGTCTAATGCCACCACATTAGACATTTAGTCACACTTATTTCACTTCAAACTGATACTAATCGATGTAAAACATTAACCCTTTCATGCAAGAATTATGATCCTTTACGTCTGGATTTTTTTTCTCCCAGTGTTTTTGATTTTCCCAAAAGATAAAAAAATAAATTCTCTTTTAGGTGATCAGTTGTAATTTTATCCAAAAATAAAGTTGGTATTTGGTCTTTACTTCATGTTACCTGCAAGAGTTTCTACAACAGAAGGAGGTTCTGGATATTCCTGAGTTACTTTTTCAACTGTCTGCCATATTGGATTGAACAAAAGATTACTTGCACTTGCAGTGGATGGCCAGTAGTTGGCAGTGTATCGTATGATGCACTTGTGTCTCTGCATTTATAACATAAAAAACCAGAAGAAAAATGGCTTTTAGAAAGCTGTCCACTGCAGCGTTGTTTGAAACCTAAAACTCTCCTAGCTCTTCTCGTTCTTTTGTTTTTGGATCTGCTCTGTTTCCTCAAACTTCCAGTCAGTCATGTCTGATGATGGCTTGTCCTGGTCCAGGTTCTGGTTTTTGACTAATGCTGTAAATCATCACAACCTGCAGAGTTTCTTAAAATAGAAATTTATTAAACTGATTAAATTATGAAGTGAGCGTATGTGTGGTTTCATTAAATCAACTGCAAAGTGCTTCAGGATATTTATTGTGAGTTGTCGCTACATATAAACTGAAAGCACAAAGTGTTTTAATTAAATCTGAGTTGGTTTAAATATCTTTGCATTTTAATTGATGAAAACATTTTGAGTCTCACATTAATCATTAACAAACAACTTCAAATAAAAACCTTTCCTTTAATATAAACAGATTCTGGTTTTTGGGGGGTTAAACTGTAAAAATATCTTCTTATCTTATTAATTATTAGTTTATTAAACTGCAGGAAGAATAAGAGATTCTTCCTGATTTTAATTCCTTATTTCTAGCCTTCGTTTGATGTTCGTTGGTAATTTCCTGAATACATGATATTGGAAACGACTTTTTAAACAACATTTCTTTCTAGTTTGTTTGTTGAACCAAATCGCTGCTGAAAACGAGTCACTGAGAGATTTACCTGTATGAATAATCAGAGTAAAATATGTCTACTTTGTGTTCGCTGGCAGTTTTGGAGCAATAGGAGGTTCCCTGCTGAGCAGCCAACGTTGCATCGATACAGGATTCGTTGTCCTGCTGTATGGATTCCTGTGAACCGATTTCCATTTCAAGTTACCCTCCAGATCCATCGCCGTTGTTCTGGGATTGATTTGCACTTTTGAACCGAGGCGCCTTCACTTTTAGGAAATGGATCATGTTGTCTTTCTGAACAACTTGATCCCAGTTCGACACACAGACGCCGGTAGGAATATATTTGTGTTGCTGAAACAAAATGCAGAGCATGAACCTTTTCTAAGGCCCAGGTAGTTTTTTATATTTGATTTTTAAACAATGCAAAACTTTAACTTGTAGGTTTAAACTAGAGGTTTAAATGATAAGAGAATAAAATTATAGGGAAGTCATTTCCACAGCAGAAGAAAAGGCAAACTGTGTCCAAGAACCAAAGGATAGAAATTTAAAAAATGCTTTTTGATCCCAAAGAAAAATTGTTTTAACTCGTCAATTCAAAATTCTTCAAATAGTCAAATAGTTGACAGGTTTTGCCGACTACTCTTTAAATTTAAACCTGGAAATTTCCAGACTATAAGGGACGATTGGCTCATATTGACTGGCAACAGTGAGAAAAACAAATAATGTCCAGAAATCTGGGTGAAAAAATGGACCCAAACCTTCAGAGCCACATAAAGACGGTTACAAAGTCGACCTTCTATCACCTGGAGAACATTTCCAAGATTAGAAGACTAATAATCTAAAGAAACTCATCCATGTGTTTATCTTTAGTTGCACTGATTATTGCAGCAGCATCTCCAGCTGCAGGTGATCCGAAACGCTGCAGCTGCTGTTCTGACTAAAACCAGGAAGTTAGAGCTCATCAATCCAGTTTCGAAGTCCCTGCAGTGGCTCAACTGTAAAACGTGTTTCATCCTGTCACTGATGCTCCTCATCCTGTCACTGATGCTCCCAGTGACAGGATGAGTGGAAACTCATTTCAGCTTCTTGTGTCTGGGATCTCGTTCTTCCAGCCTGAATCCAAACTCCATGATCGTCGTTGATACATCGACTGAGCGTTTCCTTTCAGCTCGGCTCTTCCTCCGCAGCAGACCAGAGCCGCCTTGATTTCTGTGGATCATTTCTAATCCCTCCATTCATCCCTCGCTCCGGTCTACCATCACCTGTGAACAAGTCATCAAGTTCCTTAAACTCCTCCACATTTTGGCCGCCTCCTTCTAACCCGCAAAATACGTCAGCTTTTTCTCAGTTAATTTCTAAAGGAGAAACATTTTGTGACTCAGTAATAAGTCTGACACATTAAATCAACTAATTTCATGATAAATTAAAACGAGCTCGAAATTTTCCATTTTTTTTCTACCAAAAACTGGAAGACAAAAGACTCCAGTCTGGTGTTCAGTCTCTGTATCAAAGGACAATTTCTAATTAATTTTATTTCTGTTCTTTTTGTTCTTTTTGATATTTAAAATGTCTTCCAGTTCTAGTGTTGGTTAGAATTTAAAGTTCATTGTCGTGTTTTTGCATTATTAGGCCATTGCTATTATATAACTTGAAAATAGCCGCAAAATAATCATTTTATCGTCCAGAAGAATTGGTTATTGTGACGGGTTTACTCAGTAATTATTTCATTTACTTATCTGAGTGGAGCAGACGATGCTCTGCTGTCACATGCCTCCCCATATTTGATCCAGTTTCTGCTCACCCATTGATACTCCAGGTTTTTTTTTCTTTTTTATTTCTCACATCCCGCTGACACGGTCCTCTGTGTGCGGCCGTGTTTGTGAGTCGGTGGCAGCATTACCATAAGCTACAGGTGTAAACAGTGGTGGGTCTCTGTTGAAGCATTTGCTCAGAAACTAAAAGGGAGAACGCTGTGGGTAGGTGGGCTCAGGCGCTGCAGGGGGGCGAAAACACACACAAGCACACGCAGAGGTGGAATGACGCCTCACGCATACACATCTCCGCATGTTTCTGTTTTTGTCATTTGTGTTTGGGCCGATGAAACCTGATCCGAGTTGCTCAGTCCAGCCTCCGACCTTGAGTGGACGCCGCAGAGACTGTTTGACATTAGCTTCCTTGCCTGCCACAGCGAAGCCACATCAACTCTTCCTCGTGTGTCGTCAAGCGCACGGTTGCCTGGAAACTGGCCACAGGTAAGAGCATCGTCGGGGAGGAAGACGAGGACGACCATGAGGCCCGTCGGGCTTTTCCCTGCTTCCTGCGTCGTCCTCGTCTTCAGGAGCCTCATACGTCTCAGAGTCAGACCCGTTATTTATATCAGAGGCTCAGATGTTTTTCTGTGTCTGCCACGTCGTCCGTCAGCCAGCTCTGGGGACTCCGATACCGTCGAGGAAATCAGGCACGAATACGCTGCTTTTCATGGATTTAAATTTAAATCAGCAGAGAAAAAGCTTTACTGCAAACGGACGGAAAACTAAAAGCTCAACAGGTTTTCAATGAGACTTTTCAACCTTTTCTAAGACGGCACGCCACGTCCTTAAACAATTCAAACGTATCAAGAGTATGGGTTTATCGACCTACTGGGCTCTTTTGATACACTTTATTTAACAGCTGACACATTCATGGAGAGCTTCAGTAAAAGTTTTAAAAGTAAATTAATCTACTGATTGTTTAAAAATATCTAACCTTTAATTTGAGTCTAAGTGTTTTGTGGTGCTTTCAACAAATCGTTTGCTGCAAAGTTTGTTCTGGATGTCAAGAAAGTGAAACTCATCAAATTTCATCAAAAGCAAACAAGTTATGGTGATTTGCTTCGAAAATAAATTGCATACCAAGCAGAAAACCTGGCTACAAATAAACCACCGAGTGGATTCGGCTGGAGAATAAAGTTTGTTGATTTATGTTTAATGAATGCAAAACAATCAGAGTTTACCCAAACCGAGGCACTTTTGAAGCTGCATTAAGATTCAGGCAGTTTTAGGATTTTCCAGCACCTGTGTGAACCCGGAGACTTAAAAACCTTTTTTTTTTCCCCCTTTCTCCGGTTTAGGCAGCACTTTTTTTTTTATCTCCCTTCCTTTCTGTTTCTACTCTTTTTTTATTCATCGTCTTAGCTTCTTTTTTCCCCTCTCTCTTTCAAACACCAGCACAATCCTCTCCAACTCGTTTCATGCTCTACTTCCTCTCTTCTCTCCACTTTCAAAGCCCAGATAGCCTGTGACTGCTGCGCTTTGTAGAAAAACAGCCCAAACTGCATCCAGCTCCAAGATCAGAACACAACTAAACCAGATCCGTGTAAAAAGAAATAGTTGCTGCATGTAGTTCCTGGGCTTGTTTGGAGCATTTCTGCTCCTTATCCTCCACTGGTTTCTGCTGTAACTGATTTATGCAACACTTTGAATGAAATCTCCTGGGATTACAGTTAAATGAATCCAAATAGAATAAAACAAACAGTTCTTCCTTCCTGTTTACGTTTTCCTCTGCATCTCACAGACTTTATGCCCTGGAAACCTCAGCTGGGTTTTTGCACTTTGTCACATCTTTTATACATACATACACATATATAAAAAATAAGAGCCCCACTGCACTGAATCCCAATGAAACCCTCATAGTTATTCCATCAAATATTGATTTCTGAACTCTTCCTGAGTTAAAACATTCGTATTGTTGTTTCTGAATGAATGTGAACTTGTTTTCTTTGCATTATTTGAGGTCTGAAAAAAATATATTTTTTGTTATTTTGACCATTTCTCATTTTCTGCAAATAAATATTAATTTTTTTTTATTGGAATTTCGGCGACACATTGTCAGTAGTTCATGGAATAAAAGAAAAATGTTCATTTCACTCAAACGTAAACCTACAAAAAGTAAAATCAGACAAACTGATCATTTTAAGAGGTTTCTTAATTTTTTCAGAGCTTTATATATATTATAAAAACCAAGGAAAACGTCAGAGAGACACAGAGAAGAAAGAACGAAACTGGAACCAGACTAACAGAGCTGGGATGTTCTGTTTTATGTTTTTTTTCACTAATGTAACGTACCACACCAGGCATCTCGTACTCTGATGTAAAATACATTTCTATGCTATTAAAAAAGAAAAGAAAAGTAGAGGAAGCACAATTAGAAAAGCAAAAGAGAGGCAGAAAGCGATGCAGCGATACAGAGGACAGAGAGAACACGAATCTCAGACATTAACCAGCAGCTTGGAGCTGTTGATGTTTGTGCTTTTGGTCAGCGCAGAGACGACGACTCGGCCGCTCCCCGAGGCTGGAAGTCAATCTACGCTCCTCCTCCACCCACCAAGATGGATGGCCGGCAGTGTCGGCTAATCACGTGCTCCACTGGCCAGGACACAAACACCTGAGGCCAGCGGAGGCATGTGCCTGTCACATCGGCTCTGCAGAACCTCCCTGAGGACACCTGGGAAACATTCTGCAGAGCAAAACCATTTACCCCATGGCTCTGGAGCTCATTGTGCAGCCAAATTCATGACTCTGTGAGGGCAATAATGAACAACAAATGCTGTCTTTGACACAAGCAATGGAAGCTGCATCACAAGATGCTTAACTCGACTAAAACCACGGAGGCCTTAGAGGCTGTGCAGTTATTTCTTCAGCTGCAAAGCCGCCATAAAATGGCACAAATTGAAATTACAAAAATAAAATTGTTTAACAGAAACGCAGCACTTTTGGAAAAAAAAAGAAACTCATGTTTTTAGATTAAAAGTTTTTGTGTTGTGAATTTTATCTGAATACGTGTCTGAAAAACTGGAATAAATTTGTGTAAGATGGAAAAGCCGCAGCATTATTGACTTAATCTTTTGAAACTCAAAAACATGGTGGAGACGTTCACAGTTAGAAAACAGCCAGATCTTTGCTGCTGCAGCGACAGAGGCATTTATCAGAGGTTCTTTAATAATCTTTGCAGGGAGTTTTTAACTGTAATGTATTGTTCTTGTACTATGACAGCATAAATACATATAAATTGTGACTATATAAGTATAATTTCAGCCAGATACTTATTGAAAGTGTTTTAGAGTCTGTTAAGTGAGCAAACAGAATCGTTCCTCATTCTATTAAATCAGATGCAGCTGTTTTTCATTGAATCAAAGTAAAGCTGCTGTTATCACAGTGAGAGGAGAGACAGACGATTTAGCAAACACCAGATTCAGTTCAGATATGAGGTGCAGCCAAACCCATTACGTTGAGTTTTAGATGTATTTTTCTGTTACGTTCCCTGAGATGTTTCTGTATCGTGTCTGCAGAGTATGAAAGCCATAAATCTCAGCCAAAGGCAGCAGTTAGTCTTTTCTGCAGGAGCTCCTGTGCTGCCCAAAGTGGATTATTGCAGCACCAGATGTTCTCCTTAAGTACGTCGCCAAGAGACACATTTGCATGATTGTCTACTGATTGGTTTGGAAAATTTGGAATTAGCAGCGGCCTTCCACTTTATCATTTTTGACCTATCAGCTGACAGCCTTAATGGACTTTTAAAGTACAAGAGCTTCAAAGAGCAGGAGAAAAAATTATTTTAATTCCTTTTTGACAAAAGTTTAGACAAGGGACTAAAGAGGAAATAAATGTCTTTTTGTCTGTATTATGTATTTTAACTGCGACCTGATGCAGGTTGCAACCAGCAGCGCAGCAGGGCGTTGACTTAACCAGAGGGAAATTCAAGTTTCTTCTTCAGGTTTAGTCCCACTGAGCTGCAGGTGTGAAAGCTCAACCAGCAGGTTGCCAGTGAGTTTTATCCAAGGATCTGGCAACAAAGTCTGTGTAGTCTGGGTGACATCGACTTGTTATTGTGTTTTTCTTTCTTCCAGATGTTCAAAACGATCTTAGTCCCACCCAACTCTCACTTAAAGCCAATAAGCCGTGGCAGAATCATGCAAACCGAGTTAGGGTTTGGGTTAGGGTTCAGGGGTTAGGGTTCAGGGGTTAGGCTTCGGGGGTTAGAGTTAGGATGAGGGTTAGGGTTCAAAATCCTTGAATTTCATTTGGGTGTTTTCAAGGTTTGAGAAGCGTTTTGTTTCTGCATAAAGTCCTTAAAAGTGCTTGACATTCAAATGTTTTTTTTTTTATAAAGTGCAATCTAATACTTGATTAAAAGCCTAAATTTGAAAAATGTTATTTACATTTGAAACCAGATATTTTCATACACCTAATAAAAATATATATATATATTTTTATCACCATCTGATGTTAAATCAGACTAAACTTTTACAGAATTACCAAAATTATTTCCATCCATCCATTATCTTACACATTTACCCACAGTGGGATGACAGGGGACAAAAATAATTTATATTTGTTAAATTAAAAACAAAAAAAACTAAATGAGTACATTTAAAAAATCTTATTCTAGAATATTTGCTCAATCTCTGTAACTGAAATAAAAGGTTGTCTTACATCTTACACATTAAACAACGTCACTAAAATTGGATGATTTTTGCTGAATTAGTATTTCGTGGAGAGCAGAAGTTGCGCCTCCTTTAAAACTACTAGATTACGTCGTCTCGTCTCGGTCAAATCTGGTATTTTGTGCATTTTCTCAGCGGAGACTCATTCTAAATGACTCTCCGCAGAATGAAACGGGAACTCCGGAAGAATTTAATTTCCAGACAAATGCGCCCGCGGTTCCACAAACACTCTTCAAACTCAAACTCTTATCTCTTCCTCTCGCAATCTCAGAAAAATATTAGGCTTATAAGTGATTTATCAGTGCAGAATGCTTTCAGGAGAAGCTCATGCACTTCGCCCTTCCCTACTTGTTCATGTTCCTCTCATCCATGTCCACCCGTCCCTTATTTCAGCCTGCCAGAACTTGAAGTTATTAGTCTCCTAATTGCCTCTCAGAAACACTAATTTACCCCCAGAATCCAATTGCTCTCTGATTGTAATGGGAAAATTATGATAGGCCGAATTAAAGAGAGAATATGGGACTGGATATTGCGAGGAAAGACTGAGACAGAAAATATGCAAGGAGAAATAGTTGATGGAGAAGGAAACAGATCAGAGGTAGCTTTATCTTTGATTTACTACTAGATATGCATATGTTACGCATTCCTGATGAAACAACAGATACGTCAAGCCTGGAGAGGGAACGCAAGCAGATTGATTGAGGTTATCTAATCACAACTTGTAATTAAAGGGAATTTATTCACTCAAAGTTGTTAAAAGTGGCCATTGGCATGTTTTATTCTCACTTACACACAACCTGCAGAGGCACTAACACACCCAACATGCGTTATCTGATGGTTTCGGGTTCAACGCTGCCACACACACACACCTGAAGGTATGGATTTCACATGAAGTAATACAAATTTCTTATCAGACAATTATTCAAATCATAGCGTGTGTGTGTGTTTGTGTCTGAGAGACAGAGATTGGAGAAATGATAGCAACAGAGTGTGTTTTGACGACGTCGTCGTCGACGACGACGGGCGCAGAGGGGGGAAGATTACGACTCGTAATAGCCGCTCAGAGGAAATCAATCACGTTCTAATGACAGTGTCCGTGTTCGGAAAGTCGAATGGCAGAAATTAGAGGTGAGGGTGCGGCTGGGGAGTGTGTAATGAAAAAGTCTGCCAGTATTTATGTCTTCAGCTGTGATTCATGCGAAGTCTGACGTCATTAGGAATTATAAACACAATCAGTTCACACACAGCCGACTCGCAATCTGCACATTGATCTCACTCGCTCCAAAGTGTTAACAGCAGGTGCTGCTTCAAGCTCCGTCGCTTCTCCTCTCCTTTCTGCCCCCCACCCGCCTCGCTCTCATGGCCTCTATCACTCGACTCCCGCCTTCCCCGTCTCAAGATAAGCCAATCCTGAGCACATCTTGACCGCACTAGAAGGGAAAAAACACAAGAAGCCGGCGTGGAGGTGCTGCCAAAAGCAGGGTGGGCAGCCAGGCGGAGGAAGGATGGAAGCGAGACAAAAATGAGATAACAATGGGGAGGTGTGAGTACAGTGTGGGTTATTTCAGGCGGTGGGTGGAAATACTGGGTACTCCTCTTGACAAAAGGCTGTGTGTTCTCATTGTTCTGCTGGCAGGAATACCACGGCGTCTGTGGAAGGACTGATAAGACGACTCCATTAAATAATAACCTTTTTTTGACCAGAACTGTAGGTGGTGTGAGGGGTCTTTACCTCTTTGTGAATGACAGAGGGAAAATGCAATCATAATATCCGGGGCTCTTTCAGGAAGTTTGCACCAATATGGTGCGTGTTTACGTTTCCATTAGCACGCAGGAAGGATTAGGTGTTGTGTGGATGGCATGTTGGAGCTGATAACATGTCTTGACTGGCATGTTCAGTTGGATTAGAGTGCATTAAACCTGTTCAGAAAACCACCGCCAGTCCTGCGAGGCTTCGATAGCGATAACTCCACATGCTTGTACTGAAACGGGCTAAAATTACAAAAACATCTCAGTGAGTGGTGGATTACATATTTATTTCCTGTGTTGGAAGTCATTTCCAGTGCTGTAGCACTTATTAAAGGTGTGATCCTGCAGCTGGAGAGGTCAGGTGGTTATGCAGCATCAGGCTGTTACATTTGGCCTGCACCACGATGGATTTCAGCTGCAGATAAACACATTGATGGAGAGGCTAATGATGCCGCCGCCATCTGCTGCCGATGTAGCAACATCCGTTAATATTCCTCCTTAATCCACAGCAGGTTGGGATGAAATGCTTCCTGTGTTGAGGCCAAACGCCCGGATGAAGAGCGATCGCTTGGTGCGTAACGGGGAAACCTTGGCGGAGATTTGATGAAATTGCAAAATGCCATCAGCAAAGGAATTAGGAGGTTAAAACTCCCAAACATCTTATTCAGGGTTTGGTAGTAACTGGTTACATTTTGGAATATTTTATTTCTAAGAGGACTTTCACTGCATTGTACTTTTTGAAGTATTGCTACTATTATTTGAGCCAAATTTCTGGATTTTCTACTCACTGAATGAAGAACAAAACTTCACCAGACACAAACACACACCTGCAGTTTTTGCTAAAGTTTCATATTAACAGAAATTATTTTTGGAAAAGTATTTATTTTGTAATTCATTTTGGTCCTTAAAATAAATTAATAAAATTCTCTCAGTTTCATCAATGCATGTTTGGCCTATATCAGGGGAAATGTACAAATATTTTGGGATTTTTATGAAGAAAAACATTATTCAGGTGTTTGAAAATTATTAAGTTATAGTCAATCTCCTTGGCAACAAGCCTATCATGCATTGGTTCAACCCAGCGATGTGTAGATTAACTTAAAAATGTTCTGGAATTTGCATTAGTAAAGGGATTTTCTTTAGAGGATGGGGCACCAATTGCCTCCCGCCCAGAGGCCCACTTCCTGGTAAATCCGGCCCTGGCCGTATCAACTCGTTTGTCCCTTGCTATTAAAAAAGAAAAAAAAACATTTCCAAATACTCAACCAGAGTGAGAGAAGTGTCAGAATCGCTCCGCCAGAGTGTAAAAACAATCCAAAAGAAAAAGTTCATTGCTATTTACAAAGTAAACAATGATTAGCTTCGCAACAAGCTGCTGTGAGAAGTGACGTCTGTTTATCTAAAACATAGCTAAAATAAAGATAAATTTAGAAAACTATGATACTTAAGTACATAAATACCAGATTTCATAATCAATAACACCAGTTTTGCAGGATGACATCAAGACGAAGACTTTGTAAGGCAGTTTGACCAAAACAAAGTGTTTGTTTGTGATTGGTAGTAAAAGTGTCTCCAAGAGGAAGTTGTGTTCCTGACCATTCTGAGGTCAGATCATTTGTTATTTTAAAAACTGAAGTCGTTTTAATGCGACCAACCAGGCAGAGAGCATGTCGACCAGAGAACCAGCATCCCGACTGCGGACGAGTTGTGGCTTTTTCAACCTCAGCAGGGTCACCAGGAGGTCAGGAGTGTGCATCAGCAGATGTGTGTGACTGTATTTTCCACGCTCGATAAATCTCTGAACCACAGAGCAGAGAGTTTTACATTTTATCTTTAGCATAATTTTATGGACCCATCTTAAACGTTTCCATTTTTGGCTCCTTTCAGCGGCTCCTGGAATAAATTCCAGGGAAAGCTTTTAACCTTTTAACCTACAACATTTATCCCACGCTGATGTCACTGCACAAGAACTATGAATTTCTTTTAGTGCTTGAACTCCTGCCTTGGAATATGCAACATCTGCAGTTGGTGTAAAATGTACCTATATTTTTAATTGAACAAGATTTTGTTTTTCTTTCGTCATCGTTGCTGTTTCAGTTAGCCAAGAATTAATAGAAATGTGTTTATGTTTTGTGTATTTTAACAAAATTCTTCTGGTGTGGATGGATAAATGGATCAAAGTCTCAGATACTAAAAATCTGCATAAATATGGATCTTGAACAGGTTAGAATAAGTCCAGGGTCTCTACAAAACATATTCATTACATTGTTTGCACAAAATCGTTCTTAGATAATTACATTTTAGTCTGGTCAGTTCTGTTTTGGGGCCTCTTGTCACTTTAAATCCAAATAAGCTGCTTATTTGATTCAATGCACGTCAAAACACCTGCATACGGATGCAAACTTATACAGCTGTCCATCTTTGAAAAGCAGAAGTAGAGCCTCCTGCACAACCAAGAAGAATACAACAAGTGTTTTCTGGATGGTAAGTCAAGAACAAAACTCTTGTGTTTTCCAGCAGCCATTGTACAACGCTGCTGCGTAAGCCAGCTGGAGCACCGGTTGGGTAGAAACAGCTCATTTTCCAGATGCTAAAAACTTAATGAGTTGTTTAGAATCAGTAGAGACCCAAACTACAACATGTAATAATTGAATCCCCTTTAACGCATCATTTTAGGACTCGTCCCTTCTAAAATGAAACATTATGAAGCTCATCATCATCATCATTTCCTCCTTTTTCAAACATGTTAATCAACATGATAACAGAAGCAAAGATGCTCAAACTTCTGCTGAAAAGAATTTGAATTTAAAGACTCAGAGTGACATCAGGTTTTCATCTGTGCAAGGATGTCGAAATGAGAAAAATAACCAAAAATAACATGAGAAAAATGAGAATGGTAGCTCTTTTATGTTTAGTCTATTGATTTTATATAAATAATTCTTATTTTGTATATATTACAGAAAAAGAATATTCTAGGGAATGAAGAACCGACTGACAACCACAGAAATAAAAACGACAGAAGTTGCCTTTGATTGATATTGACTGGAACATAATTCACTTAGTCTCTATTCCAAGGTTTCATTACTTCCCTTTAATATTCCACTGCAATGCAATGTTTCTCATTTGCCTCGCGCTTTAATCCTACAAAGTACTGTAAATTGGCTTGTTGCTGAAATGTGCTATACAAACAAATAAATACTGTCTATCCTGAATTTACTGCACCCATAAAACTGCAGCCACATTCAGTTTTGCTGCTGGTGTCGGTGCTTACAGTCCACATGAACCCGTCTTTGGTCGGATCATGTCGGCCCGTCTGAGGATCGGTTTGCTCTCCAACATTACAATGTTGACTTGCAAGCAGCCATCTGGGGAGAAACTCACACTTTACACCAGATCTTTTCATGCTGGCAGCTGAACTGCTGATTCTGGCACCAAAAAAACAAAATCTCACTCCATGAAACTTCTAGAGTTTCATAGAGAAAAATCTAGACAGGAAAAAAACACGACTGCTGTTTGTTTTAATATTAATTTTCAGAGTTGGGTAGTAACTAGTTACATTACTTTAATAATGTTTTTACTTTTAGGAGTATTTTTACTACTCTGTACTTTTTACTTTTATAAATATGAAGTATTTTTACTCTTACTTCAGTAAAATATCTGGATTTTCTACCCAATGCTTGAAGAACAAAATGTTTTAACCAAAACTTCATCAGAAACAGACGCAGAGCTTCAGTTTTTCTTAAAGTTTCTTAAGTTTTCTATTAACAGAAACAGAATAGAAAAACAATTGTTTGCCTGATTTTGTTAGTTTTTGGTTACTTATAGGAATTATTGTAATTTCTATCTTTAAAAAGCCAAAATTCCCACTTAACTTTATATTTCGCTCCACCTGATGATGTAATTTTTAAATATTAAATAATAATTCGATTTGTTATTCAGTACCTCGGTAAATTGTTTTACTTTAACACTTTTATTTAAAAATCCTACTTGAAGATGTGATCATCGTTTCCAATGGCAACACAGGTAACAACAAGATGAGACGTCAAAGCAGGTTTTGTAGGTTAAATCATTTATACTAAAACATCTGTTTACATCTGTGTTGATGCACAAAAATCTGCAAAAATCTGAATAGATCAGAGAAAGATCAAAGCATCTGATGGCAGACATTTTGAGGGCGATGAGGAAAACCAAACAGCCTCTTTTATCAACCCGCTGCAGCATCTGCACTGGTCTGGCTTTGCTTTATCGATATAATCCCAGCACAGAACTGGCTCTAGACGTCTGACTATTTCCATAATGTGTCTGGATGAAAAGATTTACTTCTTCTTCCTCTATGAAGACGGGAAAATAGGTGACTAAAACACAGCTGGAGTGTTTACAAAAGCTCTCACGTATCCCTCAATAAGATAAATGATCTTTTGTTTCGGGTGAGACGGAGCATTAGCCAGATAACTAAAGTGACACGAGCTTCTTGATGTGCTAATTGCTTTCATCGCCTCAATTTGTCCAAGTCTTCCTATCTCCAGATCTGCCAGAACAGGCCTGCGGGAAGCGAGAGGGCTCTTAGGTGCCTAAATGACAAAAATGCAGAAAAACACGAACGGCCCGAGGAAGTGAGTGAGACAGAGACAGAGACCAGGAGACAAGACGCGGGAACAAGCCGAGTTAAATCAGGAGAATGTGGGCTAATGAGAGGACCTGCCACGAGAGGGAAAAAGGCTTTCTGAGTTATTGAGTTTACAAGTGGGAGCACAGCAATGTCTCATTAGGAGCGGTTTCATCAAGTTCACAAAGAACAAGAAGCACAGAACGAGACGGGCCGGCGCTGAAAACACCGGCAACCTTGCAATCACAGAAGATTAGAGAGACCATTCAGGAAACACTTCTGCAGACGCCGAGCACACGGCTCACCCTTCAGATCATTACAGGTTGCACAGCCACTCTTGGGACTGCAGGAATAATTAATCTCAAGCTTGTTTCACTTTGCGGTGTAAGATTTTGACTTTTTAGAGCTGAATAATAACAATCTTCTCTAAAGTTGGCGAAAGATGGAAGTCCTGCAGGTCTGCAGGTCCAAATGATCTGATTTGTGTGGTTTCTGTCTTTATTTTTACATGTTTGGTCATTTATTACGGCGATTTCATTGGTTAGAGTGGAGAAAAAGTGACAGCCCTTCTGTTACGTCTGATATTTCATCTGAAGAGAGATTTTTGGGGTAATTTGCTCATTTCTTCCCAATCATTTTGCCGTTGAGAGATTTTAATTTTACATAGAAACACAAACAATGTTTCTGAAAAACATTTCCATTTGAAATGGACGCCACTGACTGAAAGATTTAAATTCACTAAACTGATCACTTTAACTGTATTTAATCATAATTTCAACTTCACTTACATTTATTGATGCTCTTGTGGAACAAACTGGTGAAAGTAGTAAAAATAAAATTTCCAGAAATGTCAGGTTTGTTAATATTAATTAAAATTTATCGAAACAACAATAAATCTAATTTCTTATCATTAAAAAAATCACAATAAATGATAAATGATGCAATAAATGACCACCCTAATACATTATATTTTAAAATATGACAAAATTACCAAGAAAAACAATATTATTTTAATGAATTACTATTCCCCTAAATCATTTCATTTCACATGTTTCAACATAAATATGTGATCCCAAAATTTGAACAAAATATACAATCACATCTGTGAAACGTCAACCAGATGTAAATCTGTAAATTTTTCTGGAAATCAATTCTTAAAACTGAACCTTTCTATCATTTCAGGTGCCATCTTGCTGCTTTTGCACCGAGTGAGTAACATGGAGTGACAGAAGCAACGGGAAAGAAACGAAGAGAGCAGAAGTGAGAGGAAGGTCATGCAACATGCCAGTCAGCACTGCAAAGACTTTATTAATTCATCACTGTATTTTCTGCAATGAACTGTCTGGTGAGGACAAGGGCCAAACAAACTCCACTCTCTGAGCGATATTATTATCATTACTAATAATGTGGGATAATTATAGCTCCCTGCAACGCGGAGTTCCTCCTCTCCCCGGTTCTTACTGGTGGCAACCCGGATTAATAAATGGAAAATTAAGAAGAGTTGTTTCTGCAGGCGGCGGCAGCAGCTCAGGAATTCGGCGGGTCGACGCGGCCCGGCCGGATCGGCAGCAGCGCCGGCGATGCCGCTGTTCATCCGGGGCCCGATTCATAATTAATGGAGGTTATAATTGCGAAGCGAGAGCATGAGCGACAGACAGCGAGCAAGAAGGAGAGAGAGAGAGAGAAAGAGCAATAATATAGATTGAAAACACACGCACACACGTCTGTGTGCAGCTGACATTTTACACGGCTTTCATTTAGCCATCCCTCTATTCCTCATGTCATTAACATTTACACACACATGCACACAAACATGCACACCGAATGCTTAATGAAATCAGTGTCCTCTGCTTGCCGGTTTGAAGGTCTCACACAACGAGGAAGGAGGTCAGGCGCCAACTTCCTGCGTTAAAGGAAAGTTTCACAGAAAATGAAATCAAATTGACAAATTCCTCTTTGAGAAATGACACTGAACACATTAATAATGCGACAATGTAAACTGTTGGTTCAGTTTAAAGACGTACAGGCTTTACTTCCTCTGTTAGAGTCATTAGCAGACCTGTGATCCGTCCGGAGCCACTGATACTGAAAAGGGGGATTGGAGTTTATTACAAGCCATTAGATGTTTCCATGGTAAGATCCATTCTTCCCTGGTTCCACCGGCAGAAAAGGTCAGGAAATAAATATTCCTAATATATTCAAACCGGAGAGTGTGACCCCATTCCTCTGAAGACACATTGTGTTAAAATGTCAAGATTTGAAACACGCAATATGGACGAGGCTGAGAGACTGAATTACCTCGGATTCATGTAATCAGTTTGATGCAAAATAATGAGTTTTAGTTCAGGACTAACCTGCCAATGGAAACTTTTACCTCCCAAGCTGCTCCTTCTTACCTTTCCATACATGATGACATGTATAAACACTCACTTTATCATGTAAGTATGTGTTTGTTGTTTTGCATATTTATTTTGCAAGTGTGACAGAAACAAAAGTCCTGAAATCGTTTGGATCTTTTTTCTTTTCTTCCATAATTAACAACTGACTGAAAAGTGAAATAAACAGGAAATAGGTCAGACTTTCCTGCCGTCCTGCTTGCTGAATTGAGGGAATCTTGATGAGTGCAGACCGAGCGTCTGCATAGCATACCATGAGATTCATATACATTAATATGGGACGGCTTTTGCTTTTGATTTAACACAAAAAGACATCATTAAGTCAGTTTTAGGTAATAATCAGTCAGCAGATAGATAAATGGAGCATCCAAGTCTCATAGATTTAGTTTTCTTTTTTATTTTCAGGTAATTTATCACCAGAGAGCTTTGAGTGCAAAACATAATAAAACAAGAAATGTTTAATCATCACCACTGGAAAAGGTGTCTAGTAGGAACAGAGAATCTTTTTTTTTTTTTCTATTCTCATCTGAAAGTTGCTCAGTTTTCTCTTTGAAACTCATAAAAAAGCTTCTTTTCGAGGACAAAACTTCATTCATGTTTAAGAGCGGATCGCTCAGTTTTCTGCGTCGTTATTTATAACGAATGCTATCGCGGAGAAACAACGAGAAAAGAGGCACTTCTCCTTGATTTCACTGTCTTTCTTCTCCATAAAAGTAAAGCAGAATACTATCAGCTGGCAAATTTCCACCGTTTGTCATCAACGTTGAGAAGAGGTAACGCCGAAAAACAAATAAACACGGCAGACAGAGGCTGCAGGATGCTGATTTCCTTCGTGTTGCTGCCTGCGCAGCCTGGCTGTTGTGACTAGAAATCAAAGGCTGAGCGAGGAACCAGAGATAGGAATGCTTCTTCCTCACAGGCGCCGTGACTGAGATGGTGTTTGAGTGCTTGCCTCCAGGACGAGGTAATCAGCAGGTACGTAATTGGGTCAATCTTCACTCCACCAGCTCTTAAAACGAACAAATGGACGTTGATTCAGAAGCACCTGGCTGCCTCTTACAAACACAACAGACTTCATCAAATTCTGCCATTTTATTTCTCTTCTATTAAAGCTCTCGGCTTTATTTCTACATGAGCGGAAGAGGTTATTGCATTGCATGCATGCGCTTCACGGGAGCAGCTAAAGGCAGTCATGCGATTGCGCGCATATTTACTCAAACGGCTCCCAAACCTGCTCTTTCAGCCTTTATAATTTCATGGCGGTGCAGGATAATGGGATTTGACCTCATCTCAGACCGAGCGTACAAACGTGTTCCTCAACACGCGCCTGTGTGATTCACCAAGTTTGATTTTCAGTGCAAAGAAGCTTTTACTTCTGCCTAAAGCTGCAGAGAAGCTGATCCTACTGGGCCACTTCCTGTGGTACCAACAAGGCCTGTTGCAATAAATCAATTTATCGGATGATCAATTAAAACAAGCTCAATCATTTCAATCAGTTATAGATCTTCTCTTTTCTCTCTTTCTACCAAAAACTGGTTGATAAAATTCTTCAGTCTGTTATTTTATTGTGTATTCTGGATATTTATAATATCTTTCAGTTCATTAGAACTTAAAGTTTATTGATTTTTGAAAACATGTTCTTCCGTCATTATGCCGTTACCATCATATCACTGGAAAATGGTCTCGAAACAACAATATTATCATTTATCGCGATAACTGATGGGACAGTTTATCGGCTGCAGCCAGCTACTGGATGAAAAGAATCGCAACTCAATTTGCAATTTAATTCTCTGATATAAACAAGAAATCTGAAACACAAAATGAAACCATTCGGTCACGTAATTATAATAAATATGGTCGTTTGAATCTTGACGATAAGTTGATAAAAAGCTGACGATGATTTAATTCTGATGAGTCTCTTTGTAAAGTTTTAAAGTATTTCTGGATTTGTTTCACAGATTTTGGGATTCTTTAGTTTAGTAGCAGAACTTTTTCTGTTTGTGGTCTTTATAGCTCTTGCATTATTTAAAATAGAGATACTTCACAAAACATTTTGGGTTTGCTATGGTTCCTCTCATCTGCTTTTAGTTGGTCATTTTAGCTGGTAGAAACTAAGATTTGTCAGAAACAGTCACAAAAAATATTAATCGACTTGTTTTTTCCCTCATATAAAATCTGGGAGAAACATTTGAAGATTAAATACCATCATAATTTACTTAATAAATATTTTGACCAACTCTTAGCTGTATTTTCCATGGTTATTTTTGTCTTAATAGTTTTTTGAGAAATTAAGTATAAATACAAATATATCTTAATAAAACTGGTTTATTCTTCACCATTTATCTTTTTTTGTTTTAAAGTTTCAGTCTGAATAAAACAGTAACGCCTAAAATGTCTATTTTTTGTTCTACTGGATATTAATTTAGATCAAACCTCAGATGAAACGAAACTTTAATCGAGTTGTGAAGGAAATAAAATCATTCTGTGTTTTATTCCTTTGACAGATTTCGGTTATTGCTGTAAGGTCTGTTCTTTTATCCAGCATTTGTTTCCCGTTCCGTTAAAATGTTCTCGTTTCAGCTCCAAGTTAGTAATCCTATCTGCTGATTTCTCTGCCTTTGTTCTTCAAACATCCCTGTAATTTTCTCATTCTGTCTTTAAGGCCGTCGTTCATTCGACCTTAATTTCTCCCTTTCTGAGCCTTATCTGTGTTCTGCAGAACATGTCAGTGGTTAAAACCTCCACCTAATTTCTCCGTGGTCATGCAGCAGACGTTAACGCGAGGCAAGGTCGACCTGTCTTCCTCCAGGATGACCTTTCCTCAGATGGTAGTTTTTGATAAATGAACTACATTTGTGATTGAAAATGTGATGCATTGAATTTGTAAGAAAAAAATAAATAAATATTGGCTGATTTGCCAGAAAAAAAGGTTAGGAAACCGTTTCCATAAGTTTACCTCAGGACAGACTCTAAAGTCCCACAATCTGATTCTTCTTCTGTCTCTTTGCTTCAGACTTTGAGCTAAATTTAGCTTAGCTAATGATTCACGTATACAACTAAATGATTGATAGAGGGACAGATTGATTCGTGCATGCTTTCAGGAAGGGAACATCACAACATACATTCACTGTCAAGAAGTGAACAAAGCTACACATCAGACCCCTGCACCGTCCCGGCCCACTCCCCCGAGTGGCCGGCAGTCGATGAGCTGACAGAGGATGTGACACTCCTCTCTGTTCTTTGACGAGTGTCGGAGCGGTTATCTTTCTTTCCTGCTTCCCGTCTTTCCTTTTCGCTTCCCTATAGATTGCTCTCACCCCTCGGGACACCTGAGGCAATCAAGAGGTGTTGATTGGTGTCTCTTTCACTTGGTTGATCTGTCTTTTCGAGTGGTGTCAGCTCAGATCCTTTGCACGCACTTTCTTGTTTTTTCAACTCCCCTGCTCTCAGTGCCGCCCCTCATCAATGCTCATTCCCTTTGCAATCACTCTCACTGATAACTTACTCCAACAGTCTCCTCTCTTTGTGTTTGCGTGGACTCCTAATGTCTCGAACTTCTCAAGGACCACCGAGCTACTCAAACTTATAGAGTTTCTCGAGAGTACTTCACATCGTTCACATCTTCAGTGTTTTTATGAAAATCTTTCTTTGACACTCAGTTTATCTGTGATTCTACACTTGATTTGACATCTTCATTCGGTTGGAAATCGCTCAATGATCATAAGCTGAGTTTCCATTTACCATAAAATGGCGTAAATTGGAATTCGGAAATAAATTTGCTTAATGGAAACATGACAATTTAGAAACAACTCAAGTTTTTTTAGAAGAAGAGGACCGGAAGTGGTAGGAGGATGATGTTTTTAATTACTTATCATATAAACAAACTCATCCACTTGTGATTTTAATTGTGTTTCTTATGTATTGGAAACAGAACAATTTTGAAATTGTGTTTTTTCTTCATTAGCAAAACATTTTGCACACATTTGTAATGGACATGCAGCTATAGATGCCACTTATCTATTCAGGATGTGTAAAATGCTCAAAATACTGCTAAATATTTCAGTCTAATTTCTAGTGTAAATGTAGAAGACAAAACTAACTAACAAATAACTTTTCAGCAAGATATAAGAGCTTGTTTTCAGTAAATAATTCTTCAACATTTGATTAAAAAGTTCTAGTTCCACCAGCCGATTATTTCACTTACAACAAGACATTTTCCCCATAATATAAGTGAAATAATCAGCCTGTGGAACCAGTAGTTTGTAGCAACAAACAAGAATTACTGACTTAAAACGAGAAAAGTTGTAAGTTTTGTCGTATCAAGTGTACAAAGATATTTGTAGTAGAAACTGGACCATAAATACTTGGTAAAGATTTGTGTTAAATACATTTACGAATCAAAATCTTATCAATCAAAATGTCTAAAATAGCACCGGTACATTTAATATGACACACACTCTATTTCAGCTTCAGGAACACAAAAAAAATATCCCCACATAAAAACCAAGCAGCACTGTCACAGAAAACAATAGGAGTCTTTTAATCCCGACTGCAATAGCGCTCAATCTGGCAGCCGCTGCATCAGGACACGGAGACCAGAGACCTGACCCAGAAACAGCAGATAAAAGATACACTGTGCCAGATCCAAACGCTCCTCTGGATGGTATCGATCTGGAGGGAGTTTCAATGTGGGCAAGAACTGAATGTTCCCGCCTGATAGTGTTGGCTGTCAGTAACACATGAGACTTCCTCTGGGGGATTATTTAGTGTTTTCCTTAATGGTTGTTGTACAAAACAATCCAAAGAGGAAAAGCTGAAACCTACTAATTAACTTCAGGTATGGAATATGGAGGCTTCACTGAACAAACACAAACTCTTACCAAGTATTATTTGGTCTAGTTTGTAGAGTAAATATTTTATAATAACTGAAATAAGAAAAAACTGACATAAAGGAACTTTTCAGACAGAAACATGAACATGTTGTAAGTCAATAATTTATTAATCTTGATGAAAAAGCACTAGTTAGCAGTAACAAGATATTTTTCCAGCATTTAATAATATGGGAACAATAAGTTGGTTCCAATAATATGAGACGTTTAATCAATATTATAAGCTATTATTACAAAATGGTAATAATGTTAATCAGAATAACTGGATGACGCCTGTAAAATCTTCTGCTTCACCAAAAAGGAGAAGATTTTTGGTCTCTGTAAGACTTTAGAGAGACAGTCTGGATTTAACGCCGGGAAATGAAGAAGAATGATTCACAGGCCATGAACGGATCTTTTCATTTGGAAAATACGAAACAAAGAGTTGTGCAGCAGAAGCAGCTCTTACCGTTTGTTCACAGGGACAATTGACAGATTGTTATGTAAATATCACAAACTCAGATCTCCATCAGTTGAAATGATGAGTTTGATTTTGCGTGACGCGGTGTTGCGGTGGGTGTGTTTGTTTTGTGGCTGCACACGAGGTGCAAAATGTGCTCTGGCCCGTCGTCCCGGCTCTGCTGCCCAGCTGCGCTGCCAGTCACAGTAACAGGAAGAGAAAGCTGCTCCTAAATGGCTGCTAATGGGGAACGACTTTGCAAACCTGAACACCGGCTTCACTAACCACTAATGTGAGTCAGTGTAGAACAGAAAAACTGTAAACTTCCCCGACTGTCCCCAACAGCTAGCATCACCAAAATGAAGCGGTTACCTTAGTAACAACGACAGAAGGTATCAAAAATAGAGAAATAACTATTTCAGGGTGAGTGCAGACATTATTTTACTGCTTTTTTGAGCCCAGGAAATGGAAGGATAATAGAAGCATTATGTCAAATAAAAACTGGGGCAGCGATCATATGGTGATACGTTACTGACTCGCTTTCAACAGAGACTCCAAATGTGTTTTGCTTCTTGTTTTCTTTCCTCTGTTACAGTTCAGCAGCGAACATTTTCATCATCATCTTTGCTTATGAAGTAGTCGACGCTCCTGCTGCTGCTGCTGCTGCTGCTGCTGCTGCTGCTTGTGTAAAGTCTCTGTCATGTTGGATTGCAAAATGCTCCTCAGAACTTCTTTAAAGCTGGATAACGACACAATTGGCTTGTAGTTCTATGGTGGAATATTCAGAAATGTTAAACTGGGAACAATTAAACAAGATTCAATCAAAACAGAATCACATGAATCAACGAAAATCCCTGCTCCCGTGAAGCAGATGTTTGAGCAACTTCTGGTGTTTTAAGTCTCATGTCTTTCCACTCAGGTTTAGAAACAAAAAAAATATATATATATATTTTTTTTTTGTATTATTTTTTTTTTTTTACGTTACGACCTTATAAAAAACATTTCAGTTGCTTTATGTTTTAGAAAAAATTTGCAATGGAAGCAACACCCAACAAAATGGCTACACATTTATGGCACCTCTGGCATTCCATACAACACTCTATACCCTGGGTTGCGATTCAGTATTTCCCTGAGACATTTGATCATGTCTAGTTTTATAAAAACTTTAAGTTGAGTCTAAAGTCAATAAATTAGTGACTCACTCAGTTCTAAGTCACATGATTTGAGTCCAAACCTCTAAAGTTTAAGAATCGGGTCATTTAATTAAGAACTCTGCTTTTTTAAAAATCAATTAGAAAGCCTCAATAGGGAAAATGTTCTTTGGTTGCACTGCAGAATGAACTAAATGAAGATCAACAATCACTTTCAATATAAAACCAGCCTGATTATTGGATCTAAATATATGTGGACCAATGCTAGCGTTATGCTAATGCTAACTAGTAGGAGCTTCTAGACTGCATTAGTCCAAATGAACATGCACAGGTGAATTTAGTGGGAAAAACATTTCAGACTGGAAGGAATTAATCTGAGGACAAGTTTCAGAATAATGTGGGAGTTGGATGCAGAGACAGATAGATGATAGATAAAAGAGAAAAAGACAAGACGAGAGCCAAAGATTAATGAACAGACGGACTGCATGCAACGCAGGAAAATGAAGATGAATGATTCCCAGGCCATGAATGGATCTTTTCATTTGGAAAATATGTAGAAAAAACAGAGAGAAATGGGGTAAAAAAAAGAGGAGAGTGGTAGAGATGGATGGGGGACAGAGGCAGGGTGATAGTGATGGGCTGCATGGCACCGGGGACGAAAGAAAGAGACAGATGAACCGTTAGAGACACAGACAGAGGGACAGCTTTTAGGGTCTGAGACATATGCATGGCAATGAGAGAAGACAGGAGGAACCCGTGATGGATGGAGGGCCAGCACAGGGTTACAGCGGGAGGAAGAGGAGTTGACAACGGCCGGACCGAAGCGCGGGGTGGAGGAAGAGGAGGAAGTCACGGAGGCGGACCGCGGCTGGAGGAAGGGCCGCGGCAAAGTGGAGGGAGGATACGGCGAAGAGAGGAAGGTGTATTCACACAGACAAGCTGTCAAAACAGGAGCTGACTGTTCAGCTTGAAGGGCTGAACCCACCTGACCCAAACATGGCATGATGCAGAGGACGGGAAGAGAGGCAGCGCAGAAAGAAGGTGGAGGAAGATAAAGCGAACCGGCTCGGTGGATTCGTTTATTTAGCAGGTTAGACACAGAAAAAACACAAAAATTAGAATTTTACGTCCAGTTTCTAGTCATAACACACTTAAAAGAAGATTAAACTAGCTTACAAGTAACTTTTGAGCAAGATATATGAGCAAGATATATGGCCTTGTTTTAAGTCAATAATCATTGAATATCAATAAAAACTTTCCCACTTCTTGGAGAAAAATTTTATCAGTGAGAAAAATCTGCCAGTGGAACAAGCAGCTTTTTCTTTTAATCAATATTCATAAATTATTGACTGAAAACAAGGTCCTACACTGCAAAAATACTAAAATCTCACCAAGTAGTTTTCGTGTAGTTTTCAATCTTTGAAATAAAAAAAACAAAAAAACTTTGCAAATAACTTTTCAGCAAGAAATAAGAGCTTATTTTTTTCCTTCCTACTAATAAATGAGTGGAACAAATCCTTATTCATCAATATGAAGAAATAGTTGACTTAAAAGAAGCTTAAATGAAAAGTTTCTTCTAAATTAGTTAAATTCATTTAACTTGCTGCACACTTAAGAGGGAAATAAATGGAAGAGGAATTTTATCCTCTTAATATCTTCTATATTTAAGGTGTAGTGTGCATCTTAAATCTCTTTGCTAAATCAAATGTGAATAAACAGAATTTGTCTCGTCTGGAGTCAGAAGGTAAAGACAATATGTGGAAAAATATGTTATTAAGAAGCCGGCACTTTGTTTACTCTCAAGTTGCAACAATGATTAATATGCGTGTCTGCTATTACAATAGAGAGTTAATGGTCGCTTTTCTTAAAGCTGAGCATATTTGCATGCAAATAAAACCCGAGGCAGAAACACAACAGTGCAAATTGTTTTTCAGTAATGATATTCACCCAAAGTCTGACCCGTGTGACCCGGAACGTCCCAAAGAGAGACAGAAACTCTTGGCTGCGCTTCACATATATTTTGGCAAGCGGAGAGATCGATGGCTGCACTGAGAGCAAGAACAGAAAGCCTGAATCGCCTGCAGAGCGGAGTGACCTGACTGCAACCAGATTCACACATCACGCCGAGTTACATCAAATATACACCTCTGGGAACTGCGCATGTTTTTTTTTTTTTTTTAAAAAGGTCCTTGCAAACATTTAAAAATGACCGCTCATCCTCATAAGAGGACTGGAAGCCGTCCCTGATGGACTGAACTCGCTTTCGGGATTTTATTAAGCAGTTTCCAGTAACAACTACCTTAAAAAAAAAAACAACCGCGATGCCACCAAACTCTGCTGCTGTAAACTATTCAGGATTTTTAAAGACGGTGCAAATGAAAGGACTTAAATCAACATCGATGATGAGAAGCAGAACTCAGTAATCTAAATAAAAGTGGCAGCTGATTCAAGGACGTGCTTGTTGGATATATTAAATTTAATCTGATATTCAAGGGGGTGGATGACTACAACTTGTTTTTTTTGATTAGAAGTTCTGAGTGAAGTAGTAATTAGACACCGAGGAATAAAAATTGCCAAATTTATTTCCTCCCTCGGCAGACAAAACATTTGTCTGTGAAATTCATTTAACTTGCTGCACACTTAAGAGGGAAATAAATGGCAGAGGAACTTAAAGCCATGGAGAACTGGCTGGTAGGTAGAGAAAGCAGAGAGTCCTCCAGATGTGATGCTCCTGGTAAACATCTGCCAAAAACACATTCATTTAGATTCATGTTTTGCAGTTGTAAATACTTCCAACCTTTAATTTCAGCACATTTCATCTCTAGCCAATAATGAAAACATGTTTGGCAATACTTATTTATTTATTAACAAGTTATATGAAACAATGTAAAATAATGTAACTTCTCTCGTCTCTATCAACTCTTAATTAGCGCAACTTTCCGTGCAGCAAAGAGGGACATTTTCCCCACGTTGCCATAACGACCATTAGTCGCTATCTATACAATATATCATCCAGCTGAAAAAGGAAGAACTGAAAAACTATTTTAAGACCAACTATAAAACAACTTGAACACGTAGAGTTCAAACAACTTGACGAGGATCTTAAATTTATTTATTATTTAATTTGAAATGAATTAATTTTACATTTTGTACATTTTGTAGTTCAACCCAAGCACTAAAAGAAACACCCAGCAGGTTTTCACCAATAAGTTCATATATTTTAGTGTCTGGAAAACGAGCCCTTTCAAAAACCTCCCAAGTAAAAGTCAAATTTGGCGAGTGTGCAACCCACACGGAGTTCCAGCATATTTGGTCAGCTGGTTTTACTGTTCTATGCGCTGTACAATGGCTGCTGGAAAAGACAAGATTCAGATCCAAAGGTGTCATCCAAAGAGAGTGATGTGGAAAGTCTTAACAACAATCACTGAATAAATGCGCTGAAAGTAAAGTTGGAACTTTTCTATCTTTATTATTATTATTTATTTTATTGTTGAGATTAAAAATCTCTTCTACGAGAGAATCCTGTCCAAGACTGGCAGCAGCTCAGTTTTCAAAACATTTATAACAAAACAGAAAAAGTTAACAATTTCATAAATGAATTAAAAGATTCACAGACAGATTGAATCTTTCTGAAAATCTGCTTTATAAACATTTAGGTCCATGTGTTTCTGCAAATGGCGCTAAAAATAAGATGGAGCGAAAAATTCAGTTTCTAAAATGTTCCTATTTAAATCATATTGGCACACAGGTGTGCCAAGAAAGGTGAGAGATTTTCAAGCAAAGCAGAAGCAAAGGTCAAACTGGCAGGCTTTGAAGGGTGAGTCTGACTAAAGCCTGGAACTTCAGGCATAAGCTGCAGAGATCTCTGAAGAGGAAAAGGAGAATAGACTGTAATATCATCCTCCAATGCACATCATCTCAACCAGAAAATCACCCACAAGGAAATGTTGTTTAAGTTTGCGAATTGGTATTTTTGACCCGCGAATTCCTGTAAACGATGGAGCGGACGCAGGATCATTGTCTTAGCTGCAGAGGCGACGCTCTCAGAGTTTCCCCTGAGGTAAGAAGGGATGACTCGCGGCTCCCCTGCTGCAAAATCGGTTTTGGAGTCGAGATTTTCTCTTGGAAGGCTTGTGAATTTCTTCACACACGCTGGGTTTGCACACTATATGAATAACACCGGAGGAGCGGTGGCTCCTGGAGTCAGCTGTATTCATGTCATGCATTAACCATGGTATCGCTAATGCATTTCTGAACACTGCCTCTTCCACGCCTCGTGTAAAGAAGCGAAAATGTACGAAACATGACACATAAATGGTGCGCGTCATGTTCGCTTTGTAGGTATCATGAATTCACATGATATAAAAAAAAGATTAGGCAGTTTGGAGGCTAACGATAAAATGCTTTGTCTCCATTTGGCTGTCAATAGCAAATTCTTACGACTCTCATTCAACCATGAAAACCTGAAATCCAGCCAAAAAGGAGGCAGAAAAGAAACTGAAAAAAAAGAAGAACAACAGGAAAAAAAACAAAAAAAAAACAAATCCCCTCATCTTATTCCCATATCGGGCTGCACTCAATTTAACACACTCATATTGAGAACGGAGGAAAGGGTGAAAGCTCTGCCAAGTTGTCAGATCAGTTGCCAATTCCAATTTACATTTTCCACCACCCTCATCTGCTCAAAGCCCACTTAGAGCCAGCTCGTTTCTGCAAAGTCACCCAGACGTTTCATGTTTACATTTGTTCGGCAACTCCCCTCCTTTTGATCACGTTCTACTTCCTGCAGAAGCGCGTGCAGCGAGCGGCCTCCAGACTTTTATCTGCACAATAATGTCATCTGGACCTGGGCTCACCGGCTGAGGAAGAAATATTTTATTCCTTCTGCTCCTTTTATCAGAGTTTTTGTCGGCTTTTTTGCAGTTACGGTGATCTCTTTCTTTGTTTCTCCAAAGCCAAATTAACTTGTTTCTTTCTTATTAAACTACAGCGAATTGAAGAGGGGAAACATTCGGGTTCAAAAAGAGGGTCAGAAGATAAGGAGTATGAGGAAACAAATGAAGAGAAAAAGATCATCGTGAGCACAATTAAAAGGAGCAGCATGTATCCAGAAGGCAAATAATAGAAAAGAATAGCAAGTTATTTATTTGTGGTGCCAGAAAACAAGAAAACAGCTTCAAGTGTGCAACAAAATCAAAGACTGAACCTGGTTTAAAGTTCATTTCACGACCACTGGCTTGTCGCCCTGCAGGAAGTTTGAGAGTTTTCAGCTAAAAATAAAAGATGGACATGAATTCCAGGACTCTAGGGTTAACTTTTCCTCTTAAACTCTGCAGGTTTGCTCCATTTGGACACGGCTTGTACTGTATGTTTCACTTGCATGCAAGGCATCACTGCCATGAATATTGCATCAGTTTGATTATGCAATAAAGATCATAAACAAACTTGTTTGTCCCAGAACTTGAGATGCACCTCATTCGGAGGGTTACAAGAAACACGCAAAGGTTTTAAGAAATATCTAACTAACATTATAAAACATGTTGTATTTAAGCTCAGTTTAAATACATGATGTTCACAGAACAGATTGGGCTTCAAACTTCCACTAGGAAGAAAAACGAGGCGGCCGTTGGGTCGTCCATCATGCAATTTCCTTGTGGGTTGGACCCCAGGGTGCCGTAGTAGTGATGCTGAAGACTGCAATGTATGTGAACAGTCTCATAGCTGCAGGCTAGAATACATAACAGACCAACTCTGTGTATACCAGGCATATACACTCATTCAAGCATGGTTTGGACCCAGATTAGCTCCATTAGAGTAAAAGACAGGTTCTGCCTGGTCTGTTGGCTCTCTCTCATGGTTGCTCACTGAGTAATAACTCTCCTTAGAAATGCTCCTGAGCCTATCAAGCGACACGTTTCAACTTGGTAAATGATGAAAAGTGAATTTACCCGTTAAAAATGGGCTTTTCCATTTCACATCCGTTTCAATTGTTCACAGCAAAAAACCAATCATGTCGAAGCAATAAAAAAAAAAAAAACTTTGCAAATGAAATGTTTAACCTTAAACTTTAAATGTAAAATTAACTTCTAATTTCTGAGTTAGGCAAATAAAAGGTTGGTAGAAATTTACGATAATCAGGTTTAACCTTTAGTACTGTGGCATTATTGCTCCTATTCAATGGAAACATGAGTCATAAAATCACTTTAGGCCATGAAAATGTGACACGGCAGTTTAACAGAAGGCCCAGTGGTTCACTAATAATACTATGTGGAAACTACGCGTGCAAAATGCTGAACATTGTTATAGGCCTGCAACCTGATGCAGCACTTTTGCCTTGCAGCAAGAAGGTCTTGGGTTTGAATCCTGGCCTACAAGGAGAGGAAATGCAAACGCCTTTCTGCCTTTCTGCTTGAAGTTTGCATTTTCTTCCCACAGTGAACAAACATGACAGAAGGTTAATTAGTCTCCAAACTGCCAGAGAAAGACACCAACCATAGACTATAGATAATGGATGAATGGTTTGGACCCTGAAATGACTGTAAAACATTGAATAAGAACTTAAAAATATTTGATAATGCAGAACATGGTAGTTTCTCATAATTTCATATCATGCCAGAATTTTGCAAAACTCTTGGTTTGTGCAGAGTGGAATCTGCAAAGATGATAAAAATCATTGCAAATGAATTTTAAAGTTTGCAACACATAATCATGTATAGTTTGTTATGCATGCAAACCAGTAGAGGGTGAATGGATTGAAGTTACGCTGTGATTTTCCAATCAAACTGGCCACTTAAAGTGCTTTCACCTCTGCTATATTTAGCCAAACATTCATACATCGACACAAAGATCGACAGGTTAAGTGCTCGCCCAACAGCAGAGACTCGCCATGTCTTAGGCAGAAGCTGACGTTAAAAATCCAAAACTTTGATCGTCATTCCCCTTCAAACTGACAAGAAAGGATGTTGGTTCACTTCCACTAGTATTAGCAGGTGCCTAAAAAGTATCACTGCTGTTAATCGCCCCATGAAAGCTAAAAAACTACTTGTTGAATTAGCACCACCGACTGGTAGCTGTGGGTTACTACAGGGAGTATATATATATATTTACACTTTTACACTATCTGTCCTTAAATACAGCATATAGAGACTCTGTCTAAACTGATTAATGTGCAACATCTTCACATCTGGTAATGTTGCATTTATAACTGCATCTCCATGTGAGACAAACTGGAAAAGATGCGTAGAAAATTATTTAGCATGAGCATCACATGTGATTTTATAAACTCCCCACTGCCACACAACCCAGATAAATGTCATGCAAATGTTGCAACAGACAAGACGAGGAGTGAAAGACAAGACGGGTCCAAAAAGTCCGTTGAGAATCGTCCTGTGGAGGACAGAGAACCACGAGCCGTTCTTTCAATGCACTGACTTGCTAAATTACTGATTTTATCAAAATGTAAGACATGGTGTATGTATTAATGGTGTAAACACTGGTTTAATCAATACTTAAACAAGTGTTGTTTGCAAAACAGCTAGCTGTTTGCTGCAAGGCTTTACCTGGCTGATTGGATCTGCAGCTCCTTGATTTTGTGTCAGAGGATAAAGTATCCTCCACGGTCATTTCTAATTCAAGAGTTTGGTTTTATAGAGAAATGCTTGTATGTAAAGTTCAAACATTAAAGTCTCACAAGAAGAGAGAACATCATGGGGTGTAAAATGCCTCTGAGGGGGATGCAGGCAAATGTGCAATTGTCTGCAGAGGAATAGCAGACATGCTCTCTCCCTCATGCCTTCATGCTGTCCCGTTTGAAAGCATTGAAGTATTTTTTTTAATTAGTTCAGTAGATTTAAGCTTGTAATGCGAGATCTCAAAATAGACCGGTATCTATGCTGTGGCTGTAAGACTCGTGAATCGTATCCTGTGCTTTGAGGGTGTTGCATTCAACAAGTGTGACGGCAGAAACACACCATGCAGGAAAGGCTCATTCTGACACAGGAGCTCAGCTCAGGCTTGTTGTGGCACCACTTTAGACGCACCATCTGCTGCACTCCACAGCTGAGCAGACTGCAGCGGCTGAGCAAAGGAAAATATTAACTACGTTCGGCGTGTCTGTGCCTGTGTACCCGCATGCATCCATCCACCGCAGCGGCAGCGTCTGAGGAACAAATAAACGCTCATTATCATCAGCTGCCTTTGTTTTAGTTCAGACGTGTGCGTGTCAGGCCTGCAGAAAAGAAGCGCTGCCTTCCCTTTAGGTTAGCGAGCGCGGCTCGTTTGAGTCCGGCTGATTGGTGCCGGGGGTTGGTGCGTCTGCATAGGCTGATTAATTTGTTAATTAGCTCCAGCAGCTCTTAATGAGATGCCCATACCTCTTCATCCTTCGTCAGGGGAGGAGAGCTGGAGCAGCGCAGGTGGATAACACTTAGACATCCTGCACACACCTATACACAGACATCCGACGTGTTTAAAATGAGCGCAATTCCTCCGACGTGTGAGGCTGTCAATTAAAACTGCAGGTGCTTCGAGAAGCTGGGAGTGGAAAGTAGATGTTCAGAGGGTTAAAGAAGGGATTCAGGCTCACAGGAAATCCACTGCACTCACACAACTCCTATAGTGCATGAAACATAGAGCGTAAAATAGCTGATAATTCATGTGCAATCAGCGTAAGAAGGAAAAAATTGTCTCACTGTATTTGACTTAAAACACTCAGGATTCCTTGTGATGTCAGTTATTGCTTTTGGTATATAAGTCCTGCTGTTTATTCAGCATTTAGTTTGCTTATAGACACAGACAGTAGAGGGTCACTTGCCTCTTACACACATGGACTTTAATTAAATCCCAATCTCCGTACGATGGCTCTTATATAAGAGTTTGATACCATTTGAGGAAACAGCAGCTTCAACTCTTCCTGAAAGGATTTCCACATGCGAGAAGGAATGTGGAAAAGAAGGAATCTCAACCTTATCATCAATACCGATACCAGATTATGTTGGGTCCTTAACAGCAAATTCATCCCAAAGGTGTCCCATCCACTCCAGTTCCACGTCTAATCATCCAGGTTTGCAGGTTTTGCTTGGTGCATGAGGTCATGGGTCACAGCGTATTGTTCCCACAGAGTCGGACACTTAACATGACTTTGTATCCTGAAGGAGTTTGTGTTCGGGTCACTAAAACAACAGGCCAGACCACGAGTCCTTAAAAACAGACCAAGTCTGAGATCTCCTCTTTTTAACACTTTTGACTCAGTGGCTTGAGGAAATATCGTTCTTCTGGAAACTTCCAACCTCAGACATGAATCCTGAAATATTACAGAGAGGTAATATTTACCAAACCATTTGTCTGAACTAATCCAAAGTCCAGCATGTTATAAACCTCAGATACTCTTTATAATCAGGACTTGATCTTCATCTGAAGGTTACATGAAGTTTGGAGGTTCGTATCTAGTGACTTTACATCAGAGAGCGTCTGCTCTCTTATTTTACCTGCCCTGCATCTTCCTTGTAGTCCAGGAAAAAGACTTCCTGGAAATGCTTTAAAGTGGTCTTGATAACAGTTCCTCACGCTTCATAACGTGACCTTTGTGCTTCTCTGTGTGCAGAGAAAGTCGACTTTCTGGCCGTGAAGCGATCTGGCTGTGTGAGGGAAGGAGCAGAAGCCGCGTGTGTTTTGGAGCAGGGCGGAGGTAAAGGAGCAGCAGGCGGAGGAGAGCAGGTGTAGCCTGGCTCCCACAACGCTTACAGCATCTGCTGCAGGGCCAGCCGGCTACTATAATCGGCCCATGTTTGGCATTTATGTGTGCGTGGAGAAGAGTAGCGTCCACAGATGAGTGACTACCTTTTCTCACTTCTCTCCCAGGGCTCCCCGTCCTTTTTCTGATCCGTCCAGCTCCCCCTCCATGCTGTCTCATTTTATTATGTGTGTGACAGCCAGTTGTCCTTTCACCTTATCCGCCCATGTCCCGTCAATCAGGGCTGCATGGACCAACAATGCCCTCAACATAAAGCAGCCCTGTCCTTGACCCCATCATTCGTCAAATGCAAATGATTTGCATTACTATTCAGATCGCCGGCAGGAATCCCACATGACTCACTCCGTCTCTCTCTCTGTCTCACTGCTGGCCTCAGGTGTGGTGGTAGGTAGATTTGATAGGTTAATGCAGCAGTAATGTCGAGGTAAAAGACTGAAGCAGTCGGGGTTAGCAGAGATCGGCGTCCAGCTGTGTCCCAGGTCAAAATCCATGGAAAGTGGAGGTAAAATGATGCTGCGTTGCTCCTGGGAAAACTCTGCCTCGGAGGTTTTCGTTCTCTTCATTCTCTGTCTGTCGAGCTTTCACAGGTGAGGCCTGTGAAGCAAAGTGAATTGTAGAGCAATTTCCTCTTTAGCAAATACTGGAATATAATCTCTACAAGGCAAACATCCCCACTTCTCCTCTTCATTATTCGTTTGTGAAAATCTGCTCCATTGTTCCCACTTCACAAAAAGCTTGTGAGAGACGGGCTCATTTGAAGACTGATTTGGTAAATAATGACACTGTCAATGCAAAGTCGTACTAAAAGTTGCATTAACAGTGATTATTTGTAATCAGGATATCTGCAGGATTCAGCAAGTGAAATTTCAGATTTTTAAGGCCTTTTCGATTCCTGCTTAAATTAAATTTAAGACAAATATAAGGAGTGGCTCATATGGACAGAAGCAATCCAGTGACAAAAATGTATCACTATCCAACAAGTGATACATTTGCAGTTACCCGTCTTTGCAGGTGCAAAGAAAAGCTGGCAATGGTATTAGCAAGTAGTTACAGATCGTCTCAAATCCCAAAAACCAGTAAAAATTTCTGCATTAACTTTTGTCTGACTAAAAAGTCCGACAAGGAAAAAAAAATACCACCTACAAGATTGAATAGTCCTGCCACAAACAGTTTGAAGAATATTTAAGGCCTGCTTACATTTTAAATATTAATTTAAGACATTTCAAGACTTTAATCTTAGGTAAATTAATTTCAGATTGTTTAAGGATACATGAGCACCCTGTGTATTTAGTCTTTCCTCTCACTGTCCTCAAAATAAGTTCATGAAAAGTTAAAACTGGGCGGCACCATGAACCGATTAGTCGCCTTCCAGTCATCCGTCGACTGTAACTGTTTCAAATAAATGATCAAACATGAAGATAACCTCCATATTTTTGATCCCAATTTATTAGGATCAGACAATAAAAACCAGGGAAGCAGCGTTTTATTGGCTATAAAATCACGCTGCAGGGAGATTCGCTGCTTTTACAACTAGAAAATGTTGCAGGATTTCTACACTGACGTCGATTTGCAGACCTAATTCTCCATCCATCCTTTAACTTTTGGGAGTAACTGCAGTGCCATGCTGACTTGAGATGAAAGTTTTCAAACAAATGATTCAATATGAAGATAACCTTAATATTTTTGACACGGTGGAGGTCAGATGGTGCTGTGGGGATGATTACATGGCTCTAGAGTAAGAAGAAAGTTATTTTCAGACCTAATTAATCATCCATACGTTTGTAAATTCATATTTAACTTTGATATTCTTCAAAAATGGGAACAAATAATCTACAATTATAAACCTATAAACTAAAACACAAAATTGTGCAATTTTGTGTAGTGACCCTTGAAGGATCAACATCTAATAGCAACAATATTCAACTTTAAATATTCATGCTGCATAATTATAATAAACAATCTAGTACATTAGGCTTAAAAGGGAAAATGAAAACATAAATTGCACAAAGTGCCTTGCTGCTGTTTTGTTCACCAATATGTTTGTCGCTTTAGGAGAAGCCGTACAAATGAAACAATTTGCAGAAAAAAATGAACTGAAGCTCCCCTTCCTGTTGTGCATTCAGTGCATTTCTTTCAGGAAAACTGAGATCCGCTGGGAGAAAATGCAAGAACTCACTCAAGTAGCACAAAACTCAAATCAAAAGGGATTTATCTGCCGTTGCCGTCCAAGCAAATGTTCCTGTTTGAATAAAGCATCAGAGAAACCAACACGGAGCTAACAGAGCAGAGAAACATAAATGTAGAATTATGCCATATGTTAATTATTACGTCTTTATGTTGGCTGATCCAAACGGAGCTCAAAGGCGAACACAAACAGCACGGCGCGGCGCGGCAGACCTCGCATACTAATTCAAACCGCTTTCCTGTTTTTTCCTCTTCTTTTTCTTTTTTATTCCTGCAGTGTTTACGCTCGCTGACAGGCTGTCTTTATGGGTGCCAGTACGTACGTTCAGACACACTGGGGATGCTATTCTGGCTCCCAGAACAACGCCGCTGTCCCCCATGGGAGAAGTGAGTCTCCCAGTTTGCCCCGTAGTGCCGAGCCGTGATTCAAACGCCTGTCATCTCGCTGTAATGATGATCCATCCGCAGCCATTACCAGCCCATGGTTTCTCACTTACAAAGCTGATTGTTTGACATGTGAAACATACATCAGCATAATCTACCCCATTAGTCAGTTTTTTTTATAAGCGCACCCACAGCAAATCAAGTGGAAAGGAGCGGGACAGAGGGTGCTAAGAAGCACAAAACAGTTAGAGGGAACAAGAGACGTGAATAAATGTGGACAGAAAAGGAAGAATTTTATGGGATTTAATGGTTCGGGTGTGTATAATGTTCACAAACATATTTTCTCTCTATTGGAGAGCAGTTTGGGTTTTGTTGCCTCAGAATGAGACATTTAAATTCATAAATAGTCCTTTTTCACTGAATCCTGCTCCTATTAAGTATTTATATTTGTGCAGCAGAGCATACAGACTTAATCACAGCTCAACAGAAGCTGTGTTTTGTTTTCTGCGTGTTATATAGTTTACAACAAGAGTTTGTCCATCTGACTGCTTACTTGGAAAAAAGAGAAACAAACTTCCATTTATTAAAACTTTTATGTTATAAATATATCTGCTACACCTTCTTTTTGTTTTAACTATAAAACTTAAACATCTTTGAATTCACTTTAATTCAGTTCAATGTATTGATCAGATCAAAATGCAGGAGTTCAGTCACACTGGTAAAAAAAAAAAAACAGAAAACAGAAAAACTGCAGCCGCTTTGACTGACTTTAACAAATCTACGTAAAATTTTAAATACAGTTTTAATTCTAGCAGTGAAATACTCTCTAACTCAGAACTAAATCATCAAAATTTGAAGCTTCTTTTGAGTTATGCTTTCTGATATCTGCATCTGGAGAAGAGTCAGCGAGTCGATACTGATCTCGGCTTGCAACGATGTCGCCTCGATGAATACACAGCTGTGGAAAAAAGTAAGAGCCCACTGAACTGAAGCCCACTGAAAACATCAAATATTGATTTCTGAGTGAAAACATTAGTGTTGTTGTTTCTAAATGAACATTAACTTGTTTTCTTTGCGTTATTTTGAGGTCTGAAAGCTCTGCATCTTTTTTGTGTCGACTGTTTCTCATTTTCTACAATATAAGGTTTTGCTTGTTAGCATGTTAGTAGTTTATAGAAGTTCATTTTACTCAAATATATACCGATAAAGAGTAAAAATCAGAGAACAAATCATTTTCATTTTATCCAGAGAATATATTTATGTTAGTCTGTATGTATTTATAGCAACACAAGATACTTTACAATCAGGTTCAATGTAAAAGTAGGTTTATTTAACTCACTTAGAACCAAAATAAATGTAATTCGTTGCAATGCGTTCTTGTCAGACAGCATTTAGATAAAATAACAACAGTGACTTTGTCTTTCCAGGGCAGTTTAATCTGACACATTGAACCTAAAAGTGACTAACATTGATCAGACAAAATAGAGCTGTGAGCAGCAACTGCTACATAAATAAGCCTGGAGACGTTAAAACTGGGTTAAAAATAACATTAAAGGTTACATTAGGGTTTGACTTTCAAAGTAAAAAAGCTTCTTTATAAGGACTTTAACCGAGATTAGAAGAAAATTCACTGCATGGAATAAATACGGAATAAACAAGAAAAGTTTGAAGATGATCGGTTTTGGATATTTCAGTGTTTTCAGGGTTTTTTTATCCACAGGGACGCAACACTGGAAGGCTGAAGGGCTGAGACTCTTTCATCCATGTTCTCTTTACATTCTGCATGAAACACTGATGAGAGTTTCCTGATCCAGAGAGTAAAACTATAGAAACCAGGCTGGTTCAAAGGAGACGTGAGATAAGAATAGATGATTTATACAGCTGAATTTTGATCCGGAGAGTCTGACGTATGAAAGGAAAACGGGCAAAGGCGTCACTGAGTGTGTTAGCGTGTGAACTTCACCTGCTCACGGGATTGCACGTGTGTGATGAAGGCCAGCTGACGTGCTAATCAGCTCTTGGGGTAGAGCAGAGCAGCCCGTCCTCGTTCTCAAAGTCACACTCCGTAGCGCCCCGCACACACACTCGCTCTCACTCTTAAGACACCGCAGTCCTCCTTCCACCCTCCTCACAATGAGTCAATAGGACTGTGCTCATCAATTCTGTCGAGGGTTGCTATGGAGACTGAGAACAGTGTGTGTGTCTTCGGTGGAGGCGTGTGTGTGTCAGTGTGTGTCTTAATATCTTCTCTGGTCCCGTCAGGTCACGTTTCATCCTGATTTCCTCTTGCGCGCACATTAGAGACCCCCTGCTGAAGCCATGAGCAGGCATTTCTCACATCCACACGCCTTGAATACCGATAGGAAAAGAACAGTGTGTGTGTGTGTGTGTGGTCGTGTGACGTTGAGGATTCCTCTAGTCATATATATGTGTGTGTGTGTGTGTGTGCAGTCAGTGCTCAAAAGCCGGTTGCGTTGCTGCAGAAGATCTCTGCAGCATGCAGTGGAAGCGTTGCAGAGCATGCACGGCTGCTGTGTGCGACTGCATGTTCAGAAAGCGGCTCTGCAGGTTTTATTTTTAGCATCACAGGCAAACTGAACCCCCCCCCCTTCTCTCTCCCTCCATCCTCCTCTCTCCTTCCCTCCCTCTCCTTTTGCTCTCTGCCCTCGCTCTTGTCTCAGCTCTCGTTCCATGCTCTGTGTATCTTGCTTATGATCACAAGCGCTGTACGCTGAAGCTTCGGAGCTCATCGCTAATGTCTGAATGAATGCAAGCTCTCGCCTTCATCTCCCACATCAGAGGAGGCGGCATGTATAAAACCTTGCAGGGGTGGAGGTGACGTCTGAACTGTAAGCTTCCCTGTCGCAACGGCAGCCAAGGCAAGGTCAAGTGCTCAGTGGCCTGGTAAAGCTTTTCATTACATATTTAAATCCACCAAATTCCCCACAGAGACCGCCTGCTGCTCTCTGCTTCCTCCCTCCAAACTCGCCTTTTCTCTGGATTTTTCTGAATTCGCATACGGACAGAAGGAAGCGTCTCTCGCCGTCTGAACGTCGCTGTGATGGGTAACATTTGCGTGATGCCAGCAGGGATGCAGATGCAGCTGTTTGTGAGGCTGCCAGCAGAAACAGGCAGGCAGGCGAAATACCACGTCCCTCAGTGAGTCAGATGGAGATCAAGACTCGGGTTTAGATTCACGCAAACGCAATTACCGCCGGGCGCTTTGGGTCTATTGGTTTGCCTTCAATTTCCAAATGCATCCTTCATCAAATACACACACAGAGTGGAGAACTTTCACTTTTAATGAACGTCAATACGACTCAAACATTAGGTTCATTTCCAGCTTTTTTCTTCTGATAGAGCAGAAAATGAGCAATAAGAAGTGGGATTAAAATGTATTTGGTTTGGTAAATAAACAGGAAGAGAAGAAAAATGTGACTTCTCACACTTTGAGAGCAAAATAATTGCTAAAATAAATCAGCCTCGCCTGCTGTTAGTGGTGTTCCCCAAGGCTTATTACTCGGCCCCCTTTTGTTTATTGACTTTTTCTTTGTCACACTTTTAGGATTCCTCTTTTTTTTAGATTATGTTATTGAACAACATATAAACAGAGCAAACAAACAACAAGTCAACAATAATTACAACAAAAAAGTCCTTCCCACTAAAAAAGATAAAATAAACTAAAAAGTTAAAGAGGATTGGGGCGAGTCGTGACAAATATGAGCTGAAAAGAAACCTTGGATGCCCTTTTCTTTTAGCACCTCACCAACCTTTCCGTTCTTATTCTCAGTAACAAGCAGCTATAAACGCTCTGGTTAAATCTTTATGTTCTCCGTTGACCAGGCAGACGGCGACAACTTCCCTGCTTTCTGTGAAACACAAAATTGATTTCAAGGCTTTCGTAACTTTCAAGTCTCTCTCGTAATCTTCTGTATATGGCGACTGTTCCACCTGTCGAGTGGCGCTTCGTCTTTGGGAATCTCTGAAATAATATAATGTACTTTAATGTCCATGAAATGGAGCATTTCCTACAGCATCTAGCAAGAAAAGATGATATAGATATAGATTCCTAGAGCAGAAAAAGCAAAAATTTAATCTTTATGAATGCATCTCCTTTTTTGCTGTCTTCAAACCAAACATTTTTAATGTTTCATTTTATACCAGCAATGTCTTACATGTTCATGTTGTGTTGACTATGCTCCATTTGTCCTTAATTGGCGTCTTTGGATGTCTAGAAATGATGACTACAAATAACATTTATTATCGCTCTTATGCTTATTCGTATTCGTGTTATTATTATCATCAAAATGACCTCTGACAGTGATTGTGAACTCTGTCTCCAGCTTGTAAAGATTAAAGATCCAGTCGGGTTTAGAGGTTTGTGAAAGCCTCCAGGCTGTGCTTGGAGGCAGAGCTGTGATGAAGCTGCATCGCCTTCAAAAAAAAGAAATACAATTAAAGAGGAAAAGGGGAACTGGAGGACATGTTTGAGCAGCTGCAGCCACTGATGCAACGATCACATGAATAAATCAGCAGGGTAACTATTTCTACATGTTTTTATTATTGCTGGTTGCTTAAAATGTGGCTGAATCATCTAGTAAAATGCATACAAGTGTTTATAAAATCATAGACTTGAAGAGTGTTATTAGATGATACAGGGACAAAGGTATATTTTTATTATCTTATTGAACACTATGACAGAAAAAACCCTGAATATTTAGGTAAAATATTCAAATTCAAATATAAAACTCAAATCTTCCGTATTTGAAAAAGTGATGCCTTTCAGATAGAAGCATTTAAAAATCCTTTATAACTTGATTTTTGACTATACTGTGCAAACTTTGGACTCCAAATAGTTTAATTACTTTGTAAAAGTACTAAAGGGTAAAGGATGAAGGTCTGGTGATTTTTGGACGAAGATCAAGACGGATTTGCAAGTAAGTAGGACAAGCCTGAACCCCCATTGGGAAGCCTGGAAACAAGGATATCTGGAGGTGAAAGTGGAGGAAGAGTTGAGCAGAAATCTGTGGAATGAGAAGCTTTTATACTGAAGGGTGAAGTTGGAGAGGTGAAGGTTCGGCTGCGGTTTCCACTAAATCATTCCCTCTAAACTGAACGCAAACGACAATAGAAAATCTACAGCGAGTCTAAATCTCTAAATTAATTAACCTTACAGACAAAGTGAGTGCATTCAGTTACAAACTGATACTCGATGGCCAAGACTATTTAACACAACTTGGTTAGATTTAATCTCCAAACACTAAATAGTCACTATTTATTCCGTGTGAGTTTTCTCACACCTGCATCAATAGTTGCTGCCTTGCCTTTCCAAATCAGCGTGTCGGATCGCTGAGGCAAGAACGGCAAACAGCGGAAACCGTCGTATCTGCAGAGTGGACATTGGCATGCATGAGTTCGCGCAGACACACGTGCTCACAGAAAACCAGCGTTCAAACACACACAAAGCGCACATTTCCAACCCCTCGCACTGACTCGTCTGTCTCTGTCAACGGAAAATGGAATCCATCACATACAGGATGCATGGGGGCGAAAGATTACTCACATTTCTCCCAATCAGAGCCAAATTGCTCTGGATGGCTCTCGTATTTGGGAGATAGAGCTCTGGCTCCGTCGTTGCATGCAAATAAAGTCGGCCTCTCAATTTTCTTTCTCCTTGACTTAAAGAACGTGTTGAAGGACTGTCACTGAAAACGTTAGGAATCTGTACAATGCTGCACAAGCAGATCAGACTGCATACATTTACTAATCAAAATAAGACGCAGCTCGAAGGTAGGACTCCTGCCTTGCAGCAAAAAGGTTGTGAGTTCGAATCTGCATGAAGTCTGAATGTTCTCAGAAAGGCACATAGAGGAGCTGGATGTTGTTTCAGTCTTTCACCATCAAACACTTAGATTTCTCTTTTTCTTTAGGATTAGTGCAAACATCAAACCTCATAAAGAGAAACTCTAAAATCTGCATGACTGAGTTCTGTGGAGCAAATCTGTCTTATCAACACATTTAGTGGCAATTAGCGTCAGCCGCAAATGGATTAAAGCATCGACAGAAGCCTGAAACGAATGATGCAGTCTTCTGACTCCATGCAACAATATTTCATTCTTGTGGTTTGGGAAGTTATTTCAAAGGAGCAGACGGCATTAGAGGCATGTTGGAAGTGAGGTCTTCAAAAAAACAGCAGTCTCTCACTGAAACCGCTCAACATTTTGATGGAGTAACAACTCCAGGTCTATGTTGAGCAGGTCAACCAACAACTGCTCCGAAATTCAATATATTACTTTAATTACAACTTTACTAGTTTGGTTTTCAGACCGAATAATTTCAGCAAACTTTTGTTCAAAATCCTGTAAACATTAAGACAAATTATCTAGAATATGTGATTGATGGGAGCAAAGCAGGAGCATTTATCATGCGCTGCGCTGGTTACACTCTAATAAACATCAGCACCTTCCTTTCTCTCTCTCCTTCTTCCTTTCTTTCTTTTTTGAACAGGACATTAAAATAAACATTTGGCTTAATAAAACACAAGCATGAGATCAACGTGACACACTTCCATCTCAGGATACAAAAACGTGCCACTTTTTCAAAGTGCTAACCTGAAAACTTTAGTTCATTCAACTGTTGGAGGTTTGACAAAAATCAATAAAAAGTTAACACAACTCACTACTTTCAGTTTGTCTTTTGCAAACTCACACATTCAGGTTCAAAATCTAAACCTCGCTACATTTTTATCACTTGAAGAGTAGAATATAGTGGACACAACTAAATGCTTTAGGACTGAGAAACGGGTCACACGTTGCATTTTCCTTAAAAAAAAAGCTTTGACTTTAATAATGAAGGACTGCAAACCAAACACTTTGGATAATTACATGCAAATGAAAATGTGCCACCGCTATAAATGCAGGGTAAGTGCTGCAAAAACAATGCAATGTTCTTTAAGAGCAGCACCAAACACATCAGAGACTGGCAGCTTCTTTCTTCTCCCCTCCGTGTTTTTTCTGGAAACAGCTTCCAGGAGCCCACTCTCTTTACACTTAATGAAATATCTAATGCACTTAGTTTCTTTTGCGCCACACCTGCCTCCTCAGAGGCATGTTCCTCCTCTCACAGCTAAATTACTTGATCTCAATGGAGCGAGACAGACTGCGGTGAGCAACAAATGGGCGGGGAAGGCGAGTACTTCCAGCGAAAAGATGATGAGCTCACGGAGCAAATCTCCTCGCCTTTTTTCCCGTTTTGAATACGGCCGATTGGCTGGTGGTTGTTTGCAACGTTTGGCCCGTAAAACCTCCCTCAACACACGTCCCCAATCCATCAGTTTTCCTCTCGCTACGTCAAGAACAACAAAACCGAGTCCTAAACGACTCTCCGAGGGTATTCCCTGCTTTCTTTTTAACATCCCTGCTCTTTTTAGAGAGACATTTACAGCTATTTAGGGACTGGTGATGTTCAAATTATTTATAAGACGTATTTCTGCGTCTGATTCACATCCAGTTGACCCGCTTTACATTCCAGCTCATGAAGCAATTTCTGTGACCAGTACCATGAAGCAGATAATGCAGCTGCTTCATAGTTATCAAAATTAAAGCCACTTCATAGAAGATAGCAGCGGAGGCCAGAGAGTATTTAAGGTCAGGAATATTTGCCCTGAGAGCGCATGGCCGCATTAAACAAATGTCAGCTAGTGAACCTTATCGAATTAAAGCTGAAAGGTCATAACATGAGACTACCACTAAAGGTTAAATATTTAGTGAGTTAGAAATGTACCAGCAGCAACATTGTCATTGAACATTGAAGCCAACGCTTCCATTAAGAGTGACGAGTTTTGACTTGTGTCGAAAATTCAAAACCAAGCAACATTTTTGTCCTTTCTTATTCCCAGACTAATTATATTATGGTATATATATATATAATTATCATAATTAGAATTATGTTTATTCCAGGCACATATTATAGCACAATCAAGTGACTCTTAACCTCAGTTGTTATAAAAACTGAGGTTTTACTTCCTGATTTAACGCCTAGAAATGGGTCTCTGTCTCTTTAAAAAACTCCTGCTCTCTCTGAAACTCCGCCTTCACAACATGGCTCCTCTATTAACACTACAACAGCGTTTCACTTTGAAGTAGCTCCTATGATGAGCCAGTAGATGCTCAGTTTCACCAGGTGTTTGCTAATTGCTGCTGGCTAGTCTGAAGGAGCCGAGTGGAGGAGTCACTGGAGGAGTGCTGCTTTTTGCTCAGCTGTCATGGAGATTAAACGATTAATACAATACAGGTTTGTTTTTGATATAACATTAAAACATGTCAATTTTACGTAACACTGCCTCTTTAAAAGGTCCTAATCAAAGGTTCTGAAAGACTTTTGGAAGTATTTTAAAAGCTAATTATAAATGAGGGAGGAATCCCAATCCTTCGAAAAGAAAAAGTGTCCAGAAACTACGAGTTTGTTGAAGTAAATCTTTGACAAACTTCGTTAATTACACAATCAGAGCCTTTAGAAAGAAATATTCAGCTGCTGATAGAATGAGCAGTTATGATCAATGTCTGCAGTGGCTGTCATTAAACTGATGCATTTTTATTAAAGTCATCCATCATCAGCGTAATCAATGCAGATGAAAGATGTTTGGTCTGCCGTGAGAAACAGACTGCTGTGTTCTCATACATAACTGATGAGCAAACAGGGAGCAAATAAGCGAACGAGCGTGTTGATGCGTGCGGGTCGTTATGAACGGGACGTCCGCAGGGGGGTTTTGACGGATCGCTCACCGAGCACGCCCAGCCGGTAGTTCATGGTCACCACGATCACGTTGCCGTAGGCGGCGAGGACGCTGGCGTCAAACATGTTCCCGGTGCCCTCCATGTACGAGCCGCCGTGGATGAACAGCATGACGGGCTTCTTCCTGCGATCGCGGATATCTGCACACACAAAACACACCGACGGTGAGGATTGGAGCGCCTGGAGAAGACAATAAAAATGTTTATACTTCCTGTTTGATCAAACATGTTGGGCTGTAATAAATTAACAGCAAATCGTTCAGGTGAACAAATGGATCTTTCCTCCTACTGGATGTCAGTGCTAGAAAATGGATCTTTAATGTACTTGGAGAACCTTTTAATGTCACAACGCCTGCAGAAAAACATTCGCTGAAAAGTCTTGACTGACAGTAATGAAAGAGAAATGTTGTCAACAAACCCACGGGGAGAACTAAGTACACCCTAAAGATGGGAAAGAATTTAAAGTGAAAAGGAGCAACCAGCTGTTGCTAATGAAAATTATCAGCAGGTTAGAAAAGCTCCAGAAAAACAAAAGGTTTAGGACTTTTCCATATCTGAATAAAAATAACATTCAATATTAATGTTATTTTGTGTCTACTGTATTAAATATTGACAGAAAAAACTGAAAACTGTGGTTCTTTACATATTTAAACATAGATATATTTACAAATGTAACAAAAGAAGAAGCTCTTAGGTTTCTGAAAGAGAAAAATAAAAGATGAAAAAAGTAAAATATGTGAAACACAAAGTATGGTCAGTGTTTATTCTTGAAGGAATGTTAAAATGCTTTAACTCACATCAAGACAGATCTCTAAAATCTCAATCAAAGAGTATTGATCAAAATTACCAATCAGTTAATTTTTAAAAATTACAAAACCAGACAAACCAAAATATAAAGTTATGGGAAGATTTTAGTGTTTTAAGGACAAAATTGATGATAATTCAAAAAAGTAACAAAATCAATACATTTTTCAATAAAAAACTGTAACAAAAACTGCAGGTGTGTCTCTGTTTCATGTTTGTTTTTCATTCAGCGGGAAGAAAATCCAGAAATTTTACTCAAGTAAGAGCAGAAATACTTCAGAATAAAATTACTCAAGTAAAAGTAAACAGTACAGCATAGTAAAAATACTCCTAAAAGTTTTTTTCTATCATTTATTTTTTTCAAAAAAGTTACTCAAATAAAGTTAGATGGTGTAATTTAAAGCCATGTTCACGGCTGCTTCTCAGACGCCACAGGATTCAGGGTTAAAGGTAGTGACAGCACAGATAAAAAAAAACTAAACTATGGCCTGTTGTCAGGGTTTCCAGAAGAAGTGTAGCGTCTGAAACACATTAAATCTTCAGGCCTCAGGTGCAAATATATCTAAGACAGAGCCTAAAGCTAAGAGTGACCAGGATGGCTGTCTAACCGCGTTTAAATCGGTCACAGCTACAGTCTGCAGAGAAAACTTTCTGATTCATAACTGGAGCTGATGGTTTAAAGGTAATGACACAGAATATGGGGAAAATGTGTATGTAGGTCTGTGTTCATGTTTCTTTAAAGATTCGCTCTACAGTTCGACTCTTGGTTGAACTGAAACAGATTTTAGCTTCAGCTTGTTTGAAATAAATCATCCTTCATTCAAATAAGTTAGTTTTTGTTGGAATATTCTCACATTGGCTTATTTAAAGGTGAGCAAACCCTCTTTAATGCACATCAAAAGTCTCTTCTTTTGTTTTTAAAAAAAACAAGGCAGAATGACGAAGATCCACAAAGTTGCTTCTTAATAAACACTCCGGAAACGTGACGATTTGGGCTTGTTCTGCAGTGAAATCTTCTGTATGACGCTTGGCTTAAACTGGGCCATTTGCTGGACAAAGATCCCAAACATAGAACAGAATTACTGAAAAAGATCAGTGTTTTGTAATGGACCAGTCAAAGTCTAGATCTCAACCTGACTGAGAAGAAACACTGATAAATGGACTGAGGCCATTTCTGATAAAAATATACAGCAATGCAAGAACCTACTAACTCATTCTGCCACTAGGTTTAATTATATTATTGGAAAACAGAAATTTAAAGAAATAAACTTCCAGATAAGATTACAAAAATTGGTCTTTTCATTTCTCCATGCCAGAAAATCCAAATCCAAACAGGATACAAAGCAAAGAAAAAACAGTAAAAAAAAAAAATCTTCCATAAAAACTCAACATTATTACTACATTTTTGAAGCAATCAAGAGAGAAGTTGATCCAGAGTCAAATAAATGCTCCTGATTTTGCACCTTAGAGCTTGAAACCCACATGAATGCAAAGTGCAACTCGCCCTCAGCTGCAGAAACAGACGCGTCAAACTTCCTCTGTTTCCCTGTAGGGAAACTTCAGAGGACATTTTTCTTTCTTTCTTTCTTTTTTTTTGACACTATCAGTTTTAAACCAGCGCTGCTCGTTAGTGGCTCTAGCTTTGGGGTAAAACATGAAGAGATATTATAAATGTCTCACATATAAATGTCAGGTCAAATCCTGGAAGACCAGAATTAAGAGGAGTGATTGATTATCTTCATTTAAAGTAAAGCATGTCACTTCATTAAGAGTTCCCTTGATAGAAATGCCATTAATCGAGTTTTCCTCATACATTTAATTAATCTTTTTGCATAAATCTTCACATCTAAATCCAGACAACTACCTTGGACAAATGGAAATGAGATGAAACTTTGCTGATGATGATGCATGTAGTGAGTGAACAAACCACATCTGGACATCTTGTTCCTTCCTGAGTCTTCAATACATGAATGTTTATAAACCAGAGCGATTTATTAATATTTTACCAATTTGTTTAATCAATATAAGGATCTTCACATGGCCCAAAATAAAAACGAGTTGGATCTAAACTTAACGCAGTTTAAAAAAAAAAAGAAAAAGCAAAAATGTCTATTCTTCAACTATTTGGAAATGTGAACGACGACGCAGGAACAAATCCGATTTCACAAAACAATCATGTTTGGGTCACTTCTGGCTGCAGTGTGAACGCAGAATTTGTTTATGCTGGTAAAGTTTAATAGTTTCTCAACTGCTACAATGATTTTTGGCTTCTGTCATTAAAACTAAGTGCAGGTAGCTTCAGACAGAAGCCAGTTAGCGGAGTTTTCAGCCGGAGCCAACTCCTGCGGCTCTGTGTGTTTGCGTGCAGGACTGTCCCCGATGGGCCCTCGTTGGCCTTTGAACCGTTTCTCCCAGCTGACCGCGGGACGCTCCTTCCTGCCAGGAGCCGACGGAAACATATGGCACACGAGACTCCGAACTGTGGCACGGTGACAACCCCGGATGGCTTCGGTTCGAGCCTGTGCTAAGAGTGTGTGTTTGTCTGCAGGCCTGGGGGTTATGGGGGAGCAGCGGAGCAGATCAACCACATAAATAACCATTACTGCATCTGTTACCGAACGGAAGAGAGATAGAGACGCTCTGAGTCCCTTTGAAAGCCTCCTGTATGTGCAGAGCAGCTGCTGAAATATGGATTAAACGCTTCAAAGTAACGATAAGCTCGGGTGTTAAAGATGCAAAACTCTTAAATCGCTCCTAAAGCTGTAATATTGAACCTCAAATGAGACCAAACTTCTAATCTTTTAAGATTTTTTATTTTTTTTTATATAAAATCTCACTTTATCTCTTAAATATTTAAACATTTAAACCAGAAATTATTTCAAAGTCAGAAAGGTCACAACCTTTGAACTTTACCATGTTTGGTCACTTTATCTCTATGTACATTGTGCTGGAATGATATGGCTGAAAAACTGATCATGATGTAAATGTGTCAAATCGATCAATGTTGATAATTATTGATTAGTTATTTTGTTTTGAATATCTGAAGCCCTGATAAACTGGTGATGTGGCATTTCCTGTTTTACCACAGCTTCCACTCCACACTGTTTCTGTTTATTTTTAAGCAAAACCTTGAACTGCTGCTGCGCCAGTCACTTAACAAGTTGTTGCTGGGTAACCACAAGTTATATAACAAGTTGTTGCTAGGTGACCACAAGTTACGTAACAAGTTGTTGCTAGGTGACCAAACAGTAGATTCCACTAACTTTAGTGGAAAAATGTCTGCTAAAGAAACAGTTGGGACTGAGCAGGAGGTTCACCTTCCAGATCGATCTTTTCACAGACAATCTGAAACCAAATGAAATGATGACAGTTTTAACAAATATGCAAAAAAAAAAAAAAAAATGCATATTTTTACTGCAGCATCAACCAAAATGTCCAGGAAGAACTGCAACAGTACAGAGAAAACCTGGTGAAGTACCAAAAACCTGGCAGAAGATTACAAACCACGTTCTTCTCGTGCAGATGCATCGGCAGAGGCCTAAAACTTTTGCACGACACTTTAAAATTAAACACAACAATCCCTCTGATGGGGAAAGAAATTTACAGGCAACTGCAGCGGAGAGTCTCTATGGCAACTGCTTCACGTTGACTCCTTCCTGCCTCTCGCTCTCCCTCCCTCCGCCTCACGTGGCCGAGGTCTCATTGACTGTTGCCTTGGCAACATATTGCTCCAGCGCATCTCCGGCCCTCCGATGCCCTTTACCCACGTCGCCTACCTCCGTGTCATTTCATTAGCGAGCGACTGCCGGCGTACACACACCTGCAACACACGAGCGTCTCTGCATCCTGCGAAGTGACAGGCGGCGGCGCGGCGGGGGACAGAATGCAGATGCACTCGTGTCGCCTCCCACACCCGGATGAGACATGCGCACAGACACACACACACACACACACACCCCCACACACACACACACACACACACACACACACACACACACACACCGAGGGGGCTGTCATGGTTGACCTGTGCACTTTGTGTCCACGGATCACTTCCAGGGCGAATGGCTGGCTGTGCCACACTGACAGATAGGACTAAAGCCCTCTGGGGGCAACAAGCTCCATCCCTCTTCTCCTCATTTCTTCCCTCTCTCTCTTCCCGCCTCTGGCGTTGTCGTGCTTCTACCTGAACCCACGTTTAGCATGTAGCGCCCGCGGTCAGGAAAACGGTCAGGTTTGCAGTCTTGTGCTTGCCTCTCTCTCTCTTTTTTTTTTTAAATAAAATCCTCCTAGAGCAGATTCAAACATTTATAGTTTGAAAGCACATCGTTTTTTTTAAAAAACTGAAACTAATCAGCTCCGCAGGGAGAACCTGAGCTGTTGTCTGCAGGCAAACATGACAGCACAACCGAAGGGACAGTTGGTAGAACGGGACTGCAGCACTTTTTCTTTTCTTTTTCTTTTTTTTTTTCATGCAAAGCTCCAGCAAATCCAGACATTGTATGACTGATTATCAGCAGATGGTCAAAACTTCCACACAAGCATCAGCGGATGCTTTGGAAGGCGCAGAGCACAAGCTCTCATTTCTACGTTGAAAGTTTTCCTGATAATGTCGTCTACATACAAGTATAGTAGGATAAATACTTTTTTATTATTATTATTTTTAGCTTTATTGTCGTTATAAGTCATTTTGATGACCTGTATTAAGCCGAACGTTAAAATTAAACATTAAACATCCACAGAAACGTTTAATGGTGTTTGGTTTTTGCAAACGTTTGCTAATGTTTGCCGAAAGTCAACGGCAAACATTAAGGGGATCTTAGTTCAACTTTTAATGTTAACAACTTGAATATTTGGATTTTTAAAGTGCTGCTGTTTTGCTCCAAATCAAATTTTGTGAGTTTTGCAAACTGAGCGAGCAAACAAAATTATTTAATACTAATAAAGTGACATTTATCCTGTAAAACTACAAAAATACTACAGTATAAGTATAAAAAACTAAAAAGCTGCACTGAATGTGCACACGCTTTCATTTTATCCAGTTTCAGTTAGTTTGAAATTTAAAAATCTCTGAAACTTTACAAAGGTATCAGTAAGGAGAAGGATGCCAACACAGTCCTCAACATTGTCATTCTGCAATGAATTAAAATAATATATGAGACAACATGGAAACACTGCAAAAATGAATCAGTCTGAATATGTTCAGCAAAGATGCCGCAAGTTCTGGCTGCAACTTCACAAGGCAGAACAGACAGAAACATTTATATACTTTATTTTTCAGTATCTGAGTCAAAAATATGTATCCAAAATGAAAAAGAATGTTTTGTTTAGAAACGTTACCAAATGCTTCCACATTTTTAAACCACAGAAAAAGGATGTGGAACCTGACGATTCTTACAAAATGCACATCTGACAGCAGAGAGTTTTTGGGCAGAGAGTTTCAAAAGGTGAAGAAACTTGAATAAGCAGCAAAGCTGCGGGAGGAAAACAGCTCTGCTCTGTACATAAAAAAGGAAGCAATGAAAACAAAGCAAGATGGCAGAGAGGAGCCGAGGGTTGGCACCCAGAGGAGCTTAACCCGACTGCTGATCCTCTCAAGCAGAACGGAGACAAAGAGACGATTAGGCCTGAACTTGTGTTGAGTGTTTCAGTTTATTGGCCCACCCAGCGCTGCCCACTGAGGCGCCGCCCTCTCACTTCTCCACATTTGTGCGGCGATTTGGACCTTGTTCTGCTGCTAATGGTTCTGGTGGCACTGATTTCACTCAAACTGAACAGGCAGAGATGTCATCTTCTAACAGGAAGGAAGGCGTTTTAGGCATTTTATTTCCAAATTGGTTATTTATGAAGCAGCATTTTCATTTCTTACGTGTCCGCCTGTTTTGGTTTTGACCCCGTTTCTATTTTCATTCGTCTCCATACGCAGCTGAGGGAGGTGGAGATCATAACTGACCTTTTACATGTGCTATCCACACGTAATAAGAGGGAAAATTTGCTCCCAGCAAACCAGGAACTGTCATCTGTGTGTAAATACACAGCGACCTTACGTCTGAGTGCTCCAATTAACAGAAAGGTTACAGAGGAGTGAGATTATTGCAGCGGTTTAATGGTGGGAATATGTTAAAGATTACTTCCAGTTAATCATTTTTTAGCGACGAGGCGCCTACAGATGGTCCGACTCAACTCGGTCCGTAACTACGGTTCGTTTCTGCAGCAGGTTTAACGGGCCGTGGCGTCTGCAGCGAGCGGAGCGTGAATGAGCGAGCCGAAGCAGAAGCTTCTTTCTTTCGTGCCGAAGGTGATAATAAAGAACATGTTGGTTTTGCTCTAACTTGTAAAGAAAATTAAAATAATTTATATCAATTTTTGGAAGACCTTCTGTTGATCAGATATCAATTGTTCCCCACACAGAGACTGGTGACTGTTCACCAACGCTAACCAGAAAGAAAAAAAACACATTTACACAGCAGGTTAATACGTAAAAAAATATTTGTTTGTTTTAAAAATACATCACTGTAAAAGTTATTGGTATTTTTGACTCTAGATGCAGTTATTCCTCCAACCACTAGAGGCTCCATGTTCTAATTGTTTATCATGACTAATTATGACATAAACCAAACTGAACTGAATTTAACTGAATTAATTACTTAATTCAATTGTATTGAATTGAATTGAAATGAACTGAATCAAAGTTAATTCAACTGAATAAAAGTGAACTGAACTCAAATGAACTGAACTGAGTTCAACAGAATTGCAATAATTGAACTGAACTGTCCTGAACTAAATGAAATGAAACTAAATACCTGAAGTCAAAACTCAAACACAAGGAAGCCAAGAACTGAACTGTTCACTCAACAAAAGACACAATGAAACCAAAAAGAAATTAATTTGGAAAAGAAGAGCAGCATATATAGAAAGATCAGAATTACACAGAATAATCAAAAGTTACGTCCATAATTAATAATATATTAAAGCTTGGGAGGATTTTGTTTGCAGCTAAATTAAAGTTACAGTTTTGCAAAAAAATTTTAGCTCAACTTTCACTCGAATTTGAAACTTTATTCCACTGCAAAGCTGAGCTGGACTAGAATCTGCTCTTACCCGTAACAAGGTCTTTAATTTGGAAGAGGGACGATTTTATCAATTTTAAAAGCGGCCAGCATTTTAAGATAGCGTAAGAGTTTCTTTATTGTGAAGCGGCTTGATTTATTGAAGCGCTCAGAATTACGACTGGCTTCAGGACGACCCTAATTAATTTACTTTATTGTACCAAGAAACGGCAGCACAGTCAAAGTGACCCGGCCAGAAAGAGCAAAGCCCATCTTTTAAGAAAACCTCTTTCCGAGTCAGGAAATGAATTATTTAATTTATTTTTATTCAGGCATTTAGAGAAATCTCTTCAGTCAGACACCTCAATACAATCGAGGCACTTTATCCACTCTGTGCTTTTAATTATCCTCTCTCGTTTTTGACTGTAAAACCTAATCAGATTTAGCTTTATTTCTATTCACTACCAACTAATCTGGGTTTGTAAAGCTAATAGAAAAGTGTCTGCTCTGCTTTTTGTGTGATGTGTAACATTCGAGGTGTTGGTCTCTCTGTTGGCGAAGGCCTGCATTTAAAGGAGCGTTCTCGTCCCTGGAGTTTGCGTTTCATGGCCAAGCACACGTCTGAATAAAAAGATTTATCCTGAAACTGTAAATATTTATCTTTCTTGAGTCCAAACTGAAACCGCAAGAGTCTGTGAAAATGTTCTCTCCTGAATATTCAGAAGAGAAACCTCAAAAGCATTTGATTTATACATAAAAGATTTCTCGTGATGCCCCAGATCTGGTTTCGAGAAAACGGGCCACAGTTCTTCGCTGTTGTGGATTGATTTGTGTAGCGATGGTCAACAGAGACAAGAAAAAAAAATGCAACGTGAGAAGCTGAATCAGAGAAAACGCAGAAACTGCGGCACTAACGGAGGCTAACGGAGGCTAACGGAGGCTAACGGAGAAGCTCTCTGTCTCAGAAGAGAGGAGCCTATTTACATGTGGGAATCAATGGGAGGTCAGAGGTCAGCTGCTGTGATTCGGGATGGTGATGAATGGGATGTGATGAGATGCACAGCAGCAGGCCTGGCCTCCGAAAGAGGCTGAGGCATTCATTAGCACACACTGGTCCAGCCAAAGGCCAGACGATCCCATATCAGCCCTCTGTGTGTGTCCATGGCCCGGAGCAACGATCCCACTGGGAATCACTGGTTCCCACTGGGAGGCTGGGAAGCTGTTGACTTCCAGTGTGAATTGTTGGGAAGGAACCAACCAATGAGAGAAGATCAATTAGAAAATTATTTCATAACAATATGAAATAATTGTTATGAAATAACAATTATTTCATAACAATTATGAAATAATTTAAAAAAAGGGAAAGTTGTGAACAGGCTTAAACTTAAAGTATCTTAAATTAATCCGTTAAAATATCTGAATTTCATTCACAAAGTCTTACATTTTGTGGTAGCTGGACGACTTCATGTTGTACGTGGCTGAAAAACCATATCATGAAATAAGCAGCCGATATAAGTAATTATTGATTAGGGGTTTTTATTGTTTTAAATATCTGAAATATTGCAGAACTGGAAGCCTGTTTTATCCTGTTTTCTCTTCACAACGTTGTTTTTTTTATTTTTGAGCAGCTATGAGGCAAAACCTTAAACTGCTGCTGCGCCAGTTACTCAACAGGCTGTTGCTAGGTAACCACTAGTTACTAGGTAACCACAGACTGAGGGAGTTAGTAGATTCAACCAACATTGCTTAGCTTCTCCTCTGTCTACATCGTTCTTTTGTTTTACATTTATTGCATTTTATAAATTTCCTTTCATTCAGTCTGATCCTAATAATTTGGTTTGGTTTTAATAAATGTAATAAATCACGCTGTTGCAGAAAGTTTAAGCGCTGTGGCATAAAGCAGACAACCAACACTCACCCTTTAATCAAATACACCACGGACCAAATAAAACAAACGCACATTAGGAACAATCCCCAGGTGGATGTGTGGGGAATGTGTGCAGTGGCTGCAGGTAGAGAAGTTGATGTGTTTGGTGCCAGTGACAGAACAAATGTCAGGAGAAGGTAAAGAAGCACAGAGAGAACAGAAACACACTGTTCCCTCTGTCAGCTTATGAAGCTGAGGCTGTGGGGACCAGCATGGAGCTGGGATGATACTGGCAGCTCCGCTGTTTGTCCTCCGTCTCCACCAGCCGCACCGCCTGCCACAGCAAGCAAACACCCGCCTCTCCGCTCAATATGCTGCTGAAGATCACTCCAACAAAGTCCACAGGCCGAACGCAAGCAAACACATCCCATACATGCGCCAGTGACAATTACTGCGCAGGTGGAACGTTAGCGAGCTAATCGCTAACCTGGAAAACTTTCTACCACCCAAAAATAAAAAAAACAAAGCCCTTTTTTGCATGCTGGGAAAATTCTCTACATTTTGAGAAGAAACCCTCCTGGATCCCCCCCCCCCACAAATCAAACAGCCATGTTTCTTGTCTCCCTCAGCAGATTAAGTGTGGGCGAGGAACAAAGCAGCCGACTGAGCAGGAACGAGAAGATGAGTCGGGCAACTGGGAATCGGAGTAGCCGCTCCAGACTGGCCTGACAACAACGCCGCCTTATTAGACTCAGTAGATCAGAAAACACTAGAGCTCCTCTCTAACTTTCTCCCTCTCTTCATTTATCGCTCTGCCTCCCTCCTTTATTCACTTTTCTACCTCCAGCAAACTCTCTGCTGCTCGCAACCTCAAAGCCTCCTCTCTTTAATTTTCCAGAAGCCTCACATTTCCATCTCCCTCTGTTTTATTCAGCGAGTTTCTCCGGGGTTTTATCTGGAATTTCTCTCTGCAATCAGCGGCCGTGTCTTCACCTCCCCTCCTCCGACCTCCGCTCTCTCTTCATCCGCAGCGTTTTCGGCCGGAGCAGGAACCCTGACTCAGGCTGACCTTTTTTTCTGAGTTTCCCCTCGGTTTTAGAAAGCGGATCAATTCCACAAATTGAGCGAATGGGGAGGAGACAAAAACCCGCAGATGGCTCCCTCTGTTCTGCAAAATGCCACAGTGACAAAGGCGACACAAAAACCATCCATTGTCCTCCATTTTTCCAGACTCGACTCGTAGCAGCCCTCTCCTTTCTTATTCCATTTTCTTTTCCAGCCGAAAGCCATTTGAACTTGAGCTGACCCACTGTCTCCTCTTTCTTCCTTTTCTCCTCTTTCCATTAACTTCTGCATTTTTTATGGTTGATTTGCAACAGAGCGCATAAATGTAGATGAAAATACAAACTTTTGCTCTGAACTCATCCATCACAAGTCAAACTGCGTGTCTAGATGTCATATTTCAGCTTTTATTACCAAATTGGCAATAAAGCAACCAAATATTAACTTTGTCTGAATCATTTTTCATGTCAGATTTTCCCAATAATCCCAGATTTCCAGAAGAGAGGCTCATTTTTATCCTGCTCAAAAGATAAATACTAAATTTCCCAGCAAAGATTCTTCAACAACGGATGGATGAAACTTTTCAACAACAGGACAGAGGATAAAATCTAGAAGTACATTTTTCAACACAATAAATGTTTTATACTGGCCTAAATCAAAAATATAATTTCATCTTTATGACTTTTTGACTTTCTGAGTTCAAGAATAAAACATGACAAAGAAAAGTTTCCTTTCTAAAGCATTTCTCATTTAAGTGGGTAAAAGTGGAGTCATTCTTGTTGCAGTCAGACTAAAATTATATTTGTTAAGTTGGAAATATACATTTGAAGCCAAATGTCTGTATAGACCATTTAAAAAGACTTTTCCTCTCTGTGACGTATTAAATGAGAATTCACTTTTTCTGTTTTAGGTGAGTTAAGATTATAATAACTTGAGGATTTTGCAAAATAACAAAATAATCCACAGACATGACCTGAAAAGCCACGCAGCAACGAAGAGGCCATTAAAATAAAAGCGATCTTACAGCTTGCAAGTGAAATAAATCACAAGAAAGAAAAATAAATGTTCTCTGAAAACGTTTTTTTGTTTTCTTGCACTTACATAAACCCAAACTCTTTTCTTTTGTTTATGAAATTTCAGATTTAAAATTGCTGGTTAATGTAGAAATCTTTACTGTTTTGGTTTTAGGTTGCAGGCAGCAACATATAAAACATATAAAAAAATGACCTAAAGGTCAATGAGAGCTCATCCCTCACTGGACGAGCTTTCGTTTTAAAACTCACTGGCAGAAATAATTATGACCCAAAAACCACAGGTGTGTGTAAAATACACAAACTCTGGAGCAGAAAAGAGTGTGCACTTTCTATTTACACAGTATTTATTAATATTTATTGGTTCTGCATCACTATAACCAAACATGGAGAAGCACCACAAATCTAGAAAATAATATGAAACATTTTGGAAAATGTAATGTTTTAATTGCTGATTTCTTGTGTTTTTATGATGCAAAGCAGTTTGAACTGCCTTGCTGCTGAAATATGCTGTTCAAATATCCTTTATTGGCTGATTAATTGATAATAACCAGCGGCTGCATGGTGTGCATCACAGGATTTGACTTTTAGCCGCTGCAGAGCTTCTGACTGAGCCTGCAGGTATAAAAGCAACTGCACATTTCAACTTTTTACTCGCACAAAGTATCCACAGTGTGCCTATAAATAAATTGCAATCAACTGCAGCCCAGTGCTTCTCTGTCCTGATGCAACCTCTCATTATCTCCGCTCCACCTCCCTCCATCCCTCCCTGCTGTAACGATCGGGTCATAACTGGGACCGCCGCTCCGGCTCAGGTTTCACGAGGCGTCGGGGGTCTAATTGGGGCTGAATGAGTGCGAGTGTGTGTTGCCGTCAGACTTTATTGACTGGGGTTGGCTTGGTCGTTCTGTCCCCAGTGGAGTTATGCTCTGATTTTATCTTTGCCTATAAACACACACTTGGGAACGAGGAGTTTTCAGCATCAAACAGTGTTTTAATGTCTTTATTTTGTGCAAAACTAAAATAGATGCAATTAGTTTTGCATTTGAAAAATGCATATATGTTTTTTCTGAAAATGTAAGTGCAATACTGAAGCTCACTTTAACCAACTGTGATCAAGTCATGCATGAACTAAATTACATGTGAGCCATCAAAATGCTAAAAATCCCATTTGAAGCATTTAAGCTTTCTGCTGCTCAACGCCTGATTTTACATTTGCAGGATGTTTGACTGCAAACAGGGATTATTTATGCATGACATGAAATCCTGCCTTGTTTTCACTCGCACGCACATCTGTGTGTAAACACCTACATTTGTTTGTAAATAAAATAAATTCCTTAGCTTCTAGCAAATCCTTTTAATTAGACGGCAATTATTTTCACCGATAAATTCAAATGAAGTATTTCACAATACACCCTGAGCTCTTCTGTTTTGTGGCATTAAAGGCACAAACTTCAACGCATTCGGGAGGAAAATGATTCATGGTTTTCACATTTTCTACAACCAGGACTTTGACTGGACCGTTTTTACAGGTGAATATGTTTTCACTTTAGAGTTGTCGTATCTTTAGTAACGGTAAACCTCCAAGCTCTTCAAAGACGGGTCTATAAAAAACATCCAAACCCTCAGATGTTTTGCACAATTTCTTGCTTTTACAAATCAATCATGATCAAGAAAATGTGACTCTTCGATGCAAAAACAAACATTTAATGTCAAATATCTTTATTGATTTTATTAAAACATTTTTAATGATGTCAAAACTAAATTGCTGTTCGAGGATTGTAGTCTTTCAAGGACAGATATAATTTGAAATGAAGTTAGCGCTTTAGCATTAGCTTCTGGTGTTGCTGCTTTAGCGTTAGCACAACAAACGTTTTAGTCTTTGTTCAAGATGGTGGACTGAACAATTCTCTGCAAGATATTTTAATATTAGGATGTTGACTTTCAACCTAAACTCTTTAAGATTCTCTGCAACCCACGACCTCTCTGATGTGTTCCTGTGCGTAAATGAATAATAAATAATAAAACTGCTGCATTTATACTGAGATTAAATGGCACAAAGGCTCAACTTGTTAGATTTCCAAATCCAGCTTTTAGCTCTGCGTTTTATTTAAGGGTATAAAGGTAGAGGGGTTGCATTGTCAGTTTTTTATCCTTTAGGAAACTGTTTTCCTCCCACATCCCCATTAAGCTGTAAATAATTTCCCAAGACACAGCAGTAAGACTTTAAGAGTTGAAGCAATGCATAATAAAATCCACCAGAGCTAAAATGTTTTTAGTTTTTCATTTATGTTTGAGAAGAGAAAACCAAAACCAAACCGTGTGACGGAACAATTTTCCGCAATTTGACTCAATAGTTCACACCTCTTTGTTGCAGCTCTAAATTGATTTTCTGTTGTTTTTCCAGATTCTTGCAGTCATTTTGCTTCATTTACAACTGAACAACTAAAAGTGTGCACACGTCCTGCTCTGTCATAAACAAAGCGCGTTCAGTTGATGTGCTTTTAGTTTGTTGGTGAGGTGCAGCAGCAGAAACAATGCGTGAGGTGCAGACAATTCTTGGCTGTTGTCTCGGTTTAGACACCAGTGTTCCCATTAAAACCTGCTGTCAGCTCCATCACTGCATACCACTCTCTATTTTACACAAAACAATGCCCCCCTAATTGGAAAGCTTATGCAGCAGCACCAAATATCCTGGCAAGAACACGCACACATTGTCAGAAAGAGACGACACACCCTGGAAACTCATTGCCTCGTTAAAGAGAGAACTTTTCTAAACCAACAAAGCAACTTGACTCAGCGGCAGAAGTGCGTGTGTGTGAACAGTCGGAGGAAGGATTAATCTTTCCCGCTGTTTGTGTCGGGGCTGGATGTGAAAGCGTCTCCCGCAGCGTGAGCGGCGATGTCTGAGATCCGCCTCCAGGCTGGCTACGTCGCTGGCGCTAAGGCAGCCGCTAAGGCAGCCGCTAATCTGTAATCAAACAAATGCGCGAGCCGCGATCCTCCATGTTTGAGCTCCACAGAGGATGAGGACTGTCAGCATCCTGTTTGTCCTGACAAACTGACATCCTGTCATCACTCTGATTGGTTTACAAAGGCTCTGTTAAGTAGACGGCTTCTCAATTCAACCTTTAGCTCTGTGTTTTATTTAAGGGCATCAGGGGAAAAAAGTCTGAGCTTTTCAACAAAAAATTTTTATTTGGGTTTGACTAATCAAAGTTTCACCAGCAGAAGAAATAAAATACACTGTAGAGCTGGTTCTGAACAGGTAGAGGCGTTTTAGGCAAGAGAATTAAGGTCATTGAAAAAAAAAAGAATTTAGATTTTAATCTCAGAAGTCTCACTTTAATCAATCAAACTTCAGAATTCTGAGAAAAATGTCAAAATTCCAAGAAAAAAGTTTAAATTCTGAGGAAAAAAAATATTAATTCTGAGATAAAAAGAGTGAGAACTCTGAGACGTGTGGATTCTGAGAAAAATTAAGAAGATAAATTTGACTTTTGCACATTTCGCTATCTTGACCAGGAAGGCACAACGGCCTTCATCGTGGCCTCAGATTGAGCTAAAACATTATTTCCTTCCGTCAAAAGAATAACATTTATTAACCATCTGTGAATACATGATAAAATATTTCTGAAAGTGAGTCATGTTATTTAGAAGTCGGAGATCTTTTCAGATCGAGGCATTGTTGGGTTTTGCTGCTTCACTCTGAGTTTCAGACCTTGAGCACAAATTGCCTTCAGCCAGTGGATTGTAGACTCACTGAGCACAAACAACAGACTTTAAAAGAATAGTGGATGTTTTCAAACTCTGTATAAACTTGCACAATGTGCCACAAATACACAAAACTCTGAATGACAATGAGAGAGGGACTTCTACTAAGTCAATATAAGTAATTATTGATTGTCTAATAAGCTGTTCAATAGTTTTTTGGATTAACTAATTGGATAATAGGAGATTTCTTTGACAGAATTTGAACAGTTAAGTTAAAATGCTGCTTGAGGAGTTCTGTGTGGAAAAACCGACACACATAAATTCAAAATTATGTTTATTTGTACAATTTTGGTCTGAGTGCTGGGTTTTGTTTGTTTGTTTTTGAAAAATGTGTCATTTTAGAGTCTGTATACTCCTTTAATCAATGACTAAATTAGTTGAGGATGATTTAAATAACTGATTAATCATCTTAATTCGATTAATCTATTCAGTTCAATTCAGTTTTGACCCAGAAAAGAGTGAAATTTACCGAGAAACCCACACAACTAGCATCAAAACCAGTCATTTTATTTCACAATAAAGTAATTATGTCGCCCTCAGGCTTCATAAAAATGCTCAATATATCAAACAAAAATTGAAAGAAATTTAGCTTTGTAATATGACGCGAGAAATTGGGCCTATGTCTCTTTAAGAAGCTCCTATTGATGTCATCATTACAGAATTTGGTGCAATATAATACGATACAATGTGATTTAATATATTTTGATGTTTTACTACAAGAGGCTGCAACTCAAGTCCTCAAGTTCAAACCGCCCTGCAGCTTTTGGACGCATCCCTGCTCCAGGACACCTAAATCAAGCTAATGGTTAATTACTGCGCTTTCGCAAAACTTCCTCACCAGCCAGGAAGGTAAATTCAGCCTTTTGATTTAGGAGCAGGTACGCATTCAAAAGTTTCAGGACAGTGACCTTCGATGGCTGGAGGCGCTGACCTCTCCAGCGCTGTCTCAGTATATTATAGATCTATAAACAACAGAATGGATTCGATTGCCTAAACTCTGTCACCGAAGTGCCGCTGCTTCTTATTTAAGATTTGAACTGAACAACAATAAATTCAAACTGATACGACCCTCTATAAATTATAATTAAAAAGTGGTAATGTCTAATTAGAGGTCAAATTCAAATATACTTTATTGATCCCAAAGAGAAATTAAATGTTGTTGTAACTCATCTTAATTCAAATTCTTCAAAGAATAATTTACGATTCTGATGATTAACTGATTAATCGGATTAAAAAATTATAGTTTATTTAACTACTGAAGCCATTTCTATACATTAGAAATATATAAAATATGCAGGTAAACAAATAATTCAATTCCTTTTTTTAAATTTACAAAATGAGCATTTTTTGGCCTAAAATTCAATAACGCTTGATCATTTGCATCAACACGAAAAAAATACATTTAACATCAACAGTGTAAAGCTGATCTGTTGGCTTTGCTTTGATAAACTGATGAATAACAGAAACAGAACAGAAAAATATACATAATGTGATTTTTTTTTTTTTATTAAGTTTGAACTAGGTGAAGCTAAAAATGTACATTTCTTTTGTAGTTTTGGTTTATTCAGTCTTATTCTTTCAGCAAATGATCTTTTTTAATCTGTATACTCCAATTAACGATTGCTAAATTAGCTGATGGTTATTTAAAAACTCGATTAATCACAACTGAACCGATTAATCGCTTCAGACCCAACTAGAAAATATTCAAAGGGAAGGTTTTTTAATATTTGTTATGCAGCATATTGAGAATCCACACAGTGTAAAAGCAACTGATGCCTCATGAATTTTATTTTCTCTCAGAAGTGCAGAATAACCAAAGTGTTTAATCCTGCCATGCTTCACTGCTAACACCGATCTCGCTGATGCCTGCTGGGAGGTCCATGCTGCAGCACAAGTTGACAATTCTGGGCTTGATTTGTTTCACCGAGTACTTTTAAGTTTATTGATTTGGATTATATAGACCCACAATAGCTGTTTGGGGTATTCACTGAGGTGCAGCAGTGGACAAGGAACTGAGCCAGAGTCCCTAAATCCCTTATAAGCATCCCACATGACACTGAATGCAGCCAAGTGGAGGCCAAGAAAGATAAAAAGGAAAGTCTTGAGCTTTTTCCGGAGCACTAAAGTAGCTGACGAGCCTCGAGTTGCCAGGCGGTTGGTTCGCTCTTCCCCAGTTTTCCGTCCAAATCTACCTCCGGGTAGCTTTCAATCCTTTCTCATCTCTTCCTCTCCCTCCTCTTCACTTTCCTTTGGTTTGTCAAAGGGTTTCAGGCTCAATAAAACACTTTTGCGCGGTGGAGTAGGTGTGCAGGATGCGGTATCGACATAACCTTGACTCGATGTGGGCTGAGCACAAAGGTAATGGGGGAACCGGGGCGGCTCGGCAGCAAATAGCCGACAGGCCCGCCGAGAAGCGCCATGATAGAATGGAAAAAGAAATTGGGTCTCTGTAGTAATGTTAAAATAAAGTTGATTTGACAGTGCTGTTGATCCTCTCTCTGCATCGGATTCAATTTGGTGCCGCGCGGCGCTGCACCACGCCATCTCATCCTCCGACACGGGGGAGTTCTGCGCGCCCGGCAGTCCCGATTTGTTATGAATTTCGTGCTAAAGGGTTCTGCTGGAATATTCATCTCCCTGCCCTTCATTGTTTTCCTTTTCATTCTTCTTTCATCAATTTTTAATACACACCACTACTCAATCTTGTCCCCGTTCTACCTCACTTCATTCAAAATCCTCTTATAAAAAGTCATTTCTGCTCAGCACATAAGGATGCAGAAAAAAAACTGAATGAAATCAACAAAATGATGAGTCCAGTCTCTATTTCTGATTTCTTTTCCTTTCTGCTTTTTGTCGCAATTTGGAGAGTTGGCGTACTGTCGACTGTCCCCATCGTGAAAATTCACCAAGAAATGTGGAGATTTAGCAGGACAGCATTTCTCAAGATGCACCCAATTATGTGAAAAAGATGAAAGGCGCCGAGTTTCCATGCATGCATGGCGCTTGCTTCCCAAAATAAGGAACTGCTAGCAAGATCCAGCGAGGAAATGTTTTGAAGTGGAGAGAGAAATGCAAAGACCAGAAATCCAGCATCATGCACAGAGAGAGAGAGAGAGAAGGGCCGTGTTTACTCACTCGCTAACTATTGTATGAAATAAGTAAACGCAAGCAGAATGAAGAGGAATATATACGGCTGAACAGCCAAACGCATTGGCTGCCTGTCAAAAACTGTGCTTGTGTCCCGCAGGGCGGCCAGCTTACAGCCGTCCCACTGATCCTTCCTCATTCTGATTCGCTGCCAAGTTACATTTTCCAGACAACAAATGATTAAGTTGAAGAATAATAACACTTTCTGAATAATATCCAAATCCCGTCTGTAGAATAATGAACAAAAAGGCAGCAGTATATATTTTACAGCACAACCAATATGCATGAACTCTTCCTGAGTGAAAACATCCGGATTGTTGTTTCTAAATGAATATGAACTTGTTTTCTTTGCATGATTCGAGGTCTGAAAGCTCTGCAACCTTTTCCTTATTTTCACCATTTCTCATTTTCTGATAAAATACCAAATTTTTGCTTGGACTTTCGTAGACATGTTGTCAGCAGTTCATAGAATAAAAGAACAACATCCATTTTACTCAAACATAAACCTATAAAAGTAAAAATTAAAGGAACTCGTTATTTTGCAGTGGTCTATTATCGTTTTCCAGAGCTGTATATCAAACATAACTTCCACTTTGCGAGTTCAATAAGTAAAAATGTTTCAACTTCAGGTGTTATCTATTAACAACAGAGGTAAAAGTCATTACGTTTCGTCTTTGGCCATAATATAGTAAACATATGTACATATAAGCAAATTACAGCATCTAAATTCATTGTAAATGAGTCCCCAGCTTGCAAAAGTATTGTAAAATAGTGTTGTAAAAGTTCTACAGACTTTATAATAATAAGCCTTTAGTTTTTGTGCGTGTTTCTTTTTTCCGTTTTAAAGGCTCTAGTAACATCCAGCATCATTTCCAGGTTTATCTCTGCTGCTCCACAGGCGTTCAGAGCAAAACTCTGTTTTCAGACTGAGGCAGAAAACATCAAATGTATAACCTCCATAGTGAATGATTAATGAGACCGAGTCCAGTTGCAGAGAAACATGAAGCTAATCTTAAAAAAATGATGATAAACGCATAAAAACGCCTGAATCTGTCCTGTAATACTCATCATCTTGTATTTTCGTCATCTGAAATGACTTCCCCAGTGGTAAAACCTTTTGCCCTCCTGCTAATAAACACTTACCCCCCGTGTGTTTTTCTCTCATATCAAACTATCAACAATCATCTGAAATTAACTCCCGAATCTGAACTAATAAAATCAGCAGGCAAATGGCAGGAAGTGACACATCAATAAAAACATCGAGGACGTTTTCATCTGTTGTGACATCTTTAATTAAGATCCACTATTTCAGTGAACTGTGTTCACTCATGCACAGAAAACAACTTTTCATTCTTACAGGCTGTTCAGCAGCAGCACACACACACACACACACACACACACACACACACGCAAACACACCCACACACACACACACACATGCACCCATTGTCCTGCTCTGAGCTTTCAGCACATTTTACGCATAAACATTTACAAGCATTTTGATTATATTCACTTTGAGCGGAGTGAATGCGGCCTCAGATGCTTTCGCCAGGCCGTTGTTGTTTCACTGCGATCTGCTACTGTATATCTGGAATAATAGGAAGCATCAAGTTTCATGTCCAATGATCGTTAGAGCCTCACGGAGTGTAGAGACAATCAGTTTAATGGCGTTCTGCTGTTGCTCCATGCACCATTTTGTGGGGCTGTTATGTAAATCCTGCGGGCTTTTAGTGTTGATGTTTTTTTGCACAATAATTGGCTCTGCTGTGTCTAAATACCGTCTTCTGTGTCTGTGAGTGAAGAATTATTCAAAGTTATAACCAGTAATAAGCTGTCAAGTCGTAGGCGTATGTTTATTTTACCTCTATTTGCAAGGATTTTTTTTCCAGTTTGGACATGAATACGAGCATCAGAGTCTTAATTCTTGTTTAGTTTCTCTTGCATTTCATCCAAGAGAAACCGACATGGACCGAATCCTACAAACAGGAATCTGAACAACTGTAATTTTTCTGCTTTGCTATCGTTAAGATCCTCCGTCTAAAAGAAACCAGCAGAAAACCTGAACTGAAAGCTGCTTTTTCACAGGAGGAACCTTTTCCAGGAACTTGTTTATTTTTCTACCTATTTCCTGTCATCACCGCGGGAAACGGAGCCGAATCAGAAAACCAGCGTGGGAAACAGGCCTGGTTGGATGAATCATTATAGCATAAGAGGCCAAAAGGCTCTCTGAGCTTAAACTCTGAGAAACTTCCTTTTATTTTTTGTTAATGTTTCCCGGCAACTTTGGATGGGATGAAGGTCATAGAAAAGATGAGACACACGTTGAGCTTCTAACAGCAAAGTTTATTATTCTACTGTGTAATGAACATATATAATACTATATGCAATACTTCAGGTATCATTTAGAAACTGTAATAAATAGCCCTCAGGTTCTGTACATCACCAATAGCCATAAAAGTGAACATAAATAATATTATCAAGACATAATCTATCCAAAATTTGGATGCTAGCTTTTATTTGAGCTTGCTTCCTCCTCAGAATGGGAATGGATGCTTCTAAAACCATTCAAATAACACATTTCCAATCCCAAGTTGGAAAAATAAACTGGAAAACGTCTCTAAGTTTGGACAAATTTGAGCAACTCATCTTAAAATCCAATCTGGATTTGATTCTGCTGGTTTTACATGCGTAATGTTCTGAAAAGGCTTCGTGATTAGCTCGAATTGCTACCAGTTCATCCTGTTCTTACCGCTGAACAGAACAGAACCAGGAAAAAAATCAAAAAGAAGTTTTCCAACTTGCTCTCTGAAGGATAAAATGTCTGTTATTTGATTTTCAGATCGCAGTTTGATCACAATAGCTCTAAGAGTACAGAGACATTTTTTTCTTCTTCTTGGAAGTAAACGTTTAACCAAAGAAGTAATATTTGCTTTGAGACTAAGGATGTATATAGAAATTTTCTTTTGTTTGAGCTCCTCTTTCAACATAAAATACAATAAATATCAAACTTCTGAATGTTTCAGTGAGAATTTCCATGTTTAAAAACATCTTCCCACATCTAAATGCCGTATTTGTAATGTAAATGGTGCAGAAATAATTGCTCCCTTATGTGCTCAAATACTTTTATCTACCAGCTGATTGTAATTGAAAGCAAGCATTTCATTCAAGAGGAGGTTTAAATTTTAATTCCTGCACTTTATTGTGCAACGACGTGTGATGCCACTTTCATTTCCCTCTGTATCTTTTAATTCGGCTTGCTGTGCATCTTCCCCCGTTCTGTCGCCTTTGCCCTGACGTGAGCGTTCGATTCACTGAGCTCATGAGTGTCTGCGCTCATCAAAGAGAAGGTGAAGCTCTTCCTGCCAGCAATGAGGTCCCGATTCGGGGCTCAGGTGGTTCTGGATCGTCGGAGGAAAACATAAAAGTCGAATGCTTCCGCTCTCCCTTTGTTGATCTAGTTCAATCTCGCTTTAGTCTGTAATCCCATAATCTTCCTCTCTGTGCGCACACACTGCAGCTCGACACGCTGGCTGCTGCATCAATCTGTCTCGAACCTGAACCTGAGCTCTTCGCCTCAGCGCTCTTTGCTTTCTCGCACCTCAAGCAGAGGCTACCTCCAAACAAAACCATTGGTTTCAAGTGAGGCTTTGTTTAAATTCACATTTTGTCTGTTTTTATGCTTCCATTTGGATCTCAACTGCTTCTAAAATTGACCCAAGCGCTTAAAAAAAAACCCCTCAGTTGTATTTTGGTGTCTGAAAAAGAGCAGTTTCAAAAACCTTACGATTATTAAGTCACGCTGCCTTGTTACTGTTGAGCATAAATAATTCTGTGTTTTTCTTCTATCTCTCTTAGCTCGTCGCAAAGCTAAAGCTGAAGGAAATGACAGGTTAGGAAAAGCCCTCAAAGGTAAGATTAGAGGATGTGTTAGTAGGGAACTCCCTCTTTGGGCGTAGCTTCAATAGAAGCTAACAAAGAGGACGGAAAAACTTTTGTTTGACGCCATTTTGTCTGTTAGCGCCTAAAAGTAGCACGTCAGAATGGACCGGCTGTATTTTGGTATTAATAATTCATGAATTCAACTCACTGACTCTTCTTCAACCTCTTATATCAAGAACGAAGCATGGAGAAGGAGAATTCTCCACATTACCTTTAAACACAAGCATAACTCCAGCATGTTTGGTCAGCTGGTTTTATGTGCTGTACAATGGCTGCTGGATAAAAAGTAACAAGTATTTTGTCGCTGACTTACCACCCAGAAACCACTTGCTGTATTCAAATTGGCTGTGCAGGAGGCACAACTAATGCTTATCAAAGATGTACGGTTGTATAACTTTACATCTGTTTGCAGCCGTTTTCACATGAGTGTAAACGTTGAGTTGGGATGTGTGGCCAGCTGCAGCTTATTTGGATTTAAAGAGTCCCTAAAGCAGAACTGACCAGACTAAAATCTCGTCATTTAAAACTGATTTTGTGCAAAAAAAAATAAATAAAAAAGGTTTTTTAAACCTATCCTAACCACAATACATCAACTTTAAAACTGCACCAGTTATTCTTAGAGCAGATTTCCGTCTCCCCTGGAGATTAAAAATATGGTGAAATGATTTTTTTGTCCAAAAAATGGAAGCAGACAAACAGCCTGAGACTGAGGGCACAGGTCAGAGCAGTGAGTCGGGTTCTAAGCATTTTCCTTCGGGGACCGACTCAAAGCAACAGTTGGATTCTTACACAACGCAGCCTGTGTAGCAGAGCCACGTTTCATTGTTCCCACGATAATAGAGCATCTTTTCTGCATCCACACAGGCTGCTGCTTGGAAGGAAAATCTCCTGGGTTTAAGCACATAATGATGCCGTTTCGCTACGCTCATCGCCTTTCACTTTCTTAGACTTTACAGCGACGTTGAGCAGAAACGGCTGACAGCGAGGAACACCAGATCTCAGCAGGTTCCCTGAAAAGACGAGCCGTTTCAGCAGCTATATTTATTTGTGGATTTGTATCATTTTTATAGAAAATGTACAAAAATATCATTTCTTTTAAAGAGCAAAACCTCAATAAATGCTGGTACTGACATTGTCTTACAAACTGCTTAGTAATTTAAATAAAAACTGATTGAAATCTCTTATTTTTTAACCTCAATTTAAATTAACACGATCAAAATAACGTGATATAAACTGTTAAATGCAAGTTATTTGCTTTTTGTGCGACAATAAGTAAACACGACGCACTTTAAAAAAATCAGAGTTGAACCAAATTCAATTACACTGAACTGAACAGTCATAATTCAACTGAACTGAATGCAAAGTGAATCAAATAAACGAACTGATGAAATCAAACGGCGTTCAATCTGGTTCAACTGAACTGAACCGAAGTCAGTCAAACCTGAATGAATGTAATTCAGTTCAACTGAAAAGAACTGAATCAACCTCAATCATGAACTAAAGTTATTTCAGTGGATTTCCGATTTAATCAAACTGAACTGAATTAAATGGAACCAGATTGAATTGAGTCGAAGTTAAATTAACGACGCAGAATTTCAAGCAAATTTAAATCAAAATGAACAAATTTAGTGAATTGAAGTTTAAATTAAATCATTCAGAGTTGTGTGTAATGTTACTGAACCGAAGTAAATATTTTTGATGAAGCAGAAATGAACTGAGTTCACAAATTAAATCAAACAGTTCATCCAAAACAAACAAGGCTGAAGAAAATTTAATAGACGTGTAGCAACAAAAATCTTATTTAAGTCTAACTGAGCAGAAATGAACTGAACTAAAACTAATTCAGTTCAGCATTCTGTTAAACTGAACATGCAGTTCAGTTCACTTCAATTTAGTCTAATCCAGTTCAGTTTGATTATTTATTTTAGTTTCCCTGAAGAGTAAAATATCTGAGAAAAGAAAAGATTTTTTTCTATCTGCTGTTTTAAACTGTTTAAATATTTTGAACGCATGTATTTTTTTTTCTTCACAATAAAGGGAAAAAAATCCTGAACCAGTTGTTTGAAGGTGAATCCTGATTAAATTATTATTTCTCTGTTCTTTCTCAAGGAAATTATTCAGCAGCAGAATAATTTATCTCCAAATAAAACCTTCATTGAGTGAATAAAACATAAACACCACAAAACAAAATATGTTTTAGCATGAAAAATGATTTTTATTAGTGGAAAACCTGGTTATTGGTGGAACTAATGATCAGAAATGAAGTTAATTTTACAGAGAAGAGGTTATTCCTCCATTTCTATCGGGATTAATTAGCGTCATCATTAATTTTAAAGCATCTTTTTAGCTTTAAAACTGAACCATATGGAGAAGACGGAGCTGTTCCCAGCTTTAAATGTGTTTCATTCTACCTTTGAGGAGGATTTAGATGCAGGATTGGGTAAATGGAATCAGAAGTTTCCCTTCAAATCTGGTAAAATATATTTAGGGAAGAAGAACGAGGGGCATCTTTAATCGTTTCCCTGCTTTCCCGACTGCGGCAGCCCAAAAAGACGTGTCTTTGCCGACTCGTTTGATCACAGAGAAAATCCTCTCGTGTCAAACTTCCCCCGACTTCAGACTTAAAAAAGAAAAAAAAAGAAGAAAAAGAAGAAGAAGAAGAAAAAAATCCTTAAATCAAAGAGCATCTTGGAGTGAGAAAAAGAGCAGCACAACCCTTAAAAATAGCAGCATCAAAATACCATCCGTCATCTTTTTTAACTCCAAGAAACAAGGAGAACAAAGACGGGAGATGAAAGTGCGGACAAAATTTCCTCTCGGTGTAAGTGCAGCAGGTGGGAGGTAAACTGAAGGCCGGCTGGAAGTTTTCCTGCTTCCTCCCAGCAGCAGATTAGACCCGCAGCTTCCAAAGTGGGACACCAGTGTCCTTGGACGTTCCTCTTTTTTAACTCCATCTGATGTTATCATCCCTGACTCGGACTGAGTACGGCTTAATATTTGGTCCGGTAGCAATTTCAGCCTTGAGAAAGAGGCTGCGGTGCAGTAATGAAGCCTCATTGTTTGCTACGGCTTCAATGGAGGCTTTGTTGCTCAAAAATCTGCACAATAATTTGCTTCTTTTTTTTTTTTTTTTTATATGTGTTCAATGTATTTTCAAGGGCACAAGCAAGATAAGCACCTGGAATAAAAGGTGAATGGTTTTATAATGTTTCATTAGAGGGGATTGCTCAGCCAAGGTTACATCAGGCTAACGATTAGCATTCAAACGGCAGCGTCTTTAATTGAAGTGGTCAGCAACACATTTGTTCAGCAACACATTGGTATGCATCTGATATGATGAAGGTGTTTGACCCGTGTGTGTGTGTGTTTGAATGTGAATGCGTGCATGTGTGTGTGGATGTATATGTGCGTGCGTGTGTGTGTGTGTGTGTGCACACATCCCCCAAAAAAAGACAAGAAGGAAAAAAAGGAAAAACATGCAACAAAAATACCTTCGTCTCGAGGCTTGTTCATTGAAGATTCATCAGTTTTTTTTGTGAGCGGACCTAGGGTTAAGAAAAAAAGGGGGGAAAAAGAGAAAAGAGAAAATTTCAAAAAAGATTACTGGCAAAAACCGATTTAAAAAAAAAATAAGAATATCAAAAAAAGAAAAGAAGCAAGAGTGAAAAAAAGGACAAATCAGTTCAAGAGTTCATGTTTGCTTATTGTGTTTTTTTTTTTTCTTTGAAAAGAGCACAAAAACAAAAAAGAAGGCATCACAGACACAGATTTATCACAAGAAAAGACACAAGATCAAAGAAGAAATCGGCTGCCATGTTTTTGTTTGTTTTCGGCTTTATTTTAAACCCTGTTTGCTCTGTTAGTTAAACCTTTGGACGCTGACTGGGTGGCAAGTCGGGTTTGAAGAACAGGACCCAAAAACGAAATGACCTCTAAAAAATGTGCAACTGATAAAAAAAACCCCTGAGGAAGAACGGCAGGTTTGGGTCCTGATGCTCAAACGGATCAGAAAACTGTTTATTACCGTGAATGAATGAGAAAAACACACCGGAGACCAAGACAGCTTTAATAGGACGACACGGAGCCTGCAATGGTAAACAGCATGTTAACATGTTCCTGACAAAACACAAAACAGGTGCTTGGTTTGGGGTTTTTTTTCTGTTTTTATCATGTGTGAGGAATTCAGTGTTTATTCCTCAGGCAGGAAAATAATGACATGGCGCAACAGCAGCAAATGACAAGCGAGCGTCAGGCTGATTGCAGAGAGGATTCTGGGTAAGAGGGGAGCGCGGCCTGACCCCCGTCTGCCCACAGGCTGTATTTTTACTAAATTAAAAGAGTGGCATGAAGAAAAGTGGAGAAGAGAAATGACCCCCTCTTTTATTTCCTCCATCGGTGTAAACAAACATGATGGAGAGTGGATTTTTCTCTTTTTTTTTTGACCAAAAATTCAGTAAATGTGTGAAATGTTAAAAACGATGCTTTCATTTAATTTCCATCTGACGTTTGCTCACTGAAGCTGCACTGCAGGTCATCTTGTACAACTTTATTCCTCACATTCTGGATGTTTCTTGTGAAAACATCCTCGCCATTTCAACGGTTTGACTTTATTTCACCTTAATTTTAAGTGGAAGTCGAAGTGAAAACTTGTAGTTTTCTCGTTTTCAGTGGCAACTGTTGAAAGAAATGCATAAGAAGACGCGGTAAACGTGTAGAAGAAAGTAAAAATGACATTTTCTAATCTGCATTCAAATGATGTTTGGAGGAAAATTAATTTTCCACTTCACCCGAGAAACATCACCTGCTCAGGTGAGCATGGTAGTGGCAGTATCATGCTTTGTCAAAGCTTTTGTTTACCGAGAACAAGGAAACTGGTCAGAGTTTAAAGGGAAGATAAAATATTTGAGTTTCCAGAAGAACAACAACCCTAAATATGAAGCTGGAGCTGCAAAGGAAGAGTTCTGGTTTTAGAAAGGCCTAGTCAAAGTTCTGGAATGAAAACTGTTCCCAGATCTGTCCAGTCAGACTGAGCGGCCAAAAATCTCATTCTTGATGCAGATAAACTGGTAGAGATGTTTCCAAAAGAAAATCATTAATTATTACCTACTTGGTTTTTAAGAAAAAATAAATCTTCTAGATTCTGTTCACTTTAATTGGCTATTTTAATTGGTCTATCGCTGAAAATCCCACTGAAAAACAAACATTTTGGCAGCAACATAAAATGCAGATATTTTTAAGGCGTTTAAATAATTTTCCAAGATAAAACATCGTTTTTCATTCTATAAATGAAAACTCTGCAAGCCTGAGTTTTAAATATTCTCATTATGAGATTTTATAATGATCTGCAGTTCAACAATGAAAAAGTTCAACCTGGAGCATTTAATATTTACTAAAACACAAAACATTAAATATTTTACCTTTAATATCTGACCTCATGTTGGAACCTCTGATAAAGGAAGTCGGAGTTCATAAGACGTAAAATAAAGTCATAAGAACGAAATAAAGTTTCTAATTTTTATCTAAACAAGCAGGGAATATCTAAAATGACCTGATATTCAAAACAAAATCAGAACCATTTCTTCTATGAAAGCTTAATTCTTCATAAAAGACAGAAAACTGGTGGAAATGTGCAGACACTGCCAAGCTGATGTATTGATCTCATTAAAAATATATTATATAAATTTCACCAGCTACCAGAATTAAGCTCCATTTTTTGTAATAACTGTCACAGCATAAAACGACAGGCTATAATTTCAACATGAGTCATATTAAAATATAGACTTGCATTCATATGTGGCGTAACTGGAAAAATTCCTCATTTGTCTGGATGGTTTCTGCCTTTTTGCGTTTTCTTCGTTTGATTTTTGGGTTTTCTTTTCAAGAACTAAAGTGTAAAAATGGGATGAGTTTATGAATTAATTACTAAAATCTATTCAGGGTCAGGAAATTTCAGATTTGGAAAAACTTCAGGCAGGTTTCCAAGATGTTTTCCATCATAAGATCTTACAGAAACATCTTTTATGCAAACGCTGAGTCCGAATCTGAATTTTATATGATCCAATACCGAACGGCGATTTCTTTTCCAGTTTCCCGAACGTCTGATTCAAGTAAAACAGATTTGTTTTGGTACTCAAAACTCTGAAAAAGGCTATAAATAAAATAAATTTGCCCTTTTCTGCAGTCAGAGCTTTATTTTTTCAACTCAAGGACATCCTGGCACAACACAAGATGTTCCAGGAAGTTTGTAAATTTTGCTTTGGCCAAATTGCTTCTCCATAAAATGTCTTGAATCATATTTTTTTTTTTTTTTTTTTTTTTGCCCAGTAATGGTCACAAAAAGTCCCTTTGTTGCCATTCATCCTCCAGTGGGGAGCCAACGCTAACCTTCCACCCAATCATATTTAATTTCAGCAGAACTAAAGTGGAGTGCTGTGTTGTGCCTGATAAGTGGACTGGAGACGGTTCTCTGAGTGGCTTCAGCCGAACGCATTAAAACATGCAGCAGCAGAAACGCAGCCAGGAAGTTAATTCAGGAGGAGTTTATATCTTAGGAGGAGAACGAGTCCCAGAGTTCGCTCCAATCACAAAGTACAAACACAGATTATTAAAAGCTCGTTCTGTTCTCCTCTCGTCGGTTATTGGTGCTTATTTTGCAGGGACGTTTCTGAAACGAGGTGTTTCAGGGGAAAAGAGATCAGGACGACGATGGTGATGAGGAAGATTGTTCGGTTTAAAGTCTGAATGCGGTTTAGAGACGCAGAAAAAAATATTAATCCTATAGAAAATTGTAATTTGAATCGATTCAAAATGCTGAAAATTGTTTGATTTTGAAAAATAAAATGATATTTTTTATATCAGAAGAGCCAAGCAGCTACGCTAACCTGATGCAGATCATGAAGTTGCAGAACTAAACCTAATCCTCCTTAAATATGCACTGATGAAATGTGAAACCTCAGAGAATTGTTTTGAATGTTCTTTTTGTTTACAATGTTTGTTTTTATTTTCCTCTTGTCAATCTCATAACTAAATGTTTTATATAAATTTTTATTTCTGGATCGAATTGTGAATTAAAGACGCTGAAAGATTTGCATCTCTAATGTGGATCAGTGTGTTTGCATTCAAGTCCAAATGCACATTAAAAATAAGCTGAAGCTCAACAGGAACATAAAAAATATGACAATTTATCATAAACAGTTAATAAACAAACTGTTTTTTGTTTTTGTATGCGGTCACTGTAATAAATGCCCATTTCAAATTGCACATTTTTAAAGATCTTGAGTCAAAACATGTTTTATTCTCAACTCTTTGGTGCAGAAAACTTGTTAAAAATGTATCTATTCACTGCATGTTGTGTAAAATGCTGCACATTTACCAACTATTCAGACTAAGAGACACAATAAAACTGTGATATTGAAAGAAAATAACTAAAGAAAGTCAAAATAGTTTTTTTATTTTCTTCTTAAAGAAGGTTTTTGTCATGCATTAGTTTTGGATTAAGGATGAAAATCCCATATTTCCTCTCGTCCATTATTTTACAAATCTCCAAAACAAAATGGCATAAAATAAAAAATACTCACAAATGAAATATTAACATAGAAAAATATTACAAAAACATTATATTGCGGCAGAAAAACTTTCAGTATTCAAGATGTTGCATAAACGGACCACTAAATATCGCGAGAGAGAGAGAGAACGCAAAAGAAGAAAAATCCCCCTTGTCCACTAGGGGGCTCTGTTGAAATGAAACATTTCAGGTTAAAAATGTCTGAAAACCTCTAATTATTAATCCACGGTTGTTTCCCAGGGTGTAAACATGACAGGGGATCATTTATTTAAGTCACTGGATGTTGTGAAAAGTAAAACAACCTGAAAAACTCCCTGATGAAGAACCATCACAGTGAGCGACGTTGAGTCTATATAAGCATCTATACTGTTTTATTCAGCAGGAAGTGAAGCTGCAACAAATATTCACAACACTGTAAATGATGACATGGATTCTTGAGAATCCGTTCAGAAATCAAAGTAAATACCGAAAACTAAATGAGCAAAAGATAAAACAGTACTTACGATGTTGCTGTTGAACTGAAACAGTCGTGATGCACCTAAACAGTTTGTGCAACAAAATTTAGACCATCTACACAAAAACTAAATCTACTTTATTTCATCAGACTCAGAGATTAAACTTATAGAAAACCTGTGAAGGGTGAAAAACGGAGCTGGATGATATTCAGGGTTTTGCAAACAGGAAAAGTGAAACCTGGAGAAATGTTCTTGGTTTCCCTTTCAGCAAAATCAGAATGGAAGTACAAAATGGATAAAAATAAATGAATAAAAACTGTCCAGGCCCAAAAGACGAGGCACCTGACGAAACAAGAACGTCGGTGGAGATTATCTAAGAAAAGTTCGGACAACTTTTAAAACTCTTAAAGAAGCAGGATTTGAACTTGAGGTATTTTTTTTAAACGTTTCTGTCAAACAACATAATGGAAGCAGCAATTATCACTGGAACCAATGGAAGCAAAAGCCAATAGAAAAGGTAACTGTCTTTGTGTTTTATTGATGTGCATCAAAAGCTTTCTGTCAAAAATAATCTGTGAAGGTCTGAAAAGGTTTGAATATCGGAGCGACTTTGAAATAACTGCAGAAACTCGGTTTTTATTTCTTCTTTTTCTCACGTGAGGCGACGACATCGGGAAAGTAGAAATCAAGCAATCATTACCGGAAAGAAACGAGGTGGGAAAAGTGGAAAAAGCAAAGCTTGATTGACGTCTTCTGCAACAAGCGGGCGAGGCGGCTAGAATCAAGCTGTGGGGGGGAAAAATAGCTTTTTGTTTTCTTGACATTTTTAAAAATCTTTCATCCAATCAAACCAGTGATGAGCAGCTTCCTGAAGCCCCCCAGGATCCCCATAATCGGCTTTCCACACCGCAGCGACCTGCAGACGCCAGAAATATCAGGGCTTGTTATTATAATAGGGACAGAAATGAGCTTTTTCTCATCTGGTTTAATGAAGGATTAAACGGGAAAAATATCCTGCAAAAACACAACTTCGTCTTTAACTGCCGTGAAAAGCTTAATGAAGCCGACGGACACGTTTATTTACTACGACGTTAAGAAAAATGTACAATTTTCCATCGTACGTGTCCATCCGTAAAGCAACGCAGGCTCAGACCTCGGACCGATCTTTACACACAAATAATACAAAACTTGCGTGAATAATTAGAAACGAAAAGTTTGTTGTTTCTTAACCATATTAAAATCATCTTGCTGTTTGTGTTTGACCAGCAAAATGGCTGACATCAAGAAAAAACTTGAGGCTTCTTGGAGCTTAATGGCTCTTCATAAAATTGTCTAAAAATGATTAAAAAAACCAAACAAGTTATTTAATTATAGTTCAAATAATAAATGCAGGTTTAAGCTGAAATTGCATTGAATAGAATGACTCTAAAAATATTCTTTTATTTTTCTTGTATTTAGGTTTGAAACTATGTTTTCTTTGCATAGTTTTCATGGAAGAGGATGTATTTATGATCTTTTGGGGAAAAGTTTTATGTTTCTCTTTGGTTCATCTTTATAGAAACAATCAAGGAAGTCAATATACTAACATGCAAAGACATTTAATGGCTCATTTGAGCAATTTCAGGAGGTCTGAAATGATCTATGTGGGTGTCAGATTTAGTCCTGACAGCTTTTAACTGAGTGTTGGCCGTGATGGATGACTTTTTTTAGAGCCGAACATGTCATCACGTGTCTGTGTGGGACAGAAATCCCAGAATATCATGTTAGGAATAAAACTTTCTGCTGCAAATAAAATGATTAACTCCAAAAGATCTGAATCTAAATTAGTATGCAAGTGAGAAGAAGCTGGAGATGAGCAACAGGGATGAATGAGATGCAGTTCTTCCTCCGAGAATCATTCACTCTTATATGCATTCCTCAATTTCTCACAGTGTCATGCTCTAGATACTCTGTGTGCGTGTGTGTGTGTGTGTGTGTGTGTGTGTGTGTGTGTGTGTGTGTGTGTGCGTGTGCGTGTGTGTGTGTTTAATAATGCAAGACAGTGGGAAGGTGTTCAGACAATGGAGCATGCAGGCAGGCAGGCAGACGTACAACTGCCAATCTTCTGCTTCATTATCACACAGTGCGGCTCTCAGCTGCTATAAGCTCTGCATACTGGAGATTTGTGTGAGGATGTCACAGATGAGCAGCTTGGCTGCACCAGGAGCAGCCGTGACGTCCGTTTTCAGGTGAACGGCAGCTCAAGTCTGACCCGAGGACGGTTCCCGGAGGTTCTGTCCTGCAAGGCGCTAATAAAGCCTTAGTTGCCGTTTTTAAAAAAGAACAATATGAACAATTGTTTAGAATAGCAGAAAACATAAGTTTTCATTTCCTCACGACTCAAAAACTTTGACTAGATTCAGATGGGTTGATGTTTCCACTTCTTATATAATTGTTGCAAGAGAAAAGGGAAAATAATAACAGCTGTTTATGTTGTTATTGTTTAACTTGCATCAGGGAGAAAGTTTGAAAACCAGCTAAAATTAACTCAGTAGAAAAAATAAGTATTTTCATAGTTACAGGAGTTTATTAGCTGTTGCATCTTGGATTTAAAAATAATTCTGGCAGAAAAACCTATTAAAAAACTCAACATTTTGATTACTGGAGCTATTTATATCAGGTGTTTTACTAGTTCAATAAAAACTTCTTTCTGAAAGGATTTTTCAACTCGAGTTATAAATGTTTAGTGCAGCTAGCTTTAGCTTCTGTTGGAGCTACAGTTAAATTGAAAATGTTTACAGTTTAAATTTTAGACAAAATCAAAATTTAAAATGTTCACTGACTTACATTTAAGCTACACGACAACTTAGATGCAAAAAAATCATAACCGAATCAGTTTAAAAGTAGCAACAATGAGCTGTTGATGTTAGCGCTGGCATGCTAATGTTAGCGCTGGCATGCTAATGTTAGCATTAGCCAAATCTGCTCGATTAAAAAGCGACTTGGAGTAGTTTGGCTTCTTGGACATTGTTTTTATGATGCATATGATAATTTCACAACATCCTCAGTGATTTTTACTATAGTGAAGAAGTTTTGGTATTAATTTATATCATTTAAATGTGGACTAAAACTACATTTTGACTAAAAATTGCAATGAGTGATGATTAAAAACATAAAAGCAGGTCCGTTTATATACAATGTTTTTTTTTTTCTATGCTCATAAATAAGAAAAATGCAGAAAATTTCACCACAAATGCTTCTTATAAGCATATAAAAAATGTACTCTACTAAGTGCTGTGCAGAAAAAATGATCCTATCATATCATACAATGTTCCTTCTTAATACATACTTGTATGAGGACTATAGGGGCCTCTTTTTTCTCCTATGTCCGTCTCACTTATTACACAGTGACCTTGCCTGTAGCATTGTTCAGTGAATAATAGGCTTTTGGGGGATTTCGAAGAACAGCAGAAAGAGCGATGAGACTGTCAGGATGCTGCCAGAGCGCAGTAAAATCTGGCAGCCTGGTGGGTCCGCCAAGGGACAAAACACAGGTACAGAAGGTTATACGAACTCATACGTTGTGATTTATGACTTTCACATCTCGGGGAGAATTATAAAAACACAAGAGCTGTCATTATCCTGTGTAATTACCATCATGTCTGAAAAAGAAAAACTGCTAACCAGGAAGTAACAGCAGTAAATATAGGATGAAGATCCCACTGCTCTGAAAACCTCCTGGTTATTCCACCAAATGTTGATTTCTGAACCGAGTTAAAACTTTAGTGTTGTTTTCAATTTAGCATGAACTTGTTTTCTTTGCTTTATTTGATTTCTGAAAGCACTGCATTTTGTTAATTTGACCGTTTCTCATTTTCTGATAATAAAAACAAAATTTCTGCTTTGGATTCAGAGACATGTTGTCTGTCGCATTTTTAGTAACAGAAGTGGTTCTATTTGTTATAAAAGCTTGATTACAAAAAGAAAAACCTTGGATTGTTGTAAGGAAATTATGTTGGATATCGTTGTACTTTCAACTCAAATAAAAAAATCAATTCAAGGGCCACAAATGGCCCCCGAGCCGCACTTTGGACACCCCTGAACTAGAATAACTTGGTACGATTTGGCAGAGAAAAGGCAGCGATTTTCAGAATGTAATTTTAATCTAATCTAATCTTCTTAGGTTAACATGTAGGTTGTTTTCAGGAGAAAACTGGGACTGTTCAGTTTTTGGTGGGGTTTTTTTGTTTTAGTCCATTCTTGTGTATTTTGGCAAATGAGAATCTGGAGACGTTTCCAACGTGACGCAGAAAGAAAATATCTAAAAGCGTCGGATATTCTGAACGATTGTTGACGCGAATCTCAGCCCAACCAGCCAGTCAGGCAGTAAAAGAAGCAACAAGAGTCACATTATGTAGAGTTAAATTTAATGTTGAACAAGAAACGCATAATGTGGAGCGTCATGTGAATCTGACAAGGTTAAAATGGTGCGATACGTAATCCTGTGTTTCGTTGCAGCTTTTTGATTCAACTTTTTCCTTCAAATGAGCTGCAGATTTTTTGGTTCGCATTCATCCATTTAAACCAGCCTGCTACTGTTGTCACTTAAAATCACTCATCAGTTTATGTAATTTCATGAAAACAACTGCAGGCCTTGACATTTTCAGTAGTAGACATTATTTCTCTGTCCTTGGCTCTGAATGCAGAGGGGATACAATAAACAGGAAACAGGCTGCAGCGCAGTCATTTACTATGTTGACGTATAAATCACGAAAAACCGGCTCAAGATGTCTAGTTACTGCACAAAAAGCAAAAAATGTATTCAAATAACCAGCTCTTTCTGTTATTAATTTCCATATTTTTCCTCTCTAACCTCCCATTTTTCTCTTTCTGTCAACTTTCTTTTGTTTTTTTTCCCCCCACCGTCTCTGGGAGCCTCGTTCCGAATCTCGAGATAGAAAGCTCGAGAAATATCGATCAACGCGAGTCTATGGGGAGGAAGAGTGTGGCAGGCAGAAAGAAAAGAAAAACAAAAAAAAGAGGATTGGAGGAGGCCAGGAATGAATGGGATGCTGACACAAGAGTTTCCAACTGGAAAAAAGAAAGACAGGAGGAATAAGACGAAGCAGAAAATAAAAAAGAAGCTGCTAATTGTTCAAATGTGGAGGGCTGAAAATGTCTGATTGGCTTCACTGAAGGACATGAAATGTGTCTAGAAAAAGAAGGAGTTATGTTACAAAATGACAGGAAATCAAAGACGGTAATTAAAAACTTTCACCTGAACAGATGACGGACAGATCCTGTGAATCGTGGAGAGAAAACAGAGACATGCGGCGCAGCGGGGCGGCGCTCGGAGTGACATTTACAGAGCGCCGGCGACTGAATAAGCATGAAGGTTACAGCCATTTTCTCCCCTTGTAGAAGCGTGGGCTCAACCGTTCAGGCAGCCATGAAAACGCTGCCGGGACAAATACGTGCTTTACAGCTCCGTCAAAATTATCCCCGTTAACAGGAGGCAGAACGCATTTCCAAACTGTGCAGTAATTAGATCTAAGGGTTGCATGATATCCCTGAAACCAGGACACGTTGAGATTGTCTATTAATAATTGATCATCTGTAAAAACTACAAAAACCAACCAGTTTAATGCTTTAGTTTAACTTTGCATTTTTTTCTAATTTTCTTTTCGTGTTTGACTGAACTTTGACCAGTCAGATAGAAAAACTCAAAGGATGATTTTCAAAAAGACTCAATTTTAAACTTGAACTTTCCACATTTTGTGGAAACAAAGACACATTTTGATCCAATGTCTTCAGCCTAATCTATGAAAAACAGCTACTTACCATCCACAAGGTGACTAGCTTACATTTTTCTTGTATCTCATTTAAAATAAAATATTCTTCAGCTTCTTCTTCCTGCACGTCCAGCAGTGAAGAAGCATGATGCAACGTCAAAACTCTCAACTAATGAAACATTTAACAAGCAATTGAATTTCCTCCATCTCAAATGTTGCAGCAGTGACCCAATAATAACACTGCATAATCTCAAGCTGCACTGTGCATGCACTCTGTCTGCACTGGTGAAAATTCTGAAGGTTTGGATGAATCACACTAAACTTTGATGCATAATTCAGCCAAAAAAATTCATGAAGTGAGCCTTAAACACGACTGCAGAAATAAAACAAAACTGTCAACAAAATAAAGTAAACCGTAAACCGTTACAAAGCAGTGCAAATTTACACCCTTCATCCCAAGACACATGCACTATTTAAAGCAACAGCCTGTCATAAGAAGGAAACGTTTCACAAAACGCCCATGTGGCAACAGAAAGCATCTTATTAAAGCATCTTTTAATAGAATAAAACAATCTAACCTCACTGTTTGGCCTGAAGGAGGAATAATTTACAGTCAGCAAGTCTGAGTGCAGAAATATTATCATTACTTTTTTATTATATTACTGCAATATTTTTTCAAGCCTCCTGTTGCCGTAGAAACACATTGATCTGATTATGACTGGGGAACATAAATGTGAAGAAAGCCTGAAAGATGCTGCCACAGATTACAGGACAGAAAAATCTGGAAACAGTAGCAGCGACTAAAAATGTACGAATCGCATTTTATGCGAGTTTCACTGGTGAAAATCGTGTTTTTCTGTTTCCTCTGAGCAGATCTCCAGCCACTACAGTGTATTATTTTCCCCTCCCTGCTCTCTGCAAGAGGAGCGCCTGCTGTTTACCTGCTCCTGCAGGAGACAGCAGTTATGTTCAGAAAAGCCCGTATTTTTACACGTTTTGACATTTTTCTGTTCTGTGAGCACGGCTAAGCGCGCTCCTTATTAAGCCAACCTTTGAAGCCGAGGAGTTCTCATGTTGTCTGACATGGAGGGTGAGGCTGGGGGAGGCGAAGGGGAGAAAAAAAGGAATATTTTGGTGAAAGGTTGTTATGTCGAGCGATCAAAATGCCATCAGGCGCAGCTATCCGGTTGCCATTTCATTTAGTATTTCATCTCCGCTGTAATCTCTGCGGGTGTATTGTCTTCCCCTCTCCTACGTCTACGAAGAACAAAAAAGGAATCAATCTGTGTTTGAACAGCCATTCAGGCTCTCGGCAGTTTCTGCTGTAAATAAAGGCACGCTGTTGATCTGTGCAATAACCTTCAAACGCAGTTCAAGATAACTGATGCTAGGAGGCGGCTATGAGGGCTTCGACCTCTAATGTCTGCTGCAGTAGAAAGCATTTCCCACCAGGAGCAGCGAGAGGGTTTCTCCTTGAATCGCTTTCGATCGTTTCAGCAACACAAATGGCTGACCAATAGTACATAATAATTACTGAGCTTCCTAAATAGATCAAAAACATGGACAATATAGAGATAACAATAAAAGTGACAATAAGAACGAGTCATTTCTTTATGTTGGGTAACTGTATGACTGTGTCACAGTAATTATAGCCCCCCAAACACAATTAATGCGCTTTAAAAATGTTCCCATTTGTAACTTGTTTGTGGAAAACATTATTTACATGAAAATAAGTGATTTGTGTCACTAAAAGGCACACAGTAACTGTTTTTTAAATTTTTTTGGTATTCATTAAACCTTTTATTGAACAAACAGCAGAAAACAATAGCAATCCTGATATTGTTATGGGAATTTTAAATAAATTGATCAAAAATGACTTTTCTACCTGACACGCTTCCATAAAGCCAAGATTTATGTACACAGGATCCCTGCAGCTCCTCCAGAGTTACCACACACAGACTGTCTCCTTCATATTCAGTGGACGGCCAAACCGCATGGCATTTTATTCTGAAATGCAAGCAGCAACCTCAGAGAGTCTTTAACACAAGTCGAAACATTTCTTCGCCTGGCCTCGTTTTATTGTTGAGCTTCTCTCTTTCCATCCAAATCCACTCCTGCCTCCCAGATGAACCTTGTAAGAGCTTACGCCACATCGGGCTGCAGCTGTGGGATGTTGCTAACCAGCGAGCGGATGAGCTAAAGCTGCTAATGCTGACAGAGTAAAACACCGAGGGATCTGAGTAAAGGGAGCAGCTCAGGTCAAAGAACCAGGAAGGAAGCCAGGATGTCGATGCAAGCCTGAATATGTGTTATTTTCCATTTCACTCTTATTACTCTCTTTCATTATCGCTTCCATCTATTATAAAAAAATTCCACTTTTAAGCCTGTCAGTGGTTACTTTCATTAATATTAATTTGTCTCCTTAAATCTGCTAAAAGGAAAGCCTGTTGGACTTGAAAAATACAGGAGGCGTTGGGGAAATAAACTCGAGCTGACATCAGTGGTGAAGCAGGACGTATGTTGTTCTAATGAGTTAGGACAGTTCAATCGCCATCGCTCTGCCCACTGAGGCGGCCTTATCTCACTGAGCTACAGCAAACCGAAGCACTAACAGTGTAATCTCTTCTGTTACCTAAAGACCGAATCTGCAGCTGCAACGTAATGGGCTCTGAGGGCCGAGCAGAATACTGAGAAACACGGCAAGGTCCAAGAGCACAAAAAAATAACACTAAATAAAACAGTTTATGAAATAGTAATGAAGTAAAATAAAGAAAAGTAAATAAAATAAAATATTTAAAAATAAAAAAATATAAATAAATAAAAAAAATAAAGTAAAATACAATAAAAATTAAATCAAATAAAAATAAAATAAAATTAATAATAAAGTGACATAAAAATAAAAAAAATTGATAACTGAATAATATATTTAAAATAAAAAAGAAGATAAAATAAAATACATAGAATAACTTCTTTAAAACAAAATAAATATTTAAAAATAAAAATGAATAAAGATAGGGAATAAAATATGTATTGAAAACAACAAATGTACTAAATACTATTGTGGAGTAATAAATGAAAACATATCATTTAAAGTGTGGAAAAATATGCTACACTTAATATGATTTTAATGCATAAAAAAGTTATTCTAAATCATTGGATGCTAAATAAAAAAAATTAAGAAATTATTTGAAAATATTAGTTAAAGGAAAACTTAATTGAACTAAAAGTAATATTACTTTAAAAAATAAAGGGTGATTAAAGAAGAAAGTCAAAGAAATGATGAACTGCAGGCGATTATATCAAATTAGACAAAAGTGAATGCAATTAAAGACATTTTTAGTTTCATAAAAGAACATTTGGCGGACGAACTTCACAGGTTAAGTTTAGTTTCCTTTCTGCCTGCGTTTTATTTTTCTTTCCGGTTTATTTCACAATTCTTCAGCTTTGCATTCAGACACCTCTTGCTGTCGTGACTCTGAAGCAGAATCCCAGTCAGATCGCAGCGGACTCGATGATTTACGACAAGCTGTGTGCAAGAAGTCGCCATCTGAAGGCGTCGCGGCAGCAGATTGCACGGTGACAGACTCTACGCTGACCTCACATCTCTAATTGTGCCGTGTGTATCGCTGCGAACGTGGAAGTCGCTACACCCACAGGCGAGGCGGAGGAAAAGCTGTGAAATGTTTTCAGCGTCGGTGTTGATCCGCGGCGGCGCCGTCCATGGTGCTGAATGTTTAACCGGCGCTACGAATGAGCAGCAAACTGTGGCCAAATGTTATGCAAACTGCTAATGCAGTCGGCTTTGAGGAAGGAGTAACGATACCAAAATATTGTTGTTTTACCAACAAGTAGCATAAATAATGATATAATAGTGTAAGTTTGCTCTCAAACATTAATAAACGTTAACATTTATTGTTAAAAAAAAAACAAACAACCAAAGCACTTAAGAAAACAAACAGTAAGGTCATCTTTTTTGGTGTCTAAAACATTAGCCACTTCAAAAACATCTCCCGATCATTAAGCACTGCGCCGTTACCTAGCAACATCAGCAAAGCCCAGCCTTATTACCTAGCAACCAAAGCAGAGTTCCAGCATGTTTGGTCAACTAGATTTTACCGCTGTATGAGTTGTACAATAGCCGCTGAAAATGACAAGTGTTTTGTTGCTGACCCATGACCCAGCTTGATGGATTCTTGTTGGTTGTGCAGAAGGCTTCACTTCTGCTCTTCAAAGATTTACGGTTGTATGCATCTGTTTGCAGCCAATTTCACATGCGAGTGTAAATGTTGAGTTTGGCCGAGTGGCCAGAAGCTCAACGTAGGCAGAACTGAAATTTCAATATCTAAGAATGATTTTGTGCAAAAAGTGAAATGAACATATTTTATAACCCCCGGAGACTGATCCCAATTTGTTTGATCACCTTTAATGTAACACTAGAACTGGAAAAGATTTTAAATATTCACAAAGAACAAAATGAAAGAAAAATGAAAACCAACACAAAACAGTGTTTCTTTATTCTCTAAAAAAAATTGCCTTTTAAGCAATTGTGAAATTTATTTCAACTCATCATGAGATTAATTGATTTATTGCGACAGCCGTAACGCAGCATTGGAGTTGCTGAAATACCAAAATGTCCGTCTTCACCAGGTGTCTGCAAACTTGCATTGAGGCGCAGAGATCCAGTGATGGCCGCCTCCACAAACACATGAACCAAAATGTTCTTCTTTACCTCTAGATAACTTCCATCCATCCATCCTTCCCCTCACTGCTTCCAATTTCAGATCCCTCCTCGTCCCCTCTCATTCTCCAGGCACCTTCCATTCAGAGCTGTAGGAGACTCACTGAGCAGCAGGATCATGCAGAGGGACCCCTTTGTGTGTGTGTGTGTGTGTGTGTGTGAGTGTGGGTGTGGGTGTGTGTGCAGGAAGGGTAATTTGCATGCATTGCTCCTGGCCACCTCAGCCTCAGAAGCCCTGAAGAGATGGCCCTTTGAGCTGCATTGGAAGCGATGGGGTGTATTATTTATGTGGGAGCAAGAGAGAGTTTGGAGGATGAGAGGTCGGACAGCAAAAGAAAAAAAAAAGTGAGAAAAAGGAGACATGACTTGTACTGTATAATGATGACTACAGCCTGTCAGCCTGTTTCCTATCCAGAATGGTGAACATGTGAATGAACGTATGTTTGCAAGCATGTAGACCATAAAAAGTTAGCCTTAAGCTGAACTCTGGCTCCTGATTCCCCCTGACAGCCGAGTTTATATTTTGGGTTTGCCTCCCAGGTAGCCGGGCTCTTTGATCCTCTAATAATTTTACTACCACGGCTTACTCAAATAAGAGTCGCTGCGAACACAACCCGCTTCTGGTTTCAGGTAGAAGAGTCTGAATGAACGACTTATAAAACATTAAAAAAATAAAACTGTTATCTAAGTGGTTCCCCTTTCTGCACAGCATAAAGGATTACAATTAGTATCCTTTCATATTTGCAGGGTAGCAGTTTAATGTCTTTAGACGCATATATAATGAGTTAGTTCTCCATTTTTGTTCAAAGGTTGTCTCTGCTTCACAGTATTGCAGGATATTTTCCCGCGGCAGCAGGTTCTGCTGCTCTGAAACGGCCGAGTCAGCATTTGAAAATGTGAAGCGTATCAACAAACTGAATGATTAATGATAAAAGATGACAAAAGTTTATGACTTTTTTATTCCTGCCCCCATATTACTGCATATGAAATCTGTGTGGAAGAATCGGCTGAAGTGACGGTCGTTCGGATCTGATGCAAACATGGCTGAAGTCAAACTCAGCTGGAAGCTCGGGATCGGATTGTTGTCGATGTCCAAACTGCGACATCAATATTTGGGCCGAATTCATTTCAATCTGGAGAGACTCACACAGAGTAGAAATATAGCAGTGAGAAGATTTAATGATAAACATTCTTTGGCGCTCGGCCCGGCAGAAGACTGATCACCACAGGCAGGACATCAGCTCGGCCGAGCTCGGACAGTCTTCCCCCCGGGGCTGGGGTTAGAGCTGGGGCTGGGGTTGGGGTTGGGGTTGGGGCTGGGGTTGGAGCTGGGGGGTTGGGGTTGGGGCTGGGTTTAGAGCTGGGGTTGGGATTGGGGCTGGGGTTGGGGCTGGGGTCAGAGCTGGGGTTAGACCTGCGGTTGGGGTTGGAGCTGGGGTTGGGGTTGGGGTTGGGGCTGGGGTTAGAGCTGGGGGGGTTGGGGGGGGTTGGGGCTGGGGTTGGAGCTGTGGCTGGGGTTAGAGCTGGGGTTGGGCTTGGGGCTGGGGTTGGAGATACGGCTGTTGTTGGTGGAGCTGGACTTGCAGGACCTGCAGGATGACCATCATGCCGAAGGTGGAGGTGAGGGGGAGGGAGGTGGGTCAAGCGCACCAACGAGCAGGAGGACCCCTCCGGAGGCTTGGCTTTTGAATGCGTTCCTGGATGACGACTGGCTGCGGTGACTTGGTTTGCCGGACCCGATTGGCTGCGGTAGGACGTGGTGATTAGGAGATGGGTGTCAGCTGGATCGAGTCTCCCAGCTTGAATTTTCGCCTAGGCTCCATATGTCAGAACCAATTCATTTACACTTGAACAAAAAGCTTTATCCTCATTGCAAGATTAAACTCTAACTGTAAAATCAGATATTTTACAGCTTAATATCGAAATCAACATTAAAAAAGCCAATTATCATAAAATCTGGTAAAATGACAATTTTTGTATTTGCTCATCTTGAGCGATTTGATGCCATTTATCTTCAATAAAGGATGTTTTATTCTATCCATCTCTAAGAAGAGCTAAGCAGAACGTCAAACTTCAGGCAGTGTGAGAAAAATCTGCACAATATTTTTACTTTCAATGTTTTACAAATCGGCATTTAAATTCAGTTAGAAGTTTAAGTTCATGTGTGATCTTCCACACTGAACACGTTTCCAGTAGAAATGTTTGCAAAGTTCAATTTTCTGCTAATGTCGAAAACAACAAAATTTTGCAACTGTGGTGTTTCCATTAAATAAGAAACAATTAAAATTGCATGTGAATATGTTTGTTTATGCGATAAATCATCAAAACAAAATGCTGCGGCATCATCCTCCAACCACTTCCTGTTGTCTTCTTCTTCGTGGTTTCCACCAGTAGTAACAGCCAGTTGGGATGTGAAATTAAAGTGTTCCCGTTGCAATTTTGCAAAATAAACCAATTTTGATTCAGCCAAAGAAAAAAATAATCACCTCATCCTAGTGCCAAAACTGATCCAAAAACAAGTTTCAAAATGTATATTAAAAATGGCAAATTGTGAAACTCCATAGTCAACGGAAACATAGCTAGCAATTATTTATTTTTATTCTTACATGAGTTGCAAGTGAGTTTAAACCAAAACTAAAATGCCATCTGGGGTTCCTGAACACATACAGAATATATTGTAAGTTTAGTGAATCTTTATTAAATTATGTCAAAGTAATCCCATTCTCTGAAAAATAGCGTCACTTTGACAGAAATGTGATAAATGTTGCTTTCTTCCTTTAACAGGCCAGCAGGTAAATGTTACCAGAGACTCTCCAGTCCACTGTAAGGTCTGTCACTGTGCACTGGTTCTTAAATGGGATGCTTAATTGATAGGACAGCCTGTATCAGACTTCATCAAATCCCATTAGATGCACTTCATCAGTCCCAGTGTTAAATAAGATGATATCCCAGATTGTGCTACAGAAGCCGAGCCAGAAGAACACGGGCGGCCAAAGCCTGGGAGCTTATTATCTAAGCACTGTTAAAGTCGGCCCAATTCCCCGCAGGCTAAAAAGATCATTTAAAATGGACTCTGTGGTGCTGGATCCTATTTCTGCCTTCACTGCTCATCCAAAACATACGGAGGTGACTGGGAATCTTTAAGAAAACCAGAGGGGATGTGGGGGACACTCATACGAGAAATGAATGTAGAGAGAGTGGAAGGAGCGAGGACAGGCATGAATGAAGCAAAATGAGACAGAGATTGTTGTGATCATGTGATGCAGGGAACTAAAATCCACCCACGCGTGAATCAACGCTCATATTCTAACCTCGACTTCTCTTCATTCTCTCCGTCTCTCTCTGGCGTTTGGGCTATAAATAGTCTGGAGCTGAGCTGTTGCTGCTGCTGCTGCTGCTGCTGCTAATTCCTTCATTCAGAGAGCAGCGAAAGGCAGAACACACCGGGCCTTTCAGGCATTCAGGTCCAGCCCAACAGGAGAACACAGGAACAGAACCGCCATGCTTCTCCTCAAACACTTCCTGCAGCTTCCTCTCAAAGTGTTTCCTTCCTGAAGATCCCAGTATGTTCACTGTTGAACCTTCAGACGCAACCGAAGGAGTAAATATTGTTTAAGTACTGCTAGGGCTGCAACTACCATTTATTTTAGTCATCACTTAAATTATATTAATCCATTCAATTTGACTTATTATGCTTCTTTGGGCAAGTTGGGTAAATCTACGGTCTACGCAAAACATGCTCAGTACATTTTTTCACTAAATCATTCTGAGAAAAAAGAGATCCTACTCTCAGTTTTCAGCTGTTTTAGAGCATCTTGTCACTTTAAATCCAAATAAACTGCTGCTTGCTACGCCTCCAACTCAACATTTACACTCAGACGTGAAAATGGCTGCAAACAGATGCGCAATTATACAACCGTACATCAAGCAGAAGTGGCGCCTCTTCCACAACAAGTGCAGAATGCAACAACAGAGCACCTGTCATATCCAGCAGCCATTGTTCACCACATACAGCAGCAAAGCCAGCTGGAACTCTGCTGGGGTTGCTAGGTAACGGGAGGAACTCTGCTGGGGTTGCTAGGTAACGGGCAGAACTCTGCTGGGGTTGCTAGGTAACGGGCAGAACTCTGCTGGAGTTGCTAGGTAACGGGCGGAACTCTGCTGGGAGGTTTTTACAATGACTCATTTTCCAGACATTAACTTCTTGACAAAAACTAGCTGGGTTTGTTTTTTTTTTTAAAGAAGTTTGGTTGTGTTCAGTAGCAGCAGATCTCTGCAGTCTGTGAATTTTGCATAATATGCCTCCTTGAATTGAACTGAAAAACTGGCACTTCCTGCAGATTTTTTATTCAACCACTTCAAGACTTTAGTCACCATTGTAACCGGTGACTAATTTTCACATTTGATATGGACATCCTGGGGTCACCTGTGCTCGGCCCACTGTGTCTTTTTGGTTCTGAATAAGTCTTTGGATGTTAAGGTTTACCAGGAAATGGGAGCTATGATTTTTTTCATCATTACGAAGATATTAAATTAAAGATTATTCAGGCTCCAAAATTTGACAGAAAGGAAGTTTTACATCTTAAATGTGATAACTTGAAAGTATATCAGATCTTATTTCTTTTATGATATTTAATATTAGTTTGGACAGAGAGCATGATCAAGGCAAGACCCAAAGTGAGAAACAGCCAGACATGGAAACCAAACAATGTCTGCCATGTTTTACCTTGCATCACTTTTTATCTTTACGTTTTAAATTCACATTTTGATTCGTCTGCACTGTTCATGTCTGGATTTAAGAGCCGATGTCGAACATGTACGGGCAACGAGGACCAAAGCAGGAGATTCTGACAAACCTCATGTTTCATTCTCTGGCGGGAGGAAGTTGGACTCTCCGCAGTTCAAACGGACTCACTAATGTTTCTGTTCATGCTCAGCCATTCACAGCCGTTAATCTCACATCAGTTTGATTTTACAGGATAAATCTGCAGAGAGAAATCTAATTTCTTTTAGGGTTATAACATCCTTCATGGTTATTACCCAATTTCCAAAAGACCAGTAAAAACCCTCCAAATAATATTTCTTCTTAATCTAGTTTTTAATCTCAGGCTGCATTTTCCATTGCATATTTTATTATTCCCTACAAAAAAAATAGCAAATAGGTGAAATTTTCAAAAATACTGAACTGTGAAGCTGAGTTTTAATGTATACAACTGCATTCAATTCACTTTCTTTCCAATGTCAAGGTAGATTTAATATCCACTACTAGTGGGTAATTTGCATTAGAAAAAGCATTCACTAATAGTAAATAGAGTAAATAAGATAAAAACCATCACAGTAGAAACATAAAAACATAACTGATAGGTACAACATTCAACAAGAACACAAATTAATGCTTAAACATTTTGGTTCTGCAGCTTGTTGTATAAATAAACTGTAAAACTGTATTTGTCATGAACTGATACTAAAATAAACTGAACTGAATTTCACAGAATGACTCCCCACTGTCACCACATGCTTGATGACTTTGATGAACATAAAACACCGTCTGCTGGTTTGTTCAGACAGACAGATTTGTATTTATTAGAATATACTTAAAGATAAAAACAAACATGGAAAACCAACATTTAGTTTTATGCCTCTAATCCAAAACAAACTTAAGACCCAGAGAAAACCCTATTAGTGGATAAATTATGAAACACGGGGAACCAATATTTAGTTTTATAGTTTTCTAATTCATGTAAAGCATTTGAACTGCCTTCTTGCTGAAAATGTGTTATACAAATCAAATTTCTTTACCTCAGTTAAAGTTACCATCGTATCACTTGGAACAGTTTCCAACGAAACAAACTCGACCAAATGTCACTGAGCTTCTCTCCAATGTGATGCGAATAAAACTGATTTTTCTTTATAGTACTTTCCCAGAAGTTGTGTTGCTTCGATGTGGAATGAACAACTTTCCGAAAGGCAAACAGAAGACGCGGCGTTGTCTCGTATGACAGGAGAGGATGTCAACAGGCGGAAAAGACGAACAGGAAGACGATGTCCACTTCAGGTGCAAAAACTGAGACGGACTCCATAATTTGACAGGAAGGCTGCAGGTGTTCTGACCTCCAACCTAATCTCCAGATCCCAAACTTCAATCAGACTCTGCTTCTTGTCATGTCCTTGTCTATTTTATTAAAGACTCAAGTTTGTCTTTCAGTGGTGGAGTGCAGACTCGCACTAATGAAAACTGTAGGGTGTGTGATGAAGGATGTGTGAGCTGCATCGTTCATTCCTGGCTGTAGAAAGATGTATGATCTATATTTCCCCGCCTTTCTCCCATCTTTGCACCGTGACACGTACCCACTGAGCCTGCCTGGAGAGAGTGCTGATACAAAAGAGAGAGAAGAGAGAAATCAAGGATTTCTCTGACATGAGAAAGAATGTATTTCATATTTCCACTGCTGTTTGCTGGCATCCTCGTCTCTTTCTATTATTTATCTCTTTGTTTTCATTCAACTCCGGCCCTTTTGACGACGCTGCAGCATGGCCCAGCGGACGCCGTGAGCATTATTGTATTAGTATTGAACTCCTCTTGATGAATCTCCGCAGAAAATTGAAATATTGCAGGATGGGGAGACTCGGGAGTTTGAGCTTGATGCATGGAGATAGATGAAGTATTGGATGGAATAATTTATGGGGCGCTCTGCTCGCACCCTGCAGCTCAGCCAAAGAAGCGCATCGCTGACAACGCTGAGGTTAGCAGATCAAATCTCCAAGGGCTATCTGGCAAAAGCAATGCGACGCCTTCTTGAGGCGACTAATTGAAGAGAGCGATCATCTTAAAAGGGGCCTTTGTAGCAGTTTATTGGTATGAAACCCAAGTTTACCACACATTAGGCTGGTTAAAAACATGGTAAGTGGCTGATTTGGCTCCAGACAATGAATCTTCTGATCAGCAGTTTTAGAAATGAGCTGAAAAAACAAAACGGTCATCACAACAATGGTGCTTAGAGATAGTTTAATGGCCTGAAATGACTAATTAATTGCTAAATCCCAAATGTGGTCTTAAATTGATGTCTTAAACTAAGAAAATTGTTTGATTGACTAGCGCCTGAAGCTCTACGATAATGAATCCTCCACAATGGCCATTGTTGCAGGGTACAATGCATATGTTAGATTAATTTATTTTGATTATCTGCATTTATATGATTACTTAATTTGATTTAAAATGTCCAAAAGACAAGAATTCAGTGGTTTCTGAATGGCAAGCCATCAACAGGCAGCCGTTGTACAGCACATGCAGCGGTAAAACCAGCTGACCAAATGTCCTGGAACTCAGCTTGGGTTGCTAGGTGGAACTCTGCTGGGGTTGCTGGGTAACGGGAGGAACTCTGCTGGGGTTGCTGGGTAACGGGAGGAACTCTGCTGGGTTGCTAGGTAACGGGCGGTGCCTGGTGATTTGTGACATTACATTCCAGAGGTTTTTAAAACTGCTTTTTTCACTAGACACCAAAAAACATTAAATTATTGTTATTTTTCCATGTCCAGTAATTAAATTGCCTTTGTGTGGAAGAGGGGTCAGTTTAGCGCTGTGACTTGCGAGGTCCACCAGGGGAACTCAAGAGCATCGAGAGCTTTTTTTTCTCACTCAGTAAAAGAAAGTGAGCAGAAGAGCAGTGATTTTGTTTCCTGTGATCATTTCTTTTGCAATGTCCTTTCTTTTAAGGTAATTAATGGGCTAAGAATTGTAAGAGAATGCTAGCTGTGTATGTATTTAGTTTGCTTTGCATCACACAGTAGTTTGTTTGGCGCTAATGTGCAGCGTGAAAAGTATTCAGCTAACTAGTTCAGCTTTGTTACTAACGGCAGGAGGCCTCGTGTCCCGTTATGGCATCTGGCAGTTTGATTTGGTTAAATAAGAATAATCTGCTGCCTACGTATGATTTCTGTACAGTTGGTACAAGTAATGTAAAACACTTGGTTTTGTTGAAAAATATAGAGTAAATAAAATGATGTGATTATAAGCTGCTCTCTTTGTCATGAGAATATTTTTGTTTTGTTGTCTGAAATACACTTGAGTGAGTGGAAGAGCCGTGATTTTGTCTCCTGTGATCATTTCTCTTGCTGTTTTTCTTCCTTTAAGGGCTAACGCTGCTACCTTTTACACGTTTACACTAAAATCAGCTTTAGCATGAGGGCTTGCTCTTTGTTAATGGCTGCTGACTGCTGAGAGAATCATAGGTTTTTCTGCAAGCTTGAGGACGGTGGGGGTCCTTCCTTTTCCCTGCCTCGTCCATCGATCCAGTGCGACTCCGTAGGAGCCACACGAAAACCTCTTTCTATGATTTATGGGATGTTGTCTCCAAAAGGACCAATGGAGACCCCAGCCTCCCTCTGTTTTGTGAGAAAGAGCACCCTGCCAGCTTCCCTTAGGCCTAAAACATAATATTATAGAAGGAAAGGTGAAACAAGATGGGTAATAATTAACATTGCACATAACAGTTGAACTGTGAAGTTAATTTTCTTCTGCAACCGGTGGAAATCCAAGACCATCCATCACTAATGCAGGGTGTTGAAACATAATATTTATAGGGTGGAAAGGTTACAGAGAGTATTATGTATTATATATGACTATGTACAGGGAAGGGGAAAAGCCTTAAAAACAGGACAGGATGCATCAGGCAGCTTGACAGCTTGGTTGCCCCTAGCAACCTGCAGAATTCATCACGATCTTTGGGTTTTAAACCTAGAGTCAGAGACATCGAGGCACAGAGTCTTAGGGGACGAATATAAAATGCTGATGGACAACTTCCATCTAAAAACTAGAGTGTGGGGTCAGCTTCCCAATAGGGTCAAATTAAATTTTATTCACAGTGTGCAAACCTTGCTGATATTTATCCTGTTTTCTATCCATTTTGTATCTAATCTGCTGCCAATAAAACCCACTAGTGGGAGATTTTTAAAAATATATTTTAGCATTTTATTTAACATAATCACAGCAGCTAAATCTCAAAATAGTTTCTTGACACCACATATCGGACAAATAACTAGCCAAAATTAAACTATTAGTAACTCAGATTCTGCATACAATCAAGCTAGTAACCAGTCATAGTCAAGCTAGCAACTGTGTTATGTCAAGCCCTCAATAAGCTAATAACTAGCAAAAGTTGCACAATGAGCATTTGGAGTTAGGCTAACAAGTAACTACAATCAAGCATCTACCAGCAAGGGATGAGCTAACATCTAGTCAAACTCAAGCTAATACCCACAAAGAGTAACTAGCTCGAGTTAAGCTAATCTAGTCAGAGTCAACATAATAAGGAAGAGTGGAGCAAAACGAAGTTACAATTGAGCTAATAGCTCGTCAGTTTAAAGCTAATGCCAACTGAGAACGAGGCTGCTAACTAGCTAGCCTCAAGTAACACATCTGTAAGCCAGGGTTCAGCACGTGTAGCTAGTTACCAAACTGCTCTCTTTCTGCCTTCCTGTACTTTATAGATATAAAAAGATGTAGCAAGTCATGTGACTTCCTGTTTCCTAACTAGCTAATCTACTAATCTAGTTGTCCACTCAAAAATGAATTTCCTCCATCTAAAGTTTAAATTAATACACGGGAATATTCCTTAAACCTTGGATTGTTTTCAAGAGGGAAATGTTTCCACTGCTTTTTATGTCTGAAGATTTTGGGTGTTACTTTGTTAAATTACACACAGATTTCTAGATATATCCTTATGGTAACCTGCAGGCACTCACAGTCGACCAACTCTAAGTCCAAGAAAACAAAACAAAAGATTATATGAATAGGAAAGGGAAGCTAATATAACCTCAGTGAATGTTGCTGAATTTTACCAGACTTTTAATACATTTTGTGCATCAGTAGGAATGATCCTTGTTTAAAATAAATAGTACATCGATTTAAACGACAGCTTAATGCAAAACCAGTGAGATATAAAGGAGCTATTAAGGTCTTATAAAGTATTTTTCCAAACTGGTTTTGACTTTGAGTTGCTGTAAATGTTGGAAATTCACCCTTGAACAGATTCCAGTCTAATTAACTATTAGCTTCACTGGTAGGGAGTTAGCTTGACTCCCTTATTAGCATCTTTATGATTCTCAGAGCTGAAGAATACTTTTTGTACTACCTACTGCAGGTAAAATGCTTCTTTTATCTGTCTCATGGTACTGTACTTCAAAACAATTGAACTTTACTTTTAATTCAGACAATTCTAGAGTATAAATAACGTTTTGTTTTTTTCAAACGTGCTAAGAAAATATTGCCAATAAGAGGGTCATACGTTAAAAATATAACATTAAAATCCTTTTCCAGAGGAAACATTAGCAACCGATTAATTAAATCTTTAACTGTTGTAATCTCACCAACACATTCATGCACGAGTGGGATGGAATTAGAAATAATAAAAACACATCCTTCTCTTTGCAACATGTGCTAAACATTTAAGTATTAGATAAAGAGCTATGAGTAATTGCCAAATGATACCAAAAATGTTTATCTATAAGCAAGCATCCATTCATGTCAGAGTGTTCCACTTTTTTCCCTTTTGCAACGACGGCAGCATTAAGAAGTAATTCTGCAGGATTAATCCACTTAAAACTGGAGGAGATTTTAAAGGATTCTGTCTACAGGGTGCCCTAAAAAAGGAAAGGAGGATTCAAAAACGAAGCCTCCGGAGGCTGGAAGAGAATGAAAATAAAGCTAAATAAAAAGCCGGAGCCTACTCAATGTATATGTGTCATTATGAGACGAGCTCAGATTTAACTACTGCCCAAATCCTGATGTTATCTTTGTTCCCCTAATCCAATTTACCAAAGTCCCTGCACTGCAAAAACACAAAACATTACCTAGTATTTTTAGTCAAGCACAAAATCTTACTGAACTTGAAATAAGACAAAACTAATTTACAAGTAACTTTTCTGGAGCTGAATATTGATTAGAAGCCAGATTATTTCACACTTAACAAGACATTTTCCCCATGTTACAACTGAGGCAATCTGCAAGTGGAACTAATACTTTTTAATCAATATTAGGGAATTATTTACTTAAAATTTACTTAAAACAAGCTCTTACAGCTTGCTGAAATCCTGCTTGTAAGTTAGTTTTATTTGAAGAGGTTTGCATTAGACTGATATGACACTGTCATGAAGGAGTCTTCATAAAAATTCATTACTGTTATCAGAAAATAATGACACTTTTAGTACATGTTCAATGCAACTTTTAATGCAAAATTAAAAGTTTTGCATTAAAATAGACTTTTAATGGATGTTTTATTGCAACTTTGCTTTAAAATGTCATTTTTTGAACCAAATAAGGCAAAGTTGGCCATTTTAATGCAAGATTTAATGCAACATTGCATTAAAAGTGTCATTACTTACCAAAAGACACTAAAGTGCTACCATTAGTTTTTGTCTTATTTTGAGTGTACTAAGATATTTGCACTAGAAACTCGACACAAAATACTTTGTAAGATTCTGTGGTTTTGCTGCCTATCTCCTCCTCTCAGCAGGAGGTGCAAACAAAATATTCAGAACAAGAGTGGGAGGAAAAGAGGCGGAAAACAAAGAGATTAACCTGCACACGCCACACTAATAATGATTTCTGGCACCACTCAGGATGCTCTGTGAATACTGATACTCCATGCAAATACATTTCCACAGTCAGAATCCGTTTTGCATCTGTGTGACATTTCCACCAACAGGACAAGATGCAAGCAAGCTGCTGGTACAGTATGTACCATATACATTCCTGTATGTGTTATTTTACATTTCCACTGCGTCTCAGACGACAGGGAGGAAGAAGTGTGTGTGTGTGTGTGTGTGTGTGTGTGTGTGTGTGTGTGTGTGTGTGTGTGTGTGTGTGTGTGTGTGTGTGTGTGTGTGTGTGTGTGTGTGTGTGAGATGTGATGCGTGGCGTCGTGTGCTGTTTGAGCCACAGAAGCTGAAAGTGGCCATGACGAGGTGTTGAGGGCTGCAGTGTTGGAGAGGAGAGGGGGAGGAGATGGTGTGTTAGAGCTGTCAGGAGACGGGAGAGCAGAAAACTTGGAGTGAGGGAATGTTCAGAGTTCGTTATGACACCGAAACCAACGACTTCAAGGAAGCAAAGAAACAGGACAGCGAGTAAATGGTCTTGAATTGGACCGATTTATTTCTTGGCCAAAGTCTTGAGATGGTTTTTGCTGGTATTTCAAATGTATTCCTCCCAGTCTTTATTTCTGGACTTTAACTGGGCCATTTTAACACAAGTGCAATTTCTATCAATAAGGCAAAAATACGTAAAAATAAGTATATTTGGTCTAATATTTAGCGCAAATATCTAAAATGAGACAAAGCAAGATAAAGGAGCCAATAATTCCTTAAAAAATAATGTAAAACTGATTTTTTTTAAGCTTTATATTATGTTTTGATGTTACTTCCTCATCAAAAACCAACATGTTTCAGAAACCCTTAAATCTCCATGGCAACCATTCAACTGTGCAAAACGTCTGATTGGACGTAGCTCCTCCTTTGAGATTTTGTCTTTCCAGTGTAGTTCAGTCTGAGACTTTAAGTTTGTTGCCCTGTTTAAATGCAAACATCCACCCCAGATCAAAGTCTGAATGCCAGATATATTTTAGCTACAAACGTCATGTTGTATTCCTACAGATGAGAAACATCCCCACAGCATGACGGGGCCACCACATGCTTTATTTTGCGCACATTTGCAATTGAAGCACAACTAGAGATGTGCAGAGACACCACACCTTGGGTTTTGCTTGCAGAGCAAAATGTTTACAAACAGAGAAAGGTTTTGATATGGCAGTCACCCAGGGCGGCATCACAAAGGGGTGGAACGCCCAAGACATAGAAAACAAAACAAGTTTTTCTTTTTCAAGGCAAAGCAGACAGTTATCTGGCAGAAGGAACCCAGAATCAGTTTTTTTTTATGTTTGTATAATTCTCTGCAATAAACAGATATTTGACAGAATATTTTCTTCATAAAATTGACTCACAGCATGAGTCAATTTTGGCTGAACGCCAGTAAAATCTGCAGCAGGATTCCTACAGACTTACAGAAAGCTTTGTGTAGCTCATACAAGAGATAAAGAAGAAGCATCAAATTTCTAACGCGTTATCAAACACGCTGCGCTGCAAGACGGAGCGCTGATGGAAGCTGGGAGACTTCTTATCGGATTCACTGAAGAAAAAGAAATATTTTCCTTTTTTATTGCTTTCACCGCGAGTTGTAGCTAGGCAAACAGAAATCTCCACAGAATCAGCAAAAAAAAAAAAAAAAAGAAAAAAGGTTCATGCCTCAAAAAAATGAGATAAAAGTCAAATATTTTTCCTCATAAATCACCTGCAGACTCCAGAGGAGTCAGACGAACTATTATTCAGTCATCAGCTTATTTCAGAAGCCCTCTAACAGAACCAAAGCAGATTAAAAGTCTCAAAACATCGCTTATCACATCGCGTAAGTAATAACACAACTGTACTGATTCCGTTTGCGATTTATCATTTGTGTTTTTCTGTTTTTGCAATAAAATTTAGTTATGACTCACAGGAAGAAGAGATATTGCGCATAAATAGAGTGCAACTGTTTGGAAAAAGTAAATTAATTAAAATTCAAATAAAACCAAACAAAAACTAAAAGACTATCCAGATTTATCTAAAATGCTGATATGAAACAAAAAGTAAAAGGTTTTAAAAGAGTGCCTACTTATAATTTTCTTAAACAAATAGACACAGACAGGAGAAAGTGTAATAAAATATGAGGACAACTGAAGTTTTACAGAACTTGAATATTAAGGCTCATTGGATCATTTTCGGTTTGAATCCTCACAGGTGGCCAGCAAGTGAGAAACTCAGACCTGAACTCCAGCAGGACACATCGACAACAAACATTTTCTCTGTGGAAGTTGCTATGCAGACATTCTGACTTTATCTAAAAGCCTGCTTTTCAAAATGCACTCAGAGCTGCAGCCGGCACGAATTATTGATGATTTCTCGTGCCAGAAAAATCCGTGTTGCAGAAAGATCTTATACCGTAGCTCTTAAAGAGAAATTGGAGTAATATGAAATATGTAAATCCAGTCAAAGCTGTAGAAAAACAAAGATCAGAAATCAGAAACCTCTGATTGTCGTAGCTCTTATGATTTCTGATTAAATGCATCGTTAGACAGAAATCACAGCTAATTTTTACAAACACTTTTGTTTTGCACAGTAAGAAAAACAACATTTGCTCTTCTTAAAATGAGAAAAATTAGACTTCGGTTAATCTGTCCCCTTACCTGCATCTCCTTAAAAGAAGTAAGTCAAAGCAAAAAGTCGAAGTCACAGAAATTATTGGAAAATTTTAGAAGATGTGAAACTGAACTTTTTCTAATCGTAGTTGTTCGGAGATTTTAAGCACGCACTTAAAAAAAAACACAAAAATAGAGAAATTTTTACCCGTTTCTGTTCATTTGAGCAGCTTTTTCATTCAAACTTCAATCATAAGTGACAGGAAATGCTAAAAACATTTAACTAGACAATTACTATCCAGATGTAGCGTTAGCATTATGATCACCTAGAGAAACAGTGTGGAAATTTTATATTGATTTGATTGATATTAATGCCATATTTACCAACAAGTAGTAATAATTACCGTTAAGGCAAGTCTGAAAATGTAACGTCTGCAAAAGTTTTGAACAAACAAAATCTTCCAGACCACAAAAGAGAGAGAGGTCTGCGTTCTCTACCAAAAAATTGGTGATGATGATGTATTTCCTTGTGTATTTACAAGAAGTTTGTACGATTGGAAAGCTTGAAAGTCATAGACACACGAACCAAAGCGTAAATGCTTAGTAACACAAACCCATTTGTTCTTTTCTCCGCCGTAACTTCAGAGCGAACTTACCGTCCTCTGTGGGCACGTAGATGTTGAGGTAGAGGCAATCCTCGCTCTGGTTCTGGATGTATCCCGCCGCCACGTCCAGGTTATCCGTGAACCAAACCGGAAGCATAATCTCCGGCAGGACGCCGTGGATGTTCTGAGGGCAAACCGGGGCAAACTGGGTGGCGTTGCGAATCTCCTGCCAGGACCCCGGCGCCTCCGGCGGCTGAAACCGTCGGTCTCCGATGGGCGCCGTGGCGTAGGGAACTCCGAGGTACTGCTCCACCGGGCCTAAAATCTCATTGTTCAGGTCCTTCTTGACGCCTCTCAGCTTGCCGTAGTGGGTGCTGACTATGGGATGCTTCGAAGGGTCCATTCTCTGGCAAGAGGCCAGACTGAAAAACAAGACGAGGCTCAGCACCGTCATGAGGCAGCAGTCTGTCACGAACCTGAAGGGTCTGGTCCTGGACAACAAACCCCGCCGACTCTGTTTACTCAGAGTGAGTGGAAGGTTGTTCATGGCTGGAGTCAAAGAGCTCAGCCACCTGCTTCTAGTCTGTTCTGTCAGTTCGGTCCAGCAGTGAGGAGGGCAAACCATAACAAGATAAAACGCCAAAATCAGACGAACTCGTCAATCAGCGCCAGGCAGAAGGTAAGACGTTGGGTTTTTGGCCCTCGGTATGAGATCCAGGTCAGTGGTGAAACTGATTAGAGGCGATCCAGAACACTTCTCCAGGCATGGTTCTGTTGCGTTCCATGCCTGTCCTTCTCCCGTTGTCCGGATAATTGGATGGATGAAGGACTCTGTAGAGTGAGACAGAGGAATGGGAGGAAGAAAAGCAGATAAGAGTGTTTTCCAGCCGTACAGTGTCATTTCATAGCACATTCAAGTAACTAGGCTAACTTCAGTTGCTATAAAAATACTATAAGTCAAATAGGACTTAGAAGAAGTTTGACTTTGTAATTTAATACCTGCAAATTGGGCCTCTGACTCTTTAAAAGCTCCTGCTCTTTCTGAAACTTCGCCTTCAGGAAGTCGTCACAGCATGTCTCCACTATTAACCCTTTAACGGCATTTTAACCAGCTACTTCATTTTACTAACGTAATGATTTCAGCTGATGCAGAGTTCCACCAGGCTAATTGCTGCTGGCTAGTCTGAAGGAGCTGCTCTGAGACATGGAAGCTCAGAAGTTTGGAAAATGCAGCTCAGAGGAGGAGCTGCGTCTCGAAGGCGGGGCCAGGTCCACCCAGGTGTTTTGCACAGCTGCAGGGTTGCCATGGCGATTGAAGGATTTCTCACACGTTTGTGAAAGAATAAAAGCAAAACTCCAAGTACGTTTCTGATGAGGTAATAACATTATGACGTGACGCAAAGCTCAAAAAAAGTTAATTTCAGAGATAAAACTGGCCTTTTAAATCACAGATGAAGCTAAAATATATTCAGGTTTTTTCCAAGCTGAGGAAAAACAGAAGACTTTCTAAATCTAGAGACACTAAGCAGCTCAAGCAACAGGGAACATCTATTATGGAGATTAACATGTTCAGGATAAGTTGACATCCATTTTTTACAACCTTTAAAACATCTCATTTCTCTCTTTATTATATATTCAATGTAGAGATTACCCATTATGGACACATTTTAGTGTTAGCTTGGATTTAGACAGAAATATCTCCATTTATTCCCTTAAGAACATCAGAGTGGTCCTCATAAGACAGATGCCTCCTGGATATCATGAGGGATGAAGATCTTATTCCATGAGAATCTAAAGAAAATGTCAGTAATTCAATATCAGTGATATCAGAGAAGTCATGCATGGCTAATCGATTCATCTGTCCGTTCGCTTAGCTCAAGATTTGAAGCACAGATTTTTGATGCCTCATTAAATTGCTCTTCCATTTGAAACCTCATTCAAACCTGCACTGAAAAAAGAAAACAAGTGAGGCAACTAAAAGAAAAAACATTGTTACAAATAATCAAAGTGAGTATATTACATTTGTTCTGTTAAACACACTTAATTAGCCTGATTTAAGCTTCCCTTTTAACTTAAACGTACTTGTTATTCATTATTTAACTGGTTTTTATGCCCAACAAAAAAAAAAAAACGAAACTAAAACTGTGCTTGATTTATTTGCTTTTGGGTTCATAAGTTAAAGAAATAATTTTACCCATTTTGTTACATTAAGCACTTTCCACAATTAGTGTCTTAGAAAAAATATATAATACCGATCGTATTAATTTTAGAGGATTTTTGCTGCCACTGCAGTTTAAAAATCTAGCAATAATAATATGTATAATAATAAATACATAATTCTACATATGAGTTCTTCTGAATTTATTAAAGAAAATATCTTTTTGCTTTCTGACCAGATGCAGCTTAAATTGCAAATGTACATTTAGACGTATGAAACCATATAAAACACATTTCTATGTGTTTTACATGCCCAATCCACTCAGTTTATTTCATTATCAGAGGAAAAACTCTATGACTGTTTTTTCCTTGTAACATAATCAGGACTTTGTGACACTTTAAATCCAGATATCTGCTGTATTTAGCTGCTGAACCGCGGTCTGGACATGTCCGCCCTAAGCTGGTGTGACCTGTATCGGGGCCAAATCCTGCCGAGTTGATCTGTGTTTAACATGGCCGCTCATTCCTCCATATTACACGCAAATCTCCACGGAGAGCCAATGTTGTCCAGAGCCACTTCGCCAGGCCTCAGCTAACGACTCGGCTACTGATGATTCCTGGATTCTTTAGCGGTTATTAATTTCCTGGAGGCTTTAGGGTTGCTTTTGCAGATAAAGTACAGTAGACACGAAAGGACGGACAGCAGAGGCTGGAGATTAGGGCGATCCTTTCACTGCCCAGCAAGGTCAAAGGTCAATAATGTGCTCCGATAAGCAGCTTATAAAAGGCGGGGGGGGGCATTTTTCTGGCTGAACGCAGAACTCGGATGCATTTGGTAAGCCTTAACTGACCCACAGATGAATGAGAGACCACTCGTAGTACAACCATTCATGTAATCTGGAGGGGAAATGTTCAAATCCTCGTGTGACAGAACCGGAGTCAATAAAAGGACGAGGCGCGGCAGGGATTATACCAGCAGAACATGACACGGCCGATCCAGGTTGGGTCAATCCCCTCAAAAGATCTTGCCCACGTTTGGTCACTAAACGGACCAACACAAAGCTTCTCAGGCAGGAATCTCTCCAAGGATAGAAAGAATGTGGATGAGATTTAATGTGGGGAAAACGTTTTTATTTACATTTAATAAAATCCACCGTGTGAGAAAACGATCAGTGGAAAAACCTTTCATGGTAACTTTGTGCTGATGAGGTTGGAACGCCTCTGTACCATCACCCTAATGTTTTTCGTCTGCCTTCCTAACCAATCCACTTCCTCTGATCGAAGATTTTAGCTTCTGCTATAGCGAAAAAAATGGTTTCCAATGTGCGTATTGATGCTTATTAAGGGACATTATTTGTGTTTGAACTATTAAAACAGCAGATTTAGAGAAGGTTGAACGTTTCTGCAGGTGTTTTGTGATGATTTTCCCCATTATTGACAAAGTGAATTTTCTAGATTGTGAAATAAAAAGTAATAAATCAGAATCATTTTGCAGTTTGACAACGAAAAAGGAATTTATATGAATGAGTCGATGCTTTTGGACTTCATCCGAAATTGTGAAATTGTGTTTTTAAAGGAATCAAATAAATAATAATTTTCAGATGAAATATGATGAACAAAGAAGAATTATTTCACGTTTCATGCTGTGAACTTAATCCAGAATATTCAGGGGTTAAGCTAAGGACTTACATGTATGTTAGAGCTGGGATATTGATGCATTTTGGATTAATTAATTTCAGATTTCTAAAGACGTATTCATGCAACTTCCATGAACAATCAGGGATTTTTTTAAACATTTGAAATCTAAATGGCTAAATTAGCACTTAACAATAATCTGATAGTTTAATAATAGCAGATGAAAAACAGTAAATATCTTTACGTCTTTATATTCCACAGCTCAGCAAAAAAAAAAAAAAAGAAAGGAGTTTTGAATTAAAAATGTTGCTCATTTTGTCGATGGTTTTGTGATTTATTGATTTTAAACCCCACACTTAATTCAAAGCTTCAGTTAACTTGATTAAACTGACCTAGTTTATTGTCCAGGTATAAGCTATCAGCAGGTAGCATACATGCAAACCAAAACACACACAGAAACACACAGGAAAACAAAATAATTATCTCTTTTTTAATTCACCTTCCTCTCTTTAACACACTCTCCCTCTTGATCACTATAATTATCCATTTTAAGGCCATCATTAACTGAGTTAATGCTGCAGCTGAAGCACTCCTGTGTTTTTGTTGTCTCCCTTTTTTTCTTGCTCTACCTCTCTCAATGCCAATAAAGCCATCCGGAGGAGAAAGTATGAGAGTTAGATGTCCTGAGGCGAGGCAGCAGATAATTGGAGTCCATAGACTGATGAGCAGATAAAACGAGCGCGGCGCCTTCGTGTAGCAATAAAGTTTATGTACAACAAGATCTTTGAGGGGAGAAAATCTGCGGAAACGTGTGGATTCTCTGAGGTTGTTATAATTGTGACGCAAACTACGGCGTCTTTAATTGCTCATTGTCTCTTTCTGGTGCAGTGGGTTCAGACGAAAATATACCGCAGCCTGCCTTTGTTCTCCTCGGTGCGGACTTTGTTGTGCTGCCCACGCTCCCTTTCTCTCTTCCTCTGTGTGTGTGGATGTACATATATGCTCTCAGAGAAGCAGGGCAGCACAATGCACGCTCTAATTAAACCGCGGAGAGTCTAGAGGCTGGCCTGCTTTGAGCCGAGCCCCCTCGCCGACAGAAACTCAGACACATTCATACATAAAAGAGACGGCAAGGCCGAGAGGCAGAGATGAAAAATAAAAAAAAAAACGAGGGCGACAAACGGCAGATGAAAGGTGAAAATGCAGATGGAGAGGAGACAGGTCTTGGCAATGAAAACGCTTCTCTCTGGTCAGCCGAGACCCTTCAGGAAAAGCAACACGAGGGCTGGAGAGTGTCGGGAAGTGGACGCTAATAGTCCCACTTCCACGGGAGGCTGCTGTGGAAGTGCTCACTCTTAAAACATCACACCTCCAGTCTGAGTGGGCAGCAGAGCACTCTTCTCCTGAGCGAGCGTCTCTGGTAAGAATCCAGAACGCTGGCAGACTCCAGCCTTCCTGAAAGGACCTGCAGAGTTTCTGGGTGCATCTGAGTGTTTAATTGCTAATTGGCTCAATTAGAAGGTTTAATTGGTCCAGCTTTGCTGTGAGCCGCAGGAGAGCTTAAGTGATTGATGAAGCAGAGAGGGAGAGGAGAAGGTGATGCTGAGGCAACAAACGGTATAAAAATGGGAATATGCCTGATATTTCACTGTCATACCCTGCAACACTTAAAAATGTACTTTAGGACTAGTTTCCATTGCAAACCAACTTATAAATAACTTTTCAGCAAGATAGGAGCTTGTTTTAAATCTATAATTTCTTAAAGGTGACATATTTTGCTGCCTTGAAGTTACAAAGGTCTGTGGGAAAAATAAAACATTGTTTTCTTTGCACAAAATCATTCTAAAAATAATAAAAATTTTCCCTATTTTTGAGCCTTTGTCACTTTAAATCGACACCAAATCAATGTTTGTACTCACACATGAAAATGACTTCAAACAGATGCATAATTATACAACCTTACATCTTTGAAAAGCAGAAGTGGAGCCTCCTGCACAACCAACAAATATGCAGCAAGTGGTTTCTGGATGGTAAGTCAACAATAAAACACTTTGGTTCAGCAGACCAAACATGTCTGAACTCTTCTTGGGTTGCTAGGTAACGGAGCGGGGCCTCGCTTGGGTTGCTAGGTGACAGGCTGAGGATTTGTGACATTATATTCTGGAGGTTTTTTAAAACGCACGTTTTCCAGACACCAAAACACATTAATTTATTGCCAAAAAGAATCGACTTGGTGGTTTTCAGAAGCAGAAAATACCCCCAAAAAAATTACAAAAATGGGCAAAAGGTGAAATTTGCTTGTAACATAGAAAAAAAATATTATGAATGAAATAATCTGCCAGCGAAACTCATACATTTTCATCAATATTAAGGATGTATTTACTTCAAACAAGCTCTTACATCTTTCTGAAAAGTTACTTGTAAGTTAGTTTAGTCTTATTTCAAGTATATTGATATATTTGCAATGGAAATTAGACCAAAACTATTTGGTAAGATTTTGTGTTTTTGCGTTGTGCTCTCACAAACAGCTTTAAAGGAACGGGTCTATCCCCAAAAATAGAGCAGCAGTCATACACTCAGCGCTATTGCATACACACAGACCCGCACACACTCATCCATGATTCATGTCGGAAGCAGAACGTTTTCCTCAGCCTCCCAGCGGGGTTAGAGAGGCAGGCAGACCGCACAGGTCGCTCAGCCGAAGACTGAACAATAAACCCCACTTCCTTCACCCACCTCCTCTTATTTCAGGATTTAAAATCTAAAGGGAGAACTTTATAAGAGCCACTCTACAGTTTTTCACTTCTTTATCAGCCTCTTTACCGTTGGTAAAGGCTTTTATGCGTCTGTGTCACTGGGAATAAAACAAAGAAAATGATGGAGACCTACTTTACTGCAGATATTTTCTCTAGAAATAGGACTCGCTTCAGCGGCTGAGTTTCGGTGCTAAATCTGTGCATGCTGGTTTTGTTCGCTGTTTTCCACAAGTATTTATACTCCTTCAGCTTAGTTGCAACCAAACACGGCAATGTTTTTTATTTGGAAAAATGAATAATGTTGTTTAATCCCAAATTTCTTCCTGCAAACAAATTGCTTGCATTTCAGTCTTTGCACATATATAATAAGTTTAAGATGCATGGAAAAAAAACAAGATGAAAATGATTTGGGAGTTAGTTTTGTCTGATTCACTAAGGACAGAAAAAAAAAAAAACACATATCATGGTAAATGTGCATCATAAGTTGCACATATTCCAATTATTCATTACATGCATCTCCTTTGCACATAAAATGCCAATATTAAAAGGCATTGATCTGTGTTTGTAACATGACAAATGGTGAAAATATTATACAGAAAATCTGCAGCTCAATAAATGAAAGTCAAATTTTCCCCTCCAGTTGGGAATTTATTAAAAAAAGTCCAGACTATGAAAAGTTGGGGTTTAATTTCAGCGACATGTAAAGGCGATTATCTGAAGCACAAAGGTGGTCAGACATCGTCAGAAGAAAACTAATTATGGATTTTGATCACAACATGACAAACTATTGGGCCGGGTCTCCACACAGATCGATCACGAATGTCCCACGTCTGTAAGAGCAATTATCGGATCCTGTCAGCGTCGTCATCACCAGACGGTTTTTGATTACTGCTGCCGGAAATATTCCCCAAACGGCGAGTATGACGAGCATTACGAGTTATTTACGATTATCTTCAGAAGTGCTGGACCAATCAGCTGGTCTTCGACTGAAATCGATTAATTTTCTCTCCATCGATTCTGTCAGAAAATCACAAAATCTTACCAATTTTTTTTTTTTTATCTATGGTTTCTGGTGAAAATGTTTTAGTGAGCTCAAAATAAGACAAAACTAACTTACAGTTTTTCAGGAAAATATAAGAACTTATTTTAAGTTTAAGACAGATTCTTAAATATTGATTTTAAAAAAAACTAGTTCCAACACTGGGTTCTTATGTTTTTGCAGTGCATTTATGGAGAACCACACCTGACATAGTTAAAAATAAAAGCAGAAATACAGATATTTTATTTTTCCTTTTTCTTTCACACGTTTCCATCAATAAATGTATATATTGTCTTTTGTATTTTCCTCCAGCATGGATTTTTGTCAAGAAATATATATATTTAGATTTTTATTTTCCTTAAACGTGCAGAAAATGCTAAATAAATAAATGAAATATGTTTCTTGACAAAAATGCATGCGGAAAAATCAGTGGGACAGATTATGTAATATAATCTTAATTTATGAATATGTTGCCTTAGTGTGATTTTTTAAAAATATTCTAACCTTTTCTTCTAACCTGAAGGAAAGAATAGATTAAAAATACCTCAAAAAGGCTTGAGGCAGTACATACATTTTTAATTACTTTTATTTAATTATTTAATTTCTTTTTGCATTGATGAGCTACTAGAACATTATTATTAGCTGGTATCAGCTTTGTGACTGAATGTGCACATTTTAGGTTTCTAAATATTCTTCGTTTAGAGTCCTGTTACCGTTTAGAGTCTTTCCTTTCTTTGACAGATTGTACAAACCTGACCTGAATATCCTGTAAATTCCCCCAAAAACATTAAGTGTAGATGATTTCTTAGAGAAATAAGAATCTGGAAAAGAACACAAAGTTACTTTCTAACAGGATAAAATCTGAGTTTTGAAACTCTTCTGCTGAATCACCTTTAATGTTCTCCTGAAACAATTTAACTTTCTTCTTTTCTCCGCTTCCCCCCAAGACTCTGCCTATTATTATGACTAAACTACTCTGCCTTCGCAGCAACACTGTTTCTGCTGCAATTAGAAACAGCAAGAAACTTACAGGAGACCATAAAAGAGTTGAAAAACAATCTGACTAACCACAAAGCCTGCATAACAGGAAAAAAAAGCAATCCTGAACAGATCATCAACCAGAGCAAAACAATTAAAGTCTTAAAAATTTGTCGTCTGGCTGCAGAAACTATTTAAGAAGTGTGAAATTTGCTGCACAGACAATTAAATTTCATTTTGCGGGTCTTCTATTTTTAATGTCGCCCTCGTCTGCACACGTGTGAACAATTTTCTCCCTCATTAATTACAACAAGTCTCAGCAGAGAAAATGTTGCACGATTTATTACTTGTTCATTTTTTTCTCCTGCATTTTGCAACTTCAAGCCTGATGTCAGACTTTTGATGTTGCTGCCCAGAGGAGCAGAAAGGTGGAAGGTTCTGGGTCTCAGCTCTTCTATCAGGTAGCTTGAAAATTACAAGGAGTTTTTTAGCATCAGCCAGACTGTTGCTGTCATTTAAGACAGGCAAAAGGCAGGGCAGCTTTATTATGTGATATGAAAACAAGTTTCACCCGCTTTGAAAGATCATTAGGAAATACTATTGATATTATTCCTCTTCCGTGTATCTAAACAATACGAAATGTTTTGGTTATAATGATTCGTTGAGTCAAGAATTGGAAAATGTTTGATCTTCCACTTTTATACATTACATATAAACTATAAACAAAAAGCAAAGTAAAATTCAGATAACGTTTAGAGCCATTCTCTTTCAAAAGTAAAATGTTTGGATCTTCGGGTGTTTTTGTTTTGATTATTTTTTCCTATTTCTTAAGGTTTTGTTGGTTCTAATGGCTTTTATTTGAAAATAGTTTGACAGGAAACAAAGTAATCAGTGAGGGGGGAGACATGCGGCAAACTTTTTTATGTGTTGCTTTAATAGTTCATTGTGTTTTTGATCTCTTGGTTTATTTTTAGATTTTGTTCTACATATAAATAACTGTAAATCTTTGAAAAGCAAAAGTGGCGCCTCCTGCACAACCAACAGCCATTGTACAGCTCAAACAACAGTAAAACCAGCTGACCAAACATGTTGGAGTTCTGCTTGGATTGCTACGTGACAGGCAGTGGATTTGTGACATTCTGGAGGTTTTTGACACTAAAAAACATAAAAACTTTTAAGATCTTGTGCTGTTTTTAAAACAAGTATTACTCCAAAAAGAGTTAATATTGTGATTTAATACTTGAGAGACTAATGTAGCTTATAGCTTAAAGATTTTTGACTGTTTTGGAAGCTCTTTGGCTGCTTTCAGAAGCAGTTGAGACGACAAAAATCTGACAAATGTGAATTTTGCATAGTAGGTCCCCTTTAAAATGCTTTGCTTCAATAAAACCACATTAGCCGTCGTTTTCTGCTGCTTCTCATCATCTTCAGAGTTTGACTTGCTGTTTGCTCGGAGGCAACTATTTGAAGGTTGTATGAGCGACTACTGTGGTCAAAACTTTCTATTTTTCCAGTTTTATGCCAAGTTGATTTCAAAAACTACACCATTTTTCCCTTAAATAATAATAATAACCAGTGTCTGAATCCTGAATCCTTGTCTGATATAAATAAAAACCGACATAAATCTCTTTCCTGCGTGTGGCTTGCAGCTGCTGGGCTGAGTCACACTTGGTGCCAACCGTTGTCGGATTCTTGGCTGGAGGAACGAGCCAAAACAAAACACCTGCAAGCCTCGATTTCAGATGTTACCTCAACCTATTTCTGGCTGAAATGTTTTATTTCTTTGGTGAAATTAGCATCACAATCACATCCATCACCTTTTGGCTGCAAGGCTTGCTAGGAACGATCCAAATCCAGCAGCTGCAATAATCCCTGCTGTAACTGTTTCCAGCCTCTACCTGACTGGTAAAAACACACTGAGTGTAAAACACAAACGTCAAACTCGCGGCCCACTGGAGCTTTTCATGTGGCCCTTTAGACTGGAAATCACCACATCAAGAAGTCCCTCCAGTTTTTTCACAAAATTCACACAAAATTAACAAATTTTACTGCAAATTTTTCTCAAAAAACATTTTGTTTAAGTCACTACTGCCTCAGCCTCTCTCATGTCAAATTATAGATCAAATCAATAGAGCGATTAATAAAAATTCAGATTTAACATCATACAGTAACATCATACATTGTGGTGCTGTTTGTAAATTAGCAAAACAAAATCTGCGATTTTGAATGCAAAAAACACAAAACAGTCAATATCGGTGTCAAAAGATTTTCAATGTTGCTGAATTTTCAGACACAATTATTGAAAGCTGAAACAAAAAGCAATTTATTGATATTTTAACGTCTTAATGGTTTTATAAATGCATTCTGGTTCATCCGGCCCTTTAAGAGCATTCAGAAATGACCCAAAATTAAAATTAGCTTCAACACCCCTGATGTAAAGTAAACAGGTTGTCAAAGTCAGAATCACAAAGAAAAGGAACATTTTAGAATGAAACATTTACTCCTGTGACAATTTGTCCCTCTTTTTAATTACAAATCTGTAAAAATGTGGGATTTATTCCCAGTTTGCAGCTTTACGACATGATTTCTGGCATCCGGAGTGCAAAGTAACTCTAAGGTTAAAGTCGGGTCGACGGCGAGCGATTCAACGACGGCGGCGCAGTAAAAAGAATCCGTTTGATCTCAGCAGATGCTCCATTATTGCCCGTGTTTGGCAGACTTGTGTTTGTATGTTTTCCATCCAGCTGACAGCTTCTGTGTGGGCTGTGAATAGAAAAGAGCCGGCGGCCAGGTCAGTGTTTGCTCAGGCTGCTGTCAATCTCAGGCTTTTTTCTCCTATTATTTATCGCTGTGTGTGTGTCAGCCTGAGACAGAAGTTATTAAAGTCAGAGCAGAGCTCAACAGATCCAAAGCTGAAGGGACGACAGGCGCTAAAATGAAAGTAATGCTTCGAATATTTGCATGTACGCTGCAGAGCTCCCTCGTTTTTACGAATATCGGAAAATATTCCAACACGGTTTCACAAGTTTTATTAAATTTCAGAGGAAAGCAGTATTGCTATATTTTTATTTCCAAAGCCACAGAGATAAACTCTCTCCATATCTGTGTAATCTGCTATCAGTTACCAACAGCTGTTCTGGTTTTTACTGCTCTCCATGGCGGCTCTGCAGGGCGTCCAGGATTTGCTCGGAAAATAGAAAAAGCTGCTTTTTTTTTTTTCCTTTCTATTTTTCTGGCCTGAGAGTAACCTTCACAACAAATACAGATTTGGTTTTCTCTGGCAAAGGTCAAAGCTCTTATAAAATAACAAAACAAACACTGCGGCGGCTATTTGAAGGTTTTTGCATCCATCATCCCTCGGTTTTTGTCTTATGGGTTATTTTCCTCATTTTATGCTCACTTTTCTGATCTTCAAATGGTGACAGACTTTAACCTCAACAGACAAAAGGTTGAAATAAATGCGACACATGGGAAATTAAAATCATACCAGCTGATTTGGGGGGAAGTGTTTTTCCGTTGATGATATTGTTTTATGGTGCAAAAGTTTACAAACCGCGGTTTCTGTTCTGCTGAAGTGAATTCTGACACGGTTTGAATGCAAACGGATCGGAGACCGCCTCAAAAGCAGGAAGTGGACTGTAGCACAGGGCATTCTGGGTAAACACAACCAAAACAAACACGACTCCAGCGCCAGAAAGAAAAAAACAAGAAATCCTGCAACCACTAAAATCTGACGCCACTCCATTTTTGTTTGCATTCATGAAGAAGGAAGTTGCGCTCCGTGTCTTCCTCAGAGATTTTTCATGTCGTTTCCTTCAGTGGTTCTTGGTGCAGCGCCCCCGCAGGTGAGGAGGGAAACTGGTTTTCATCTAGTTTTATTTATTTGACGTAGTGCAGTGACAGAGAACCACAGCAGCTGAAAATGTAACAAATGTTGCAACTTTTGACCTTGGTATATTGTGTGAAAACACCTTAAAAGCAACTTGATGTTACCCGTTTGTATGAACTGACCTTCAAACTCTAGAGGTGAAGCATCATCCCTCTAAACATCTACAGGACAAGCAGTACTTGCTTCTTTTTCTAAGAGATCCAGCTGCAGGTTTGGTGCATTAATGTCTGTTTGATGAATGTTCATGTGCAGGTATGTAGGTCAAATGAAGGGCCTGCATTACCTTCATTCCTGCAACTTTACTGCATCAGAAACCAAACATTTCCTCTGCGCTGCAGCTTCCCTGCAAGCCAACCATGTGTCTATCTCCATGCATTGTCCATTGTTGTCTCTCCTCCCTCAGACTCCATTCAGTCTATATTAAACCAGACTGGTGTGACGGTGGAGACAATAGGCTGATACACTGCCAGCTACAGTAGAGGCACAAAGGGACGGACAGAAGGCGGTCTAGACGGAGGAGGTGCTGTCAGCAGATTCACCGACCGGATGCAGGCAGCAAAGCCGAAAGTGCGATTCTACAAGTGTGTTTCTGAGCGAAGGAGGGGATGTTGGGGTTGTGGACCAATGAAGCGTAAAATTGGAAACAATGTGTCTGCAACAGTTAAAAGCAAATATTTACAGGGCTTTAATTTGCGCCGAGCTTCCGGCGTGGGTCAGAGCGTCTGTGCGGCGGACGCCAAGGAACTCGGAGGGGTGCGGGTGCTAATTAGACGCAGACGGCGGTAGATTAATCACAGGCTGACAGCAGCCTGCCAAGCAGCTCCATCACCTCGTTTGGCGGCAAGAGTATCCAGTCTTTATCGTCTCTTAAAGGGGCAGTAAGTGAATCAAGTTACTATGTTACCTATAGTTGTTGTAAAAATTCAACTAAAGGTTGAATTTTCCTTCAAATTCAACCTTTAGTTGAATTTGAATTTGAATTTAGTTTTCTCAAACTAAATCCTTTAGTTTGAGAAATTAAAGGATTTCTCAAACATTGATGAGAGAATCGAGGCAATGCAACAAGCTTGTAGTCATTATGTCAAGATGTATATCTATGAAATATAAAAGAAATATGACTGCAAAATTTGACATCTAGAAATTGGGTCTCTGTTTCTTTAAGAAACTCCTGCCCTTTCTGAAACTCCGTCTTCAGGAAGTCATCACATCACTCCTCTATTAGCCCCTATGCAATGTTTGAGCTCAGCTTTTACGCAGTTCAACCAGGTGTTTGCTAATTGCTGCTGGCTAGTCTGAAGGAGCTGAGTTGTGGAGTTGGAAGCTTGGAAATTGCAGCTCTGAGGAGGAGCTGCGTCCTTTTAGGCAGGGCTAGGTCCACTGCTGAATGGTTGCCATGGAGATTAAAGGATTTCTCAAACATTCATGAGAGAATCGAGGCAACGCAACAAGCTTGTAGTCATTATGTCAAGATGTAAAACAAAAAAAGTGGATTTTACATAACACTACCCCTTTAATTTTTTAGATGTTTATCGAACCTGCAAGAAGCTCAAAATCATAAAGTATTTTTAGTCTCGTCTCTCCTGCAAAAATCTCAGTTCACTTTGATAAAAACAAAACTAACTTACAAGTAACATTTCAGCGACAAACAGGAGTTTGTTTTATGTCAATAATTTCTTAATATTGGTGAAAAAGTTTTTATTCCATTGGCAGATTATTTCTCTTGTGATATAGAAAAAAGGTGAAAGAAACTGTCAATGTAACAAGTACTTTTTAATCAATATTAAGGAATTATTGACTTTAAACAATGCCCTACCTCTTGCTGAAAAGTCACTTGTAAGTTAGTTCATTTCAAGCGTACTAAAGTAATTATTGAGCTAAACAATGATATTGCTGTTTTCTGACCATTTCCAAATAATATATTGATAAAGGTATAAAGTTCAGCTTTTCAAAGACCAATAAACTTTAATTTAGTAAATCATCTTCCAGTTCCGCCTCATACTGAAACTGGAAGATATTTTAAACAGACAAAACAAAAATATGACAATCAAAAATGAAAACAAACGGATTATGAAGAGTCTAAACAAAACTGAGCTTCAAAAAATAATAATCAGCTCATTTTAATTTATCATGTGATTAATTGACTAATTGCTTATTGCCAGAGGGTCAACTAAGATATTTGCACTAGGAACTAATTATGACTCGGTGAGCCTTTGTGCTTTTTGCAGTGTAACACGTGAACTGGCGCAGACTCTCCTCCCTGTCGTCTTGCTCTGATTACTTCCTGCTTCCTGATAAATCACCAGCCATAAATCTCCCTCCTCACCTCGTTTGAGGACAAGCTTGCGATCTGACCCAACATCTGGTCCAGTGGGAGCGTCCAGGACGGGCGGAGGAAGAGGCGGCGCAGCGCTAAGGGCGCAGAGACGCTCAGCGGGCCGGCGGCCGCCACCGCAGCATCAGAGCTGCATAAACACGCCGCCATTAAAAGCCACGGTTAACCGTGTTCCATATATCATCAACATTTTACCGTCTCCTAAGTGGTTTTGACCTTGGATCAGGGTAATGTAGGTTACTGCGCAGCACGCGGGAGAGTTTTAAAACCTTTAAGAGAGTTTTGGAGCGGCTCTAATTAGAGGAGGATGAAATGGATTTTATATTAAAGGGGCTTCTGTGCGTCTGATCAGAAACTTTCCTAAGATTCGCTCGCGAATGAAGGACACTGAACTTCACAGGAGAAGGACACTATCAAGCGCCGTGGCGCTCAGAAGAGCGAGCGTCTGATGTGAGCTGTTCTCAATAAATGCAGCTATCAAAAAGTTGATGTGTTCAGATAATTTAAAAATTACTGATATTCCAATTATTATCCCAGTTATTACTGATGCTTCATCTGTGTGTTTTCTCAGGAGCTGAAAGTTAATCTGTTTGAACATCTACCGAATAAATATTCTTGACATAAACATTTTATGCTGACTTGTATAAAAAAACTATTTCTGTGCGTCTAAAGAGAATAAAAAGGGCGAACTTGAACTGTGTCAGGAAAGAATTAGTTATTTTTTTCCTCATAACATCAATAGGTTTCCCAAACAATCCACCCACTTCAAACATTTGACATAATGAGGCAAGAGAATCTTCATCAGCGCAGACAGAGCATCTGCACAGCATAGAATGAGATTTGGCAACATGTGCATCTGGTTACATCACAATACTAACATCTATAACTGTTATAGATGTTATAACACATTAAGTTCAGTTGCAGAAACTTAAATAGAACTGATTAATTAGCAAACATCATGTGAGCCACTGATTAGCATCAGCTAAGGTTGTTTAATAGGAAATTGACAGAATATTGGGACACTTGGAAAAAATTAAAACCTTCAAAAAGATAAATTATGAGAATAAAGTACAAAATAACATGAGAATAAAGTTGTATTGTAATGAGAATGAGGTCTTACTATGAGAAAAAGCAAAGTCAGAATAATACAAGCATAAAGCTGAAATATAATAATAAAATTGAATTAATATTAGACTAAAGTTATAATGCTTTGAGAATAAATTCATAACACTTTGGCAATAAAAAATTTAAGATTTATTTATTATATTTTTATAATTTGGAGTATTAGGGCATATTATGCAAAATTATACTTAATACAGATTTCCACACTTTTGCAAACTGAGTAAGAACTTTAGTTTCATTCAATATAATAAAATGAATATTAAATTAATGGCTGGAGAAACAAAACACAGAAACAAAAACCTCTAAATTTCAGCACAGCGCTGCATAAACAGCCATAAAGCTCAGTGGACTGAGCTTGTTTCTGCTGTCCACGCTTCTAAAACAAAATATTTTATAATATAAATCCACAGAGTCAGATGGGGCCAGCGCTCTGGGCAAGGATTCACTAAACTGCAGTAATGTAACACAGATCCAGACCAATAAACAGAGGGTCAGTTTTAAACTGGGTGAGTAGGACACCGACGGGGAGGATGGCGCCAAGGGCAACGCGAGGCACAGAAACCTCCAACGCTGCACTTGAGGGTGAATGAGGTCGAAGCGAGCAAATGAACGTCGCTGAGGGGAACCGAGGGCGAACGGGGGACAAGCGGCAGAGAGGCTCTCGGACTCCGTTTACAATCAGACGGGAAACGGATCACATTGATCGGGCAAAGGCAGGCAGGTGGTGCAAACTGAAATAAATCAGCAGTTTTCTGGCCGTGTCTCCAGAAGGAGCAGATATTAAGATGTCAACAGACTAATTAGAAACTTTTATCTGAATTTGCTTCTGGAGAGCGATCAACAAATATGGCTCAGGTTGTTCCTCTGCTGCTCCAGCATCTATTCTGGAGGAATTCAATCAATACGACCGTTTCTGACTGTTGGTGCTCTTATATAGAATCAAAGGAAGATTTATCTAAGGCTCTGAGGTGTTTTGATTTTCTCAGGTTACATTTCGTTTTCTTTTCTTTAGCGAAAGGAAATGTACTTGCTTTGCTCCAGCATTTGCTCAGAGAAACACCAAGGAGGTTTTTCTGTCTTTTCCAATCAGCAAAGCACCAGCAGCGGGATAAGCTGTGTTGACGTTTGATAATTAATCTGCCCCTCACAGACAACTGGATCGTCATGGAAACGTACACAAACCAGGGAAGTACAAACCTTGTCTTTGAAATAAAAACAAAACGGTTCAATACATGGGTTGTGTTGTAGTGGAAACAGTTAACTTACAGTCTTTTATTGATTAAAATACCAAATATCTCTTAATATCATGAATATGCATGAATGGCTTTGACTGTGGTGAAAACGTTGCATTAAAATTAGCATTAAAAGTGATTTAAAAGTGTTAACTGCAGTTTCTGGTAAATAATGATGATGTAATCCAAACACCGACGGGGAGGATGGGCAACGCGAGGCATTAAAATGCTGCACTTTAAATGCAAAGTTAAAGTATCAATTTTGCTCTTTTTCCACTTTCAAAACACTTTAAATGCAAAGTTGCATTAAAATTTTATTAAAAGTATCAACTTTGCTTTTTTGGGGGGGGGGGTAAATAACCATGTAATGCAAACATACATTAAAACTTGCATTAAAAGTATCAATTTTGCATTTTTTTCTGTAAATAATCACACTTTAAATGTAAAGTTGCATTAAAATTTGAATTAAAAGTCAACTTTACATAAAAAAATGACATTTTTTACCAAATAAGACTTCATTACAACAGCAATAACCATTCATAAAGACAATTTATGACAGTAAACACTTGTTGATATTAAGTGTTACCAAACCATCTTTAAAAAGCTCGTGTGTCTACAACCGGAGAGCAGTCAGAGTCGTGCCTTTATGGTTGCATGATGGCTAACGATACCTTCTGAGACTCTGGGATGCTTAAAACCAGGTTGCCAAAGATCTTACAAGGACATGATGCTGGCAAACAAAGTTACTCTCATCTGACTGTTAATCATCAGCTGTGAAGCTTGAGTGGGAGCGATGCATACACACCGGGTGTGTGAGACAGAGAAGACAACTGCGCACTTGGCCAGCCGCCATCTTGATCCCGTCGTCCCACACAGATGGTCAGAGAGTCACTGGAGCAGCCGACGTGTTTGACTGTCTGCTTCCCAAACACGACGGCCTAAATTACTTAATTTCCCTGCAATATTGAAAACTGACCTGCTTCCTTCTGTGGTTTGCATGAAAAGAAAAGCCGGGGTGAGAATATTCTTCTAATTATAATCAGCGGTAATAACAAGCCGCAGCATCTGAACGCATCCACCTCTCCGCTGCAGAGCCGCCTGTGGCGATTCATGTGTGAGAAATGAATATTCAATCCAGCTCCTTTAATCCACAACTAGAGGAGCAGAGTTTGTTGCAGAGGCGCTCTTAAACATGATCAGCAACAAAGGATTTCTTTGTCATGAAAACAACGAGAAATCATCAAGCAATAAGGTCTTCATACAATGTACTTCTCATCCGATGCGTTTATAGTTAGTAAAATGTTTTCTTCGCAAGAAAATTCTCACTGTTGAATTTCCATGCTTTATAGTTTAGCTGATTGTTGCTTCATGTCGAAATCAAGTAGCAAACTAATTTTTTCTGATGTTTGAAAATAGTTGAGTATCAGCAAAGAGGAAGACTTAAAGAAGCAAAATAAGCTGCAAAAACACAAAAACGATCAGATTTTCAGTCACTAAAACTGATTAGTGCAAAGGAGAAACTGAACCAGGACAGTAGCTTGAAGTTAATGCTGGAAAATCAATCAAAACATATTTAATGCTAAACATTATTTCACACTTTGACAACTGAGTGGAAAAAGTTTTTTCTGGTTACACACGACACACGATCAACCGGATCTTTCCACTGCCGCAAACTACAAAGAAGAAGAAGGCGACAGGAAGTGGTGAGAGGTCGATTACGCTGTACTTTTTAAGTGACTCATCACATAAAGACATTTATTCCTGTGTCATTTTAATATAATTTCTTCTTTAATGGAAACTCCGCAGTTACGAAATTGTGTTGCTTTTTTCGAAAGTTTTGTTTGCGTTTTTAAAGAAAATGCAGCTGCTGTGTCTGGAAAACCACAATCCTCCCCCTGATGATGAGGTGGAGGTTTGAACATTCACACCTGCAGAGCAGAATGACTGAATCAGGTCTGCAAACCGAGGCTCCGCCATCTTCATCTTCATCTTCATCTTCATCTTCTCCAGGCCTCACAGGCAAAACGTCGTTTCAATCTGTTCCTGCTTCCATCTCCGGACGTTTTCCTCCTCTCTTCCTGTTTTCCGACACTTCCTCCCTCCGTCTTCTCCTCTGAATCTGCTCCTCCTATAATCTCTTCCTCTCGGTTGTTTTTTCCTCCGCGGCGGCTGAGATTCAGTCTGAGCGGGTGAGCGGCGTGTTTGGTGCAACACAGCGGGATACCAAACGCTGCCACTGCATCCACGCTTTTTTACTGGCTCTACTTTTTTTAATTCCTCCGAGTAACTTATTCAACTGGACTGCAAACACAAACTCTTACCAAGGATTTTTGTTCCAGTTTCTAGTGCAAATATCAAGAATACGTGAAATAAGACAAAAATAACTTACAAGTAATTTTTTAACAACATATAGGAGCTTGTTTTAAGTAAATATTTCATTAAAAACAACAGATTATTTTTTCATGCTGCAAGTGAAATAATCTGCTAGTGTAACTAGAACCTTTTCATCAATAATGAGGAATTAGTGACGTAAATCAAGAGCCTACATCTTATTGAATAGTTACTTGTAAATTAGTTTTGTCTGATTTCTTAGACTACTAAGATATTTGCATTAACAACTAGAATAAAAATACTTGGTAAAATGTATTTTTGCAATGTAACTTGGAGGACAAAAACAAAAAAAATTGCAACCTGCAGGTTTAAAAACTGCAGAAGTGCATTTATGACTGAAAGAGTAGAAACAATAAGCAGAATGAATGAATGAAAGCTGAATGGAGAGAACAGCCACAGATCTGATGAGATTTTTACTAAAATTGACACAAACATGGAGCAAAGCAGCTACTATGCTGCAAAACCACAAATCATTTTTGCCATAATCCAATGCAAACATATCAGTTCACTTGAAATAAGAAAACTATGTTACAAGTAACTTTTCAGCAAGATAAGAGCTTGTTTTACGGCAATAATGCTTTAATATTGACTGTAAATACATTATTTTTATAGATTATTTAACTTTGTGAAACAATCTGTCAGTTTTTAAGAACTTATTGACATAAATCTTGTTGAAAAGTTACTTGTAAGTTAGTTTTATCTTATTTGAACTGTTTAGACTTTTGTGTTTTTCCAGTGTAGGTGTCAGTTTGTGCATGCATGCATGTCCCCAATTGCTTCTTTTTTTAGGTCATTTCTTGCTGTTCCTAAGCATCAATTACTCTCCAATCTATCTGTGAAAGCAGCTCCATTCAAACACGCAGCGAAATTAGCGAGAAAAAAGTAGGTTAGTGTTGTTTGTTTCTCACTTCTTCCTCCCCAGCACAGTTTTTGTTGGCTTTCCCTCACTTCCTCTGCACAGCGTCATAAAATATGTATAAGACAGCGGAGCCTGTTTGATCCCCACATGCCGTAATTTGAATGAGATGGATGAAGGACGAAAGCGAAGTATGACCATAAACCCGTTCCTTCAAAGCCGAGCCTCGGCTCTTTGTTTTCGGCCATTTTTCTTTGTCATTTTTGCGAGCTGCCTTTGTTTTTGGCAGCCCTCCTTTGTTTTGGCCTCGCTCCCTGCTTCACTTCTTTTTCTTTTTTTTTTCTCTTTTCGCTCTCCCCTGGGAGCAATTTTCTCAGAGCTATATTCCACGCTCAATACTCATCTACTTTTCTCCTAAATCTTGGCGCCGGTGTGCGTTTCGGCCTCTTAGCATGCGGCTGCTACAGGCCTTTGACCACAAGGAGAGGACAAATCCCGCTGCTCATAAACCCGTAATCTTTACAGCCTCCGACAAGAATAATTGCCCCTTGAGGCCAGCGCTGGGTGCTAACTGTAAACTTTGACTCCTGTTTTCTGCTGCACGGTTCAAACTGACAACCTGATGGACGGGGAAACAATTTGAACCAGAGATAAATCGGTGCACAAACTAGTTATGAATCAAGTTTCAGCTGATATAAGAGGCCGAATTGAAGGGTTTTCTCAAAGATTAAGCCACAAAGTTTGATGGATTTTATTAAAATATAATCTGACGGACCAACAGGTAGATGTGCATCACTGCAAAGTAAAGAGGATTAATTAATTTCAGATTTATTTAGCTACAAAACCGAAAAACATTTCACCTTTTTTTCACTGTGATTCTTCTAAACTTGTGGCTCTTGATAACTGCAACAACTTAAAATGATTAAGTTTGTAATTACTTAATGCTTTAAATATACATTTAATATTAAGGGTGGTTTAAACTGCTTTATGTAACAAATTGATATTCCAGGACAGAATCACTGAAAATATAATAAGTGTTGGTTTAGATCCATTTCATTTTTGTAATTAAGTTGGAAAATATACACTTGTAAAGTCTCTTTTTTCTTTGTTTGCCAAAAAAAAATACTGATTATTGGCAAAACATCAATATTTAGATCTTCTTTTCAGCAAAACATAAATGAATAAATAAATAAAATGAGGTTCTTTAAAAATAAGAACAAATTTGGCTTTACTTATCAAAGCCAGCCACACTTTTCAGATTATTTTTTGAGCCAGATGAAATCATCTCTACGTTACAACATTACAGAATGTGCAGCACTTTGCTTTTGGTGCTTCATATGAGTGTTTTTGGTAAAGAAGTGGTCAGACTTCAGGCATCCAGCCTCAGCGGCCCGAAACCCAAAATATCGCCACAGAAGTCGGAGAGCAATCCAGGATTACGGCCGCACTGAGCCGCTGTAATTAATTACAGCAGCCAATAATAATTAAGGCCGGAGAGCAGAAAACTGGCGGCTCATCTGGCATCGGAGCGCAGCCTCTGAGCCCTCTGGGCGCCGCCGGCCACGCTAGCACCTGCTCACAAACTAGCAGCCGCAAACAGCTTGGTGTGTAAGAACGTTGGCCGGGGAGCAGTTTGACACGGAGAGAGGCTGCAAAACACACCAGAATCAGCCACGAGCCATTGGCAGCCACTGGGCGCCATCATCATGTTCAAAATTAAAATCCAATTCACAGAGTTCCCAGCCTGTAACATTAAATGTCATGTGGACAGTTAAAATGATGGACAGAATGACGAATAAACCTCGACGACGATTAAAGGTGACCCATTATGCTTCCTTGAACAGATTAGAAAACGTTTACAATCTATACAAAAATGTTCATTACATTTTTGGCACAAAATAATTTTCAGATAATGAGATTTTACTCTCAGTTTTGCCTATTTTGAGCCGTTTTTTAGGCGTCCTGTCACTTTAAATCCAAATAAGCTGCTGCTGGCCACGCCCCCAACATAACACTTACAAAATGGCTGCAAACAGATGTGAATTTATACAACCATACATCTTTGAAAAGCATTAGTAGAGCCTCCTGCATAATCAACAAGAAGGCAACAAGTGGTTTCTGGATGGTAAAACAACAAAACACTAAACAATGGCTGCTTTTCCAGCAGCCATTGTTCAGCACATACAGCAGTAAACCCACTTTGAGAGAATTATTAACAAGGATTATTGTGATTATGCTCATTTGTTTACTCAGGAGTTAGAATATGTTTGATTTCTGCTGTTTTTACTGAATATACATCACAAGGTAAACTTCAGACAGGCAACGTTTAGAGCCTTTCTCTTTCAAAAGTAAAATATTCAAATGTTCCGTTTTCTGTTTTGACCAATTTTGTGTGTGTGTGTGTTTATTTACCTTTTTAGAAGCTCTTAATGATTACCTTCCTTGTGTTTTTGATTTCTTTGTATATTTTTATGTTTCATATGGTATAAACAACTCTAAATCTTTGAAAAGCAGAAGTGGAGCCTCCTGCATACAACAACAAGCAAGAAATGTAGACAGCGGTTTCTGGATGGTAAACAACGAAACACTCGTCGTTTCCAGCAGCCATTGTACAGCGCATGCAGCAATAAAACCAGCTGACCAAACATGCAGGAGCTCAGCTGTGGTTGCTAGGTAACAGAAGAGTTTCCGCTTTACTTTTTTTTTTAAATGTTTTAATTTTTTAAGACTTTGTAGTTGGTGTTCAGATAATAATCTTCCAATAATACATAATCATCAAGTGATATTTTCACATTTTCTGTCAGTTTTTTAAAAATTAACTCTGAGCGAGGAGGTCAACTCGCTCAGAGGAGGTTACTAAATCTGCCCACACTTTTGTTTATTATTTAATTTAATAATCCAATTAAGTTTGACCCGTAAAGCTGTTCTTCTGTTTTTGGCAATTATTTCACTTCAAATGCCTTAAACACAAACTAAAACAAAGTCTCTTGGAGAAAAACTTCCAATCAAACTCTGGTTATGACATAATTCTGTGTCTCAAATAAATAGCTTACAAACTAATAAACAAATTAAAAATATTTTTATCCTGCTATCATTTCCTTCTGTGCATAAATTCAGTGCATTAACCTCTGATTTTGCATGTGAAGAAGATCTTAAAGTGGGTTTAAGATGTTTCTTGACACCTATGCAAATTAGATGTTTGAGTATTTTACCCAATTCCCGCACAAGGACATCCCAGAAGTGTTTTTTTTTTTTTTCTGTTTTATTAGCTGCTTACATCTGGTCCAGCTATGAAAGAAAAACAACAACAAGCATCACATGTGCCACATTAATAAAGACGGGCTTGTTATCTACGCCTCATTTGGCAAACCTCATGCCAAACTCGGGCAACTGCCAAAATATTCAGCGCTAATAGCAGCAAATTTAAGCAGATTTCTACCCTCTTCCTGCCTCTGAGAAATCTCCCCTGTGAGCATCTGGCACACTTTGCAGGAAGGCGCAAAATTCACGCGATCTGGTCATGAACACAACTTTCAAAGTTACCTAAACCTTGTGAATTTAATCCCAGTTCAATCTCCTCTTTTACTTTCAGTTCTGGTCACACTGGAAGGATATTTTAAGCCTCAGTCAGATTCAGTGACGCATTTTAATCATATTGTTAATTAGCAAGCAGTCAGAATTGAAAAAGAGGTGAAAATATGCAGTAAAGTGACGAGTGGGAGTGGAAAACATAAGAGGAAATTAGTGAGCATATGTGGCCTGCTGTCCTGACGCTCGTTAAACAAAACAGACTAAATAAGAAACTAACCCACACAGAACATTAACCTTCATTCAGATTCATTCTCAGGATTGTTCATCGCAGGAAAATAAACACAAAATGAGAATTTAGACCCATTTCTTTTGTGATTTACCTCCGAGATTACGAACAAAATTAATCTGAACTGAAAAGAATCACAAAATAATCCAAACTGAACTGGATTAAACTCAGAAGCTAGAAGGGAAATATTCTCATTCATTTCGCCTCAGGAAAGATTTATTAAAGTTTCACCTCATTGTGCTGCACAGACTTGATTTGTTATTAATTCAATGAGAAAAACTGGTTTTAAACTTTAAAAAGTAAAACAGAAAAAACAAACATTTGTTTAGAATAAAGTTGTATTAATCTATTTTACATTCAGTGCTTTAAAGACAGCAGCATAAATGAGCAATACATCATGTGGGAACAAAAATAACATAAATCAATGATGGACTTGCTCTGCAGGACACTTTAAACTTTAAACAGCAGCTTTTTTCATTATTATCATTATTATCATTATTATAATTTGACTTTGCAGTGTTTGTGAGGAGAAGCTCGCATTTCCGTCAAACCTTTTCTCTAAAAACCGGTCAGTTTGGTTTCATCTCCTGTGCCGTGAGAAACGCGACAGAAACGAGTCGACTCGTCTCGTCCTGGGAAACAACGCGCCTCTGACTCCACTGAGCGAGTCTGGCGCTGTGACACCGAGCCCCATATCAGGGATTAGCAACATATTCTGGGGGAGAAAACGACTGCAGAAGCAGAGAAGTGCAGCTGGACTCCAACGATAACCGGAGCCAGAAAGAGTCGCTATTAATCTGAAGATGTTTCAAATTAAAAGTGGAAAAAAAAAAAGAAAATTCAATGAGGAGATTGCTGTATAATTCATAATGATAGATATTCTACACAGACAAGTGGCCCCGCTTTACCTCTCAACGACGCCGACATTTGTTTGATGAAAAGAAAATCGTGAATAATAAAAAGGTTAGAATGAAAATTATCTTGCAGTTTAATTACGACCTGAAATACTGAGACTCGCGGTTATTAATGTAATGCTTTGATTGGAGGCGAGTCTAACATTCGTCACTTTTTACCCACAGTGGAGACAAGAAGTTCATAATATTACATCCCTCTATTTTCTCTGTTTGACAACCAATCAGACGGTCGAAGAAAAGTTTATGAAGAAAAATTGTAGATTTATATTTCCTCACATTTGTTAAACAGTTTATTTTCCTCCACAGGACAAAAAACGAGGGTAGATTAGGAACTAAAGGTTGGATTTCTTGGCTAAATTTGGCCAAATGCAACTAAAAATCCTCTGATTGCAGATTTTTATCCACTTTCCCTTCTTCTCTGATGTTTAAAACACTTTTATTTATATAGCACATTTTCAGCAACAAGGCAGTTCAAAGTGTTTTATAGGTACTAAAAGGAAACACAAACACAAGAGAGAGAAAAAGGTAAAAGTATGTTTAATAAGACGGTTTATTAACTAGTAGAGGTTTCCCTGGATTCTTGTTCTGATTAACTAAATGTCGGTTCTCCATGTTTTGGTTCTTCCTCTGATACATTAAAAGTTTAAAGCCAAATGTTGATCTAAGGTAATGAATACTCCACAATTTCCAGAAGTAATAAATTGCACAGAATGACAGGGCAAAAAAACGACGCATCAGGAAAAATAGACCCATTCAGTGAAGGCAGTGATGTCACTGCTGAGTATCTGCAGTGTCCTTGCAGCAGGCTTTTAAATTTAACACTAAATCTGTTCATAGTTGTGTTGTTTCATTTGAGTATCATCTTCTTCGTGTTTGTGTAATTGCACAAATTGGAATTACAAAAAGCAAATGTGCCAATTTCAGGAGAAAAACGAAAGTTTTTCGATGAAACGTTTTTGCGCAACGATGATGTGGTAAAATCCTTATTTCCACATCGTACGAGTCTCATGAACAATAACTGGAAGTTACTGTTTTGTTTTTTTAGAAACCGAAACGTTGGCTTAAAATTCAGCTGTTTTTCTGTTGTTTTCGGTGTTGGACGTTTCCAAGGCTCAGATATCAGTATTTTTCTGTTTTCTTTGTCTATTCTTGTGTTTCTATTTAATGTATGTGAATTTTTGTTCAACGCCTTTTCCTTTATAAGATGCAAAGGAGTATCTGTACTCCAATGAGAAATAATAAAGATTTAACATAAAAACGTGGATCGGTGCGTCCCGAAGCCCAGGAGGTTTATTTTCTCCTCCACCGTTTGTCCAACCGACTCCAGGAAACTATTTAAAGTGAAATTTCATGTTTTCGATTTAAACCACACAAGATGTTGCAGCAGCAGCAGCAGCAGAGATCGTTTCACTCCCGGGTAAACATAAATCATTTGGACGTAGAGGTTTGGTTCTGTACGGTTCCGGAAAGCAGCGGGTTAAATCACGAGGACAGTGTGTGTGTGTGTGTGTGTGTGTGTGTGTGTGTGTGTGTGTGTGTGTGTGTGTTTCCCCTTCATGTCCACATCTGAGACGAGTGTTTGAGCGCGTCCGTGGCACCGAGTGTGATGGCCGAGCGCTGGGAATAATTAACTCCGGTGACCCGGCCGCTGCAACCGCTGTGACTGGAACGCCTGTCAAATAGACTGGTCATCACACTCTTCAGGCAGCAGATGAAAAGAAGGAGCCTCACACACACACACACACGTGCACACACACATCCAGCAGAGCTGCTGTGTATTAATTAACACATTTAACACCTCGATAGGCAGAACAGAGGCAACCAAAAACGCTCTATAGCTCCTCATAAAGAAGGTATATAATTTTAGTACGTGTCACTGTCTCTTTAGCACACTTGGCACATCCACTTTCACACCAACGCTACACACACACACACAGGCATATGGCAAGAAGCTGGCTATTCCTTAGCACCCCTGACATCTCTGACAAATTGACTCCTTTATACGAGTGGAAGTGTGCAGAAAGGTGGCGGCGGGGGTGAGAGGATGGAGGCAGGGAGGGCGCTGCAAGGTGGATCGTCTCATTCACACGCTCTGAAGGAGAGACGTATCATTCTGAGACACACCGACTCCACCTGTGACACCGGCGGCATGCACAAAGAGCCGCCGCCGTAATGACGAGCCAAGATGGAGGAGAGCAGGAGGAGAGTGAGGAGGAGGGAGGAGAGAACGATGACGAGCAAAGAAGTGAAAATGATGAAGCTTTCACTGCAAAAACGCAAAACATCACAAAGTTTTATTGGTCTAGTTTCCAGTGTAAACATCTTAATACACTTAAAAATAACTTTAAGTGTACTTTTCAGCAAGACATTGGAGCTTGTTTTAAGTAAATACTTTCCTAATGTTTATTTTAAAAAGTAAAAAAGCTCTTCGTTAGAACATTTTTATCAATATTCAAGAATTATTAACTTAATAAAAGCTCATATATTTTGCTATAAGTCAGTTTTGTCTTATTTAAAATTTACTAAGATATTTGCTCTAGAAACTTGACCAAAAATACTTGGTAAAGTTTTGCTTTTGCAGCGTAAAATTAGTAAAGCGTTCCCTTTACTGTCTTTATTTTTCAATTGTGTTTCATAAACAGCAAATCGGTCAAATATATATGAATATATATATATAAATAATGACGGTTTTGGAATCAAACTGAATATTTTTAGACAAAACAACTTATGGATCTCTTGTTATTTACATCCATAATTAATAAATCAAGTTATTAAGTGAAAACTATGTTTTTTTCTTTTTTTAAGGATCAGGTTTGCTTTTTAATGTGATGTGGTTCATTTGACTTCATTAAACCTTCACCTCATTTTTATTCAACTGCATTTCAGCAACAACAACTGCCTTGTTTTACACATTAGGGAAAAGGAAAATCAGCAAAAATATTTATTTAATGTGTTTAACAATCAAGAAAATATGTTTTGATTATTAACAGATGAGTAAAAGTGTCTAGAAAGCGTAAATTAACAATCCCTCATCTAAATATAGAGATTGTTTCACACAAATGAAAAATACGACTAAATAAATCCTCATTTTGTTGATTTCTAACACGTTTCAATCCTTTTTTTTCCTCACGTTACACATGACCAGAGTGTTTTTTTTAAATTATATCCATCTTACTCTCATTTTCTCTTTATCCAATCCAAGACAGAGTGAATTAAATTGATTTTTATCTTGTGCTCTTTCTGTGGAGTGTGGTTAGCTAAATTTGAGATTGTTCAGAACCCGTCATGTGTGAGGGGTTATTTGGCAAAACAGTCATTGATCGGAGCGTTATTGATCGGTGTGAAGCTTCAACATGGTCCGTTTAACCAATGAGAAAAAGATCATCATTTTGCTACATTTTCTTCTCCAATACTGAAACACCTTGGATTAAAATGACTCCCAGTTTGAAGCAAAAACAGATTCCAGATGTAATCCGGTGGAGAAAGTAGCAGGTTTCTTTGTTTATCTTTTTGTGTTAACCCCCTTTTTTTGTTTTTTGTTTTTTTATTCCATTAAACCCCAACTAGTCTGATTCATTCAATCTGGACTCCAGGAGTAAAACTAGAGCATCAGCTCATTTAAACCAAACAAAAAGCAGCAGAAGAGACGTTTTTTTAGCAACATTAGAGTCGTGTCATCAATTCACAGGTACATTCTACATGAAGCAGAACTTTGGATCAAGAAAATGGAGAGTAAAACCGTTAAATTGGCCTTTTCAGACAATTTTCTCCAAAGTGCCACAGAACCAGAGAGATAAAGGCGACGCAAGAAATCTGTTTTCAAATTACAGCAATTACTTACAAATGCTACAGGAGCCGCTCACTTTTAGCTTTCTCACAGACTTTAATAGAGACAACAGTCGGGTTTCATGTCTGAAGCGTGTGAATATCAGAGCTGCACACGTGAAAAGCCTACAGCTGATCTTCATGGAGGGGGAAATGAACTGAGACACCAAACATTTTCCTGTCATTTCTCTGCAGGTACAATGAAGAAAAGCATAAATCATTTCCATGAATAGAAATAAAGACGTCCGTGAATAAAATCTACTGTCTAAATTTATTCACATTTTGTCCTGCACTACCTCACTGTCACATTTTAAAGGGGTAGTATTGTTTGTTTTCCAGACAGAAAGTCCTATTTTATAGCAAAATCAAGTAACTATTAACTTCTGCTGTTAAAAAATGACTTCTATATCAAATGTGACTCAAGAAATTTCACTTCATCATTGAAATTGGCTCTCTGTCTCTTTAAAATCTCTGCCTTAATTAGGAGCTAATTCAGCGTTTCACTGGGAACTGGCTCCTTAATGAGCCCAGCAGATGAACAGTTCCACCAGGTGTTTGCTAATTTCTGCTGGCTAGTCTGAAGGAGCTGAGTGAGGGAGTTGTGCTCAGTGAGGCAGCAGCTCTGAAGGTTGGAAACTGAAGCTCAGAGGAGGAGCTTCATCCTCGAGGGCGGGGTTAGATCCACCCGGTCGTTTAGCACAGCCGAGTGGTTGCCATGGAGATCAAAGGATTTCTCAAACATTCATGAAAGAATCAAAGCAAAACTCTGTATGTTTCTGATGAGGGAATAACATTAAACATGATGTAAAGTAAAAAAAAAAAAAAACAAGATGTCAAAAACAACAACAAACAGATTATTCTGCGTTTTTAAGTTGCAACAGAACATGAATCTTCCCCAAACCAAGGAGCTGCAAAACATTAATCACTCTCAGGTGCAGCTAAACGCCACAGTAATGAGGCGTGTAGCGTCTTTTCAGGAGAGATGTTTAACGCTTGCCGCCAAAACTCACCCTGCAAACGCAGCGCGGTCACGGCTGTCGGCGGCTGAAGACGCGTGCGCCTTCGACAAAGTGATTACCTCACTTTTGTGTCATGATGAGCTCAGCCGTCTGCCTCTTTGTGCGTTTTAATCTTCGTCTTGTTTGTAAAGTTAAGACCCTGAGTGGCTCCACGCTTATGACAGTAAATCTGAGGATTATGAAAAACGTATAAAAATAAATAAAATCAAAACACCTGAGGTAGACAGAGACAAATGGATGAGAGGAAATGGATGAGGAATGGGACAACCTCACAACTCTTAAGCAATTCCTTCGGCGCGGCGAGCGTGATTCATATCCAGCATTATGAGGAGGATGATGAATCTACTGCCGTCAGCGATGCGCCGTAGTGTCCTCAGCGAACAGGAGGAGTGTTCCTGCCATCCAGAACGAGATCCACGCTCCGTCAGACTGAAGTTATGGCACATTGTGGACGCATTACGCTCAACTGTCAGGCTAACATCTAAGTACACCCTCATTCAATTAGGGCTTCACGAATCAGGACCAGAGTTGAGTAGTAAATATTTACATCTACTTATGCAACTTTTATTTGGAATACTTTTTTACTCTTGTTTGAACAATGTCTTGGATGACTACTTTTTAATTTTACTTTAGTAAAAATATGTTGAAGTAGTGCTACTCTTCCTTGAGTAAGTTTTTTGGATGCTCTGATCACGATATAATCAAAGAGATCCAAACTTTCCTGGGTTTTCAAATAATTTAAATCAAATCCTAAAGTTTTCAGGAAAAAAAGCTGATTCCACCACAAAAAGCAAAAATCTTTGTGCGCAAAAGTCAGAATACAGAAGATGTCTTATAGTACTAAGGTTGTACTGAAAACAATATTAGCTTTTATTGCTAATTTGCTGTCTGCTGAGAATTATGCTCAAACAACTCAACTTTGGTTTCCTCTGTCTGAAAAACCTCGTTCCAGACGTCTTGTTGTGCTAGGCCTGGACAATAGATCAATAAGAAAATAAATCGCGTTAGACACATAATCAATATCAATAGACATTTCGTCTGACATAGAGGATATTCTCTGATCAAGAACCCCACTGCATTCTGGGAAATTAAGGCAGAGGAAGAACTATAGCTGCTCTCTCAACCGCTCACTGCTAGCTAAGCTATGTTGATGGAAATCACCAACTCTCTCGCTCTTTGGTTACCTAGCAACCAGCACATTCTTTGGTTACCTAGCAACGACCCGTTGAGTAACTGCCACAGGGAGCCTTTTAAAAATACAGAAAAATAAACCGCACTGGGAGAAAACTGTGGATAAAACAGGTAAGGTTACGCTACCAGTTTGGCTGAATTTCAGCTCTTTAAAACAAAAAAAATGAATAAATCAATAGTTATTGATACCGACTCATATGAAATGATTAAACTGTGATATATTTGGGGACCAAAAGTGCATGTGAATGTTTGAAATTAGTGAACATTTAAATAATCCTTTTAATGATACAAACGCTGGAAATTGTCTGTATTTTCTTTAGAATATAATCCACACACACACATATATATATACATATATAAATATATAATTTAATCAATTTTATACAAATAATTTGAGTCCACAGAAAAATGTCCTTATGTATTTCTCTTTCATGTTTCCCATTTGTTATTCTTGTTCCAAAATGATGAACTTGTTTAGAAATAAACTTCCCAAGTTGATGGAAAGAAACATTTACCGATATGTTAAACACCAACAAACTGCAAAAACTATTGCTTTAATAGCATGCATTTCATGCAAATATAAATATCTTGATCAGAAACTCTTAAATCTTTTGCATACAGGAAGGCTATGTTTAGTTTTTTCAGTTTATCTTTCTTCCATTCATCATTTATATTATCCGCAATATATAAAATAGCAGAACTTGAGAGAGGGCGGACTGTCTTTTAACTTGACAGGCTATAAAATGAGGGGAGTAAAAAAAAAGAAAGAAAATGTACGATATTAGGCGTATTTCGACTACATTAATTTAAAAGGTGAACTGATGATAGAAATCAGCAGGTGCGTGATAAAAAGAGGCCATAATTTCCCTGTAATTAGTCCTCTCTGTGAGTCATTTAACAGCTGGCTGATCATTTTTAAAAGAGCCTTCTACAACGTAATCATGTAATTAATGTTCAATTTTATTTGTGGGATAGTTGAATTTGTTAAAAAGTGGAACATTTTACATCAGGCGTTTCAGAACTCCTCTTCAAGGTATGAGCGTCTCCTCTCGCGCCGGGGTGCCGCTCTAAATAATGACGCAACAACAAGCAAGACAATCTGCACCCGCATCACGTGTTATTCCCAAGAGACGTGCCAAACGTATGAAAGCTCAACGTGTTATCTGGATTTTGTACCAGTGTACAGTAAAAGGAGGACACAGCTAACTGATGTAGCGTTTTTTGGGTTGTTTTTTTTTAGTTTTGCAGGTTTTGTTTGTGCTCTGTGTGTTTCAGACACCCTGAGGTGGCCCTGGGCCCTCTCGCGGCGCCTGCTGACGCAAAGTGTTTGCGCATGGCGGCTGCTAATGGCTGATGCCGTTTGATATCTTGGCTGAAGCCTTATCTTTTTTGGCTGCTGCGTTTGCTGTGACATGTTGAAAGGCAGCTCGGTTTGGGGAGCTGTCAATGCCCCGGTTCTCCACCGCCGTTGCTCTCGTCAGCCATTTTAATCGCCCGGATCGAACCCGTGCAGCAGCATTGTGGCGTTCAATGAGTTTATTTTAGAGCTAAACATGTGAGGGAATATTTTGAAATGAGGTTTAAAGCTGTGCATTTAAAGTCACTATGAGTCTGCAAATGCAGCAGCTGGCAAGTCATAAATCAAGTGAATAAATGTTAACATTTCTGGTGCTAGGTCTCCAAGCCGTCTGTTTCTCTCATTATCTTGTCCACATGGAAAGCTACTAAAGATACAAACCTATCAAGATTGATTTGGGCGTGTTGTTTGTGTAATCCAAGGAGTTGCTTAGCGCTAAATGCATTATAGGTTCCCGTATAAAAATAGGTTTTTCAATGCTGGGCCATCAAGATGTTTGTTTAAAGGCTGCCACATGCTTCAGAGAGGACATAACATGCTGATTCAAGCACTAGCAGGTGGCTAGTGCAGCATATGGCAGACATGGAGGGAAATCGACATGTGGTTCTCTTAATAAAAAGGAGATAAAAACACAACATTACTGCAGGCTCCAGTGAGCCCAATGCTACGCCTTATGCTTAATTAACACTGGCAGTGCTGGAAGCAGAAACGCATCATGAAACCTAGAAATGTAGTTTATCACAAAACTGTTAAAGAACTTAAAGAGGAAACAGTGGAACATGCTAATATTAGCATGCTAGGTCGCTAAAAATGTTGATATGATTTAAGTTTCATTTTTAGGATTTCTGCTAAATGCTAAAATAAGCATGCTAGGATGCTAACACTGCTAATATTTAATAGATTACTGCCTACAGTCATGTTAGCTTTTTAGCGCCACAACATCAACAGTTTAGTCTTGTTTACAGTAAAAGTATGCAAGTATTTTTAAAAGCATTTCTTTGCTAAATATTAACATTAGCTTGCTAAGTTAGACTGAACAATTATTTTACGCCGTATAGATAAAATATCTTTACAATTTTAGAACACAAAATGTCATCAATTTACTGCGTATCTATGCTATATTTATTTTCTATGAAAACATGAACTGCTGCATGTCAGGGGCTCAATGCAAACTGATGGGTTTTCTTAGACAGTAACGTTTATAGCCACTTTATAAAATAAACTGAACTTGACTGCATGGTTTTATACTGGAATAGACGTAATTGACTTGGTATCTGTTTTAACGAGTTGATTGAATTGATTTTATCTGTAAAATGCCAAGAAATGTGAATTTGTGCCAAATAAATTAACTGAATTGAGTTGAACATTTTTGGCAAATATGACAGCATTTTTATGGCTAACATATCCTGGTTATAATGCTGAAAATGCTAGTAATTGTTTATCAATTTATGTCTACAACAACCTATTTAACGTCCACCGCACATTAACATTACCATAAATGTCGCTTATATGTAGGTTTGCAAATGCACTCTCTACAAGAACATTGATAAACATAGTTAGCAATAATGTGTTTTTATGGGGTTTTTAACTAAATGCATTACTAACAGATCAGTGTTGATTTTCTAAATGCTTATTTTGAATAGATGTTTTTTTTATGAAGATAGTTTTTCTTTTTCGTTGTGGTTTGTGTGCAGATGAAAAAACTTGAAAATATTTGTATTTGAATGATTTGTTTTATAACATTTGCAATAGACTGAAGTGTCAGCAGCTAAGCAGGCCTTTTTGTTTAAGGTTTCAGCACTTAAGCAGATTTTCTTGAAGAATACTTTTTTTCAAGCAAAAGATGATGTACAGTTTTTTTTTTTAATTTGATTTTTACCACTGCATGTATTATTTTATGGGTGATATATCAACATATCATATTATTATATGATTGACTTATAATAATATATAATAATTCCACCTTAACATCGACCATGTGTGTACGTCTCTTTCTGGTCCACTGCAGCAGCTCTATGTGCATTTCCCTCTATGCCTGCAGACTATTTCTACACTATCACCTCTGATAGAACCTGACAAGTGGTTTTCCTTCTGAGTAGCTTATTCTTGGCTTAGATATTAACTTCATTTTTACATCGCCATCTGTAAGTCACTTTCAGTAAAAGCATCTGTCAAACGCACAGATTCTCAGATAGCTTTGTTAAATAATACTCACTGGAGCTACATGCTAACCTGACTCTTTAAAATACCAAATGTTGATCTGGTGAACAAATTTAAGAAATTTGTTTTTCAGGATTTGCTAGACTTTCATATTTCTTTAATTCTGTGCCAAGACTTGGGCGTGAAGAAACAACAGTGCATGCTATATATATTTGAAAATTATGATTTCTTTCAAGACAGAAAAATAAACTAAACCGCCCCTTAAAGTCAGGATTTGGGTTTATAATCTCATCATTTTATTAGCCGTCTTTTCATTGAAATGTGTGGAAATCTTTATTTGCATTACCCTAAGTTGCACCCTAGAGAGGAAACTTTATAGTTTTGACGATGCAAACCTGGCTGCATCAATCGACAGGAAGACTTAAAAAGATTTTGCAGGCAAAGCAGAAATTAATATCTTGCTTCCCCAACTGTGACAAACTTGCAGAGTAACACCAATAAATTAGTTAAATTGCTGTTTGTAAATAAAAAAAAACTCCATTTTCACTGCGGTGGAAACACACAAAAAAAAGTAGAGAGTGCAGTTTCTTTGACTCACAGTCATCTACTTTAAATTTATAATGCAAATTATTTATGTACATTGCTATTGTGTTCATAAAGAAAACAGCCGTGTAAATTTATGTTCAATTTACCTGATGGATAGCGACCGCGAAGCCGCTTAAATTCAGCAGGAACGATCAAAGCTGTCGCAACGCTTTAAATTTCCAGGCTGGGGCTCTAAACAAAGCAATCAGCTGGTTAAACTCTATCAGAGCAGCTCCAGAAAATGAGACTTAATGCCTCCAACTCTTCTGTCCTCACTTCCTTTCTTTTATTTTCAGCTGATCAGAAACGCCGTCACACCACATTGCGCCCTGTAATGGTTTTTATGTCTGGACTCTGAAGTATTTAAATGAACAAAAGGAAACGCAGACTGAGGCTAGTCTGTCTATATGTGTCTGAGTGGAGGGGAGGGAGTGGACTCTTAAAGATGGATGCAGGAGAGCTGAAAGATTGACTCACCCAAATAGGGAAGGATTAGGACAAGTGGTTAGGACGCAGTGGACAAATCGATAGAAATCGGCTTTACTTGTAGTCAAAGAAGTTAGTGATTACTTATTCAGCTTATGTTCATCATTGTTTTGCTTCTAGGTTGATGTTTTTGTGTCTGTGTGTCACACAGTTTTTAACATCAAAGTGTTTCTATAAATAGCCGCACGCCAGCTACGCAGCATAATGCCTTATATAACCGAGCCGAAACGCATTCAGAGGCCACGTCAGCATCAACAACAGTGCTGCTACCTGTTATATCCGCTGCAAGGCAACGCGCCTGCTCCTCTTTCTCATAAGAAACAAATGCAGATTACATGCTCCTCTTCATTATTCATGCAGCGTTTCCGTCTTCGCTCGAAAGTATGCTTGGAAAATGGAAAACGGCTGAGAAACCTTCTGTAAGTGTTGCTCCTAATTATGAGCCCCACTGAGAAAAATCACCCACGTTTGAGGCTTTCTCAGGACTGACAGATAAATTGCGTAAGACCTGCCAGGCCTTGTGCAGCTGATGAGCCGAAAGAACACTTTCTCAAGATTTATCAACTTAAATGACTGAAATTTTTAGATTTTTAAAGGAAAAATACTAGAAAAACCATACCAGGTCAGTTAAAGGTGATCTATTATGCTTCACTGATGAGGCTAGGATGGCTTTTCCAAAACATTTTCTGTACAAAATCAATCTTAGATAATGAGATTTCAGTCTGATCAGTTCTTCCTATTTTGAGTTGTTTTAGGGCGTCTTGTCACTTTAAATCTAAAAAAAAAAAAAAAAAACAAACAATTCAACGTTTACGATCACACAAGAAAATGGCTGCACACACATGCACAGTTGTACAACTGTGCATCTTTGAAAAGCAGAAGTGGGACCTCCTGCAAAAACAACAAGAAGGCAGCAAGTTGTTTCTGGATGGGAAGTCAACAACGATCAGATCAGTTCTGGAAACCATAAAATAAAAAAACTGATTCCAGCTCCACAGATTGCTGGCCTGTGCAGAAACCCTGTCAACACTGATCTCCTCATCGCAGGAACATGTGGAGAATCAAATCAAGCTGAAAATACATTGGAAATTGGGCTCCATTTTCAACTTACCAGGTGGTTAACTCGGCGAATTTAAAATGGAAGCTGGAGAGAAAAACTAATTATGAAAATTAATACAAATGTAATCGGCTTGTGCTCAGCCTTCTTCATGAAAACAGTGTTTTTGATGAGAAAATATTGAAACTCTTCCTCTGTGATGTTTTTTTAATGTGATTTTGATTTATCTGTGTTTACATGGGGGGCAATTAAGTTAAAACACCAACAGTTCATCATTTAGTGGCCAATCTTAGTACTATTCTCATAACGTTCTCTCTAGCTGTATGCAGGCCTGTCATGATAAACAATACATCAATTAAAACTATCGACCTCATTTTAATTATCGGCTTTACCCCTCCCCCACCTGTTGATGCGCACTGCCACTCAGCTGGCTTAAAGGAAAACTTTTTACTTGCTTACAAAAATATATCCAAATCATTTCCACACAGAATTAATATCAAAAAAATAATTTACCAGATGTGTAAGGAGGACTCCCAATACTCAATACTCAGATGTCCTCTAAGAAATGTTTACAACTTCATATTTTAACAGTGAAAACACCAAATGTATCATAATATGCAGTGGAAATCATCTTAGCGCTAGAAAAGAAGCCAACATCTACGGTCTTCCTCATTTCTGCTCTGGTGGTTCAGCCAATCACCACCAAGGAAAATAAATGGCGCTCCTGGATTGGCTGGTTTGCAAGTTCCAGCCAATAGTATGTCAATTAGAATTTGGCAAATGTATCTCAGTTTACTAAGCAATATTTCTTTCTCCTCTCCAAAGAATACGCTCATTTTCCACAAATAATGTGGAGTTCAGAGAAAAATCAGAGAATACTGAACTGGAAAAGTTATCATGAATGTTTTCTACTTGTTATTAACCTATTCATGTTGCAAAATGATGAACTTGTTAAGAAATGAACTCATTATTTCCCAAATGGAAAGAAACAATTGTTCATCTGTTCACTTTCACTAATACTCCACATAAACAAATTTCCACGTTGTGTCAAAGTGTTTAAATTTCTGAAACTGCATTTTCTTTTGAGTATTTTAATATGCTCTGTGAAAAAAAGGTGGATTTTCCATTAATAAGAATAAGTACAAAATAGGATTTAAATAAATATCAATATAAATTAATTGCATCATTTATGGCAAGAATCTTCAATACCAGTTGGATGAGAAGGAAAAGTAAATCAATACATCAATCAATGAATTAAAGATATTAGATTTTAGGGCAACATCTTTTGGATAGAAATAGTTTTTAGTTTGTTTGTTCTTCACTTTATTGGCCTGAAACTCAAAACATTTTTGCTTTACCTTTCAGTAATCCGCCATTCCCCTTCACTTACATACATTTTTAACATTTAGAGGGGAAAAAGAAAAGCTTTTCAGGAACCAGTGGTTTTTATTTCACGTTCTCAGCGAGCCAGAACACAGCATGTGGATTAAAGATCCATAAAACACTCAGCACTTCTCGCATAAGGAGTGAAATACGCTCGCCGACATGTCCACTCACACCGATTCCCACCCGTTTTTATCACTCCATCGGCTGCAGAGCGATTCCTCTGCTTACTTTTAATATAACGAGCAGCGTAAACACGGCGCCCCGCAGCGAAAGGGGGAGACGTCTGAAATAACAGCCGTCACGGTTCTGGAGAACCGGGCCCTACGGGGGGAGGCGCAGCCTTCAGAGGCAGCACAGCGTCTCTTATCGTTAACTACTTTAGGACTGAATTAAAATGTGCTGAAAGAAACAAAAGGGAGGAAATAAAATGAAGAGCTGAAGTGTTGAGGCTTCAGATGCACAGCAGGTTTCTGCACATGGACAGTAAGCTTGAAGGACTTCCTGGTTAATTAATGGTAAAATATATAAATAAAAAGAAGGAAAATGCAAGGATATTTACAATTATTAGGCTTCCATATCATTTCTAGCTCAAGGAAAAGTCAAACCTCTTTAATTTATTGCTGCTTTTATAGTGTTTATTGCTAATTAAGATGGTACAAAGAAGAAAGTATGACAGAATCAGGGCGTTTATTATTATTATTTCCAAACCTTTAAGAGGTTTTTATTATTACCAGGGATTAGAGATGCAAGTTATTGATTAATGAGTTCATCTAAAGTTGATTAATCTTATTGATTGACCAACAATTAGTTAATAAGCAGCCATTTTATTAAAAACTTGAGTTTTCTAATATGTTGACGCTGCTGTCATGAAGGAGCTTTAAGGCGAAAATTTAGGAGTTTCTTGAGTATTTATATGTCATAACAGAACCCCAAATCGGACTTTGTTTGGACCGTTTCTCTTTCCCATTTTGACGACGAGTCAAAGTGCACACACGTCCAACCTGAAGTGCAAAATGCATTCATTGTGAAAAGAAGGTCTAAGTGGACATTATTAGTTAATCATTTGGGATTAATTGTAATCTAATAAACCATTAAGTCTAAGTCAATTAAATGTTTGTTCCTAAACAATCGATTTACAATTCACTTTTTCCATTTTTCTCCCTCTAAATGTTTTCTGTTTCCTTGTTGCCATTTAGTAAATTAACAAAATACCAAACCACAATCTCTGCATCACACCTGGACACACACACACACACACACACGCACACACACACAGGCATGCAAACACACACACACACACGCATGCAAACACACACAAACGTCTCTTATTACACAAACCTCAACGTTGATTTTCCACCTAAAAGTGGCGACGCTGTGCTGCAGCAGCCACAGAAACTATCTGCTGTGGCTGCATCAGATAAATGAGTCCGCTGCCTTTAATTAGTGTCACATTAATGATCAGTGATTAATTATTCAATAAAGATTTCTGAAGCACAAATTGTACATTTTTTCTGGAGCCAACTCTTATGTGATCTGCTCTAATATGGCCGCCTACATTTGTTTCACTAACGTAGGCGTATACTAATGTAAACGAATGTTTTTGCTCAAAGTGGCCAGTTCTGTTGATCTGTTTTTAGTTTAGTCATTAATAAAACAAAACATGCTGGCAATGCCACATTGTTAGCAAGCAAAAATCTAAAATAAAAGCATTTAATCACAATAACATGAACAAAATTGGGACAATCCAACTTATTCAGTGGTTAAAAAAACTCTATTATTTATGCAAAATAGATTTCCTCGAAGCTTTGTGATGATCTGTGATGCTGCGGGCCAGTTTCTATCTCACTTTGAACTTTGGTAAGAGTGCACAGCCTCAGAAACTCTTTGATATATCAGGATATTTTAGATACAAATTCTTTTTAACTCTAGTTTTGGGTCTTTTAATCAGAAATGGTGGCAAAATCCACCTTCCTCTTTATCTTATCCCACCGAAATAAGAAGGAACAATTATGTACAAAGTGTTTACATTAGGGATGCCAGTAAATGTTTTCAACATGATTTCATGGATTTATTATTTTCAGTGTAGGATTATGCTGCTGCAGTCATAGATCCATATATTTTACGCCTTTTTAAGGATTTTTACCAGGGCTGCCAAGAAGCCAGCCGACCAATCCATACAAAATCCTTTTTTATTATGATTTCCAGATAATTAAGTAGTACGAAGCTTACATCGATAGACAATACTTCCAAATAAAAAGCATGGAAGATGAGATCAATGAAGACGGATGTTTATTGGCCTGAGACTCGAGTTTTGACACTTTCTGGTTCTGCAGTGGAACATTAGCATGTAATCTCTCTCAGTTTTCTCTCTCCCCTTTGCTCACGCTTCAGGCCTTAAAGGGGCGTGCAATGAGCCGCCGTCCACTCAGTTTGGGACTGCTGAGCGAAAATTGGAAAGGCAGGATACTGGGTAATTTAAAAGAAAGAACCCGCAATGGCAGCAATTTTCAAGCAGAGCATAAAATGTTTACGAGTTCTTAACCCAAACACTGAGCTGAAACAGCCACAGGGAATTACATCACTCAGTGTTTCTGGTTTTCATCTGCTTGCATTACAAGATGAAATGAAAAGCTGTGAACTAGCATTAACGGTTCGTACATGCTAATCGTTAGCATTACAAAGCTAATGCCCAGCAATCTGCAGCTCTGGAGACACAAGCGACTCACTCAAACAAAAAACATTTCATCGTTTCATATATTGTTTCATTTGTTTGTTCTGTAACCTGGGAAACAAACATTGACCCCACCGTGACCCCTACTGTAAACCACCACTGTCTACTGCTAATCGCACTTAGCCTAGTCATTTAGCACAGCTATTATCGTTTTGTTGATTGTTCTGTTTTTTTTATTTATTATATAAGGCTGTTAGCATATTTATGCTAGTAGCAGCCAATGGTAAAGCATTAGCTAGTAGTTTATTAGCTGCTAGATGTTAGCTTCATGCTGCACCAAATAAAATTCAGTTTCAGTCGGAGTATAAATAGTTTCTGTATGAAACTATTTCCAGACTGTACGACTGATTTAGTAGTTTTTATGTAGCTTCTCACCGCTAGTTACTACAATATAAGGTCATCTAATCATTGCTAAAATTAGCACCCCTCTTGTAGCCTCATCCAGCAGCTAAATAAACATTGTTTTCTTCCCTTTAATATATTTTAGAGTTATTTAGAGCACAGGCGATGGTGAAACATGTTTTCATGTTTTCTTATAGCTTGGTCAGCATGGTTGATCTAAACATGTCTCTGAACTGGTCCCTGAATGCATCGATTCATGTTCAACAGACTTTCTATCAACTACTATTTGTTGTAAAATCATTAAATGTCAGGCGATGTTTAAAATATGCAAGGTCTAGATGTTTTAATCTGACCTTGTTCATGAAAAATTCATTGTTTATCTGATTCTCCTAATACAACCTGAGGCATATCTTAGTTTTTAAGATGTTAATTTTAGCATTTGCATTCATTCAGGAAGGCTTTATTAAAGTTTGGTTTTCAGTAATTCCATTAGAGTGGCTCTGTTTCTCATCTGAATCATTAAAAGACAAACAGAAATAGCCTAAATGCAATTTTTAGCTGTTTTCAAAGTGATCTCAGACATCATCATTCAGGAAGATTGCTTTGTCCAATGGCTTTTGGCTCCATTTTGTCTTAAATTTGATGGTTATTTTCCAGAAACCCAAAACTTTTTGTTTAACATTTCAGTATATTGTCCAAGGACCAGAGAATTTCCAAAAAAAAGTACATCGTTCATTTTGTTGCAAGGTCTTCTAGAAAGGTCAAATCTCCTTTAAAAAACCTAATGGCCTAAGAATAATTGGATATTAATGGAAAAAACTGACTGACTGTCAGTCGTTACAATCCAGCGCACTACACCACCTTTCTGCTAATTTTAAAACATCTGCCCAATTAGTACAGTGCAACATTTACAAATAAATGTTGCACTGCCCATTAGTCCCAATGCCAATATTGATATTTGGGATTATTCTTCAGCTAAATGCAGAGCTCATCCCTTTAATCGCTCCCAAAATGCCATTTGTAAAGACAGGAACCTGGCCTCACATTTTGTTTGTGTAATGGATATGCGCAGTATTGCTCATGTGTTATGCTTGGGGGACATTCCCAGAAGTAACTGAGCTGGAATGATAACAGAAGAATTGTGTGATTGAGACAAATGGAGCTCCACTGCACAATGCACGGTAACAATACATCAGCCACCAGCAGCAGGTATGTTTCTGCTAAGAGGATTGATGGAAAAATGGTGAGAAATTTCTCTTCTCTGCACAACAACATGCCAACATGTCTGAGGTTTGCAAATGCCCTGGATCCAGGCCCATAATGCATGCAGGAACCCACCGGGAATATATTAGCATGCGATAACCGCCGCTGGCTTTTACTGTTAGATAAAAGGTAGCACATAAACAAAGAGGAAGATCTAACCTTTAAAGTTGTTTTGCGTGCCGGCTTCTCCAGATATTCTTGAATGAGTTGACCTCCAGATTTGTTTTCTCAGGTTTTGCAGTCACTATGGGATCCTAAAAATAAAAAGCCAGGTTGTAAACAAACAGAATATGGCCATAAAAAACCACTTACAGCTTTTTTTCTTCTACAAAGTTGTGTTTTTTTATTGGTTTCATTTGAGCAAAACTGATATTTGATCACTTCATTAAGCAGAACCGTGTAAATGAAACCACAGCCCAATACAACAGCTCTGCCAGTAACTCATAACTTTAATCAAGCTTGTCCCTTTTCATTTTTAATTACACTTCATGTTGATTAATGAAGCCCACCGCCTTTACATAGATTTTTAATATAATACCCTCCGGTATATTAGCAGAACTTTATGTCAGACTTTTTCAATAAACTTTTCTTCAGGCTCATAAATGCCTTTAGGAATTAAGTTACTGTGTTTTGGTGTTTGGGAAATGAAAAACCTCCTTATTGTTAAGACACAATCAACGCTACCTCACAACCCGAGCTGAGCTCCAGCATGTTTGGTCAGCTGGTTTTACCTCAGTACAATGGCTGCTAGAAAAGACAGGCGTTTTGTTGTTGACTTACAATTCTTGTTGGTTGTGAAGGAGGCTCTACTAGTGCTTTTTAAAGATCCACGGTTGCATAACTACACGTCTGTTTGAGAGTGTAACCGTTGAGTTGGGGGCGTGGCCAGCAGCAGCTTTTGGATTTAAAGACGCCCTAAAACAGCTCAAAATGGGCAGAAGTGATGAGATTGAAATCTCATTATTTAAGAATTATTTTGTGTGAAAATACAATGAACATGTTTTATATAAATCATAGACCTATCCTGACCTGTTAAAGGGAGAATAATAGGTCCACTATATCTAATTTATGTTGCAGAAATAAAGATCGGGATAAAATTAAGAGCTCACTGCACTGAACCCTGTTGAAAACCTCCTGGTTTTTCCACCAAATATTGATTTCTGAATTCTTCCTGAGTTGAAAACGTTAGTATTGCTGTTTCTGAATAAATATAAAATTGTTTTCTTTGCATTATTAGAGGTCTGAAACCGCTGCGTCTTTTTCTTTATTTCAACCATTTCTCATTTTCTGCAAATAAATACAAACTTTTTGCTTGGATTTTTGGAGACCTGTCAGTGGTTCATAAAGTAAGAAAACAATGTTCATTTCACTCAAATATAAAATGTCTAATAAATCCTTACTTCCAGATGTTTTGTACGTACATGGAGGCATTTTAGTTGCTATCTTAAGACTCGACTTGAGTCTTAGATAGCCGTACCCTTCGCAGAGGCACTGCGTGTTTGTTGCATGTCCAAGTGAAGCTTGGTGGAAGCTTCACTTCCCACCAAGGTCAACCGGAGCAACTTCGTTGACCTCTGGGGTCAAACTCGTCATCTGCAGCTTCTGTACAGCAGCGTGAGCCACGCAACAGTGCGCCTGGAGCGGACGTGCAAGCAAGACCGCATTCACAGCCCTCTGAGCTCACATGAGCGCATGTTTGCATATCTTTGTTGGCACGTGCCTCGTCCTCCAGCAAAGTTGCCCTTTCGCCCACTCTCGTATGAAATAAATAAAAAATAAAGTCTCATTGAATATTAAATGCGCGTAGCAGTGTAATGATGACAGAGACCCAGAGCTAGCCTCTAATTATTCAGGCTTCCACTGCTGACTCAATGGGGCTCCCACAGGGGCCTGTGGAGCCTCCCTTCAACGCCGCTTCTCCTTCAAATAGCGGCGAGCCACAAAGTCACCCTTCCACTTCACTTTCTTTAAAGGCTGCCAGTCACCAATGCCATTAAACACTGCATATCAGCTGCTTGTTTACAGCCGAATCGGTCTAGAGAGGAGCAGTATTTAAATTTCTTCGCCACCCTGCCGTTAGAAGTCGAACGCCGTCGCAGCTTTGGCACGAGGCGCAGCAGCGACGGCAGCCATGAATATGCAGCCGATGTGTAATTTGCACAGATGCAGATGTTTGCATCTGTAGAAGTGAAAAGGGAAGTGAAGGGGAACGTTTTGCTGAAATGAGCCCATTCTCTTTGCTAGAAAGCAGCTCATTCTGCGGAGTGGTGCAGAGCTGAAAATAGACGCACAGTGGCCTGCTGAATAAAAGATGACAGGACAGCGCGGCCGTGCACTCGCCGTACCCTTCGCAGAGGCACTGCGTGTTTGTTGCATGTCCAAGTGCACGCGCGGTTGGGCTTCAAAGGGTTTTTCTTTTTTTTTTCCGTTTTGCTTTGCCACATGCACACGAATAATGTAATTGCATACTAAAAAATTAGAAATAGATGTCTCCAAGAGCAGCTTTTATCCCCTTTCGCACGCATGAGCAACTCCTTTTCCACTACACCTGACCAATGAAGCGAAACGCTGGAAGAGGATTTGGACAAAAAAAAAAAGAAGCTTTTTTTTTTTATTATTTGAAATAAAAACCTCCCAACACGACAGGAAATTAAAGTCAAGAGCTCATTATTTACACCTAATTTCTCTTTTCTTCTTCCAACATTTATTTATTTTTTTTTTTTTTTTAACCAAAACCTGAGGGAGGATGTGATGAAATGTTTATCCTCTTCTCTCTACTCACCCAGCTTTGGTATCTAAAGCACTACCAACTTGAAAAGCGGCGCGATGTGGCGGCGGCGGCGGCGGCTGCTTCCCATTTGGCTAATCTGTATGCTCTCTGATAAGAAAGCTTAAATCCTCCATCCTGCCTCCGTGCCATGAAAAACAAAGGCTTTACCTAATAACAAATCCGAGCAATATTTCACACAGCACTTTGATTTTGCTTTTGCTCCCCAAGCACGAAGTAGCTGGCTACAGCGGGGATTGCTGAGAGGGAGGGATTGGAGTCGAGGGACAGAAACAGAGATTGTGTTTGTTTATTCATCAGAGTGTAGGCAGGTAATTATGACGATTCTTGCAGAATGCGTGTGTACTTTTTTTTTTGTTTCTAATTTGTTGATTCATAATAAACAAAGTTCCAGCTTTTTAAAATCATATTAGGATAATAGTGAGAGTTTCAGGTCAGCATAGTAACTCACATCTGCAAGCATGACTTGCATAATTATGACAGCGGTACTAAAAGTCGTGCATGCGCCCCTGGTAAACATGCGTATATGAAACTTAAATGCATGGCAGCGTATTAAAGTTGTCAAAGATGGAAAAAAAAAGGAGCCAAAACCTAAAATTTCTGAAAATGTGCAAGAAAAAAACTCAGAAAATGTATGGAAAAAACCTTGAAATTTACTTTTTATAGCATTAGGGACGTTGTAGATGGAAAAAAGAATAAAATTTATGCCAAAAGCTCATAAATTTTCTAGGAAGTACAATTAAATTTCTGAAATTTGTGAGAAAAAAAAAACTTGAAATTTTTAGATAAAACTCAAAATATAATTGGAATTTTTTTCTGGGAAATTTCTTAGATTAATCCCAAAATGTTTTATTTTTTTCCAAATTTCAAACTCAGAAATCTTTTTTCTGTCTACAATGACCGCGATACGCTGTCGCACAAACGTATTTAAAGCACACAGAAAATTACTTTATTAATTTCTTCACTTATTTAGCTTTTACTGTTCAATATATATGACGTGTTTTTGTTCATATATTAAAATCTCAGGCCAAACTTTGAGGAGTGAATAAGCTTTGGGGATTATAAATTTTCATCATGTTTTGCTTTTCATTCTCGGCTTCAAAAGTTATTACTCACAAAAATGCAACATTACATCATCATCGGCGTAGCGTGAGATTTTCCTATGCAAACTCATGCGTCTCATCTTTAGATGAGCGATGATATTCAGATTTATTTCATCTGTCAGTGCACATCATACAGTAACAGTTTCATCTGAATACATGCATTACTTTAATTTCTAATGAAAATTTTAACACTGGAACTGGAAGAAATTTAGCTTATCCAAAATAAACAAATAAAATGAAATTGAATGTCGAGACTTTTTGATGATTCAGGAGTTACTGAAGCTAAAATGTCACCGTCAGGTCACTGCATTCATCACACTCTACGTTTTATTAATGTTATTTCTTTGTTTCCTGAGAAGAAAAACGTGTAAATCCATCGTTTGTACCAACTGTCGCATTCTATGTGATTTGGCTTCTCAAATCAATATTATGCTGTCAATGCAACAAAAGCGTTTGTGGAGTTTTTTTTTTTGTTTTTTTTGTATGTAGAAGAGGACAAAAACGTGGACAAAAAAAAAGAAGCGGAGAAAATAACGTCTCTCTTTTCTGCAGCTCTTTGTAGTGAGGGGAAAAAAGGCTGAGAAAGAAAAGAGTGCATGGTGAATCTATTATTCCAGGAGACTTCAGATGTTTTGCTTCAGGCAAGTGTGACTTTGCAAAAGCCAGTTTTTCACAAAAGCTGTCGATTCTGGACTATTTCAGGTGTCTATCTGGCCGAGTCCCTCTCCTCTGCTGCCGTCCTCGTCACCTCCGTCCCTCCCTTTAATAAAGAGAGGAGGGCCACTCTTGCTGCTAAACCACCTCTGTGCACCCAGGATCACTCGGGCTTCACAGTTCGCCTCAAAACTCGGACTCTGAGTGGAAGTGTGTGTCTCAGAGTGTGTGATGGACAGGTTTTGTAATGCGGTACTTAAAATGGCCTTTGCTTTTTTTCCTCCAGCCTGTCCGAACAGGTTATTCACAAACGGTCGAGCCCTAGCACCCTTGATTAATGACTTCTAAAATAGTCAACCGGAAAAAAAGAAAATCTCTCCAACTAAAAAGTGAGTACAAATTGTAGTGGAGGGACCAATTTTATGACTTCTCGCACCAGCAGCAGGTGGTTTGGGCTTTTAATAGACATAGGAACAAGCTAAATATAAGCGAAAGCAATCAAGCCCACAACAGGAAGTGTTGGCATAACACTCATTACTGGGATTTATTTCTGTAGAAGTGCAACAAAATGATACTGCAGTCAAAACTCAGCAAGGTCCACACAAAACAGTATTTATCCACCAAAGATCCAGCTAAAAGGCTTTTACTTCATGATTATTTTTCTAAAATTTCCAAAGAAAAATAAAAGTTGGTATTAAAATAATAATCTAATAATATTTTTTAATAGACTTCCAAATTGAAGTGTTTTTAGAAAACGAGAAACTGAATTATTCCTCTAAAATAAACTACAGTAATATTAAAAAAAGATTGTGAGCATGGCTCAAGCAGTGCTAGGTTAACGATTCTCCCAAAACAATTGTAGTTTGTGCTAATTTTGAAACTGTTTTCCTTTTTCTAAGCAGTTTTTAACTTCTTAAGCTTATATTTGAAGATTATTAATCTGTTCTGGTTCATTTTTGTTTTGTAGTGTGGATGCAGAAACCATAATTAACATAAGATTAGCATTAGCAATAACACTAACATGCTAACTTAACGGTCTAGACCACAAGCTGCAGGTAACTGACAAATATGTTACTAAAAAATGGTAATTTTGAGAAATATTAACCACCTGAGAGGAACAGCGATGAGTTAATTTAAGATTGAAATCTGTTTATTGTCCTGTTTTCACTAAGCTAAAGCTAGCTAGCTTTTAAAAACAGTGTGGATTACAAAGCTATTAAAAGCCAAACAGGAAAAAGACATATTAATGATATTAATATATTTTTCTGGGCTTAAAAGGAACTTAAAATAGTCATAATTATCTCCGTAGCAATTAAGTGTTTTATCAGAATATTGAAATTAATTTGGGCAACTAAATTTGCTGAAAAGTCATTTTTAATGAAGGTAAGTAAAACTTACAGCTCCACTGTCAAAATAACGTTTCTATTTACTATTCTAACCAAAAGAAACCAGCAATAAATTATCCAACTCATGTATTTTTCTTCTAAACGTCTTTCTGTCTATTGTGGATTTAGCTCCAGGACAGCAAATGACATGATAAATGTGTCTCTAATTTACAGGTTAATAATTAAATCATCAAACGTATCAAACTTCAATTAGGTCTGTGGAGACCGCACAATGTTGGAGAGACTCTCACTTTCATATTCATAATTCTGGTTTGTTTGCCAACTTTAAGAACCGAGGCGACAGAAGAGAAAGATTTCAATATTTATCCCAAGGTCGAGTAAAGTTTATTCGCTGTAAGAGGCGAGACTGGATGATCTGTGAAGAAGCAAACACGAGGGGTCACGATGGGGTCAGGAAGAGGGGAAAAGACAGAAAGGATGGCTGCAGTGGAGGGATGCTGTGTTATTATGAGCTTGGCAGCTGCTTGGAGGGGAAATGAGGGAGATGAGGGAGGCAGGCAGCAGGTGCGCGGGTGTTATTGGTCAGGACCTGATGCGTCCCAGAACAGAACCGCAGACATCCCGGCCAGCTGAGCCAAACCGACTCTGGCTCTGTGCAGCCTCACTTCTTTCCCTCTCATTTATCCCGTTTTATTTACTCACAGCTAATTTCAGATCTGCTCAGCGGCTTGAAACGCTGCGCTGCCCTGACTGGCCCACAGAGACCGCGGCAAAAATGTGTCAACTGAGTATTTGTCGCCATTTTTTCCTCTAAATATCAGTGAAATGAAGGAAAACAGACTCAACTGTCAGCAATAGGTGAAATTTAAAACTTCAGAGTCCACTCCTCCAGAAGCCAATCATCTCTCAAACTAAATTATTTTAGTCATCAACCTATCAAGTATTCTGACGATTAACTGAATGAAACGCTTGATAAAAGAATATATTGATAAATCAATCGTTTTCCTCAAGAAGATGTAATAATCAAGGCTCTAGAATCATTACAGGTCGGGTCCAAACGGGTGAAAGGCTCTGAATCCCAATATTTCTGCATGGATTTCACGTTTTCTTCTCATTCTTGGACGGGTTCTCTCCATTTTCCACCCACACTCCAAACATACGTAAGGTTGGTTTCTTACACCAGAGAGATCTCTGCTCCAGTGGCAATGCCAGTCTGTATTCAATATTCCTCCTGCAGTTCTGATTTCAGCTATAAACTCTTCAGGATCAGATCCGTTTGCGCCAAAGTGACCAACACGGTCACAGAATGGGGTGCCATCAAACAGCAGCGTCTGACCAAGCAACCCGGGGACACATTTGTTAAATTATCAAATGTCTTGTTTCTACAAACATTGATTGTCCAACTCAATAAATCACAGAAAAGTGGCAGAAATGAAACTGTTTGGCATTGACAGAAAGGCTACAGGGATGCAGCTAACGCCACCAACTCTGCTTTCCGAGACGCGATTTATGTAACCCAAATGTTCTTTTTTCCATCCCACATTATTAGAAAATGAACAGATTCTTTCTTTAAGCTGCGCAGTCACGCATCAGACATCTACGCCTTTGTCCGCCGCTGCCGTTTTCACCTTGACTTCCGAGGACACAAAGATCTCTATTCGCCCAGGTGTTTTGTTAACTCGCCGGCACAATATAAGTGCAGATAAAGGAAGCCAGAGCAACACGCCGTGAAGCCTTTTCCATTTACCCCTGAACCATGAAGCGCACTGCGACTGATTCCAACTTCTTGGATCGATAAGTCATAAACCAAACGTCCCTTTCTGACTGTCGGTAGCCGAGGAGCTACAAGCTGATTTTCTATGAAAATTAGTTTTTCCTCTGGGCGATGTGGAAAACATGAAGGGAAATTAAGCATCCAGACGGTGCAGAGATGAATAGAAGCAACGCATAAAAAATAAAGATAGATTTTTGTTAAGATACCGAGATAGTACGGAGCTGTATTGCAAAAAAAGACAGAAAAACCTCAGAAGAAACTGAGCACAACTTCCTTCTTCATAAAACGCAAACAAAAACGTTTTGCAGAATTTCTCTTTTGCTTTTGACAAAAGACCAGAAGCCATTTCTTCCACTAGAGTTTGTTTTGGTTTTATTTACCCAGAATGCCCTGCGTTGTAGTCCACTTCCTGCTTTCGGAGCGGTTTCTGATCTGCTTGGCGTTCACATCCGAATTGGAACTGCAGAGTTCACTTTAATCAAACCGAGATCGAGGCTTTTAGGCGGCTCAGTTTGTTTGGTTCCTCCCAAACGAACTGGATTAGAGTTCAATTAAATATCACTAACAAGTGGCGATGTGAAAGCGATCTAAATAAATTTCTGGTGTACTGGTTAAAAAAGATTATTGGACATCAATATGTCCTCCATGTTTTGGTTTCTACTAATTGGAAATAAACATGAACTATCCAAGGTGATTTTTACTTTTGTGAGTCATTTCTGAAGACCTTCGTTGCTTCCTGCACGTCATTAGTGAAAGTTTGTGAGCCGTTTATTGGAACAGCAGAAATTTGATCTCCAAGTCGATTTCTTCGTTGTTCAATGGGTCGCAGAGAATCTGTCCTCGTTCAATTCGTCCCTCCAGAAAGCTCATTTACAGCCTCCGAGTCGATCCGGCGCTTTTTGTTTGCCGTCCTTGGCTTCTGCCTCTGACTCACTTTCTGCTCGGCTCTCCCTCTCTTCTTCCCTCATCTAATCCCTCTCCACATGCAGCGCCGCTGCACTGGCTCCGGCTCTCTTAGCAAAGGAGGGAAATGAAGAAGAAAGAAATAACAAGGGAACAAAAACAACAACAAAAGAAATAGAGGGACTTGGGGTAAAATGAAAGGAGCTGGTCGTGAAAGGACGGAGATAAAGTGGGCAAACACAGATGAGAGGGACGGAGCGAGGCTGCGTCACCGCTCCCATCAGATATGACGGAGAGAGGGAAGAGAAGCGGAGCGGCGGATTGATGGGTTTAAGATGTGGAGAGCCGTAAAGAGGCAGAGGTCTATTAAAAGTGCAGCGTTGGGACGGTGGTGATTTAAATGAATCGTTTCTGCGTGACAGCGGTCCGTTCCTGCAGTGTGTTTTGTACTTCAGCGCCTATTTGATGTGTGCATATCCATGAGTCAGTGTTTATTTATCTCTGCGGAGGGCGCGCTGATGAGTCAATACTGTTAGAGGAATATTTAGCTTCTCTGTTTTTTTTTTTGTTTTGTGTTGGGTTTGAACATCCAACCATCAAATATGAGAGAGGAGAAGATGGAGGGGAAGAGAAACGCAGAGCAACATGGTTCCCAGAGAGCTGACCGCAGCGCTGAACTTATTTAATCCTGCGGTGCCGACTTTGGCCGGAGAAATAAATCTACTGCGGCAAAAGGTTTTTGTTCTGCTTGAGTTCTTATTTTCAAACAAATTGTTTCTACAGACCTGTAAGCCTGCAAATCTGGAGGTGCTGGATGCTCAGTGCTGTGCGAGCCAGCAGTAAATTCTTGTTGAACTTTTCCACATTCTGTCACAAACGCAGAATTCAATGTTTCGTCTGGAGATTTTGTGAGATGGAACAGAAACCAGTTGATTGGGCTTCGGTCAGGAGGGGAGAGAAAATGATACAAACTTTTCATTTTGTTTTACCAAAAATGTCTTTTTTTAAAGTGTTTATCAGTTTTGCACATCTGGGTTTTAAATTATTGTTTGGTTTTTGTCTAATTGAGACAGATTTCAGAGTCTGTTTGCTACTTTTTATTAGTTAAATATTGTTACATTTTTGTATTTCTTCACACTTTGGGTCATTTTTCAGGTGCAGAATTCAAAAAGGTCAAAGTGTCGTGTTGTGATTATGTTTACATTGATGAGCAACAATCAGTCGGCAGCTGACAGAAACGGCTTGTGTGGAAAATAAAATCAATTTCTCATCAGTTTGAAAGCCTAATAAATAGATTCAGAAACACAAAAATTAAGGATATAACATCTATACCATCAATTTTGTTTTATTTATTTTCATAAACACACATTATAGTCCCAGTTAGCTCCAGTTGTTCCCTTTATTTGCTGTTTTTACTTATTTCAGTTCGTGCAAATGTTTTCTCAGGTTCAGTTTTTGTTAATTCATCTTAGTTAACGATAATTATCTTCATATGGAGACTGATTTTTTTTTTTAGCTTAAATTCTGTGAACATAAATTTCCACTCATGTTTCTGATTCTCGGCTAGATTTAAGTCAGGGATTTGACTAGGCCAGTATCTTCCAAAACTTCCCAATTTGTGACCAACAAAATAAAAATGTAAGCTAATATAGCGAGTCAAGATGGTAGCCCTATAGAAGAACTCATTGTTTCAGCAGTTTTGCAGTTTTCTAAAGTTAGTTTCAGATTCGAGGAGCATAAAGAGCAAAGAGGAATAAATGTTTATGAAGCGTTTTAAAAACCATCAATAATTAACATCTTGTTTTTTGTTGATCGAATTTCAATAAAATAATTTTGAGGTTTTTGTTAGTCGTGCAACAAAAGATTAAAAAGTTACGAGGAGCTTTTCCACATTTATAATGAAATTACTTGAACTTTACTGGAAAGCTGCAGCTGATTTCCTTGGAGCATTTATTTTTTATACCTGCACAAAAAGCTTTTACATCACCAATATTGTACAAAGATCTGAGGACCTGAAGGAAATACAAAGCGGCGCTGCCTAGTCTTCCACCTTGATCCTTTATTATTTACGCTACATAAACAACATCCACCACGGACCCCTGATACCAATTTCTATGCAAATTAAACAACACTGTACGCACAGTGATCCTAATAGTATTACAGCATCTTCTAACATATTTCTGCAGTCTCAAAGATGCACTGCTCTTTTAACAAATAAACGCACACACAGTAAATCACTTTGTTTACCAGCCCTATTAGCATTCTGCTGCTCTCCTGCAGTAGGAACGGTTCGCTTAGGTACGGCGAGGCTTTAACAGCTGGTCTCAAAACCAATAAAACTCTGTATTTATGTGGCTTAAAATGCATTTAAAGAAAATCCAGAGAAGGTCTCCGGCTGAATGGAGAATAAAGTGATGCAGAAACCCCTCCTCCACCTATTGCTGCCTGTAAGCGAACTGAAGAAAGGCTACTTAACTTTCCCCTTGCTTACAAAAGAAGGTAATTTTGCTACTTTTATGAAACTTTTGTTCCATAAAACAGAAAAACAGTAAAGAGGCATCATATTGAGAAATTTAACTTAAATTTTAAGTCAATATAATCATGCAATCAATTAGAAAACACATCCTGATTAGTCTTGCTTCAGTGAGAATTAAAGAGACCAATAATTTCAACATCATATTTATTTAGGTATGATATTTCACCTCCTTCACTGTCAGACTTTTATTTTGGTAAATGAAGAGAGTGCCGTTTCTGCTTGGTTCCATTCACACAAATTAAACTCCACTCCTCCTATTCACCTGTAAATAAACCACAATGTTTGCGTCACAAAGAAAACCCTCGCTTTCTGAGTCCCACTTTGATTAAATCTCGTAATACTTACAGCTATATATATTTTTAAAGCCAGATTACTGCGGCGGCAGCGGCAGGATGACATGTAATCGGTTCTCCTTCCTGACCTCGCTTGGCGACGGCCTCGGATGTCCTCGCCAGTTTCTGCCCTTCACTGCCCACTGATGCCCAGCCAAGGCTCCTCCCCCACCCCCAGGGGCCGTTCTGCTGATGGCGAGGCCGGCTAATATCTGCTTATCTGGCTCCCAAACCACGCTCTGACACAGGGACTGTGGTTAATGGCTGACCGGGAAGTGCCGAGTCAGCAAAAATGGAAGCCAAGGTGGAGGAAGGAGGGGGGATGGGGGGGATGGGGGGGGGAAGAGTCACTTGTCATGAAATGGTGGCATTTTTTTCTGGGCTCTTAGCCAGTTTGCATCAGTATCTTCCCGTGTTTCAGACGTACAAAAGTCCAGACAATGAATGTTGCTTTTATATCATTTAGAGTTTCAAATATTGATTTAGAAGAAAGAGGTTACCGGCTATATGGCATCCTCCATAAGAATCCAACATATAAATCAATTAAAAGTCCACTTCCACAAAGTTAGCGTTATGCTTCATGTTACACTCATTTGCATTTTTAGCCGTATCAAGATCAGGGCTGTTCTTAAAGGACCGTTGTGCCAGAATGTATTGATAAAAACCCATTAATAAACTGCTAGAATATTAATAAACATTCATTTCTGTGTTCAATAAGTTCTTCAAAATAAATAAACATTTGTTCCTTTATTCTCCAAATTGACCTTGTTTGGTTAAGAAGTTGCTTCTCCACACATTTACTGGTGTATACAGCTTTCCTCTGTTAGAATAAATATATGAACCTAATTGTTTGTCAACCTACTGGACTGAGACGAATGTTTACCAGAGTTGGACAGTAACTAGTTACATTTACTTGAGTAACTTTTCTGAAAAGAATTACTTTTAGGAAAACTTTTACTTCACTTTACTTTTTGCTTAATTGAGAAATTTTATTATGAATTATCAATTACTCTTACAATGAAGGGCAGAAACCAACTGAATGAAAAACCAACATGTTTTATCCAAACATTCAAGAGAAACAGACTCACACCTGCAGTTTTTGATAACGTTCCATAAGTTTTATATGGAAATAAACCAATTCGGAAACATTTTATTAGCCTGACTTTGTTATTTTGGGTTCCTGATATAAAATATCGTCAAAATTTCCACTTAACTTTATATTTTGGTCCATCTGATGGGGTAATTTTTAAATATTAATTGATTTTGATTAGTTACTCAGTACCTGAGTACTTTTTACTTTTACTTGGGTAAACATTGCACTGTTATTGGAGTACATTACCCGCCTCTCATGTGCCAGACAGGGGACCCCTCCACCATCTTCTCAAGCTGCCGCTTGCTCTGTTCTAGTCTTTTGTAGCTAGTTAGGCTGAACCACTGGAGCTTTTAAGAGCTTCTTAACCTGTGAAACCAAACACCCACCCACCGACCACTCCAGCTCTCCTCGACCGCTTCTCCAAAGCTGCCCGCCGTGGCCGAGGGCCGCTGCAGCAGTCGTTATCATCTTCTCCAGAGAAGGAGAGCTGCCTAATTAATCGGGGCCCATCTTGACTCCCAGCCTCCCTGACCCTCGTCTCCTGCGCACTGACAGGTTTTGCTGTGAAGTGGAGAATAAGAGGTAGGAGCGTGTGGCTGTTTTTAGCATCTTTGCAGGGAGTGCGTCTCTTCCGCTGCATGCAAATGAGGATTTTGTGAGGTCTTGTTCTCCTCCTTGGTACGTGCGCCTGAATATGTGTGGCTGCTCTCTGCATGTGTTCCCGAACCCTCTGGGGCCTCTTAGCACCTCTCTCTAAGTGAGTTTCTGTAGCCAGAGTGAAACACCAGAGAGTTTACCCTCAATAAACGCGAAGAGCGTCAAAGCGAGTTCCATTTGGACCGCCAGGTATCCGTACAAATTGGGTCTTTGACAAAAACCTATGAAAAGAAAGACTTTAGATATTTTGTGCCTCTGATTCACTCAATATCTTGAAATTGCCAGAACCTTTGATAGCTATCGATCTTTTAGTTACATTTTATCTATCAACTGTAATTTACCATCTGAAAATTTGCTCAGTCAATTTTTGAAAACTTTCCAAATTCACCCTATTAACAATATAAATAATCATTTATGCATTAAAGAAAATAATAGAAATAATAAAACCTGATATTACTGAATATCTGAGTGAATCAAATAGCATGTTGTTTTGTCCGAGTTGATTTTGGGATGTCACATTAGCATGTTAGCTCTCTGGCAGATCAGGTAAACGACAGTTAGCGAGGCTTATTATGCTATGAACTATATAATGAATAAATCAATCTGAAAATTTAAAACTCTTCAATTTTCCAAGTAAACTAAAAGCTGAGTTTATTCTTTATTTTTTCCCCTCAACCTGAAACTTGATAACTTCCCCCTAATGAATCCGTTTATCGAAGCCTATATTACGCTACAATTAGCAGGGAAAGTCATCGCTGTATTATTATAAAGATAAAATATTAGCAATGTTATGACAACATTAGCATGCTAAGCTAACTGGGTGTCTAATGCATTATGAGGCATTTTGACGAATACAGATTATTGCTAGCATTAGTACATTAGCAATTCTAACATTGACATCCTTCGCTAGCTGAGTCTGTGTTGCATTCTGACTAAACTAGCATACACCCAGTAAGGTTATCGCTAGAATTAGTATAGTAGCATTAGCAATGTTAGCAGATTGAGTACTGTAACAGTAGCATCTTTAGCTAGCTGAGTCTCTGGTGCGTCATCACTGATCTACTTTACAGCCAGATTACTTTTGATGTAACTTTTCCTGTTATTACTGTGTAAGATTTTCTTGTGGGCAAAAACGTTTTAGGGGATTTTCAACTTTCCCACACGGTAGATCTACATTCAGCGGACAAAGTCTGGCCGTGCTAGCAACCTCAATGTTTTGAGGCTGCATGTAGAAGGAATTGCAACGATTTTGAGCTCCAATCCCATCAGCGAACACAAGTGGCGATATAAATGGAGCACATTATGCTGCGTTGCAGATTGTCCTCTAAACTACAATTTTCTTCCCACAAAAAGTTATGTTGTCTCAACTTACTCTCTCCCTTCTTAACATGACACACTGCAGTGTCTTCTGTCCAACTGTGAGTCAGCTCATTAAACTGCTATAGCACCTCTGGACTTGACAGCAGGCATAACCAGTAGGAGCTACTTGCCGTTCCACTACACTGACATCAGAATGCTCCCTTCTGCAGCACCTCTCCCAAAATCATTATACAACGCAGCAGTGCAGTACTTTCAGAAAAAATTAATATATTCTGCTTTAGCATAACGGGGAACCACTCTGGTAACTATATGTTCACTAATCCCTGCCTTTTTTGTACATTCAAACTCTACATTTTATTATTCAGTCTGTTAATAAGAACTTTTTATTTGAAATATATACTGCATTTTACGCAGATATTTAGGATGTGCAAGAACTCCAAAATGTAACATAAATATTTATTTATTGGGTAAAAACATCAAGAAATCACAAAATCTTCATACCAATCCAAACTCTTTTCAGTTGTACCATCGATAACAAACTCTCCTGGGACTTGAACCAGGAATGTATGCTTTGGATGACTAATTTTCAATAACAAACAGTCAAAGTCAGTCTGGCATAAAATAAAAGATCAATATATGGAAAAGAAACCCAACTGCAATGCATTCTAGAAACCCAGTGAAAAGTATCATAAACCATTTTAAAAAACAAGATTTTCAATAAAAATCTTGTGAATTTTTCATCAAAACAACACAAATTGGCAAGTTGCTGCAAAATAACATAAAATTTTTGACTAGATTAACATAGAAATGTTCCTCCTTTGCTACGACTGTCTCAGCCGCTGCACTAAAGGTGCTTTCAAACCTGAAGGTCTGGTAGACGTGGCTCAATTGGGGACTAAAATTCAAACATTTGTTTCAATTTTAGTTCAGCTGGTTCATTTTCACATTGCATTATGTCAAACAAAACCATTAAAAAATCTGTTCTCCTCCTCACCTGTGGGGGCTCTGCAACAAGAACCATGACGGAAACACAAAAACCTCCAAAGACAAGACTGCAACTTCCTTCTTCACAAACTGTAATAAAGTGAAGAAGCATCAGATTTTAGCGGTTATAGGATTTCTCCTTCATCTTTGGTAAAAGACGGTGAACCATTTCTCCACCGCGCTCGAGACTCACTAGGCTGTATTTACCCAAAATACCCTGCGTTGTCGTCCATTTCCTGCTTTTGGAGCGGTTTCCGATCCACTTGGTGTCCACATATGCAATCGAAGCACTTCAACCGAACCAAGATTCAAAAAGGAGTTAACGTTTTTGGTCCGCATCATTCACCCGATTTCGATTTTACATTCACACTCCCACAAATGAACCGAAGTTGGATTAAAGCAAATTAAACAATGCTAGTGTGAATTCTCTCTTACTCTCATGCAGAAAAGCAAATGAGGAAACTCAAGAGAACGTCTAAGGAGTAGAAATGGACCCAGAACTAAAGACAACCGAGATCAGTGATGTCAATGGTCAGTCCGCAATGTTTTAGATCTTCTTCAAAACACCAGAATCAAATTTATTGATCATTAGCAGTCTGCTGCATAACGTTAAGACAAGCCAAGTGGAAAATTAAGCCTTTTAAATTAAATCTGAAACATCCAGAAGTTATACACGTCTGAAATATAGATATTGTACATGGAGGAATGGTCAAAAAGTATAGATAATCCTGCAAAATATGCCCTAAAACTGCCAAAGGAAGTACTGGAGTTATTATTTACTTCATGTTTCCCTCTGACTGACAGCTCATCATCTACACAGGCTACCTGTTCAGCTGTCCAGCCTTTTCTTCTTCCGGTCCTGTGAACAATGAATCATGAAAATATTAACTGTCTGATGCGATTAAGCCGAGAGCAATGATTTGAGGACATCTGTTAACTGAGCTAACAGATGACTCTGGTTGTTCTTATTAGACGTCTGCACTAATAAGACATGTAGAAACAGTATATTTAAAGATAAACTGTTAGATTTATCTCTAAATCCAAGTTTCAGAGAATAAATTGGGTTTATTCTCTGAGAATAAGCCCAATTTTGTAGCTCAGATTAATAGAATAATAGAATCTAAAGTGTAGAAAATGACAACATCTACAGAATATCTGCAAGACAAACAAGTTGTGACATTTTATAATGTAAATCTCAATAAATGAAGTGCACTTTAAAAATGTCAAAGAAAGCACAATGCCCAAACTGGGTTGATTATAATTGTTTCCAGTCTGTGGTTCTTTATTTTTCATAGTCCCCTCCTCACAAAACATCACTGACATTTAGTTTAATTTGAATTTTTCCCGTGTTCTCCAAACGCTCTGCTCACCAGCAGCTCCAGACTCTTTGATCTCTAAGAATATCATCAGAGGAACAGCTGTAACGGCGTCTCATCTGACCTTGTTGCTGCATTTATTCAGACTACATTTGCATATATCTGCAGAAACAGTCGCTAACCCGTTGGTTTGTGGCAGACGTGACGTTCAGTCCACCTCAGATCGAGCACAGCATCAGAAAAGGCCATTTGATACGCGGATTATAAGAAAAAAAACAAGCATTTTGACACAAAACGGAACATTTTAGCCTTTAAACTCCAGATTACAGCACAACTTGCACATATTTGTTCACCTGCTGCCTGTTCTAAGATTCAACAGTTTGTCCTCAGTTTGTTAAAACGGCTACGTTTTAGCTTAGCAATTGTAACACTTTTGGGCAACCGACTGCGGCTACAAGAGCAGAATCAGGAGATGCTGTGTCCTTGAGGAGTCTGATGTGTGAAAAGAACAGGAGGCTCTGCTTTTAGTTTTGGTGTGTGAAGTGATTTACATTAAAATAGACAATGAGACTCCACATAATATCTTAAGTCCAAAATCATAAGTCCAAAGTTTCTTAGCTCGTCATCATCAGATCCAAGTGAGGCTCTGAGCCATCCAGGAAAAAAAACCCGACCTGAAAGGTCAGAAAACCCATTAAGTGTTTTATCAAAACCAACAATTGTGTACAAACATAAAGAAATAATTATTAAATTTAGGAATTTAATGCAATAGTTAGATTTCAATAATCAGGTTAAATTAACCATAATTTAAATAAAATAAAAACAAAAAGAGCATCAATCATATCTCAAGCTAATCAATAAAAAAAAATAAATAAAGTGCACTTCCAAAATATCAATAAAAAAAATAAAATAAAATAAATTAATTGTCAAATACTCAAGCAGAGTGAGAGGAAAGAAAAAACAAAAAAATTAAATAAATATACTGCACACTAGCAAACCCAAATGTAGCTTCATTCTCAGTTTTAAACTTCATGGCTTCAGCATAACTTGTCAAAACATGAACAAAATGCAACAAGTCAAGAGACTGGGACGTACTGGGCCACAATCAGCCCTGACAGAATCCCAGTGACGGTCCAGGCAAACAGCACCAATTATTCTAATGAAACAACGCGCCAATGAGCAACCGAGCAGAAGTTTCTCCAGTAAAAGCAATAAAGCTATCAGACAAATAAAATAAAAAAAACTCACCAAGCAACCAAATCAATGGAGTCAAGGATCTGGGTCCAACAGCCAGTGGGGCCACAATCACAGTGGAACAGGTGAGAATGTTTTAAAATGCCCGCTGGAGGCTTTAAATAAACTGACAGAGTTTGGGGCAATACAGGAAGTGCCCCCGCAAAAATAAAAGTCCTGGACCAATTGCGGGTTACACAATGTCACAATAATATTTTATGAGCTGTTTTACACTTTGGTTTTAGAAAGAGAACCTGTTCAATTGCCAGTCAGCTTATATCAATGCATTTTGACCAATAATCAAATGTCTTTTGACCAATAAAATACATCAGAATCTGGTAGCTTGGTTCTGCCATTCGCTTGCTAATTAGGAGGCAAATGATGAAATGAGCGTTCAGTCCTGGAATAACAGTGATTATGCTACGTGGAAGCATAACTTTAATCTGATTGTTGGATTGTAAATAGTAGCATGTCATCATAATTGTTACAGAAACAAGGGGCCAGATTATGCTGATGCTGATGGAGAAATTGTTCAGTTCTCCTTAAAATAGAAACTTGTATGTGTGCTGGATAAACAACAAACCAACTCAGGATGAGATAGAAACCCAATTAAATCAATGAGGGTTTCAGCACCTATTGCCCCCTCTGTGTGTGTGTGTGTGTGTGTGTGTGTGTGTGTGTGTGTGTGTGTGTGTGTGTGTGTGTGTGTGTGTGTGTGTGTGTGTGTGTGTGTGTGTGTGTCTGTGTCCCATCTGTGGATCGATCCACGGCAGACAGAAATGGACAGAATAATGACCTCAGTTTATGCCTGCACCCCCTCCTTCCTCCCTCCATTAGTCTAAACTGGACTGGCTAATTTCAACAGATACTTTTCCATTAACCAAAAATAAATATAATGGGAACACGCCAGTTTCAAAAGAACTGGGATGAGATTGGTTCATTTCAAAAAACTGCAATGGAAACACTTTTTTCGCATCGCACAGGTCACATGATGTTACCACTGGCAAAAACCACAAAGAAGAAGGCAACAGGAAGTAGTTGGAGGACGAAGGCGCACATGTTTCTGAATGATTTATCGCATGAACAGACTTTTAATTATTTCAATCTCATTTAATGGAAACGCCGCAGTTGCGAAACTGTGATTTTATTTTCCACGTTAGTGAAATACTGACAAAGCTTTGAGCACATTTGTAACGGAAACGCAGCTACAGTTTAAGTATGTCAGAAATTATTTTCAAGAAAGGACCGAGACGAAACTGGCCTCACCTTCCCGCCTGAACTTTCAAAGTCTCCTTCAAACACATTCAATTTCTCCTTCCTCTCGTCACACTAATCCAGAAATAACTCCTCTGGGCTGGCTAAAAATCCCACACATTTCCTCTTTATTCTGCCTCTTCTTCATCTTACATTAATCTCTTTTGTTGTAGAAAAGTCCTTTCAAGTGACCCTTTCTGCTCTTCCTCAACCCCCAGTAGCTTGAACGCTCCGCTCTTTGATGCATCTTTCATGGTTTTGTTCCCTAATGCACTCCATCTCTTTCACAGCCACACTATCAAATCTGCATCACCGGCTTTTATCTGGGATTCCAGCTCCTTTTTTCCAGCCCTTGTAAATTCTTGCTATTGCTGCTTCGTACTTCTTTTCTGTTCCTTCCCATGCAGCCGAGTTCAGTATCTCGCTTCGTTCCTCCCCTTTCAGTCCCGTCTTTCATTCGCCCTCGCTTCTATCTCCATCCATTTCCCCTTCCTCCATCTCTTCCACAATAAGTCTCTCATGTCTTCCTTTCCTTTAGATCTAAACGGATTCAACGTTGACCCTTTCCTATACCTCTTGTGTATTTTTTGTTGAGTGAGTCGCTGTTCCAGTAATAATAATCGGTTATGATGTCAGCACCCTTCTTAAAAGCTTTCTTGACCGTTAATTTGCTGCACATTCACACAAAAGTCAGCATGTTGGTTAAATGTTGGACTATTACAGATTTTCTACCAAAGACTTTCGGGCCACTGAAAGAAAAATCTGACTTTAAAACTCAGGATTTTGACTCAGATTCAGAAAAGTTGTTGTTTCTACGCCATCAAGGCTTAAAACTCAAATCTGCTGAATAAATTTGGTAAAGGCTTTCAGTGTGAATAAAATGACAAGGAATAAACAGCGATGTGATGATTTTTATATTCCAACAGCATAATTGAGACACCATGAATGTTTGGCTATTTATTTGGATTTTGACATTGAATTAAAATTTTGAGTTTAAAGTCAGATTTCTGAGAAAAAAGTAAGAATTTTGAAACTAAAGTCAGAATTTTTATAGTTTTGTTTTGTTTGTTTTTTGTGACCTTAATTCCCTTCCCTACTTTTCTGTTTCGTCAGTTTGCAGGAAAACATTTTAAAGTTTCTGTAAATATAAACTCTATGCGAATCTTTTCCTTCTTCCTAATGCAGCAGGAAACAAGATGCTGAACAAACTGCAGGAAAATCTCACATCTCCATCTTGAATCCCCCCGGTAGAAGAGATTCCTTTCACAGAGCGTGTATGCATATAAAATCAAATTACCTACAACCTTAGACTTGCCATTTATCAGCAGACACGATTCTAACGCGTTAGAAACACCAATTCTCCACTAAACGTGCTCAGACTTTCAGACTTCACCTGACTGACGGAAGTGTGTTAATGTGAGACTTTTACTGTCCACCTGCACCCTGAAATAGATTATAGGAAAAAAATAAAAATAAAAAATCCAATCTCTCTGCAACACCTGCTTTGGGTCTCTTACATAACTGCAACCGGAGACCACACAGAGGTGCAGAGCCAGAATGGCGGATAAAAGATAAAGCAGAAGTTATGAAGCATCCGAGCTTTTTGGTGTGAATACAGGAAAATGCATTATCCTATAATCCCTACCGTCGACTGGAGGATGGTAGAAATCTTGAATATATTCACTGTATTGCTTGTTAATCCACCTGAGATGTCTGTAATGGCTCGGTGTGTCAGGAAAAATGTTCACGTCAGTGCTTGCTTTGTGAACATTTATCTATAAAGTTAGAGTTTAAATCAGAAGAGAAAGTAAGAAGTAAAGATCAATAAATGTTATAATTTACCAGCAAAAGCCTTTAAAACATTTAATGAGATTAACGAGGGTACAGATATTGTTGAGCGGGAACAATTGGTAAAGGATTAATGTTAAAAATACCTTAAATAGTTCAGACGAGGCATGTCATGATAGATTTTGTTGGAAGTTATTGCGATATATGATAATATTGTTATTTTGAGACCATTTTAAAATTCCGCTGGTTTCATCAACTAGAGGAGGAAAAGTTGGTTCCTCCACTATTAACTAAATTGAAAATGTTTTTAACCAGTAAAGTACATTTAAGGGGTGTTTTTATGCAGCAGACGGTTACCAATGGTAGTGTCTTTAATTTAATATGTTTTATATTTCAAACTGTGGATTCTACGTTTATCGTTTTAACACATCAGTTTTGAAAAAATATATTTTTTATTATTTATATATTTTTATTTTTGTAATAAAATAAAAAATTGAAATACATTTTCTATATTTTCTAAAATAATAATAATAATAATAATTTAATATAGCACAATTTTATAAATTCTACCTTTTTCCGTCGCGCTACACAAGTTTTTATTCTTTTATTTTTTCACATTCATGTTGTTGGTAGAAACTCACAGAAAAGCTTATAAAAAATTAGATTTACAACGCCGAGCATTTTACTTTATTTTTCGTAAAGCAAAACGTAAATTAAAATTGCATCTCAGGTCCAAATAAACCCTGGGGAATTAAATCGCGTAGCCCCGCGACTTGAAAATGTATTTCCTGAAACATGACGGAAAAGAGAAAACGACAGATATATGGGAGAGCAATGAAAAAAGCTCTCACCCTGGTCTGACTCGGTACTTACAGCTCGGCTTGTCACGCTGGCGTCAGCTGAAAAGAGCTTTATGACGGCGGCTGACAGCGAGGCATAATTTACCGCCACTTCACTGCTTCCAGGTTGAGGATAATGATGGGGATTAAGGAGTGGTACGCTAAGGTGGTGGGCGTTTGAAGAATCAGATGTCACAAAATCTGTTCCAAGAAGGCCAAAGCTTTAAAGCTCACTATATGTTCATCAAAGTTTGTGTGCTTATAAATTATACATCTGGCGTTAGTAATGAGGGAGTTGCTCTATTATTCAGTTGTCTGTGGCTCATTTTGGGAAGGTACTCATTTCTGTGTCAGCTGCTTTTTTTATCTCTAAAATTATGCAGAACATGCAGCAGAGAGCAAATAATCCTTAGATTCAACTAGGGCTGAAACGATTAATCGTGATTAATCAATAAGTGACACTAATCAATAAGTCACTAATTTAGCAATCGATTAGTTGTTCACTGGAGCACACAGGCACTGAAAAATGCTAATTGCTGAAAGGACAACATAATCAGAGCGGTAATTAGGCTAACACTGTACCACAAATATACATTTTGCATTTAAGATCAAATGTTGTCTTGATTCAAAACAGTGGCAGTTTTAGCTTCACTTGGTTCAAATTCTGTTAAAAAATATCTTAACCAACTTTTACCATTCAGTTATTAATGGATTTATCCAAATTAAGTGAGAAATCTGCAGAACTCGCCATTTTTCCGATTAATCGAATAATCAATTAAAGGAATGCTGTTATTGAAATTTGAGCAAGAAATGTTTACTTTCTTATTTTAAAAAAAAAGTACTGGTTTATTTGCATATTTTAATGTTTTTCTGATATTGTTAAAAAAGTTCTCAATGATAAATCTGCAGAATTTGCCAAAAAAATTTAAACAATTAATTGTCAGAAAAATCGATTAAAGGAATGTTATTATTACAATTTAGGCAAGAAAATGTTTTTCTTATTCAAAGAAAGAATAATTTGTTTCTTTATATATTTTAATGTATTTCTAATATTCTGTAAAGTAGACCTAAGTGAAAAATCTGCAGAATGTGCCATTTTTTATCCAATTAATCATCAGAATAATTGATTGATTGATTGATAACTAACATAATCGTTAGTTGCAGCTCCACATCCATCACTTTTTTAAAAATTTGTTCAAATTATGTTCTCAGCTCCACAACACAAGCAATGGATTTAAACCTGCTTAACCTTTCTTTACCTTCCTGGTCATTATGTTTAAGTTGCCCATTTGTGGAGGTTTCTAAAAAGCTGAGGTCTTTGTGAAATCTGTCATTTTCAGGTATAAAAATTAGACGATGGTTAATGTCAGAGCTTTTCTCCCTCCTCCACCAACAAGCCCCACATGAGACAGCGTGACCTTGATTTGTACGAGCCTCGGGGAGCATATTTATTTGTGTAAAACCACAATGTTTAACTTGTTCCGTGCTAAGCATCGACTCTAAATCCCTGCTTGTCGTGACTGACCTTGAAGCGTGGCTTTGACCGGAGTAAATGTAATTGCGTTGTAACAGTAGTAGAGACAAAGACTCTCAAACAGCACTTGGCAAATCGGATCGTTGCCTGAAACACATCTAGTCTTAAAGGTGACCTATTATGCTTCCCTGAACAGGTTAGCATGGCTCTGTGGGCCACACTAAACATGTTCATTACAATTTTTTGCAGAAAATCATTCTTAGATAATCAGATTTTAGTCTTCAATTCTTCTTATTTTGAGCTCCTTTCAGAATGAAATTTTTAGGGCCGCTTGTCACATTGAATCCAAACAAGCTGCTGTTGGCCATGTCACCCAACTCACAGGTGAAAATGCTTCCAAGGAGGCGCACAATTATACAACCTTACATTTTTGAAAAGCACTAGTAGAGCCTCCTGCACATCCAACAAGAATGCAGCAAGTACTTTTTGAAGAGTAAGTCAACAACTGAACACTTGTCTGTTACAGCAGCCATTGTACAGTAGTAAAAATTGCTGACCAATGGTGCTTGAGTTCCGCTTAGGTTGCTAGGTGACAAGCTGGGCTCAGCAGGGGTTGCTAGGTAACGGGCTGGCCTTCGCTGGGCAGCGCCTGCTGATTTGTGACATCATATTCAGACAATTTTTGAAACAGGTCATTTTCCAGATGCCAAAAATAATTAACTTATTTTCAATAATATATATTTTTTAATTGCTTGGGATGTTTTTGAGTTGAGACTCAAATGAAAGTACAAATCAAAATTTTCCACAATAGGTCCTCTTTAAGTTACGTTAAAAAGTACATATCAGCAAACATGCTAATTTCATGCATGACAGGATGAGACAAAACACCCAGAGGAATCCGTAGTGCTGTATGTGCAACACATGAGCCTCCAACTGCAGAAAGGAAAAACTCCCGTCTTTCAAACTCCTCCAGATAATAAGAGCAGGGAGTAAAAACGTGATTCTCCTGAACGCGGCAGAGATAGAAATGCTGACTTTTTTCCCCCTGCTGTCTCTAAAACAATGATTTCCGTTATATACACATAAGAAGATACATAAATGGATAGAAAAATAGCCCCCTGAGTTTGAACTCCCAAGGCGGAAAATGACAAACAAGTTTCAGGCTGAGTCTTTTCCCCAGCCTTGGGCAGCAATGGGCCACCACACAAGCAGAAAGGAATCCATTCATCACACCCCTGGGTATGCCCGACTCTTCTCTGGCCTCCAGGCTTCCTGTACCTTTGAATCTTCACAGCGTTCAGCTCCTTTATATTTGCAGGGGTCCACGAGGGACGGCGCTAACTCCTGTATTTTTTATTACCTCTGTAAGAGCTACCCTTATAGAGAGAGGGAGGCAGGACCAACTTCACCATATCAAGGTTACAAGAAAAGATGAGGCAAAAAAACAAACAGTGACACCAGAGGTACAGAGGACAGATCCTGGGGTCAGTAATTACTTTAGTGAAGAAAGGGGCAAACGTGTCCATTTTTATTGCCTGACCTATAAAACTGTTTATACATTTCTTAAAGATAATGTTTTAGCTGAGTAACAGAAGCAAGTCTCTCCCACTCTCTGCTGTGTTGTCTGATGGATTTGTAGGATTAGACATTGTTCTCAAATTTATTTTAATGTTTAAGAAAAGTGAGCCATTCAGCCGCTTCCATCCCCCATGAATTAGTAATAGGGCTGGACAATAAATCTATAATCTATATCAATAATACGTCTGATAGATTACTCAATAATGAGTATAGAAAATATTCACTGAGCTATCATGGCTAGCTAAGTTGGTGGAATCAACTTACTCACTCACTCTTTGGTTACCTAGCAACAACTCACTCACTCTTAGGTTACCTAGCAACGACTTGTGGAGTAACAGGCACGGCAGCAGTTTCGCTTTGTAACTGCTAAATTATAAAAAACAATTAGTATTTTACTAGATGAACAATAAAGTGAACTGATTTGAATTTGATTGTGTATAAGTTGGATTTACTTGTCTTGGAAAGTGACCCGAGATTAAATTTGTGCTGAATTGTCTCTAATTGAACAAGTTAAATACATTGTTCATTTGTTTTGTTTGTATTTAGGAAATTTACTCCTCATCTCCTGTTTAAATAACTAAGTAAAGTTACTAAATTTAATTATTTTCCATTTACTTTCCTTTGTGTGTTTTGACCAAAATAGAAAATTCTTCTCTCAGTTAGTTATGTTTCTAATTACACTCCAAATAATAAGGGAGTGATTCATCGTTAGTTTAATTAGCTGATCTAAAGTCATTCGACTGCTTTCTTAAAAAGTTTTATCTTGATTAAAGAGACAAATAATTGTAAGTTAATTTATTATTTCCAACATTAAAGGTGATATTTAACTTGTTTTACAGATTCGGATAGTTGGGCAGTTATACCACAGATTTTCTGAGTCTGTAAGTCGTCAAACTAGCAACCTTCTGCAACCGAGGCAGAGCTTACAGGTTACAGAAGAGAAACTGTGACTTACTAGAGCCATTTTCTGGTTCAAATGACTTTGTTCTGTGATGCAACAGCAATTAAATGATTAAAAATGATTCCGAGCAGCAATATAACATAGAAACCAATTCAAAGTAAACAGTTGCGACATTTACAGCAATGTAATTTGCTACATCAATATCAGGACAACGTCTGTCCTGGTTTAGGTATAAATAAATGGGAATAACTGAAGCCGTTTCAGTATACGACACAAATAAAGGAACTAACCTCCTGGTTTAACTGGCTTTGAAGGCCACTCTATATCATCGATAGCCTTTATATACCCACTCCTCTTTTACGATTCCCTCATCTGTTCATTAGGAACCAAAGAGCTTCACCACAATTAGCGGCTGTAAGGCTCTGGAGAGACACAACAAGGTCCACACAGTCCTTCGGAGACCTTCGACACGCGGGCAGAAAAGGTTTGATGAAGTGCCTGGCCAGTTTCCCTCCCAAGTGACCGGTGGTAGATGTGTTGATGGAGAGCCCAGAGAAACAGAAAGCACCAAAACCGAGCAAGCAGATCCAGCTCCGAGTGAAGCTTTGCTCCGTCACACAAACAGGATTGGTCTGTTTAGTCCACATATTTACATTACTGTGGACAAAACACATATTAGAGCCAGTTCATAGTTAGATTGATTAAACTATTATCAACAAAACCCGACTTTATACAAACGATTTACCCAGTTACAGATTTGTCCTTTTTCTGCTTGAATGTTTAGATCATTACATTTTAATTCAAGTAAAAATAAAATGTGATTTTCAAAGGATGAAAGCCCAAATAAAAGTTACATAAACAGACCTGATGTTGTGTAAAAGACTAAATGCATCCCACGGCCATTTTCTCATCTTAAGTTAAGTGAAAATTTTGGTATTTTAAGCAGCAAAATGACAACAATTCATATAAGTAACAAAGTATTTTTGCCAAATCAGTTTCTTTCAATTAAAAACTTATGAAACTTTAACAAAAACTGCAGGTGTGTGTCTATGTCTGGTGAATTATTTGGTTAAAACATGTTTGTTTTTCATTCAGTGGGCAGAAAATCCAGAAAGAAAAGTAAGTATAGAATTAATTCATAATATAATTACTGAAGTAAGAGTAAAAAGTGGAAAAAAATGCTCCTATATGCACAAAAAAGTTTAACATAATTGAGTAGATTTAACTAGTTACTACATGAAATAATGTACAGCTGTATATCTGTGGCGTTGGGGCAAAAAAGGGGCAGAGAAGCAGAGAAAATGTGGACCAAAAGAAGTTAAAGTGAAGAATGACAGAAGGCCGGTACTTACTGAAGGAATACAAGAGACGTAAACAGGAAAGAGAGTCAAGAGACGAGCATAAGAGGCCTTTCTCCATAATGATCTCAGAGCTCCTCCTAATTGGACAAATCTCCGGGTAAAGCGCCTGGCACTTTGCTCTGAAGAACAGGTCAGACGGAGAGCGAAGGAGGGAAAGAGCGAGGCGGAAGGAAGGGGGAAACACGGACACAAGGGCCCTGCCATGAAAAGGTCGAACTATGCCAGTGTAATGAATTGAGGGGTTGTACACGGACCTGAACCCGAGTCCCCGATCTGTACCGGCATTTATCCCTCATCCCAGCTCTCATGCCAGCGCAATCCTGTTACAAATCTACAAGGAGCTGAGTCCACGGAAATTTTGAAAAATGTTCAGGCGAGGTTGGATCCTGGAGGATGAAAGAGGAGAAACCTCAAAGAACTGAAGTAACTTTGTGCAAATTAAGATTTGTGGTCAGAAGCTTTGAGGAGCTCCAAGTGCAAAAAAAAAAAATCTCATCAAGTATTTTTGCTCTAGTTTCTAGTGCAAACACCTCAGTTACCTGAAATCAGACAAAACTAACTTCAAATATAATTTCAGCAAGACATAGAAGCATGTTTAAAGTAAATAATTGCTTAATATCAATGAAAAATATTATATATAAGTGAAATAGTCTGCCAGTGCAACAATATACGTTTTCCATATTACAAGTTATAAAATAAATAAAAATATAATATGGAAAAAATGAAATCCAAAAATAGATATCGACTTTCTTCAACTGGACGTTTACAAACCAGTGACGTAATTTAGCATTTTAGCATTTTTAATCAGTGGGAAGCTAAGTACGCTAAACATTTTCAAAATTAGCAAAACACTAAAGCGTTAAACAGAAAATGAACTCCTATATTAGCGTATTATCAGAAGTTTGGCTACTGACTTTCATTACTGTGCTTTTGATTAGGATATTTCCTTTAGGTCTTGCCATATTTGGATCATTGTTGCTAGAAAGAGCTTGCCGTACCAGTTCTTTCCTTTATGTTTAGTTTCTGTGTTTATTCTTGTGTCCTGCTCTTTTTTGCATTTGGATTCGGTTTTCAGATTTAGTCTTTCCGTGTCGGTTTGTAGTTTCTTTGCGCATCAATCTGCCTGTTCGCTCTTCTCCACAGCTCTATGGTGTCTTGATTAACCCTCCTGCATTCAGTGGCATTTTCCTCCTTTTAAGGTTTTACAATTCTGTAAATCATTTGACTTTTTCAATTGTTGGAAAATAAACTCCCTTAAAAGTGAGGCGCAGAAGTCAAACAGTAGAACCAGCTAAATTCGCTGACAGCCTTCCTCTGTCTCCTCGTCCGTAAATCACATTCCCAACTGAAATAAAGTCGAGAAGTTAAAGGGAAAGTAAAAAAACGAATTAAAGTTCTGCTGACTTGCGATCGCTTCCTCCGTTTCCCCACATCCAGTGTTTTCAAGTCTCTGGAGGTAAAACTCTAATGGAAAGAGACCGTTTCATTTTGGCACCGTGGGAAGTCTCGTTACCGTCTCCCAAGGACTTGGCAGCAACAACCCGACTCACTCAGATGTCTGAAAACTTCACACGCTAATGTACATCGCCGAGAAGCAAAACATCACTCATTAAGCGTCAAAGCGCCGAGCATGTGATGAAGGTTAAACTCTAACTAAGACTAATTGAAGTGGCAAGACCTTGTTAGACTCAAACACTGATCTTTTCCACTCTTTGCATTCAAACTGAGTGTTTGAGGTGAACAGATTCGATTCTCGAGGACAAATTCTGCAAAAACTTTTATTTATTTTTTTTAATTCACAATACAACTACAAGTGTCTGTGTATTTTAGACTAATTAAACACTTAAAACCACTTTCCACTCGCCTCATGCATCTTTCTCCATTCCTCTGAACAGCTGAATTTAATTAGCAAATTAATCTTAATTAAAAATTTTGTTTTACTTTTTGTCCTGACTGACCGTGTTTGTTTGAATTTATTTTTTTGCTCCTTAAGCTTCAGTTACTTGGAAAGTGGTTTAAAATTAAACTGAGTTACACAGAAAAATTGTCTTTTTAAAATAAAAATAATACAGTTATTTATAGATTTGGCTTCTTTAGGGGGATTCAATTGAAAAGGCGGGAAAAATACACAATTCCTGCCACAAAAACGATGTAGTTTATTTTCCAACTCAAACTTATGCATTATTTAGTGTTAGCTTCCGCATTAAGTGCAAAATAAAACCCAAATCAAGTCTGTGATTGTTACACAACTTTGTGAAACACTTTTGTAGGATGTTTAGTAAAACTTTTACATCTTGTAGCCAGAGTTATAGGGGAAGGAAAGTTATTTCCAAAGTACTCTGACTAGAGAAATTAACTCTGTCTAATTTCTCTAGTGTGTTTTAACTCCTGATAGTCTGTTCAAATCTGTTCGATTAGGGACCAAAATTGCAACATTTGTAAATTTTTCAGCTGCTGCAGAATAAAATGAACCTAAACTTTTAAAAACCTGTTCCCCTCCTCGCCTGTGGGGGCGCTGCACAAGAACCACTGGAGGAAACGACACGAAAACCTTTGAAGAAGACACTGATCTCAACTTCTTTCTACACAAAATGGGAATAAAAATGAAGTTGCTTCAGATTTTAGCGGTTGTAGGATTTCTGTTTCGGTAGTCTTTTCCTGTCTTCCGTGTTGGTTGTATTTACCCAGAATGCACTGCTTTGGTCCACCTGGCATTCACACCAGTGTTCACTTCAAACAAACTGAGATCGAGGTTTTTAGGTGGACCAGAGTTCACAAACCGGACTTTCTAAGCAAACGAACAAGAGTTCGATTAAAGCGGCAGATTAAACTGATATATACAGCAGCTAAAATCTAATCATGGATCCTTATTGCAAACTCTCCTGCTGCTATTCATCGGCACAGAAGCTGCTTCAGCCTTGGGAGACCATTAATGAATGGGCTGCTGTTCTATGAATGACTGAGGTTTCACATGCTGCGTCTTTAGATATTAAGACAAACACAATGAAAGCGCGTCTTTGTGGGACCGCATCCAAAGAGGAAAAGGAGCGGGAAAAGGTTTCCAGCGGTTTGCTTTGAGCCGGTGTCTATTTACTTCGCTGATCCCGACAATAACGGCAGCGATCATCGTCCGCTCCGCATCATCAGGCGCCGGAGTGTAGCGCCGACATTTTTGGACTCATTCATCACTGTCAAGTCTTCGCTTTCCTTCATAAGCATAGCAAACACTCACACACACACCCAAAAAGCACGAGAATGAAGCGAGAGCCTGTCAGCCAGGAGACATCCTAATTCACTGTGTGAAGCGGTCTTTATGTTTTTTCATTAGCATCCTGCCATCAGAACAGCCGACGCCCGGCAGCTTAACAAAGCCTGAGCTGCAGCCTGACAGCAAATAAATGCCCTGTTTATTTAAGAACCAAAAATCCCCCAAAACAAGACTAAAAGTCAGGCATTCAGAGGCAGAAAACAAAAAAAACTCTGAACAACTGTAAACCAAATAAACAGGTTAGTTTGAAGTTATTCTAGTTTTTACTGTAAGAAAAAAACATTAAATTAATGTGATTTCATTGTATTACCATTAATATAGAGAACCATTCAATGAATACATAGATTTTTTACACATATAAACATTTGAAACTCTTTAATATTGTGAATTATGATGATTTTCTACTAAAAAAAGACATTTATAATTAGAATATTACATTGTACCAATAAAAACAGCCATTTTCAAAAGCTGTTTCATCAGACAAATTGACTTCATATTCTAATTTATTAAATATGACTGTACATTAAAATTACAGCATTTCAACCAAAAATTACTAGAAAATTCAATGGGAAAAAATTAGTTTGTTATTTGTAAGGACTGAAATAAATTAATACTTAAGAGTCTCTAAAATATTTATAACTGACTATCTTTTGTTTCCAACACTGTTAAGGTACACTTCAAAAACACTTACCGAGTGATCTCTTATTACACTAGAAATAAGACAAAACAATCTCAAAAGTAACTTTTTAGAAAAACAGGAGCTAGTTTTAAGTCAGTAATGTCGTCATATTGATGAAAAACTACTTTTAGATGTTTTAGCAAGACATTTTTCCCATTTTACAGGAGAAATAATCTGCTAGTGGAACCAGTCCTTTTTTAAAATAAACATGAAGTTATTGTTTACTGAAAACAACATCCCATAATTTGCTGAAAAGTTACTTGGATGTTTGTTTTGTCTTATTTTAAGTGTGCTAAGACATTTGTACTTGAAAGTAGACCAAAAATAAGATTTTGTGTTTTTGTAGTGTGGATCCAAAATATCAACCTCGTCTGGTTTGAAGTTGTGAGTTAGCTTCAGTTAGTTTCAAATGGCGACATTTATGTCTATAAGTAAAGTTTATGATCAAAACAGCTTATGTCAAAAGACAATTGGGCGCTGCGCTAGAGCGGGCGCCAAAACTATGGGGCAAAAATTATTTCTCCTGCATTTTCTGTCTTTACCGGCTGTTAGTGGGAGTGTAAATAATGTGATTTATAACAGAGGCATGCTTTTAACGTGTCGGATAGTACAAAGTAGCGTGTCAACAGATGGGCATCAAGTGTGCAGCGGCGGAGCCGGCGCCGTGGAGCCTCGTTACATCCGAGCGACGGAAAAAGAGGAGCATGTGTGTTTTATAGCCAACCACAGAGATGACACTCCAGCCAACGCCGCTGCTGTTATCTGTGTCTGCATTACCATTCAACTGGTCCCTCTCTGGCTGGCTGTTAGGGGTTTCAGCTGACAGCCCACACTAATATATGTGGCGGCGCGACAGCCCATACTAATGCAGGAGCAACAACAGGGAAGAGGTAGCATATAGTGGGTGTTAGCGCTGCAAAATAGAGATTGTAGAATGGTAATGCTGTGGCACTTCTAATCTTATTCTCCCTGCTGAATATATAGAGCTTTTCATTGCAACTCGCCTTCTTCGCTTTCAATGTTTTCTTTTCTTTTTTTACCCTAACAGCATTGCTTTCTGACCTACATGTTTGTAGCCCTTTATACAAACTCCGAGCTTGTTTTCAGTGCAAAAGGTTTGGCTTTGAATTTGTACAACCGTGTAGCAGAGCCGTTGAAGATACGAAAAAAATGGAGGAGTACATTCAAAATTTTAGATTAATCTCAGCAATTTTCTAGAAAAAAACTTGGAAAAGTATGAGTTTAAAAAGTCCAAACCCTAACCCTAACCCTAACCCTAACCCTAACCCTTCACTAGAAAAAGTCAGAAATATTTTTGATCAATCTCAAAAAATTTCCCCCAAAAATTGGAAATTTCTGGGTCTCAAAAGTCAGAAATTTGAGAGAAAATAATACAGAAATGTTGAAAAAATTAACTTCGTAATTTTTTCAGACGAAACATGGAAATGTATGAGTTTAAGTTCCTGAAAGAAATGTGACAATTTCTAAATTTAAAATGTCAGAAATTTGCAACAAAAATCTGACATTTTCAGATTGTCAGATTTTTTTTTTCCAAAAATCCTTTTTTTTTTTTTTTTTACTTTTGGAAATTTTCTGAGTTGAATTTATTGAGAATAGTAAAGTCACATTACGACTATATTCTCATAATATTGGGACTTTATCCTCAAAATTAATATGATCTAATACTCACTTGTATTGAACTGGCAGCAATATCTGCAGTTTGAAGAAAAAACATGCACATATGATAACTTTGATAAGCTTATCAAAGCTGTTTTCTCATTAAAACAACTAATTTCCTCATTTTAAGATGTTTTTCTGGTAAAATTGCATCTGTATTCTGCTATTATGACTATATCCTAAGTAAATAAAAACTCTTGTAGCATGTCGCGAATATGTCATCATTCAATTCAAAAGAAGTTGAATGATGAAATTGCAAATTAAATTGTTTGCAATTTCATTTCTAGAAAAAGAAACAAGGAAAAATCAATTAAAATTGGATTGGTGTGAAAAAATAATTTTATTTTTAAGATATATCACTGACCTTGAGACGCTGTCGATACCAGAGCTCATTTACTACCTCCATGAAGACTTTTATATGAAAAGCCACCAACATGATTGATACAGGTAGAGTTCTGGTGGACGTTCAAATAAAAAAATAGAAATGGAGGGAAGTCACCCAGCTGGCCAGAGGGATGAGCTGCAAAGCTCCGAGCAACACGGATTCTGCGTGTTACGTCAATCTTATTGGCAAGAGAGCAGGATGTATTTAATCCGTGCTACTGCTATTTCCAACCACGGCTGATTCAGCTAAATCTGTTTCCGTGCTCTCTGTTCAGGACTCATCAAATCCTATTGTAGTCCTGCAGATTTATTTATATCTTTTGAACAAATAACAATTTTAATCTCTGGAAGCTTTTTCTGTATACATGAGGAGGAGCAGCTGAGCTGTAACCCACCTGCACCGTCAACATCGAAGCGATCTGGGTGATTTATACGTCTCTGCTTTGGCTTTTATGTTGCCTGTTTAGGTTTCGTCAAACACAAACCCAATTGGTTTCATTGAGATTTTATGTGACATACTGTCACAACATTTTGCATAATAATCGAGTGGAAGGAAAATTTGAAAATGACTGTTTTTATTTCTGATAGTTAACAGTAGAATCAGTTCAATTGGGGACCAAAGTTAAATCATTTGTTGCATTTTCAGCTGGTGTGGTTCTCTTTCACACTGCACTGTGTCAAACGAACCAAACCCTTTAAAAAAAGCCATTCCCCTCCTCACCTGTGGCGGCGCTGGACCAAGAAAAAGACACAAAAACCTCAGAAAAAGACACTGAGCGCAACTTCCTTCTTCACAAAATGTAGCAGAAATTAGTGACGTAACCATATAGTGACTGTTGAAGCCAATATTATCAATGTCACTTCAACAAAACAATCCCACCACAGATGGTTTCTCTCATGTTGGGAACAGTGATTCTGCAAAGGGAATCATGAAGATATTCGTGTTGTTGAGTAAGAAACCCTGCAGCACTGCAGTCAACCGATGTACAGATATCAGATAATTTTTTACATTTCTTTGCAGGCTTTATAATGTTGTCACGTGGCAGAGCGCACACACACACACACACACATACACACACACACGCGGACCAAATGAAACAAAACTGAAATTCTGATTTGAAGTCTATACGAGGACTCTTGTTCCTAAGAGGCGCTGCTATAGAAACAGCACAACAAAGGAGTGTTCATTTGCTCCAAGAATGGAAGGAAACGGCCAGGTTCGCTTTGCACCTAATGAATGAGTCTGCCACAAACAGATGGAGACGAGAACCAAATGAACACATCAGAATCAAACGCAAGGAAGGAGTCGAACTGAATGGTCTAGGAAATGCAAATCATGGTTAAACTCTGCTTCAGATCACTAAGAAAGAAGCAAACACAGCCAAACTCAAAATCCATGAGTGGGAAGAAGATTCTGCACGCAAAATTGGTAGGAAACAATAGTGAAATATTGAAGCGACCGCATCAAGCTGTGAGGATTCAAAGAAGGTTTGCAGATGAGCATGGCCATCCATGTTGAAAACCTTCCAGAAGGACAACCCTAAACAAAGCTAGCCAGAGCTTCAGTGGTTTAGATCAGTGGCCTAGTACAAGTCTAGACATAAATCCAACAAACAATTTGTGGGAGTCATTGATGGCGTATTTGGAGTGACTCACCTGGGCTACACAAAGCGTAATTTTATCAGATGTTGACGTTAAGAATGGCTGGTAACAGGAAGTAGAGGTTGCAAACTAGCATGGATGACACAACTTAAAAAAAAAATAGAGAATTGTTTCCTTCAAGCTAAAGGTTTGGACTGGAAAAGTTTTCTACATTAGAACTTATTCACCAAACATGTTTCTGTCTCACCTTTAACCCATTAGATTTTGTCAGGAAAACCAAAAACCATCTGCGGTGATTGTAGACTTTTGCTGATTCCTTAAACTGAATTTTTAGATTAAAGTTTGATTTTTGAGAAAATTTTGAATTTCAAGATTAAAGTCTAAATTGTCTACAAAAAGTCAGAATTTTAAAATGTAATTCAATGTTGTGAGAAAACAAGTTAATTTAAGTCAAAATTCTGAGTTTAAAGTCAGGATTTCTAAATTAAAGTGAGAATACTTTTGGTCCTAATCCTCTTCCGTACTAATGCGCCACTTCATAATGTTGATTGAAAAAACATTGATCTAAACATGAAAGCTTTTTATTTGCAAAACAGCATTAAAAAAATGATTCATGATTGTTTTTATAAACTCACAATATTCTGGAGTCTCAGAATAAAACAAATAAAACAGACTTCAGGTTGAAACAAACCAGCATTTGTAGTAACTGGAGAAATTAAAATACTCTGCAGCCACAAAAGGAAAACCAACTCCTACAGATGTCATAAAACAAGTTGGGCCTCTCAAGACTTTGTTTACTCCCTGTCGCCCATTACTAGTTGGACCCAAACTCTCTCCCAGCGCTAGCAAAAGATTAGCCCTGTTTTTCCTCTTTGCATTCACATTCAGAGACCTGCAGTTGCTCTGCGATGCTTCACCTCCCAGAAGGTTTTATGCAAATAGCTCTCAGTGATGTAGCACGGCGCTGAAAGAGGTGTTGGCCAACAAGTGAAAGCATTTTTCTGCAGAGTGTTTACTTTAATGCAAGTGCACTCACTCTGAATTATTCTGAAATAACTCGTTCTACATGAATTGGCGAACAATCTTTTTTTTTACTTTGAAAAAAAAATACATTTCCATCTAGCTGTGCAGTTCATGAAAATCACAGATTTTTCAATCAGACATGATTACTCAGTATTCAATAAAGCATCTTCGGAGGAAATCCAACATTTAGAGTAATTAATTGCATGTAATAGGAAAAATATACAATCGGCAAAACCACTTATTGATGGGACAATTAATCCAGAACAAACACAACTGAAGCATTTTGATTCATCCTTTACTTTTGTAGACACTTAGGAGTTTGCATAAATTTTTAATAAGTAAATTATGACTTCCTGTTTCCCATGGGGCAAAATTATGACATCATACTCTTCAAAATAGGAAAGACTAGAGAAAAAGCTGCATATTAATCTTCATAATAAGTCAGAAAATGGGGATGACAAGAGCATTTTTACTTATGAAAGCTTGCTTAATTTTGGCTATTTTTGTGAGCATGCGCAACAAGCTGGATGGTAAAAAAATAAAAATAAAAATCTCCATAACAACCTTTTCTTTTTAAACCTTGAACCGGGGATTTTTGCTTCTACTTTTTGCCTTTTAGGCTTTTTGGCTTTCAGACATCTGTTATGATCTGCTACAATGCCAATACCATTTGCCAAACACTTGTTCGGGAGCCAGTTAGTTCAATAAAATGTGAGATTTTAACTGGAACCATTTCCTAATGTCAGATCTAAGATTGAGGAATAAATTGGGGAAAAAGCAGCTTGTCACAACTGTTAAGTAAGGTGGAGGATCTGTGATGCTGTGGGCCCATTTAAAGTTGGATATAACTTAATTTTTCAATGTGAAATCAAGCTACATATTCATTTTACGTTGCCTTCTGGGGTTCCAGCAAACATTTCCCGGTTAGTTTCTCCTGCCAGGCGGAAAAAATGAACAGCAGCCCCTCCCTGAGGATCCGCTCTCGGCCTCATTAATTCATCCAAACAAGAATTTAATTTCTCCAAGACTCATCCGTCACAATCCTCCAGATCTCCGCTTCTCTTCCAGACCAACCAGCTGTCACCTGCAAGTCTGCAGCAAACAAACGGGCCAGAGGAGCTGAGAGCAGCAGCAGAGACGTGACGTTCAGGCCATTTACGGCGGTTTGGGTCGGTCGTTTCACAACGCCCGGCACATCTATTAGCTGCCTAGCAAACCGCCTGCAGGGCAGCAATCTCCACAGATTCCCCCCATCAATATCTGCTTCGTCTGCAGGGACGGACGGATCTGAGAGACTCTAAAGACCTAAAGTTCAAGAACTACGACCGAGAATCAGGGCCATTTTAGATAGGACAGAAGAGGAACATTGCTGCAAAAACCCTCAAAAAGGAAATTTTCTGATTAAGCTCAGAAATATTCTAAAAGACATTAAAATTTCTAAGATTGAAAAGTTGAACATTTGCTAGAAAAAAATAGTAATTTAAAGAATAATCTCAAAAATGTTCAAGGGAAAAATAACATTTTGGAGCTTGAAAAGTCAAAAATTTCCTAAAAACACTTTAATTGATCTCAAAAATAAAATAAAAAAAAAAAAAAACAAGGAGCTTGAAAATTTGAGAATTTGTCAGTAAAATCTGAAATTTTGAGGTTAATTTCAGAAATTTTCTAGAAAAAATGTGGAAATTTCTGATTTGAAACATCAAACGTTTGCAAGAAAAACACTAATATTTTTTGAAATTTTTTTAAATTCTGAGTTTTAACAGTGAAAATTTTCAAATTTTTTCTGAAATTTCTGAGCTTAATCTTAGGTTTTTTTTCAAAATTTTTTCTCTTTTCAAACTGAGATATTTGCATGTTTTTTCAGAATTTTTTTTATTTCAAAATTTCAGATTTTTTTTCCAAGTTCATAAATTTTCATGTTTTTCTAGAAAATTTCTGAAGTTAATCTCCACTTCTTTCTACCAAATATTCAACAAATTTCCCGGTTATTTCTAGAAAATTTCTGATACAAAAATTTCGGAATATTTTCAATTAAATTTTGGACTTTTCAAGCTCACGTTTCCACATTTTTCTAGACAATTTCTGAGATTAATTTAAAAATTTCTGTTTTTTCTGCTAAATTTTTGACATTTCTAACTCATAAATTTGTTCATTTTTCTAGAAAATTTCAGAAATGTATCAAGAAATTTCAGATTTTTTTTCTAGATTTTACTTTTCAAGCTCACAAATTTCCCATTTTCTCCCAATTTTTTTATATTAATATCAGAAATTTCTGTTTTCTTTTGAACAAATTCTTAAATTTTCAAGCTCAAAAATTAAAAAATTTCACAAATTTCCCCATTTTTTTCCAGAAAATTTGTGAGATTAATCTTAAGATCCCAGTTTTTTGGCAGAAATGTACTCCTCTTTTCTCCCGTCTATCTACGTTGACCCTAAAGACATCAGCTTTGAAAAATTTTCCGTCTCTCTCCATTAAAGCCAGAGGAGCTGCTCCTCTCCGCTGGCTGCCAAAACGCCCGCTCCAGAGCCGGGAACAGAGCTCTTCTTGTTCCGGCTCCGTTCCTCCATCCAGCAGGGCCCTGCAGATCCAAATGCAGCTCCCCCCTCATCCCCCACCTTCCTCCCTACAACAGCAGCCGCAGCATATAAATGCACCCTATTCTTCTTGCAGTGTGTGCATTTATTTGTGTGTCATGTTCTCATGGCCGTGGCGTTTCCTGCAGGGTTCCTCTGAGTGAAAAACAGCAAATGAAGGCTTCGCTCATATGAAGTTGAGGAATGATTCAGCTGTTGAAGGGAGGCTTTTGTGCATCTGTTCTCTTGTAAATGTTCTTCTGTTTACCCTGGATAGTTTTCTGCTTCTTTTTGCAAACAATTACAGCAGACCACCATGATTTCTGCAAAGAATGAGCGATGCAGGAAGGCACACAGATGAGCTCAGCCTAATTAAAGGTACAGCAGATGCCTTTTTTCCTCTAATTTATGGGGAAAAGCTCACCTGCATGCTGCTTCCAATTCCCAAACCTCTAAGCGACAAGTTTCTGTCCGACACTCGATAGATTTTTTGTGAATATATGTAGAAATTTAGGTGTCAGTGTAAGCCTACCTGTTAATTTGTGAGCCACTGCTGTAGGTCTTCGTCCTCCACCAAAAAAAAAAAAGCCAAAAAAGTGCCTCATCCAAGATTTAAAACAAAAAAGAGAAAAGAAAAAAAACTGGAGGTAAACTAGAAATGCAACATCGAGGCTGCTCTTCCTTTCTCAATCCAGCTGCAGGTGGGACCCCATGGTGAAAGCAGAAATTAAAGGGTCTCTACAGATCGACGCGCTCCTCAGTGGATCCGCGGTTGAATTTCTCTTGAAACTAATCAGGAAGCATATTTAGCAGCTAAACTCCTGGTTCGTATCATAATATGTATAATTCCTGCCTCTGTGGGAAGTATCACCTGGGCTGAGCGGCGGGCTGAGCGGCGGGCTCAGCTGTCTGTCTGCGGCTGGAACTCCCTGTTTTCAGTCACGGGCGGTAAATCCACGGCAGTTTCCCTTCAGAGCGGAGCTCCGGCGGAAGGCGTCGGCGTGTCGGAGCTCATCCCGGCGGACAATCAGTTTCCCGGCGCTCCGGTTGCTGTATGATGCTGCTGCTGCTGCTGCTGCTGCTGTCGCCGAGGATGCCGCGACCGCTCCGGCTCCCGCGAACGAGCGGCGCGCCCCCGCCGCCGCGGTGTCACCCTGGCAACGCTTTCCTCTGACCTCAATACGGCCGCGTTTCCCGTCCGACGCGCGGCGGGTTTTTAACGGCAGACCGGCCGCCGCGGTTCGTCTCTGAGGGCTGAGAGCCGGAAGAAATGCGCAGCCGGCGGGGTTTTAGTTTTATAATTTTGTCTCTTTCCGCCATACCTCCCTTCCTCTCCTCCACGCGCATCCATCTGCATCAGCGTGACGTCAGAGGACGTTTCTTTCTTCCTTTTCTTTTTTTTAGATTTTCCTCGGCTAGTTGTCTTACATGCACATTTACATATTTTCATGGACAGACATTTAATCAAATAAATAAATTGTTTTATTAAAAATGAATTAATAAAACTTTCATTAAATAAATAAAGTTAAACATTTAAATATGAATGTTTTTTCCACAATATTTATTTATTTGTTTCAGGATTTCTTTTTTATTTAATTCAAGATCTATATTAAAGGAAATTAACATGTCAATTTAAATGTTTTGTTTCTTGGGAGCAGTATTTATTCATTTATTTATTTATTTATTTATTTATTTATTGGAAATGTGCCCCTGCTGTTCAACAAGTTTTTTTTTTTTTCACCTTGACATTACCAATACACTGTAAAACACTTCCAGGGGAGTTTAAACAGTTATCCAAGCTCATTGTCTTAAAAATTAAAAACTTAAAATGTTAGCATGTGTAATCTGTATATCGTAAATTCCAACAACTTCACTGAATTCATCATTTGAGTAAATTGCAATAAAAATAGTAACTTAATTCTCCTGTAAAAACCTAAAAAGTTCTGCTTACTGTTTTGTTTTTGTTTTTAGTTGTCATTGAATTACCTTATTAACTTTGTGTAATTTCGGTGAGCATAACTTAAGCTAACTTAATAAATCTGAGTATGTTGCAATTACTTATCCTCTTTGTTTGCTTCAATAAAATTGTAAATAAAATTCTTATTTACAACTTGAGCAAGTAAAATGATAAATGTCCCATAAGTATTGGCATTTAATAAAAAATAAAATTAAGAAAATGCTTTCAACTTGATGATTTTGGCCCTCAGGACAAAAAGTTTGGACGGAGAATAGATAAATAAACCTCCACTATTAATGTCTTCAAACGACTAACTGCAGCAGAATAAAACAACACGTTAACTTTTCAAAATATTAAAGTTTTACAGCACTTGTTAAAATTAAATATTCCAAATATTTCACAGATATTTAGTTTGGCATTTAGAAGATTTTTAAAATATTAGAAGCTTTTATTGATATAAGTGATGTCGGCAGCGGCCCAGGGCGGCATCAGGCAGGAGGGCGGACATGCACTGGTCAAAAAAATAAAAAAACTTTTCTGTCAGTTTCAGTTTAAATGTCTAAATATTTTGTGCCTGTGCTTTGCACTGCTTTCCATCCCACCCAAGGATTTAGACAATTTCCAGCATTTTAATTGAATTGTATCAATGCATGAAAGTGAAGAAAAGAAGACATAATGGCCTCCTGTAACTGTGACTCTTTAACATATCCAGATTTTTATAGTGGGCCTCAGACTTCAGCAGCTTGCAGAATTATTAGTTTGATGTTTTTCCCCCCTTTAAGGGATAATAACGCTGTAACATCTATCATGCCCGAGTCCCAGATCTCATCAGCACAGATGGTAATGGCAACGTGGAGGCAACACCTGCTCCTCTGGATCCAGCACAGCCACATGTCTGTCTTATTACTGAGGCCGTAACACAGCCAAACATCTGCCTCAGTCACTATCCCGCCGCAGAGTCATGCATCCACGGTCAGTGGGCTCAGGCCTGCCAGGAAAACCCGGCTCACACAGCAAAACAAGCCAAAATCTGCAGTCAGCTTAGCCGAACGGAGGCTAATTTGATTTGTTACTTTTCCCAAATCTGGAAAACTAGTTGCTTTTTCAATTGTCTGAGGAAGGAAGATGAGATGGAGAAAAAGAGAGGAGGGACAAGGTGGCAACAAATCATCCATTCCATCTAGCCAAGGTTGGCGGATATGGGGCCTGTGTGTGTGTCGACATGTGCAGGAGGTGATGAAGTCCCGCTCTTGATAGTCCCTGTCCAGGTACCAGAGGTAATGGGCCCGACAGCTGAGCCCACATCAAGATATACTCATTTACCCGCACACCTCAGCCGCCCGTCCCTGATGGACAACACTGATAAAATCTGGGCAAAAACACATGCATCACACACACACAAACACACCCACACACACACCTACACACGCACACACACACACACACACACACACACACACACACCCACACACACACACACACACACACACACACACACACGGTGACAGGAACCTGCAGCTTCACAAAGAACATGTGTTGCAATGTTTAGAGACATTTTCTCCTGGAGCTTTGTAAACGCTTGTTTTGCTTGTTCATATGGAGGACTCAGAGTGACAAAATTATAATAAATGACTTAAAAATGTACGAAGTGATAAGTGTCCGTAATTTATTAATATGCTTATTCAGGTTTTTTATAATACAAAATCGACACAATAATTAGAATTTATTTATTTATTTATTGCACAGCAGTTGTCAAAATTAAGAACTTTTCTTTTTATTTAAATATTTGTTTATTGGTTTTTTTACTATATGTAAACATCAACAAAAGTAAACAAAAACAACCCACCCCAAATAAACAAGGAGCACAGCAGTGTCAACCTAGAATAAAATAAAAAAAAAAAAAAAAAAACAAAAAAAAACATAACATACATACAGCCCACATACACAAAGTACAGACATTCCCAGGCAAAGTTCAAAATAGTCAAAGCTCCCAGACAGCCAAGTGAACGGTATAATAAATGTAGAGAAATAAAAAACAAATAAATTAATAAAATAAATAAAGATTACAGTCTCTGTAAGAAAGATTGTAGTGGGTCCCAGATCCTCCAGAATTTGTCTGACTTTTGATGAAGGTCATGAGTCAGCTTTTCAACTAAAACAATATCAGAGATTTGTGAAATCCACATATCAACCGTAGGGGCCTGCGGTGCTGTCCATCTCAGTAATATACATTTCTTGGCCAGAAATAAGAGGGTTACAAGCAAATGTTTAGTATCTGCATTAAATAGAATTTCTGAAGTATGATTAAAAAGACAGAAGGAGGGAGTTAGTGGGAACCGTTTACCAAAGATCTCTTGTATCATCAGATGAACTGCTTTCCAGAAAACTTGAATACAATTGCAAGACCAAAACAGATGAATAAATGTGCCCCTATGTATTTTGCATTTACGACAAAGATCTGAAGTATCTGGAAACATCCTCCGAAGGCGAACAGGTGTATAATAAGTTCGGTAGAAAAATTTAAAGTTCTGCTCATGTATAGAAACTGAGGTGCAGTTGGGAAAAACCCCAATACAAATTTCCTCCCAATCTGCTAGATCGAACTTCAGCCCTAGATCATGTTCCCACACCAGCTTCATAGCATCGTAAGCTGAGGAGTCAGAGCCACATAATAAACTATATATCTTGGAGATAAGTCCTTTAGGAGATTTGGTCATGACAATTATATTTTCTAACTCTGACAATCTTGTGCGTAAGTCTCCTGTTCTCCTGAGAGAGTTCACAAAATGACGGATCTGTAGGTATTTATAAAAATCTCTATTAGAGATATTGAAATTGGCCTTAATTTGTTCAAAGGATTTAACAGAGTCAGAGTCCAGTATGTCCATAATAATTGACAGTCCCCTAGATGACCATTCAGACAAACCAATGTTTCTAATCTCCGCTGGTAAATCTGGGTTCAGGGTTAACGGTGACCAAGAAGAGAGGGTGGGAGAGATATTAAGATATTTCTTCACATCTCGCCAAGCCAGCAAAGTATTATAAACAATAAAGTTGCTTCTGAGATGGGGTATTTGGTCTATGCCACTTATAAAGAAAAGAGAATTAAGTTTGCTGGGGAGACAGGATTGGGATTCCAGATCTAACCATAAAGAGTTACTTCTATTCATAAACCAATTTGAAATGATTTTTAAGTTGTGCTGCCCAATAATAAAGTTGCAGGGATGGTAATGACAGTCCTCCAAGATGTTTTGGCTTAGTTAATATAGAAAACTTAACTCTTGGGTGTTTGTTGTTCCAAACAAAGCGAGATAAATGAGAATTTAGTGACTTGAAGTGTGCTGGAGATAAATAGCAGGGAAGATTTTGATATAAATAGTTAAGTCGCGGGAGAATATTCATTTTTATGATATTGATTCTCCCTAAGAAAGAAGTTGGCAGGGGGAGCCCATTTTATTAAATCGTGTTTTATCTTCTGAATTATAGGTGAATAATTAGCTCCAAAAAGATTATTCAGATCAGGTGTAACAAAAATACCCAGATACTTGAAGCCTCTCATAGACATTTGAAAGGGAGATTGCATGAACTTTTCTGGGGGGATGCCGAAAGGGGTGGCGACAGACTTTCCTAAGTTGATTTTGTATCCTGACAAAGCACTGAACGTGGCCATCGATTCCAAGATAGCTGGAATTGATTTCTCAGGATTGCACATATACAGAAGTACATCATCTGCGAATAGTGAAATTACATGATTTCTACCGCCTATATTGATTCCAGATACATCTGGATTAGTCCTGATAATCTCGGCCAGAGGTTCAATAAACAATGTAAACAGTAAGGGTGAGAGGGGGCACCCCTGCCTACAACCCCTATGAATCTTAAAGGGCTCAGACATCAAGCCATTTGTGTTAACTGAGGCTGTTGGGTCTGAATAAAAGCTTTTAACCAGGTTGATGAAATTTGGGCCCAGACCGAATTTATGTAACACCTGAAAAAGAAACTGCCATTCAACTCGGTCAAAGGCCTTCTCGGCATCCAGGGAAACAATTACTGCAGGCTTTTTGTGAGTGTTAAGGTACTGAACAACATTAAGAACGCGTCGTATATTGTCTGTGCCATATCTCATTTTTTATAAAACCTGCCTGATCTGGGTATATTATTTTAGGGAGGATATTTTCCAATCTCCGGGCCAATACTTTTGCCACAATTTTATAATCAACGTTAAGCAAACTAATAGGTCTGAAGGAGGAACAATCCAGGGGACTTTTACCTTCTTTTAAAAGAAGACTGATGGAGGCGTGTCTCCACGAGGGGGGATGCCATTTCTCAAAAATGTCATTAACAGCGGGCATTAATATTGGTTGAATCTCTGGCCAAAATGACTTAAAAAATTCCAATGGAAACCCGTCAGGTCCAGGACACTTTCCGTTTGGCATAGATTTAATTGCAGCCCAAACTTCCTCCGGAGTGATTGCAGCATCTAAAAAGGCACGATCCTCTCCCGTGACAGAAGGTAGAGATATATTGCTCAAATAGGAGGTGATATCTTCCGGGTCAGCCATGTCTGTATTGTATAGAGATGTGTAAAAATCCCGGAAAGTGCTGTTAATAATTATTGGGTCATATGAGACGTCTTCGTTCTGCGTTCTTATCATATTGATTAAGCGACTATTATCTTGATTTTTCAATAAATGAGAAAGCATGTGACTGGACTTATTACCAAATTCATAGTGTTTCTGCTTAGTATAAAGTAGTAATTTCTGAACTTGGCGGGTGTAGTCTATATTAAGCTCAGATTTAACAGCCATTAGTGCCTTTAAATTTGACAATGTTGGTGATTGTTTGTGTATTTGCTCTAGTCGAATCACCTCTTTTTCAAGGTTATTTCTTCTCTCTGCTAGAGCCGCTTTTTGGTGAGAGCAGTAAGAAATAAGATGGCCGCGCAAAGTAGCTTTTGCTGCATCCCAGATCATAGCAGAAGATACAGGAGAGTTTTTGTTGTCAAGCCAGAACTGCAATAGGTTATTCCGGACAAAGTTGCAAAAGGATTTATTATCTAAAAAAGGAGGTGTTGAATTTCCAAGTGAAAGTTCTAGGCATACGTAATACTGGATCAACACTTAAAAATACTGGTGCATGATCTGACAAGACTATGGGGTCTAAGTTACAACTTTGAACTGAATGTAAAAGCGACTTGGGGATAAAAAAATAATCCAGCCTGGAATAAGAGTTATGGGGATGTGAATAAAATGTATAGTCCCTTGCTTTAGGATGTAAATGTCGCCAAATATCTATCAAACCAGTATCTGTGCATAAGTTTTTTAGGACAGCTGAAGCTTTCGGGTTCGGCAATTTCGCAGAGGAGGACCTATCCAGAGATGCGTTCATTACGCAATTAAAGTCACCAGCCAAAAAACCAATTCCTTTGCAATGATGGTTAAACAGTAAGATCATTCGTGACATAAACTGAGGCGAGTCATCATTAGGAGCGTATACATTGAGAATAGTTATATGTTGTCCATGGATCGACCCTGTAATTAGAATAAATCTCCCCTCTGAATCCTTCTCCTCATGCTCCAGAATAAAAGGAAGATTCTTGTGTATGAGAATGGCCGTACCCTTCTTATTTTGTGAATGGGCGGAAAAATATACATTACCTACCCAGTCCCTTTTAAGTTTCAAATGTTCTGTAGCAGATAACCTAGTTTCTTGTAATAGTGCTATGTCAAGTTTATTTTTTTTCAAGAAAGACAAAACCTTCTTCTTCTTGATCACATGACCCAGTCCCTGTACATTCCAGGTAACAATCCTAAGAGAGCCAGACATACAAACTGTAAGGGCAGAAAACAGCTCTTAAACACTGGGTGTCATATTCGAATAGGTTGGGCTGTACATAGACATTTGTGTATGTATAAAAAAGAGAAAAAACAGAAAAAACACATTTAGGTTCCTGACATTTAACATAAAAACAAATAAAATAAATAAAATACTGAATCTGCAAACAGCAGCATTCACCCTCCCCTATCCTGTCCCCAAACGACAGAAAAGAACAACCCAAATAGATGTCACTAACGTTTCCAAACAGCATACAACTCCCGATTCTAAGTTCGATCACAGCGACAACCGGATGCTCAAAACACCATCCGTGGTCCAGGCAAAAAAATAAAATGAAATAAAATTTTAGCCACACTGAGAGGCCTCCCAACATAGAAAGTTCAAAAAGGAGAAAAAGTGAAAATGTTTTTTAGGTCTCAGCGTGGGTATAAAGTCCATCTTCCTCCAAATTTCCTGAATAAAGCAGGAAAAAAGAAACAATAATAAACAGAATACCTCATTTAAGCGAGTCCAGAAATGCAGCGGCAGCCTCAGATGTATCGAAAAAACGGATTCGCCCCTCATGAAGACATCTGAGGCGAGCGGGATAAGCGAATCCACGGTATTTGTCGCGGCGGATCAGCTCCTTCACCACAGCACCAAATTCGCGCCTTCTCCTCAGGAACTTTTCTTTTTAAATAGCCATGTTATTATTTTATGATGCTTTTTTTTACTTTGATGAAGATTAATGGTACTTTCCATGTTTCATTACAGACTAGATCTGATCACATTCGCATGGTTAATTTATGACATCATTAGGACACCATATAGGTTTCAACCAGTGCCAAGTGACATAAAATGACATGATGATGAAATCTGTCAACGCGGGCTGCTGGCTAAACCGAATGGTGAATTAAAATCCCTTGCCGTACGGATACCGTCATCTCTAAATAATACATGCACCATCAGATTTGCACTAAGCTTTAATGTTTCTCTTTTGTAGGGAACCCATTAGTGTTCAATTGCAATTGGACTTCACTGCGCCTCCCAACTTATTCCATCAGCTGTCTTCTTTCTACATCTGCAGCATTTGCACACACACAGCGAAATGACCTTGCATGGATCTCTAAATTATTCTTAATTGTGCTTTATACAATGATGACTTTTCACCTTTCATACATTCTATTGTTACTCTCTGAATATTTCGCTTTTTCAATGTTACTCTTGGCGTTTCTGTTTTTCGGTCTCTTCATGGTTGGAATGTCACTCCGTATGTTCTTTAACCTGTCATGTTTCTCTGCAGGAAGATAATGATGCTTTCCATTACGGTCACATTTTTTGGTACATTTTTGGCCCTCATCCAGAACAATCTCAGGAGGCGTTTCAAACAAATCATGAAATTTATTGATTCATCAATCTTTTTTATTGATTAGCACAGAGTTTGTGCAAGATATCTCCTGCTGCTATAAAAAGTTTTGAATAACTATTTATATGATTAGTATAATAATTACATTTGCTCTTCCTTTTCTTTATGTCGATTTCTTTTTATACTTCCTTTTAATAAAATCACTACCATTTCTAAAAATGGTTTGACCAATCAGACAACACTTTGCACAGAGCTCTGCTGAAATAGTTTGAGCCACGTCTGGTGTTGAGTTCAGCAGCCACATGCCTTTCTACCAACAAAATGAAGCAGTTTTTGTCATGAAATTGCCTCAATAAGCACCAGTTTTGGGACCTTGCATTAAGTGTGTCAGACCTTTAAGGAGTTTTTAATATCTGGTTCAGTTCTACCCCAAGCAGTGAGCTTTTCCATTATCTGCTCTGTTCCTCAGCAGCAGCTGTGGCGAACTCTCTGCTGATCTGCAGTGAACAGTTGACCACAGCTGCAAGGCACGTTCTGGTTCTGCTGAACCAAAATTAACCCAAATATTTCATTTTGTCTAACAGAAATTAAGTAATATGACTCCACTGCGCCCCCTAGGTTATTCCGTCTGCTACATCTCCTCACTGCGTCAGTCGATCTCCACCAGACTTTTGGTGCATCGTCAGTTAGCGCCGCCGGACGCGCCGTGCATATCGCCTGCTTCGTGGCTGCTTAGTTTTTCACTGTAATTTAAAAAACTATGACAAGAAAATTGTTTTGTCCATATTTGCCAGTTTTTACATTTTATATTTGCTGAATTATGCTGTCTGTGGGCACATTTCATCCAACCATATTTCCATTGTTGCTGAGATTTTGCTGAGATTTCAATCAGGTTAATGTTCTGGGTACATTAGCCTTGACGTAATAAGCAAACTATATTTATGAAGCACCTTTTACAGGTCTACAACTACCAAGTGCTTTACCATAAAAACAAAATTAAGAACACACAAGATAAAAATAACAGCATATGAAACATTATGCCGCATAGAAACATCTAAGCTGAATAAATAAGAATTTAGAGAATCAACACCGTCCACAATCTGGAGGCCACCATTTCAAAACATTTAAAATTGTGAAGTAAATTAGAAAACGTAGCAGCAGCGAAAGTAAAGAAATGAAATTGGAAGTGATGTGCTGCCTCTTTTGTGTTTTGGCTGAAAGCCTTTCAGCGCATTCTGATCTGAATGGAGAAGGTCAAGATCCTTCTTATTCACGCACACACACAAAAAAAATGCTTTTACAATAATCAAGACATGACGATGAATTAAATGCATGAATAATCATCTCTAGTTCTGCTTTTGACACCAAAGTTCAAGACTCAGAAATATTTCTTAGCTGATTAATTCACAAGAATGGCTCTCAAGAACAGCAAAATTTCAGAAGTTTTATCTGCTATTCAGTTCTCTGAGGTAATAAAGTTTCACAAAGGACGACTTTAAATTGTCACTGACACAACGAAAACAAAACCATTAAAAAGATGAACTGCTCTGATTTTATGCTGTGTACACAAAAGCTTTTAATAATAAACATTATTCACAGATTTCTATAAGCACAGTGTCACTGTTTGCAGTGAAGCAGACGCCATTTTGTGATGCAATGAGGGTAAGTCAAAACGTAAACAACTAAGGCTGAATACACAGACATGAAGGAAGTTTCCAAATGTGAATAATTAAAATAATTACATTAATACAAGCTTGCTTTCTGTGACATCAACTGATAATCCCTCCAGTTCGTACAACAGAAATACTTTTCAGTTAAACACTGAAAAAAGAAACTAGTTGCTTCAATTGGTAACAAGTAATTCAATAAAGTTTATCCAACTCAACTCATCTTTTAAATCATGTAATTGATCAGTGACACTTTAAAATTTTAATGAAAAGAGTAAATCTGAATATCATCAGCATAGAAATTACAATATATATCAGAAATCTGCTAAAAGGGGAAAATATTTTTAAAAAAGAGAATAGGTCCCAAAGCTGAGCCCTGTGGTACCCCACTGAGAGGTTAGATCTGACTACAGAACAAAAATACTGATGGAATAATACCTACAGTATCAGAAGCAGATGTAAGATGAATGAAGACTAAACGAGATGTAAAATATTTTCACCTTTGTTCAACTTTTCTCACTTCTATGTTCCTCTTTGTGTCGATTCAAACAAACACACTTCTGAAAAACCACCGTCACTCATAAATGCCCCAGGGCATTTAATGTTTCATAAAATAACAGCTAAATTCAGCGTTACAGCAGTCAAATGATTTGTTTGCTCGGAGGTGCTTGCAATAATAAGCCTTTGCATTCTCATAAAGCCATTAACCTTTCTGTCTGAGGGACACAGAGAACCCATAAAGCCCATTTTCTCTCTGCCTAATTTACTTCCCTGCAATCCAATTCAGGGCTGAACAACAGAGTGTCCTGGTGATGAAAACACACCGCTGCAGATAAATAAGCACATATTCCCTCCGTGAGAAAATGACACAGCCGCGCGATGTCTTTAACTAGAGTTAAGGTCAGCAATGAAGTGCTCTGCAGAAGTATTTCACTCCTCTTGAACCTTTTTCACATTTCATATCAACAAAACAGAAATTTTTTATGTGTTTTTTGGAGGCATTTAATGATTCAGATGAACACAAAGTGGTGCTTCATTCTGAAGTGGAATTTGGTTTTCAAATTGTTTAACAAACATCTGAAGATTGATGTGGATTTGTCACTTTCAAATACCGTTAGCATATCATGCTGGTCAACCAGAGCTACAGAGGAATGATTTGGATCAAAGCATAAATATGTTAAAATGGCCTATTCAAAGTCCAGATTGGAATGAAATGGCGCAAATGGCTGTTTCACCAAAATATTTACTAAAAGAGTAACGATCTAGAGTCAGCCCTCGTTCAGTAATTACAGCTAAAGACCAGCGATCAGGACTGAAATCTGTGCGTAGTGATGAACCTGAACTTTCAGAGTCACATAAAGACGGTTACAAACTCAGCCTTCTATCACCTGACGAACACTTCACTGTAGCTCAGAGAATAGACTTTAAAATACTTCTGCCAGCTTTTAAACAATTAAACATCTCAGCACTGCAAAAACACAAACTCTTGCCAATTAATTTAGATCTAGTTACTCTTGAAAATATCTTAGTGTATTTGAAATAAGGCAAAACTAACTTACAAGCAACTTTTCAGGGAGGTATATGAGCTTGTTTTATGTCAATGCTTCCATAAAATTGCAGAAAAAGTTCTTTACTTGCAACAAAATATTTTTCACATGGTTCAGGTGAAATAATCTGCCAGTGGAACTAGTTTTTTTTTTATCAGTATTAAGAAATTATTGGTTTAAAAGAAGCTCATGTATCTGAAAAGTTTCTTATAAGTCAGGTTTGTCTTATTTTAAGTGTGGTAAAATATTTCCACTAGAAAATAGACCAAAGATATTTGATAAGATGTTGTGATTTTGCAGTGTGTACCAATACACATTTTATCAGTAACATCAGTTACATTTATTTCATGGGAATTAAATAAATTACAACTAAAACCTTGGTGTGTTTTTTTTCTTTTCTTTTTTTTTTTAAATATTTCTGAAATGTAGCTCAAAAAATGAGATTAAAAGTTGGATTCTTCAGATTTTTCCCATGAGTGATAATATTATTCCACTGACAGTTATTTTGTATTTTCAGGCTCTTTTAAGCGTCTTCTCCAGAAATGTCAATAAGTTTGGAGCAGGAAGTTGCCAGGTTTGAACAGAGCCGCTTTTAACCCAGTCAAAACTTCCACTTTCATCCAAACATAGCAGCATAAGCTCTTAATCTTGTTTCTTTGTTATTACTCACATAGTTAGCTGTCGGCGTAAATAGATGCACCTTCCATAGATGACGGTGTTTAAAAAAGGCTGGAGAGACAACCGTTTAATCTCTCCTTTTCATTGAAGTGCTAAGAAAAGAAATATCAGCATATGACGACGATATTTCTCCTTTTGGATAAAATAATTCCCCTTTCATGCTTTGAAGTTTAAGACTCCTCCTCAGTCTGAGTAAATAATCCCGCTCCTTTACCTGCTGGAGATAATCTGGGATGCAAGAGACAGACCTTGATACCAGGAGGTAAAGAGCACAACAGGAGACCAGCTACTGATCTGACTGACAGCTGGAAACAGAAAAAGGAAGAAATGTGAAGCTGAAGGTAATTTGGGAAATATTACAGAGGAAGGAGGTGGAAATTCAGAGGTTTAAAGGTGCGAACGCAGAGTCAGAGTCGAACGAGGGACGGATAATCGCTCCTGCAGGAACATGAAGCTGCAGCCGCTGGACAGGTTTCATACATTTATCTACCTTTCTTCTACCTGAATCTATTTTATGTTAGTAATTTCAGCCGAATTTGCATGAAACTTTATATATTTTTTTTCAGTTTGAAATCATTATTTCACAAATATTATGTGATCAGTTACTGTTTTTCCTTTTACTTGAGCAAATTTTTTTTTTTGCAAAGCTACTTTTCACTTTGATGTAAGTTGAAGTTGTTGAGGTAAATATTTAGAGCTCCTGGATTATTTTCCTCTTCATATTCCTGACCAGCCTGAACCACCGTCCACCCAGCGCCGCTCTCCATCCACTCGTCGCCAGACTGCTGGTTCAGCCAAAGTGTTGGATCACGATCTTTGGTAGCTTCTAATTGTTCACTCTTAGCTTTTGACACTCATGTTGTTTTTGTTAATTGGACTCATCCGGGCCTCCCTGCACTGCCGGGTGATTAGATGCCCACCTGCCTCTGTGTGCAGGGCTAATCAGTCTTGCAGTAACTGTATCCGCTCTCTCTTCTTCTCCAGCCGCCATGCTTTATGGATGAACTCTCTGGCTCTCATTCGCTCTGAGCAAACCGTCTGATTCCTGATGAGTCTTCTTGCTCTTCATTAGTTGACTGAACGTAACGAGTCGTTCTCGTGAGACTCGTTTCCATGACACAGCTGCACTTTTCTCCATCGGCCGTTAAATTATTATTAGTCTTAGTTATTGTTTCATTTCTAGCCACATACATTTCTAATGTCTGAGCCTTAAAAACTTCAAATGTTTTATTTGTCCTGAGATTAATCTCAAAATAGATTTTCATGAGCAAATTTCAAAATTTTCACACTTACTTTTTTCAAGCTGAAAAAAAGAAATTTGAAAATTTTTATGCATTTCCAATTTTTTCCAAGGAGATTTCTGAAAGTAATAAAACAAAATTCAAAGTTTTTTCTAGCAAATTTCGAACTTTTAAATTTTTTTTTTTTTTTTTAGGGGGGGGGAAATGTCTAAGAATAATCTCAAAATCTTTGAGTTATTTTTGGCAAACTTCTGATTCAAATTTATTTTTTAAGAATTTTTCAAGCAAATTTCAAATATTAATCTTAAAAACGGAGTTATTTCCAGCTATTTTTTTACCTCTCAGACTGTTGTCTTGTTTTTTCTGAAAAATGTTTTAGATTAAACTCAAAATTATATATTTTTTTAGAAAAATTTAAAGTTTTCAAACTCAGATTTCCACGTTTTTTCAAGCAAATTTTTAATATTGATCTCAAAGTTTCTAAGTTCTTTCTAGCAAATTTTCAGTTTTTGAAACTCAGCAGATTCCTTAATCTCAAAGTTTGTTTTTATTAGTAGTATTACTTTTTTTTCTTGCAAATTTTTGACTTTTTAAGCCCAGAAATTTCCAAGTTATTTTCTACAAAATTTGAAACTCAAAATTTCTGATTTCTAGACAGAAATGTACTTCTGTACTTTTTTGTTTTTCTACTTAGAAAGGCCCAAATACACCTTTGAATAAATACTGTATGTTTAACACACAACATTTCTAAATAATAAATTTAATATAAAACATAAAAGCATTCTCTATCGAAGCTTTAAATGCAGGAAGCAGCTTAAACCTCAAAGAGTCGGTGGATTTTTGTATCAGGAACAATTGAAACCTTTTGGTTTTTTACTCATCCGTTATCTTATCTCGACTTTTCCTCTCCTGAAATCCCTCCACCATCTTTCCTTTGCTTCATTTTTCCCCTCAGCAGCCACATATACCTTTTTGTTGTTGTTGTTGTTGGGTTTCTGATGCTTGGCCCTCTTTCCCAGGCTTCCTCAGAAATCCTCCTCTCTGCTCTGTCAGGACGGTTAAGTCCGCTCCCTCCGTTCACTTCTCCTTTATCTTTGCTCTTCAGAGCTGCTTCTGCCTCGTGGGGCCGGGATGGGATCCCTCCTCTCTCATCTGAAGCAGTGGGGAGCCTTTCAGATTAGCTGCAGAGTCTGAGGTTCCCATCGCGTGCCACACACATTCAGCCATATAACTGGAGCAACATCTGCTTTTAGCACACCATCTGAGCATTGGGGAAGCCTTTATATTCACGACTCAGCTGATTACAGAGCCACATGTCCTGCTGGTGCATAATGTGGATATTTGAGATAAAGTTCTTCCTTTGAATTAACATTTTTTAAAATGATTTTTTGATAATTGGTTACTTGTCTGGGATTAAATACTAGTTTATAATCATTATTAAGATGTTAATTAGGCTGAAATCCTTTATGAAATTATTTTGGTGCCACTTTGCAATAAGATATGTTATTAATTAATCTCTAAATACTTTATTAATCATGAATAACTGTTCATTATATATTACAATACATGATTTAAGGGCAAGAAGGAGACAAAATCTACCAGTTTCCTGCCAAATAGTGAACTAAATTTGTTGACACATGTATATTTTTGTTATGCTAAACATTTTAGACTTCCTTTTTAAAAGACAGTCTCCTTCTCACACTTAATTAATGCATAATAAACAATTGTTAATGCTTTATAAAGTGTTTATAACTGACTGGATGACATTCTAAACTATTTATTATCCATCTATAATTATTGAACCACTTTACAATAAGGATCCTCTTATAAATGTCCGATGAATAATTCTTAGATATATTAATTTCTAAATGCTTTATGAATCATTAATAACTGTTTATTACGCATTAATTAAGGGTGAGAAGGAGAAAAAAATCTAACAATTTCTAGCCAAATACTGAACCAAGTCTCTCCACTTGTAGATTTGCTAGACTAGAAATTTTAGACTACATTGTTAACAGATAATATCTTTCTCACACTTAATTAATGAATAATAAACAGTTATTAATGATTTATAAAGTGTTTATAGATGAATGGCTAGCATATCCTACTAGCCATCTATAAAGGCAGCCATATTGTAACGTGGTACCGCTATTTTTATTTTTTTTTGGCGGAGCTGTTTATGCTATTGATTACATGTAATCGCAATCTGACTTTATATGAACGATTTGTGATCCCAAAGCAACTCGCATGTGCAGAAGAAGAAGGCTGACGTCACACACCCTGTTTACGAAGTGATAATGGCTGCCGCCATCCGTGGATCGATTTTAAAGTTTATTCAGCAACAGAAGTTAAGAAAGTTTTATTACGATGAAGGAAACTGATGAAAACAGAAACACTAACAGCGATTTCCTTTCGTGGAGCATTTACTGCATCTCCTGCAAAACACAAACCTCTTTCATAATTTCACTATTATAAATACACATCTGCATTTAGACGACATAGGAACAAACCTGTTGGATTAATTTTATTCTCAAAGTTCTTCATCCAAGTAATTATCTGGTTATTACAGGAAGTACAGAGGCTGTTATTTAAAGGCACATTCCCACAGATGCAGAGTAATTAGCAAACCAATCTAGGGTTTCTTTCAGAGATGATTATGTTAGTAATGATAATTGTCTTATTCCTGGTGGAACCGGCTAAACTGAAATAATGACTTTCGTTGGGAAATAAAACATTGTGATGAGCCACAGCGCCGCGTGTGAAATCAGCACTTTGCCTCTAATAAACGCGGAGGCGCAAACACCAGTGTGAGCTGAGCTGTCCTGCAGGCACGACTATGTGTTCCTCTGCACACCCTATTATGAATAATAAGCAGAAAAGAGACACAATTTTACAGGTTATTAGGCAGGCTCATCCTTGCCTGACATTTTGCTGGGTGTAATCCGTTTTGATGTATTTAATTCGCGCGCCGTTCGCATTTCAGTTGTGTTTGTTGCGGCTCGCTGTGAGCGAAAAAGCGAATGGAGACGCAGCAAAACAAGTGAGGGTGGATCAACATAATTAGAGCGGAGGGGGCTCCTTTGGGAAGTTAATCCAGGTGGCAGACATCTCCACAATCTCTGTCACGGGGAACGTCTATGTTCCAGATGGATGGCATTCATCCTAAAGCAATTGTTTGCTCATCGTGTGTAGAGCAAAATCATTAGATTAGGTGATTAGAAACCCTAATGTTCGCTTGTGGATAAAATGGAAGCGAATGAGAATTAAAACGAAAGTGCAGAATGAGCGCATAAAGGCTTTCTGGGGAGCCGAGTGAGAGGACAGGCAGTGGGATGATGTTAAAGTGAATATTTGAACTATTCAGCACATTTCAGGCACAGAGCAGGCTGCAGAGAAACAAGACTTTCTCAGGTTTAAAGAGCCTCTCTGTTAGGTCTAGTGCCATCTAGTGGGCTAAGTCAGAAACTACCACTTATGTACAATTCACAGTTAAAAGGAAGTATTATGTAATTTAAAAAAAAAAAATTTTAGCTTTATGTCATGTTATGATGTTTTTCTCTCATCACAAACACACCTGGAGTGTTGCTTTGATTATTTCATGAATGTTTGAGAAATACTTTAATCTCCATGGCAACCATTCCCCAAAAAACGCCTGATTGGACCTAGCTCCGCCTTCAAGGAATAGCTCCTCCTCTGAGCTACAATTTCCAAGTTGTAGAGTTAGTTACGAGTGAAAATATGTGTTAAGGTAAATAAAACTTTTTTATTCGCATAGACATCGCTACGTGATCCCAGCAACATTTCTCTATTTATAACATTTGCTTAATGATGTGAAAACACACAAACATGTAGATGTTTAAGAGGAAAAATACTTTTTTCACATGTGTAAAAAGGTGCACTATATATAAAAGTACAGCTAAAAGACATTTCTTGACTGTGAGGCTGAATTATGTATTACCTGCACAAATGGAGAATCAGGTAAGAAATTCTCTGCTTTTGTCTCATAAATGGTTTCCTATACAGTCTGATCCAGAAATATCCCATTTCCAGGTATCTGCTCCTTTTCTTTTCACCACAATTATTTAGAATAATTTCTATCTCATCTTTTTTTCCCCACTTTCCACATCTGTAGGAAATACATTTGCAGAAAATTGGTCTCTGTGTGTGGAAGACTGCATTGATTTCAAGGAAAGAAGAACTCTTTATGCTGCTGTTGTCCTAAAAAGATCATGAAGTTTTACAAGGCTGAAACTTCAGAGCGATTTCTGTGGAAAGTTGTAAAACTATAATTTTCCAACACAGCAGAGAGCCGCAGCGAGGAACTACTTGATGTAATTTGACTAAACAAGAACTTCAGAGTGTTTCACAAGTTCATGACTCTTTCCTGCAGTCCAAACCGCGTTTTTTCAGCTGAATTTAAATATTGTTTCAGCTCCATTTGTGAAGCGCCACTCACCAGAAAACTTCATGAACGACTCAGTTTTTGAAAAAGTAAAGAGTTTATTAAGTTCAAATTGAGTATCAGGACATGAGGGAGGGAGAGGGAAGCGGGTCTGTTATAGCTTGACTTTGACAATAAGCTGTAGATGGGCTGTGAAATTTGGTGTTTTGGTTCATTTAAATAAAAATAAAAAATGCAGACCTAAACACAAACATCATCTTGAGCAGCTGTGTTCAGACAATCATTTGTTAATGATTGTCTGAAAGCCTTAGAGAGTTCTTGCTTCAACAGTGTTTGAACGGAACTTCATTTTTCCGTTGAAGGTATCCTTCAACAGTTTTTGTGCGTTATTTTTTCCCCTTTACTTTGCCGCGCTGCACTAAAACAACAATACATCTCCAGGTTTCACTTAGTTAACGGAGTTGTTTTACAACGGCTGAACTCCAGCCTTGTGCGCATTATTCGTGAAATTTCTGGATGGAAACAATAACATGCAATCCATCTCTAGTTGCAAAGTAACGTTACGTGCGTAAGATACCGTCATCATCCGCGAAAAAAGCACAATTGGTTTTGGCTGACAAGTTGTCAGCATAACTCTTAACTGTACGTGTGACGTACAAACAAAAAAGCGGTGCAACTAATTATCAACACTATGGCAACTAGATAACAATGTCCAAGGGTTTTACATTCCTCAGGTCAGGGAAGTAGGTCAGCTACGCTAGCCTGACTTTGATAATCTTAGTATTTTTAGTGCTGCAGAATTTGGTGAGTTTTGGTTCAGTTAAAAAATAGACGACCTACAAACCAATTCATCATTACAGCAGGTGTGTAAATTATCTAATCTGCCACCGCTGTGTTCAGATGATCACTTAGTGATAAAAACCTGCTACTGTAACGGATTGAATGTTTTGTTCTTCTTTATGTGGGGAAATGTTTGCGTTTCTTTTGGTGCCAGAGGAGCCGTCATCAGTCGGTTGCTATGGTAACGGGTCACAGCGAGAGAGGAAAAAGTAAGAATACCAGTGGTTTTGAGTTCATCTTCAATGGTTTTTCAGTGTTATTTTTCCCTCTTCTGCAGCACACTGAACTGAATTAATAATACCTCCAGGTTTCATCTGGTTAACGGAGCCGGTCTACCGAGGCAGCGCCGCTGTGGACGGCTGGTCAGAGAAACGCCAGGCGTGAAATTTCCATATTTAAACAATAACATGCAACGTGCAAAAGTGGGTGGCAAAAAGACAGTAGCTTTGCTTTGAGAAAAAACAAAATTACCTTTCAAGTAAAATATGCATGTTTACCGGTTTTAAAATTAACCAGCAGCGTCGGATTTGACTGTCTGTATTTTATATATTCTACTCCTGCGCTACAAATTGCTTCTTTTTCCTTTCTTCCATCTGGCTGTCTGAGCAAAGCAAAACCAAATAAGAAATCAGCAGGCTGGATTTACTGATGCATGCATTGTTAAGATGTTGCTCTGATGCTTCTCTTAAGCAGGAAGAATAAAAACATCCCCCATTTTCAGCCTCCCTCTGCGTCTACGACAAGCCACGAGGCTCCCGTTGAGCTTTCCCTTCTCTTTTCCAAGCAAATACGAAAGAAAAGTAGTTGTACCCTGAAGAAGCCCCTATTTATATTCCTCTCTGCTAATTGGAGCTGTCCAGCGCCTCGGTGGACAGCAGGGCTTAACTTCCAATCACAAGTCTTCCTCCTTCCAGCCAAACCAAAGCCAGACCTGTTAATTAACTCCTCTGATGGCTCTCAGGCTGATGCTGTTCACCTTTTAAGTCGACATTTGCCTCGTTAGAATATTAAAAGCTTCATCATATCGAACCTACGGGCACAAACATCCATCTCGTTCGCTGTCGTCTCTCGTACTCGCTGCCTTGAATTTACCTCCTGGCTGTGGCCTGTCCATCACGGGCGGCGCCGCCGCGGAATCGCAAGCATTGTTGGGAAAACAAGCATTCAGAAGGGGACTCATTAGAGGTGTGAAAACGCACTCATGAAAGCCTGAAGATCGGAAAGAATAAACGAGGTGAGGTGAAAGAGACGGACGACCTGAGTCACGCCGCTGCCTCCCGGTGATGAGAGCTCCGTGTTGCATTAACAGCTCTGATTAAGAAGCTTTTCATAGAAAACAAAGCGAGAGCAAAAACCTGATCAACACTGAGAATGTTAGCTGTTCAAACGTTTTACACCAACGACAAAATTCAGGCTGAAAGTCTCCAAATTAGCTTTTCTGAGCTATAATCAGTTCTCATGTGACGCCACACATCTGGGTACTTTGTTCCTAACTTATATAAACAATACATCAACTTTATAACACTACAACTATTACTCGATTAGTATGCTACCCACTTCTGAGTAATACAAAGATAAATATCAGTGATATTTACTGTAGTACTACGTGCCCAACTAGCAAAATTAGCTTGGCTAATTTCATCTGCTAGCTCAGATGGACGTCTATGGAAATAAATATGAAAGTAAATATTTACTTACATACTTCTGCAGCATGTCAGAGGATAACAGATTTATTTCACCAGACTGTTTACGGTGACACACAAATTAAAAAGTTACTCAAAGTTATTAAAACCGTAGCAACACAATCGTGTTTTTGTAACCTTGAATCCGTCTAAACAGGTTGGCACATTCTTTCAGTATAGAAACCAGGTTAGGTGGTTTTGTTAAAATATTTTGTATTTTATTACAGTTTTCATAATAAAGAGATTTTTGTTTAAATGTGACAACTCTGTCACTCTGCTAAATAAACCACAAATGCAAAATCCCTGCCACCCCAAAAACACAACAATAAGAAATGAAAGACGGAAACATGAAGCTAAAACTGGAGATATTTTGCTTCGTTTTCAGTTTTTTTAACCAACTAATTTGACTTGGCACTGAATTGCTAAAGTAAACTAAAAACATGGCCTGTACTGATAATAAAAGAAACATTTCTCAAAGCTAAATGAGGCTCAATGAGGTGTTTTCAACTGTTTGGATATCGGCAAAGAAACACAGAAATAAACAACTGAATAAAGTCGTTTTGTTGCTGCATTTTCCTACTGAAACTCTCCCTTAGACTATAAATACTGTACACACTGTAAATATATAAGCTCAATTTGATTGAATATGTGAGTAAACAAAAGCATTCCTCCTCTGCTTAATCACTAAACCGCAAACCCAATAGATAACCAAACCGTCTTTGTGTTGATGAGTCCCTCAAACTAGGATATATTTCGGCCTAATGGCTAAATCCTTCCCATTTGCATCAATCTGCTTTGAAGAGAGATGCAGATGAGCTAACGAGTGCTAATTATGCTCGCCTGCTGTATCTGCTGCTTTGTGTGCATAAATGAGTGCATCTCCATGGGTATTAAACACTGTAAGCAAGTGAGTGTTTGGTGGTGTATAAACAACTAGACAGTAAAGAAAAAGGACGACCTAAAATCTTTTGAATTGATCAATTATTAGCATAGACTTGTGACTTTAGAAAAATGACTTTGGTATTTGAAACTGTTTGGTTTTCAATCATGTTGCTCGAGATATTTGAACTGGAGCAGGATGCTGTGGTTTGGTTTATTTTTTATTAATTTCTCTTATTATGTTTTGGGAGGGAGCAATGTTGAGTAGCAAAGTGTAGTCAGTATCTTCCCTTCAGTAAACGCCACTCAGAGCAAATAAAGTTTGGAGAATCAGTACGAAATTTCTAGTCAAAGTAACAGCTGGTTAGGCTTCATCAACATGGAAACTGGTTTAGGTTTTTCCAGAAAAGTTTTTTGTAGTTTAGACTGGTCGTCCGCACAGATTTATGAAAGAGGATTAAAGCCACTGAAAAACAAAAAATAATTCAGATTTGGGTTTTTTTCTCAGAGTATTGACCTTAATCACAGAGTTTAGACATTGATCTCAGAATCCTGACTTTTTAAAATCTGATTTATGACTTTTTTTTCCTCACAATTCGGACTTATCCTCTGAATTTTCACTTTTTTTTGCAGAATTCTGACATTTTTCCCTCAGAGTTCTGACTCTGATCTCAGAATTTTGAGATTAATGATACAATTCTAAGAAAAAAACTCACAATCTTTCGAAAACAATTTTGAATTTCTGCGTATTTTTTGGGATCAGTTTGTAAATGAATAAATTAACTGAACTCAAAGGGCTGTGTCACAGTTGCTCGTCTGAAATAGAGAAAACAACCCTTTAATAATCAGCAGCTGATTTGGGCGCAGGTATATGACCGTGTGGCTCTTCCAGCCAGCGTAACGTCAGTGACCGGTGTTGCCTCTCTTGGTAAACAACGGCCTGGACTCCGAGACTAAATGCCACTCGACAAGCCGTGGCTCTTCGCTCTCTCTCTCTCTCTCTCTCTCTCTCTGTCTCTGCCGCTCTTTGCTGAAAGCGATGTAATGACACAGAGTCGTGACACAGAAAGCCCAGACATTGTCCACACATTCTGCGACCAAACATCTCCAAGACGTGAAATCACCCGAAAAGATAAATAGCTGTCTGAGTCTGCGGCTTTCTCAGAGCGAGCTGAAGGCAGCGAAAGCCTGCGACCATCAAAACACATCAAGGTTAAGGGAGGATTTTTAGACATACTGGCTCCTTTTAAGGACCGGTGGAAGGGAGCAGGGGAGGCTTTCAGCGCTGAAAAGACTCCTTGCTCGGAGGAATAGCAGACCTGATTTCCTGGATCTCTGAGTGCCACAGCAGAGGAAATGGATGACACTTCTGACATTTCCGACAGTAATACAGTGCAGGCCTCCCATTTCAGACAGCATCACTCAAGGTACGGCTTGCTTCTTGCTGTAATAACGTCTTCGGGGTCTTGCTGTGGAGTTTCAATCTTTCTTGTTACCTGCAGAGGAAAAAACAAAGTCGCAGCTTTATTTCCATGCTGAAGAGGCAGCCGGTTTCCACTTTATTTGTTTTCAGCTGGGAAGGAATCTATATTGCTAACAAGGAAGGAAAATTGGATCAAAACAACTCTGTATTATAATAATGTTATACAATATATTGAAAGGGAAGTGTGAATCCTGGTGTGGATGTATGAATGATCAGGGCTGACATAGAGGAAAAGGAAACAAAAACTTCTGTTTCTGCATGGATACAACAGAAAAGAGGCAGCAAATATTAAAGTGCAGTATTTTCTGTGGCTTACTTTTCATCTATTATTTTAAGCTTTGCACACTGGGCAGCTCTATTCTGGGGTAAACACTTGTCTATTTCTTCTGCTTTTGCTTATATGTTTTTTGTTCTTTTTTTCAAAATATTATTATTTCATTTATCAATGGGGGAAAAAAGCTGCTTAAACCTTGAGTGAAAGCTTAAATAAATGAAATACATAAACAGCGTAGGGGCTCCATTGTGCAAAATTCACATTCTGAATATTTTTTTTCTTCCATTTTAGTCTCAACTACTTCTAAAAAATAACTCAAAGGTGTTTTAAAAAAATACTCAGACATTTTTTTAGTGTCTGGAAAACGACAAAAACCTCCCAATTATTGAGATAAACGTTACCTAGCAACCCCAGTTTGTCACCTAGCAACCCAAGCTGAGCTCCAGCATGTCTGGTCAGCTGGTTTGGTTTTACCGCTCTATGTGCTGTACAATGGCTGCTGGAAAAGACAAGTATTTTGTTGACGTACCATCCAGAAACTGCATTCTCGTTGGTTGTGCTGGAGGCTCTACTTCTGCTTCTCAAAGATGTGCGGTTGGATAATCGCACATCTGTTTGGAGCCATTACTTTCATGTGCGAGAGTAAACGTTGAGTTGGGGCACGTAGCCAGCATCGGCTAATTTGCATAAACGTGACAAAGCTTTAAACAGCTAGTTCTGAAAGGAGCTCAAAATATGCAGAACTAGCTAGGTGAAATCTCATTATTTGAGAATGAGTTTGAGCAAAAAATACAATGAACATGCTTTGTATAGGCCAATAAAATATCCTAACCTGTTCAAGGAGACAATAGGTTAATTTTAAGCTTGTGGAATGACCCTAACTTCACCAGTAATCTTCACAATTCTGCTGATAAAAACTGTCAAATATTAAGTCATAATCAACTCCAGTTCTTTTAAAATTCAACCTTGAAAAAGAATTGAAATGTAAAAGCCCATTTTTACCGCTAATGTGTGTAGTTTATGCATTTTCCGAAAGAAAGGTGAGGCTTAATAGCAGCATTCTGTTTTTTTTTTGTTTTTTTTGCACAAGTCTTTTATGTGTCCACGATCCAGAGCTTGATCACTGGAAGACAGGCCAAACGATCCGAGGAGATTGGACACATACACGCAGACACCTCCGCTCAAACTCTCTGGAGTCACTGGAGAGCCGGGAGGAAGACAGAGGGCCCGGCGATCTGAAGTGAGATGGATGGATGCTCTTGAAGGAATCTCCCTGAACACGACTGCAGGGATTTCATATAATTTGCTACGTGTCTCTGGAAACAAGATGTAAAAATCATGCTTTATTGCCGTCCTTGTGGTACCTTCTGACCCAAACTGAAAGAAAAGGACCTGAGAGTGACCAACCACCCAATGCTAAACAGAACCTCCATTTAACAAGACCTGCCTGACAACAGGTCCAACACACAGTCGGCTACGACAGCTTGCGACTCATACGGCTTAAATTTAATTAGCATCATGGTCATTAAAATGTGTTAATTGCATGCATTGTGGTAATTCTGTGTCAAAGTCAGCAAAGGACGAGGCTCGATGGGAACTGTGGTTTAGTGGCTCTGGTAATGCAGTGTGACCCTCTGTAATTTCAATATGATAATTGGAAGGAGTCCCTCTTCCCCCTTCATGCTCACAGGCCAAAACTTCCCCATTGAGGAAGTAATATAGCTCCCCCTGTTGGTGGGAACTCAAGCTTTGTAGTTACATCTATAGAAGACCTACATTTTAAATCCACTTGATGAGGGATTTAAGTGTTGCACTTAAATACATCACTATGTGGAATGGATCAGAGAATAAAAATGTGCAGAAAAACTCCTGCATTTGAGCCGTTTATCAAAACAATGAAATTATTTTAGATACCATGTACACCTTCAAAAAACGTTGAATGTTACTAAGAATAACTTAAAATGGAATAAAGCTGTGTAATCATTAAACTTACATTTGTAGAATGCCATCATGTTTTCTTTTCACTAGATTTCAACATTAGTAGATATTTGCAACTGTTAAAAATTGCTTTTGCTGTTTCTCCTTTTCTGTCTTATTTAAATTTTTTGTCGTTGTTTTGGTTTCTGCACCTGCTTATTCCTTCATGTATTTGTGTTTACTATCATTATTTTATTTGGTATAATTTTATATTTATTTTCCTCTTCTAAATATTTTTATTTTATGTTTTACATAGTTTCTTTTCGCAGCTTTAAAATATTTTTTTTTACAAAAGACTCTTATAAAAAAGAATCTTGTTAAAAAATTCTTATTTAAAGAATTCTTATTTATTTTGTTTTTAAAAAAAACTAAATAAAAAACTCTTCTCTTCTTAGTCTCACCTGAGGCATTGAAACTGTGGCATCTGCGCCGCCATTTTGGCTCACATGACAGCACCTAGTGCCGTTGCGTTTGCTTGCTAATTAGATGGATATGTAAGTTGGAATTGGCATCAAAAATTGTCAAAATTCTAAGTAAAATAGCTCATATTAGGCTTTACCATATCCTAACTTCATTTTAAAATCGTTTAACTCTATAGCTCCATTACATTAAACTACAAAACGGCTAATTGAAATGAAGGCGGCGCAGACATTGCAGATTACGCAGGGACAGTGAAGGCAGCACCGCCATCACTGCTGCCGGGAGGAAAACATGGCGTCTGTTTTGGTTCGAAGGTTAGCGGCTCTGTCCGGGACTGCTGCGGTGGGAGCTGGGGCTTATGGAGCTCACGGTAAGAAAATAACACTTAAGACATTTTGTAAACTGATTCTATTTAATGTCACATTTACAAAAATCAAGAAGGGCTGCCATTTAATGCCTGCCATTCCAGTCTCCGACCGTAAAACAGACTATTTTATGTTTCCCTTTATTTTAACTGCTCTGATTGTTGGCATTTAAAAAAATCCTTACTCCTATAAATATATGTTAGGGAGATACCCTCTTCGGCTTCTCGAAAATGTACCAATTAGTGGATTATTCGTGTAAATGAAGTTATTTTGTAATCAAGGTAACCCGCCTCCATAGCAGTAGTTCAACTAAAAATGATTCCTGATGTCATTTTAGGCTTCAAAAACAAAGACCCGGATGACTACAGAATGATGGTATGCATATTTATTATCAGTGTTATTGGCTTTACATGTAAGAGATGTTTTAAATGTTTTATTTTAATTTATTCATTTCTCAGCTCTATGAAACTGCCAACAAATACCACTTCTACCACAGCCTGGCCCTGCTGGGTGCTGCACACTGTGGAAAACCTCTTTTGGTGAGTAAAGAGCATTAATGGCGATATAACATTAAGGTTTTATCATAATATTTGTGAGAATGTATTCCTTTACCAATGTGTTGCTTGAAAATGGTCTCAAAACAACAATATTATTGTTTATCGCAATAACTTCTGGGTCAATTTATCGTCCAGAAAAACTTGCTATCCTGACAATGCGGACATTTCTGGGAGGTTTTGATCGTCATTGATTGGAGTTTATTGCGACAAAATTCTTTTGTTAAGAAATGTATAACAGTAAATGCTCACCCCAAAAAGCCTTTAATGACCTTTTATGTAATAAATATAATAGATTATGTGTACGGATTAGAGAACGGGTCTGTTTTCCAGGCTGGTACCATCCTCCTGGCGGGGATGGGGATGTTCTGCGGCCCGCTGTACCACCAGGCTCTGACCGGAGACCCCAGCCTCGGCAAAGTGGCTCCCATGGGCGGCGTGGCCATGATGGTCGGCTGGCTGGCCATGATCCTCTGAGTCGTCTCGAACCTGGACCGCTGAGTTCTGATGTCGCCCGTCCAACGGCCGCCTGCCTCCAGGACGGGGTTGTTGGCAGGAGATAAGGTCGCAAAAAGGATTATCTCTTCTCAGCCGCTGCTGAGGCTCTGACGGCTGCTCTCAGACTGTTTTGCTAAATGAATGAGTGAAGCGTGTTTGAAATGGGTCCCTTCTAACGAGACGTCGGCTCAGCATCAATTACACGTGTTTTTCTGTACCGAGGTCTGCATTATGTTTAAGAAAAATGATCATGTCTTAACCAAAGTAAGAGTTTAAGAATCATAAAATTTTATCTGTCAAGTCAGAGTAACATGATCAGGTTTTCTGTGCATTGATTATTGATGATAATGTGTTGAAAAACACTTGAAATAAATTCTCAGAAAATTATTCTGCCTGAATTTTTTCTTTTGGAATTATTTTTTAGTGACGTTTTTAATTTTAGTCTTAAAAACAAGTATTTGTACATATTTGTTCTTTTATTTTTTGTGAGATGACATCATTTCACAATATAAAATCAAATGTTATGATTAGTCATTCAGTACTTGCACTGCAAAACACAAAGTATCACCAAGTATTTTTGGTCTTGTTTCCAGTGCAAAAATCTTAAGTCTTACTTCAAGTGTACTAACTTACAAGTAACTTTTCAGCAAGAAATAGGAGCTTGTTTTATGTCAGTAATTAATTCATGTTAATGGAAATGTTATAAGCAAAATAATCTGCCAGTGGAACTTATTGTAAGTTAAAATGTCTTTGATATGTTGTAGTGCAAATTGATACAGAAAATAAGTACATGTACATGCAGTCAGTTAATGCCGGTGTGAATTGAACAAGTCATCTGCGTTTGCTGCATGTGTTGCGTTCAGGAAATGGTGTGTTTTTGAGTTCTGCTTCATGCTTTTGATCCACTTAGTGCAGCAGCACAAAAAGAGGTTCATCACCGGTGTCGTCCTCTCAGCAGGGGGCAATGTTTGCGTTGAAAGAGAAATCCGATGAAGCGCTAATTTCCACCCTGACTGCCGACCTGTGAATGGGGCAACGTTTGGAAAACGGCTGGAAGCGTCGAGGTGGGCATATAAACCGAGGATCTGCTCACGGAAAGAGGAGGAAGAGACGCAGAAATAATGAGTTCTTCATCACCACTTAGGAGCTCCTCATTACTGAGTAGCTACTGGGAAAGGTTCTGTTCGGAAGAGGATTAGGGCCACTGGGGAAAAACAGAATTCAGACTTTTATATGTCAATTCTTTTTTCTCAGAATTCTGACATTTGGGATTTAATGTCAACTCTATTTCAGAATTCTATCTTTCTTTTTCTCAGAATTTTGACTTTTTTCCTCTCAGAATTTTGTCTTCTTTCCTCTGAGAATTTGGGCTTTTTATGTCTCAGAAGATTAAAGTCCAAATTCTAAGAAAAAAAAAAGTCAGAACCTCCCGGTGTTCTACCAGTGAAACACAATCACACAGCGGTGACTCACTACTTTTCAATTTATGAGACGTTCGACTCAACATTACAAGATGGCCTTGTGCTGTCAGGTGAATATTTAAAGCTCCCTCATCAAAATTTCAGCTTCTTTTTTTTTTTTTTTTAAATAAAAAAACAAGATACAAGCAATGAATTATAGACCACCCTCACAGAGCAGTGTTGTATTGGGAGGGATTTAACATTCATTACCTGGCTCACACAGTCCTTCGACAGACCAAGCAATGTGTGTTGCACACGGAGGAGAAGCAGAAGTGAAAAGTAGAAGAAGGTAAAGGCAAAGCTCGGCGTTTTGGAACCAAACATCTATGGCAGCTTAATTCAGAAGAAAGCAAATCCTTTCATCGCCTCAATGAAATGTTCTTGTTCCCACTTTATACTGTGACTCTGCAGCGCTTAACAAGACAAAACATTTGAATTACTAATAGAAAATCTTAGGAGGAATGTTTTATTGAAGGCTCTGGTTGAGTAAATTCCCTTGTTGCGTTTATTTCACCCAATATTGTTCAGATAGGAAGGCAGAATCTCCTCATTACTGCATTCTTGGAGAATATTTGGCTTTCTGCTCCAAACCACACAAATATAATTTAGAAACAGGCCTCCTGTGTTTGGACAATAAAATCGACTCAGATAAGCTCGGTTCATTCGCTGAAAATCTAATACAACCATTTTAATCAAATTCTCTGACAACTGCAGTAACCGTCCTGCTCAAGTTTGTTCCTGATTGCTTCTTTGCAGTGTCTGTGGAGCGAGACTTTTCGTCTGAGTTCATTTGAAATCACATTTTATCACAATGATGTTTTTCAATGAATTTATTCAGTCCTTCCTCCAGATAACTACAACAGTTTTCAGAAAAACAAACAAAAAAAACATCCTGAAGTCACACTTTAGGTGATCAACTGCTGCTAGAAAGCTGGAAAAAAATCAACATTTTAGATTGTTTTAGCTTACTGAACCCTGATTCAGTTAACTGGACCTCATACAGGTCCTTATCTATTAACTTAATTATCACCAAACTTTAATCATTCAGTTGAATAGAATAGAATATATTGCTTCATTATAAACAGATTTAAATATTTCAGGCATTAAATTATATTATTTCTCAAACAAAACCGCAAAATTTAGGTTTCTCAGAATACTGGGGTATTACATAAAACCAATAAAGATGATTTTCAATATGGCATAAATTACTGCATCAATGCAACGTGGCATGGAGTGTCCCAAGTATTTGCAGATTTCACCTTTTTTTTCTCTGCTATTTTTATGTCAAATTAACCAAAAAAACAACAACAAAGAATCAGAAGTTAGTTACTATAAATGTTAACCAACATCAATAAACTCTTAAAGGGACAGCTGAAATAGACAAATTTTTACCTAAATTTCTATTGTGTTGCTTTTTTTATAACTTTTAGTTAGCAGTCCGCACTTAAAAAAACATCTGGTTGATCTGGTTGAGGTGAAGATAATATGACGTAACACATATAGTGTTGTTGATGGGTATTATTATGATCAACATTAGTACTGTAGTACATTAGCCTCTGCTAAACATTTTGCTAGGATAGCGTTTTGGCATTAGCAGAACTAACATTTTAGCTAGCAGATCCCACCACTGCAAAAAAAATAGAAAAATAGTTACACCTAGTTTTAAAGCTGCTTTTATGTCACGCTGTAAAACAATAAAATACTTATAGGCCTTTTACTTTCCTATTTATTCTTTAAGACATAAAGCAGGACTCTCTGCAGAGTCTACCCTAAAGGCAAATTGGATGAATCACCCTCCACCTCTGTCTGTGACCAGACATAACAGAAACACTGATACCAACAGCATATATTTTTAATTATACCCAAGGAGACTTCTTCTCCCTCTTTTTCTCCACTAGAATAAATTATTGAGCCTGAAAATGTTTCCCCTTTTAACTTCCTTTCCCCTCTCTTCCATCCGATGGGCTTAAGTTGCATCAGCTTCATCTGTGGGAAGAAAACAGCTCCTGGTTCCATTGATTTCTTAGCCTGGGTCTGTTTTGGTAGAAATACAGAGTAAATCTGTGTGAGAGTAAAGTAATGGTGAGCTTATGGGAGCTGATGGCCTGGCTCTGGATGGATGTGTAAACTCCATCAAAGGAACTGAATGAAACTCTTCGCCCTGGACGCCTGACTCGATTAAATTCCTCCGTCTCATTCACAGGAATCGGGTGGCACCAACACCTTCGCTCAGACACACCCACAGCAATATTTTACACCGCACGCTCCACAATACACACAGAAGAAACACCAAATCCTCCCTGAGAGGCATCAATCAGCCTGTAATGTCTGTTTCCGGCGCCATCTCTGACCTTTCAAAGCCACTGATATGGTGGTCAGCGCTATCAAAGCCTCAGATTATTCCCCACCACCTCTTTTTCTGTTTTCTTCTATAAACTCACTCATCACATTTCGGTGGAGAGCACCGAACGAATGCATCGTTAGATGAACTAAATGGACGATACCACCGGGAGCCGCCACTGTTTCTGTAGTGAAGGCTATCGGCTATCAGCGGTAGCTATCTCCCGTCTGGAAACTGTTATTATCCAGCTAGTGGAAGTTATGCAGACGGAGGAGTAGTGGCTGCGGATACGTTGGGAAAAATGACAAATGACATAAAGTATGTTCTTTGGCCTCGTTTAGCTCTCGGCACATTTGAACCACTAACTCTATCAAGTTATTTGTATTAAACCAAAAGGGAAAATAAATATTGCAAACTTATATATTTTCTTTCTTCAAAAAATGAAATCATTGTAGCTGTCATTACATTGAAGTCGCTGAAAATACTATTGACATAAATAGGGTCAATAAGGTTACATTAAATACTGTAAATAGGGCTGTGAATGCATAAAAGTTACATAAACATTACTTTCCTGAAGTGTTTTCAACTATCACATGTCAAATTACTTTAACACAAAATTCAATTTATGGGGAGACTGTCTCTGAAAAGCTACAGAATCTGTCCAAACATTTTGCCACGACGGCCAATAAGTCATCAAGTTAAAAGTTCTTGGGGGCCACAAAAATAATTTCTTTCTAAATTAAAATAAAAAATAAATAAAATTGTTGTTGCTTTCTTGTTTGTATCTGCTCAGCAATAAACTAAATGTGCAAAATTGTTTTGAACCAAACAAAATAGTCAAGTTTCTGTAATAAATTGGAGATCCGAAACACATAACATGGGCTAAATGATTTCATTCTTTTGTTTTGATTAAAGGATATCACACAGTATTTTCCCCCTATAATCCAATATTTCTTGTACACTCCTGCATGTTTTTTGTCTGTTCAATCTGAGTCTTTTATCGCTCTTCTCTCACTCACTCTGCAGAACAAGAACAGACTTGGAGCTGCAGATTAAAACTCTGGGTAACAACGCCCCAGCATGCCTGCAGTTCCTGTCTGAGCAAACACAGGAATAAGAAAAATACAGAGTGAAGCTGATCTTAGAAATGTGTTGTAGATGCTGGGTTTCAAGAAAACAACAAGTGTTGTTTTTTCCCTGATTGCTTTTGGTAGAAAATAAAAATAGAGGATGAAAGGAGAAGTGGTGAAAGCCTTAGGGCATAGAAAAAAGGAGGAGTAAATTGTAAATTTCCACTAAAAAAACCTCAAAAGTTCAGACTAATCTCAGAAAATTTCCTTTAAAAACCCCAAGGGAATCTCTGAGTTTGAAAAGTCAAAAAATTTACAAGAAACAGAAAGAAAATTTTTTTTGATTAATCTCACAAATTAGACTTATAAAAACAAGAAAATGTCTGAGCCCCAAAAGTTGAAAATTTCAAGAACAAACTGAGAAACTTCCGTTTTAGAAGTCAAAGATTTGTGAGAAAAATGTTCACAAATTTTGAGCTTAATTTCAGAAATTTTCTTGAAAAAACTTGGCGAAAGTAAAAAATATGCATGAAAAAAGCTCAGAAATTGTGCAGATAATCTGGAAATAAACAGGAATTCTCAGAGTCTGAATTGCTGAAAATTTGCAAGAAACAATCTCAGAACTTTTGAGATCAATCTATGAGACGTTCCAGAAAATAGTTGGAACTATCTGAGTTCTAAAAATTGAATAATTTCAACCTTTGAAACTCAGACGTTTCCAAGGTTATTTTCCAGAAAACGTCTGATTAATCTCACATTTTTTTCTCGTAAATTTTCATGTATTGAAAAAACATTCTGAGATTGATCTTAAAATGTTTAGTTTTTTTTCTAGAACACTTATGGCTTTACAGAGTTAGAAATGTACATGTTTTTCTAGAAAATCTGATAATAATAATAATATTTTTAATAATAATAATAATAATAATAATAATAATAATAATAAATGACAGTTTTGGGCAGACATTTACAATTTCGTTTTCTGTCTACACTTTCTTCAGTTACTATTGTATTTGAAACTGTTGAAAAATGTGCATAAGAGTAAAATACCCCATAGTTGTGCTTTAAACAATAAATCAGGCTCAGGAAAAACATAAGAATAATTGTGTGGTATTAGTTGGATTAATGAACAGCCTGTCCTCGGCTGCCCTCAGATAATTCCCACACATTCATCAAATCTCCAGGGCATGGATTCCACTAATTCCAGCAGCATTACCATAATGGGATCTAGTTTCATAGCAGGTGTGACAATCGCTTGTATTTTACATGGCATTTTTCTCAGTTGTTGTAAACATGCTGACGGTTTTGGATCAGCATTCAGGTCCAAATGCGGCAGATGAGGGATTCATCTGTGCTGCAGAGCCATGAAACCTCCCTGTTCCTCCTCCAGCTAAACCTGAACTCTGCTTTTTATCTTCTCCACAGGGACACAGAGCCGTTTTCAGTCATAACTCTGACCCGTGTGTGTGTGTGTGTGTGTGTGTGTGTGTGTGCGCGCGTGTTTTTCTCCGCTCACTCCACTCCATTCCACCACCCATGCTGGCTAATCCCTGGATCCTTTGAGTAGGACCATGATTTGTGGGACGGTGTTGCCAGGGGGAAGGTGGTAGCGGTGGTGGCGCTCAGATCCTGTTGGAAATGACAGCTGAGGAAGGCGGATTGGAGCTCGGGGACCAGAAAAGCAGCAGAGGCAGGAGATAGCGAAGAAAGTGCCGCACTTCGCCGTTTTCAAAGGGTGTGTTTGTGTGTGCTGGAGAGCAGCTTTTAGCCTCTCGGCTAATCATTTGTCATGGATCTGTGTTTGTGTGTGTGTGTGTGTGTGTGTGTGTGTGTGTCGTCTTGAAGCTAAACGAAGCCGAGTGTGCGTGTGGGGATACACGCATCTGTATGTGACCGTGGATGTGTTTGTTTGCTAACATGTCAAATCTGACATGTTAGCTATAGTGCTAATTTGCCAAAGCTAGTTGGCTAATATCCTAAATTAGCTCTTTCTGGGTGCCGCCTGAATGCAACATGTCCAGTTGTGTGTTAGAGACATTGTAGCTATTTTAGCCATCTTGCTACAACAGTTCAAGATCATTTCTTGTATTAAAGGTGTAGGAGGTGTGAACTGTTGGACGGCAGGTAGGCTCATTTTGTCGGCTAATAGCTTAGCAGCTGGCTCGCTAATTGACCCAGTTTCCGGGGGCAGAGGCCGTGTTCGCATTCCATCGCGACACAACTTTGTTTACAACTTTTCTCCCCCGTCCCCTGATTATTTGGTTACACTTTTCAATCACAGTTTCCCATGTCAGACCCAACGCCCTGCTTTAAACTCTGAACATTCATTTAAAAGTTTTGTTTTTGGACCTCGTTTAGCTCTCGGTACATTTAATCCGCTAACTCCGTCAACAGTCGTCTCACGTGCCCAGTCTGCGCTGCAGGGAGAATTCGTGTTTCCATAGCAACGTAAACAAACTACAGTAAACCAGGTTGAAGACGTGTAGATTGTCCGTTTCATTTAAATTACACATTGTGTTAATCCCAGAGGGAAAGCAAATGTTGCTGTGCTGTCACTTTTATATAAATTTCTTCATGGAGTCATCGTACATGTTATGTTATGGTTGTGGGCGGGAACCATCTCCTGTAGCGGTCTGTGTTGCAGTGAATCGGAAGAAACCTCTGACTGAAGACGCTTTGTTGTCAAAATTTTATTAAGAATTCTTAAATAGAGTATTTTTTTAAATTATAGATTTATTAACAGCAAGCCTAAAGAGATGTATGTAAAACTAATTTAATTTGAAATCTTATAACAAATTTTAAATTATGCAAAGTTCATGTTGAGGTGAATTTAAATCATATTAAGTACTATATTACTAACATTCAGCCTTAGTTGTACTTTAGTAATTGTGCTAACTCAAATGTACTTTCTCAGAAAATTTTAATCTTCTAAGATTAAAGTTTTTTTTTGTACAGCGATATCATGTTATGACCCTCTTATGGCTTATATATTCACACGGAAGAAAACTGATTCTCCACAAAGAGGATAATCCACAGTCTAGTGCTGCACCCAAACATATTCACAGAAAGTTTAGGAGGAAAAAAAGTAGTAGAAAATGTTACACAAGCAAAAGTGAAACCTGCATAATTGTGTAATAAATGCCTGAATACTCAAAAATTGATTTTAGTTTGACCTGTTTATATTGCCTTGAAACTTTCACAAAATGCTATTTCAACTCTTAGTTGCTCTTTCCCTGTTTTTCATATAAAAATGTATTAATGTTAAAAAAAAAAAAACTAGAGTTTGCCCAGTACTATAACCTCAAATACCGGGAACCCAGACTCACTGATACTGTCATTCACAGTTAAAATGCCTAAACATTGAGAATACAATTAAAATTCAGGCTCAAACTAGAACCATTGTGATTAAGCCAAACCACAAGTCTGCAAAAATCTTCCTTTCTATTAAAAAATGAACTATAATAGTCGGTCATATGTCAAAATAATCGCAACATTATTTTTTAACACATTGTGATTACAAGGTTGAGTTGTTCAAAGAAACAGAGCCTTAACTCGTATAAATATCACAAAACTTTGTTTCTATGTTCATTTTTCTTTTGGTTTAAGGTGTTATGATGCTCTATTCTTCTGCACAAACAGCCCTGAGAGTCTCATGATTAACACCAGGCAGCACATAACAAATCAAAAGAATAAAAGCTCTTTATTTAGATGGCGGGAAATTCATTGTGTTATTTTGGTACATAGAAATTCTCAGAAACTGTAACTATTAATGCAGAGTCAAAACCCTTCTTTTAATCACTTATCCAAAAATGTCTAGACAAAATGAAATTACACAACCATTTTGTGTCATATCGGCTCATTTCTCTTGGTAGTTGAGTGTTTTTGATGAATTAAAGCAAAATGATCAGCAAGCTTATAATACTTAATTCAAATTAACAAATATTTGTTAGTTTAAAAAATAATAAATGAAAACTATAATTTTTATTAAAATAAATAAAAACTGTAATTTATTTTGGGAAACTGTTTTTTTCTGCCATCCTCAGGGTTGCTGAGATGGAGTCGCTGATGAACGCGGTGACGCCACGCTCGCCGGCCCCCGTTAAGAAGCTGTCCGAGGTGGACTTCCGCTCAGGGGCCACGCTGGAGCAGCTGTCGGCCCAGGTGTCGGAGCTGGTGCTGCTGGAGCAGGGGGAGTTTGGAGACCAGACTGCCTTAGAGGTCCACACCGCCAAGGACTTCATATTCAACATGCTCGGTAAAAAAAACATTGAGTTTATTTCTCTTATGCAACTTTTACACATTTGTTGAAAGTGTCACCTTGTCGTGGCGTTATGGATGAGGCTAATAATCTGCCTTCTGGAAACAACCAATCAGAGGCAGGAGGTGGGTCTTAGTGCTGTCAATCATGCCATAAGCATGCCATACACTAAACATGTATCAGCGCATTCACGAAGTTGATGGATAGCGCTAAGACCCGCCTCCTGGCTCTGATTGGTTGTTTCTGGTGCATTTCTTCAGATGACAATAGGGAGGATGTGGAGGAGATCGATCTTTTCACAGATTATCATACCAAACTGTCACAATAAATATGTAAAATATGTTCAATAAGTATTGAACATATTTACTGTAAATAAATATACAGTACTGTAATAATACAGTACTGTAAATATACAACACTGTAAATCAGATTTACAGTGTTGCATTTATTTTCCAGGTTTTTAGGAATTTGTTTTGGTTTACTGTGGTGTCGCTGGACAAATAGAGAGCTTTGCTGCTCCGCTTTTTCTAGGATCATTTGAAACGTGTTGCAGAAAGTTGACAAAGTGATTGTCAAAGTCGATACGGTAAAAGGAAACAAATGATCCTTTCTGGCCCATTATCCATTCAATGTCGGAGTGTCTATATCTGAGATAAACACACCTGGATAAGTTGTGTTGTAAAAGGTTAAACACAGTAACCTTCATATATAGAATGTGGCGATTTGCAAAGTTCACATTTCTTGATTCTGAATGAATCTACTCTGCAAACTTTGCAGAAAACCAATGGCTAGTTTTTGCTTTTTGTTGCAAGTTTAAAACAAAAGATGACATATGAAAGTCTGTCCAACAGGTGGCACTGTTTCTCCTTTCTGTCTTCTAACGCTCATCTTCCTGGCCTCTCTTGTGTGCATTGATATAAAGCAGTTAAACATGAAGAGACGACTTGTTTAGAAGCCGTTTGTCATGCTCAGTGTTTCCGTATCTTATTAGCCGGTTTTCCTCTGCAGTTTGCTGGTTGATGGATCGCTCTTCTTCTCTCTTCCTCGCCTCACCCAGTGAGAAACGGCACATATCAAACTGTGATACAGCCTTTCCTTTCTCATCTTCTTGCCACCGCATGCAGACGCACATCACTCCCTTCCCCCCGCAGGAGTCTCTTTGCTGCTCCCGTCGTTTTCTTGAACATCTCCTGACGGCTCCTTTTGGTGTTCGAGGCGGCTCAATCACCAGCGGCTCACCAGTGCGAAGGAGGGAACAAATAAAAGTTTGACACTTTGAACAGTTGGAAAGTTTGCGTTTAGATTCTGGGATTGTAAAGCCGAACGTGCAGCGGCTTCGATGAAAGGAAGCAGATATCGTCCTGATCTGGGGGAGTGGTATTTCAGCGCGCTGGGCTGCTCTTTTCTAAAGTTGGAGCTGCAGATGGATTCTCACTTGGGCTGTCAAGGAAAAGGCAGGAGAGGAGATTAAACTCGCAAACAGACATGGTGGTTTTCCTCACAGCCTGACAGATTCTCATGCTCTTATATACCTCATGTTTGGGTAAACAATTTGGTTTGCCTTCTGGGGGGCTACTGTATAAATCTTTTAAGATGATAAAGAAGAAGAAACGGATCCCCACTGGTGGAAGAACAAGGAGGAGTTCAGAGGTCATCCTCTCTCTGAGCTAAGGGAAGACTCCCGCTTTCGATCAAAGCTTTAGAAGTCATGAACGTCTTTCTGTTTGGGTTTAGAAATGGACAGTTGTATCAAAAAACAAATTAAAAGCCTGAGCTGCACTGGAAGGAGAACCAGATATGTCCAGAGGGATTTCCTCTTTTTTTTGATTTTAATTGTTTTTTTTTATCCCAGTGAGGCAACATCACAGGTTGAAATGTTATTAGTTGTGAAGAAGGTGAATTAAAGATAACAAATTCAGAAAACTAAAAAGCATAGGCCAGACTTTAATGTGTTAATTCTGTTTAATTAATTGCATTTAGTGCATATTTGTTTTTACATACAAAAGTTCTGAGTGGAACCTTTGTTCGTGTTTCTGGTACGCCCATAAATCTGACGCACCAGGTCCACAAACGACGACGGACGATGAAGACGCTTTTCTTGCTTTAAAACCTAAATAAAAGATTAAAAACAATAAATATACTTATTGTTCTGGAACTCGTATGTCTTTTTATTCAGTAATGTAACAGCAAAATGTTGCTTATTTTATAGATATGTGGTTTTTATTCTAAGTGGAATAAATTAATTACAAATCCAGGAATGAAGTCAATTAAAATTTTACATTTTTGTCCCATCACACACACACACACACACACACACACACACACACACACACACACACACACACACACACACACACACACACACACACACACACACACACACACACACACACACACACACATGCACACAAAAACGCAGAAAGCAAATAAATAACTGAACTCTTCTGCTCAGCTTGTGCAGTTCTCTGCAGACCCCACACATCCTGGACACAAACTGTTTAGCCTTTACGTTCCAGGTTGGCTTCCACAGAAACAGTTTTAGCATATTTGTACTGCCACAACTTGTAGTTTGTTTTTTTTCTTGTATGTGTTATAATGCTTGTACATACACATACATTTACACACAGTTTCATTTTGTCCTTTGGTTGTTCACATAATGTTGGCCAAAAAAGCTGATTTGGATTCTGAACCAGCCCAAAATGGCAATTAAAAAGGAAATCTTACATTTTTAATTTATTGTATTTACTCCAAATCAATTTGAACCTTGATTTAAATCGTTAAAAGACGATAATTATGATGAGTGGATGTCTATTAGGGATTCTAATTCTGGGAAAATGACCCAACAGCTGCTGAATATTTCTGCTAAAACCCTTCACCTCATTTAAAGGAAAAAAGTAATTTTTTATTCCAGATTTTCTCCCTTCACGGAGGCATCTTTCTGATCCAGATGTTCTGGGTCTCAGGCGTCGAGGGGCCAGGCGCCAGAAACCAACCTCTGCTTCATTATCGCACGCTCAACTAGCCCTCCGTTAGCGCCGTTTCCGATTTGGGAGCACATCTTTGCTTGGCAGCTGGGACAAGAAGACGAATCAAAACCCTCATTTGATCAGCCACTCTTTGTCTGTGCAACAATTTTCATCAGCTCAGACGCGAAGCCCAATTCGAGCCAACGCCGTTGTTCGGCTGACAGCAGCGTTGAGGTTTTACGGTTGGGAAAACCGGCATGTCAGCGAATATCCCAGCAGATGCTGATGAATTCGCAGCCTCCTGCTGCAGATCACACAGCTGTCTCTGATTGAAACGGCGAGCAGCGTCTTCGTGGCTCAAGGCGGAAGATGTCACATCTGATCCGTCGTTTAAGGAGTCTTCTCCGCTCCTAATTGAACATGACTGGGGTTTTGACACTGCATGACATCGTTTGACAGAGTCTTCAATTAGGTGATTAAGGGTTTAAAATCTCCAAGTGTTCCTGAGGCAGCGAGTGAAACGATTAGCCGCTATCAGAGGATGGCGGGATGGTCTGACCTTTTGTCTGCTTTGTTCATGAAAAATCCTCTTCTGTACCTGAGATAGCTGGAAAATCTAGTTTGGGTCGTCTTCAGATTGACTCAAAAACTGTTGATTTTCTCTGTTTGAACGTTTTCCAAAAAGTTGTTGGTTTTACAACTGGGAAAAGCTGATTAGGAAATCCAGAGAAGTTGAAGATGAGGTTTAATGGATGAACTCTGAGGTAGACCAAAAACACAAACTCTGGTCCACCTAATCCAGTGTCTCCGTTTGGTTGATGTGAACTCTGGTGTGGCTTGAATACCAAACTCCAAAAGCAGGAAATAGACTACAGCGCAAGGAATTCTGGGTAAAAACAACTGAAGACAAACAAGCTAATGCAGTGCTAGTGAGAGAAATTATACATTATCTTTTAACACAGAGAAAAGAGAAATCCTACAACCACTAAAACCTGACACTACTCCATTTACATGTCGTTTCCTTCAATGGTTCTTGGTGCAGCGCCCCCACAGGTGAGGAGGGGAACAGGTTTTTCAAAGGGTTAGGATTTTTTTTGACAGAACAGTGTGAAAGCAAAATGCAGCAGGTGAAAATGTAACAAATGCAACTTTTTTCCCTAGTTCGACCGGGTTCACCTTATTCAGGGTTTCCTCCAGTGTACTTTAAGCCTGGCAGGCCACCAGGCTTAATTTGCCCCCCCACCAGGCTAAGTGTCATTAATTAACTTTAAATTTTTTATTATTTTATACACCAGTAACAATGACAGTAAAGAAGGGGGTTAAGCTAGGTTTAGCATTGAACTGGGTTTGAGGGGTCCGTTGGCTTCACATGATTTTATTTCCAAATTATGATGCCAGCTGGTTCACCTCCAGATTTTGTGACTTTTAACATTTTTTTTAACACAAAAACACAGTTATGCTGTTAGAATGTACTGATAATCAATGAGAAACCAGTCTTTAGTCAGAGGCTTTTTGAGAGTCAATGCAACACTGACTGCTACTGGATATACTTCCTGTCCACTGAATTACTTGGTTGATGAGAGACGACAGTATTTAATTTCTTTTTTAAGAGAAATAATTCAGCTTACTTCCAGTTGAGACGTCTCAAACTCTTTGTGTTTCTGTTCTTCCATGTGACATCTGTGTCGCTTGTCTTAACATCCAGTTTGTTATATTTATGTAGAAAATATTAAAAGTAGCCAATTGAGACCTGGAGAACAGCTACCGTCTGCAAAACAGATTCAATTAAAGAAGTCAGGGCCAAGAGAGCTGCTGTAAAAATCTCAAGCCGCTGTGGTTTTTCTCCACTTCGCTGATAATTCACTGTCATTTAGCGACGGGTAAAACGGCGGTATTACCGTGATCAAAGCAGCAAAGAGGAACCAAAATGACACCGACGGCTTCCTCTCTGCAGGTGGTTCAGACACACCGAGTCTGTCATTTCTCATTCCGATCTCACTTACACACACACGCACACACGCACACACACACACACACACACACACACACACACACACACACACACACACACACACACACACACTGAGCAGGCCTTTTAGCATTAAAGCATCTGTTTCTGAGCTAATCTGCTGCCGTAGTGTGAAATCATAAACAGTGAGGTGACAGAAGCTGATCAGCCTGAATCAGACTGGAGATGGTTGAACTCAAGTCTGGAGGTTTATGTTGCATATTTTTGTTTAACCCGGTGTTCAGCATTCAAGAGCCAATGTTGTAGCTATTAATGTTGAGTTTTCATAAATCATAAGTTCCGTCGATTTTGTTTTTTCTTCAGGCCGTTAAAATGTACTTAAGTTAGTCTGAAACTAAAATCTGTCATTTTAATTTGTTGTGATTACTTTGGAAACTTTTAGATGCTCACATGAATTCAGGGTTGTTCAAACTGCGGCCCAGGGGCCAATTTTGGCCTTCAGAATGACTCCTGGTGGCCCTTGATCGCAGGTCATGTCGTTGAGGCAGATTTTTAAAGAATAAAGAATCTGCATTATACTGGACGAACACAAAGTATTCATCCAGTATTTCTACTTTTAACTTAATTTATTAGTAATGGGGACAAAAACATTCTGATTCTTTGACTAAAATGCCGTTTTGGGCAACTTGTCAAAGTAAAGCAAGAGCAGCCATATTCTATCCTTGTTGTTAAAAAGACAAAAAAATTCATAACCAGATGAAAACTTCAGCATATGCTGTGGTGTTTCTTTTTTCTGGCAAAACTGCAGGACCGTTTTCTGGTTTTAAATCTAGAACTTACACATCCCGTCTGCAGAAGTTGGGCTGGAAGTCGATAATCAATAATCATTAGTTGCAGTCTAGGTCTAAAGAGTTTAATGGAAATAGAGAATTTCCCTCTTCAAACAACAAATATTAAAGAAATGCTTAGTTTTTAGTTAAAGTATGTATGTTTAGAGTAATAACTGTCTTTGCTTCTCACTCTGAGGTAAATCACGCAGGTTTCTTAGCGATCGCTCCCTGCTGGATGCTTGGTAGTTAAACGGAGGCTGTAAAAATGACTGCTGTAATGTGAGTTTAAATTCACAGCAGTTCAGCGTAACTTATGATTATAAATTACTTAAATTCTGCCTGGGTTTCCCTCTGATGGGAGACGAAATGACTCTTTGGGGCCGGGAAAGCGTCCTCTCCTGGAGACGTGCATCGGTTACAGGATTAGGGTTAATCCGTGGCTGTGAAACCAGCCGGGACCGGCTCCATTTTCCACATTCAGACAGCGCTGGGAGTGTGTGTGTGTGTGTGTGTGTGTGTGTGTGTGTGTGTGTGTGTGTGTGTGTGTGTGTGTGTGTGTGTGTGTGTGTGTGTGTGTGTGTGTGTGTGTGTGGGTTTGTGCTGGTTTGTCCTGCTGACCTGTTTAACAGTTTTCAATTAAAAAATTACATTTTCTTTTTTATTATGTTTTGGAAGAACTTCAAACTTATAGCAGAAAGTGTGGCGCTTGCTAATTGATATGGTTTTTTTAATTTTCGCTCAACTCAAATTGAAGCTCTTTTCTTGGCTATTTGACCCAATTTATTAAAGGTTGATTAAAGCAAATAAATCTGAGCAGACTCTGCTGAGCTGTTATTTAATGTCCACTCTTCCTCTTTAGCTTTCATCCACCCTTTTTCTTCTTAACTCCTTTTAAATGTTGCAAATTAATGTGAAAATCTGGAAACTTCACTTTATCTCTGTCATCGGTGTAAAAAAAAAAAAAAGCATCACATCTGCTCTGCATTGCTGCTGTAGTTAAATCTGGTGTGCAGTTTTATCCTAACTTTACAAATTAAAGTTTAGGAATAGATAGAAATATTCCTAAACTGTAGAAACTCATTAAACTGAATGAGTTTAAACACCCGGGAGCTGAACAAAATAAAGAGCAAAACCAGTGAATGTAGACTGACTTCATTTTTCCTCATCACTGAATCTATTGCTCTCTTTAAAGTAATTGGAAACCAGAAAATTTCTAATTATGAGAAGGTCAAAGGTTGATGGTTGGAGGCCTGTCAATGGTAAAATAACCAAAAACGCCTGAAACTAAATTCATTCAGCTGCTGTTCTTCATCCCTCAGACTAAAGACAAAAGGTTGGTCTCTTTGTCAAGATCTCAATCTAAAGTCTTTGCTGTTTTTATCTGTAACTGGTATGTATGAAAAATCAACCAGGTTTTTCAAAGTGTAATTTCATCCGATGTTGAACATTACTTATGTTTTCATTGAAGTTTTAAACTAGCATTACAAAGTATTTTTGGTTTGGTTTCCCATGTAAATATCTCAGTACACCGGAAACGAGACAAAACTAATTTAGACGCAACTTTTCGAACCTTCTTTTAAGATTGATTAAAAAAGAACTAATTATAAGTGAAAGAATTGGCCAGTGAAAAAAGATATTTTAACTTATTTTATGGGGGAAATGTCTGTTCTACCAGCAGATTATTTCACTTATAACTAGTTATTCTTTTAATCAATTTAAAGGATTATTGACTTAAGACCAGCCCCTATATCTTACTGAAAAGTTACTTGTAAGTTAGTTTTGTCTTATTTCAAGTGTTCAAAAAACTAAATCAAAAATACTTGGTAAGATTTTGTGTTTTGCGATTTGGAGATTTTGATTTATTTTGGGCGTTTCATGGCTCTGGTAAGGCACAGACCTGTAAGTGGAGGGTTGACTTATTTGATAGATGTGTTTCCATTTTTCCCTGGAAAAGCTAAAAACCGCCTCTACTGGGCGTAAAAAGTTCAGGAAGTTAATTTAAATGTTGCGGTTTGCATCAACCTTTTCTAACGCGCTGCATAAAATCAATAGAAACCCGGATAAAGTCCGACACAAGCCGCGTTTCCTTTGACCATAAAATTATGCAAATTGGAATTAAACAAATATATTTGCTCAATGGAAAAAAAAACGCGCATCTTTCTATTAGGAAGTTTTTACGCAAGGATGAGTTGGTTTTTCATCCGTATCAAAGCGAAATAAAAACACTTTTTTTTTTACGCATTACGCCATTTTGTGATCAGTATTTGTAGCCACTGACCTCCTTGGATAAAAAGCACTATAATATGAACATAGCGTTGGTATGAGGAGAATTAAATATTCTCTAAGTTTGTTTAGAAGCAGCAGATCGTCAGCTTTGATTAGAGTTTAAAAGTTCTCGCTGGGTTTGAAATCAGTTGCGTAATAAACACCAGAGGCTGTTCGTTCACCGCTGGGATCATGCAGTTCAACTTTCAGAAGATGTTTTTCTTTCTTAAAACACCTCTAAAGCTCTCCGGCTGTTTTTATTCAAAGAAGCAGAGAAGACAATGCCCCCGCTCATTAATTCTTATTTCTCATGCTCAGATGTTAGTTTAAAACTAGAACCACTTTCACTCGACGCTCAACAGTGTTTGATGTTTGTCTTAGAAACAGAATAAAATCTGACTCTGTGTTGATGAAAACAGCTGCTGTTTCTGCAAAGAGAGAAACAGGAAGCTGTGGTTTAGACTCCTGTAGGAGTTTATTCTCAGTCTCTGGATGTTCCTCCATTTTTATTTTGCTCTATTTGCGTTTACCTTTAGTGACATGCGGTCAGGTGAGGCCATCCAAACAAGTTAATCGATGCATTAGAAGTGAAATGGATCCTAACAAGAGAATCCAAAAATTGCCCCAAGTTCAAAGCCCTCAGGGGCCAAAATTACATTTTATCTCCATTAATAAAATTGTGAATTCTTCCTTTTTTACATCCACAACAATAAATTAAGATACTAATATTTTAATGAAACAAACTTTAGTATGACGTTAGCCTTGATCTTTACAGTTACTTAACTTTTTGTGCCATTTTTTTGTTGGTATATAAAATGTTTTGGTTCTGGGGGTGTCCAAACTTTTTGCATCAAAGACCAAAATCACCAACTTGAAATTCCTCAGGAGTCAAAATGATCTTTTACTCTCCAACTGAGACACAAAACTGGTATTATTGTTTTTCCTCATTTAGCTGAACAACAATAAACTAAACAGCATTTGAATTAAACCATCATTTATATGACATTTGCTTTAGTTTTTACAGTTATTTAACTTTTTGGGCCAATTATTGATCTTTTTTGTTGGTTAATAAAATATTTCGGTTCATTTCCTGCAACAAAAACAAACCTTTCCTGTGTTTAGCCAAATGACACGACTTTCCATGAAATTAAAACATATTTTCTGTTGAAGAAGATTTGATTTATCCTTTACTATCTTCAAAACACAATCCTTTAGTAAGCTAGCTGCAGCGTCGCACTCTAAGCTAAAGTCACGGCACATTAACGGTTGTTTACATGCTGCACCTCGTGGACCGCAGTTTGAGAAAGATTGTTCTAAATCCCCTCTGGCTGATAAACATCCTTCTCACCGTCTCTCCCCTGCGTCGTCTGCGCTTCACCTTCGACCTGAAGCAGGTGTCTGTCGCCTGTGGTCCACTTCTCCGTCACATCAGGCTTTCTTCTCGTTCTCTCTTTTTAAATGGGCAGAGATAATTTACTCCAGGGAGGTTCCCACAATCCCAGAGCCCGAAAAGTACACAACACAGCTAAGTAGTCATGGAGGGATTTGGAGACTTGAGTTTCTCTGATAAAGTTTTCAGAATGAAGGAAAGAATGGTTTCGGACTCCAGGGAGTTCTGGTTCTGGCAGGATTTAAGAAGCAACAGGAAAATGATGCATCTTCCAGATGCTTGACGTCCCGCTGTGTGAGGTTTACTGGAACGAGCTGCTCTGACGGCGATACATTATTCATAACTATGTTTTTGTGAAACCTCAAACTTTTTATCTCTGCCAGAAAATGAAGCTTTTATCAGTACAGGAGCCCAGAACGGACAAACAATGGGCATGACTGTTTTATTGCCATCATTGGTTCATGTGTAAGCCCCGGGTATCGCTGTTAGTTGCAGTCTACAACTTGACCAGCAGATGTCACTAAAGACTAATAAGAAAAGCTCCTTTTAGTTGAGCCTTAAGCAGCTTAAAGTTGGAAAAGAAAATTAGCCAAACTAAACCAGCTATACTCATTTGTTAACAGGGAAAGCAGCTGCTGGTCAGGGAGCGGTCCAGCCAGATCTGTGTGACCTATGACCTTTGGTGAAGCTATTCTCCTCTGCCTCTTCTCTTAACTGTTTCTCTCCCCTCTAACCCTGCCAGGTTTGGTCCAGAAGGTGGACCAGCGCCTCCCGGTGGCCAACGAGTACCTGCTGCTGTCCGGCGGCGCCCGGGAAGGCGTCCTGGACCTGAACCCGGAGGACCTGGGCGAGTACGCCAAGGGGGCCGACTTCGACCTGGACTTCACCCTGCTGGTTCCCGCCCTGAAGCTGCACGACCGCAACCAGCCCGTGACCTTGGACATGAGGCGCTCGCCGCCGTGCCACTCCTGGCTCAGCCTGCGCCTCTGCGACTCCAACGTCCTGTCGCGCTGGAGCGTCTGCTGCCAGGAGGAGAGCGGGCTCCCCGCCGAGGAAGACGAGGAGGAGGAGGAGGAGATGGGTGAGAGAGAGAGCGTGTAAGACGAGCGACTGGAAGGAATAAACAAAGATGAAAGCGTTGCTGCAGATTGGATTGAGCGCATGTTTTCTTTCTGATGCACGATGCTGTGATGCAATTTCAGCCGACAGCCCGCAGCAGACGGGCCGTTTTTCACAATAAAAGCCCTCAGAAAGGTTCTGAGTTCAACTCATGAAGCAGAACTAAGCAGTGGAAAAGTGCAAGATAACGCAGCGGTTTGCAGATTACTCCAGAAAATCAATCTGCCGCACGCTGGTGAGGGCGAAGGGGGGGAGTAATGACATTTATTGATATGAATCTGTTTAAGTTTTAGCAGTTTGGGACGAAGCGTCAGCTGGATTTTCTGGATATGTAATAACATTTCCCACCAGATTTCGGGGAGCTGTAATTGTCGAGGCAGGGGAGCTGATCAAATCAGGCTCAATGACACAAAGTGTCGCACCAAATGTGTCCCTGAAGGATGAAAACATCCACCTGGGTCGATGGTTCCTAGTGGAATAATTAGATTTTGACACCTTTCTCTCCAAAGTGTTCACACCCCCAGAACCAACACATCCTGTCGTGGTGCAAGAACAAACTTTGATGCTCTTTATGACATTTATTTGACAAACACAAAGTAGTGCTGATTGTTAATTGTTAAATAGAAGAAAAATAACACAGGGTTAGTGAAATCTGTCAGCTTTGGGTAATTGATTCATTAGAGTTCAGCACATCATCCCAGAGCCAAAACTTTTATGTAAAATAAACTTTTTTGAGCTGAGTTTCAGTTTTGTCTTCTGATTTTGCTTCATGTCACTTTATAGTAGACATGAGCAGTTAAAAACAACAGTTTATGGCAATAATTTGGCTAAAAGGCTTAAAAACGGCGTCCATCTTGAAACTGTCATTCTGAAATCAACTTTTCGAGCTTCACATTATGTTACAATGTGAATCAGACCTGAAGTGCTGCTTTGATGCTTTCATGAATGTTTGAGAAACCCTTTAATCACCAGGGTACCCATTCAGCTGTCCAAAACGTCCGGTTGGGCCTAGCCCCGCCTACTGGGAGCAGCTCCTCCCGACTCGGTTCCTTCAGACTAGCCAGTAGCAATTAGCAAACACCTCCTGAGCTCATTGTAGGAGCTGCTTCAGTGAAACGCTGGTAAACATGCAGTTAAAGGGTTCATAGAGGAGCCATGTTGTGATGATTTTCTGAAGGCGGAGTTTCAGAAAGAGCAGGAGCTTCTTAAAGAGACAGCGCCCCAATTTTAATTTGCTATATTACTAAGAAAAATGTATTTTAAGTCATATTCGATACATGCAGCATTTACTTGATTATGCTATAAAACAGCACGATGTGACTGGAAAGCACAACAATATCCTGTTAATTAGTTTATGGGAAATATGAACATTTTTATGCTCGTCTCCTCACTGAAAGGTTTTCCGGCTACTTGCTGCTCTGCTGTGCAGGTAAAGGCTCCATCCCGTCGCTGGGCTCCCCTCAGTCCCTGGACGGCTGCTACTTCTCGCCCAGTCTGGTGGCGGACTGGTTCTGGGGGGTGGTGAGCGAGGCTGTGGAGGAGCTGAGGCGCAGCCCGCAGAGAGGCATCCCGACCCCGGAGCGGCTGGAGAGGAACGGACCCCTGACCACCATCATCCTCCAGGTACAGCTGCTGCTTCCTACACTGAAAATATCCTTAAATAAAATAGAAAATGGGACACTTTTGTTCTGAGGCAGTTTATCTAAATTATATTTCACTATTTAGCGCCATCTGCACAGGCCAGATAATTATTTGTGTTGGCAACACTTAATTTACTTTTTAATTTTAAAAGTTAAAGTTACTTCTCATCTGTTTTCTTTTTTCGCTAAACTAAAAACTTGACACTAAATTTATTTAAATAAGTTTATTTATCATTTTCTCTTTGATGTGCATCTTTTACTATCTTAATTACACTGCAAAAAAAAAAGAAAAGAAAATTAACAAATATTTTTGGTCAAGTTTCTGGTTCATCTTGACGCAATTAAAAAAAAGACAAGACTTACTTAGAAGTGACTTTTTAAAAAGATCTAACAGCTTGTTTTAAGTCAGTAATTTCTTCTAATTGATGGAAAAACTTCTAGTTCTATTGGCAGATTATTTAACTCATTGTTTAACTTACTTTTTCTGCAATTTTTACAAATTATTGACTTAAAACAAACTCCTGTAACTTCCTGAAAAGTTATACTAAAATATTTGCTCCAGGAACTAGACCAATATTACTTGGTGAGATTTTGTGTTTTTGCAGTGTAAGTACATTTTACTCAAAAACATTATTTGAAAGCAAACATTCATAACGTCGTCCTCTGAGTCTGATTCTGGTTTCTCTCTGCTGGTCACTTATTTCTTGTGCAAATTGTTTTCTGTTGTTGATGTTTTTTTCTTTATTTTAATCAAACCATCTGTCCTTTGACCATTTTGCTTTTTTCTGCTTGTCTGAAAACAAAGGATGAAATTTATCTATTGTTCTTATTCCAACACATTTGATTTATGCTGACTGTCCAAAACAAATTAATTAAAACATAAACTGCAGAACGGAACTTTTTTTTTTTTTTATTTGATCACTTGATTCCAACAGTTCTGTGTGGGCGTTACCAGGGCGATGAAAGCACATGCGTCTGTGTGTGTGTGTGTGTGTGTGTGTGTGTGTGTGTGTGTGTGTGTGTGTGTGTGTGTGTGTGTGTGTGTGTGTGTGTGTGTGTCCTTCCTGCAGGCGGGCTCCAGCAGGGTTCTGTACGACCTGCTGCCGGTGGTGTCGTTCCGGGGCTGGCCGGCTGTGGCCCAGGGCTGGCTGACGGCCAACCACTTCTGGGACGGGAAGATCACGGAGGAGGAGGCCATCTCCGGGTTCTACCTGCTGCCCTGCTGCTCCCCGCTGGGCGGCCGGCCCGACCGCGAGTGGAGGCTGGCCTTCTCCCGCAGCGAGGTCAGGAGACGCCCACGCCGTGTTTCTCACACCAGATCCATCGATGTTTAGATCACGGCGCTCGAGGTCGGGAACGTGGTTGTTTCTGCTCCTCGAAGGTGCAATCTAACGTTTGGTTAAATATGGAAAACATATTTACAGACTGAAGTAAAACCAGATAAAACTTCAATTATAAAAAGTACTTTTTTATATTACCACAACACATTATTAATATAAATGATATTAAATAACAGTGAACTGAAACGGTTGTTTTGTCTGTAATGTTTGGTGATGGAAAGGCTGGAAACTAACCTTGAAAAGTTCTTGAATTTTGCTGAGGGAAACTTGTGCGAGTCCTGACTTTAACCCGGCTCCTGCGTGGTTCTGGTCCAGGTCCAGCTCAAGAAGTGCATCCCGTTCCCGATGGCGCAGGCCTTCCAGGCGGCCAAGGCGGTTCTGTCCCGCATCCTGGCCCGGCCTCGATCCGGCCTCAGCCTCTACCACCTGCGCACCCTCCTGTTCTGGGCCTGCGACCGGCTCCCGTCCGCCTACCTGTCCTGCCCCGAGCCCGACGCCCCCGGCCGCCTCCTCCTGGGTCTGCTGGACGACCTGGCGCACTGCATCCTGGGTAAGAACTGCCCCAACTACTTCCTGCCACAGTGCAACATGCTGGAGCACCTGAGCGACGGCCAGGCACTGCTGGTAGCCAGGAAGCTGGCCCACGTGCGTTCGGACCCCAGCGAACACCTGCGGGCCGCCCTGGACCAGGCGCGGCAGGCGGGCCAGCTGAAGAAGGAGCTGTCGGGCGGCGCCGCCAACGGACACGGTTCGCCGGGACTCCACCCGGCCAACGGCATCATCTCGCCGTCGGAGGACAAGCTGGCGCAGCGGCTGCAGCAGCTGGTGACGGAGAACCCCGGGAAGTCCATCTCGGTCTTCCTGAACCCCGACGACGTGTCGCGGCCGCACTTCCGCATCGACGACAAGTTCTACTGAGAGTCTGGAACCGGACCCTGCTGCTGCGTTAAGGCAGTATGTCACTTTTATACAAACATTTGTTAAAACCGTCATCATGTTGTGACAGTTTCTGAGACAAATAGTCAAGATTGTTTCAGTGCAAACAAGAAACAACCAATCAGAGCCCGGAGGCGGGTCTTAGTGCTGTCAATCATCCTCGTGTCCACTCTCTGCTACAATACAGCCCATCGTGAATGTTAAAGCTAGAATTATGATGTCACTCTAAACAAAACTGAAGAGAAAAAGGAACAGAAATTATTCACATTGTTTTAATTATGTGATTTATTTCAACAAGTCCATCGATGACGGCAGATAAACGGTTTTCCTGAGTTGTTTTTCCGCCATTCGCACATTTTGGAGCGCATTCATGAGGATGATTGATTGACAGCGCTAAGGCCCTCCTCCTGGCTCTGATTGGCTGTTTTTGTTCTTGAGCATTTCTTCAAATTATTGGTCTCACAGGACAGTGACAGTTTTAACAAATATGTAAAAAAAATTTAAATAAAAGTTACACACTCCAACTTTAAGTCTTAAAACCAAAACAAAAACATTTCCTCCTGAAAACAGGTGTCCAGTTAATCTGCTGTCGCCACGGCGACGGTCGTCTCCTAACGAGCTGGCCTTAAGGAGACCGAACAGCTGTAGCCTGGACGTGAAAACGCCTGTGTTGGTCGTTTGTTTTTGATTGTTTGTTTGTTGGTTTTGTTGATTTTTTTAAGCGAGAACCAGAGACTGTGTGTTCATGTCTGCCTTAGGGGGTCCGAACACGGCGAACCCGCCACAGAACCCTCCCGACTCGCTCCGTTTCCTTTCACATCGCAGCGGCCGACGGATGAGTCAGAAGAAAACGAGCTGATGAAACAGATTGTAACTGCAAAGTCTGCGAGAAAAGAGTCTCTTGTTTGTTTTGTTTTCTACTTTTCTGTTATTTTACACTCGGTTTGTGCGACGGTTTCTTTGACGTCTCTCAGGTATGCACAAAGTTTCCTGTTTTACTTTCCTGTTTTTTAAAGCCTCTAATGACGTTTCGCGTCTTCCAAAGAGCCGCAAATGAATTGGTCTCACAAAGCAGAAGCTCTGCAAGCAGAATATGAAGAGAGATTTTCCTCCTTCACCGTAAATTTTCTCAGTTCATCTCCAAGGAATCAGCAGAACAAATCGACTTCCTCCAAAGACGAATAAACGCTCCTTTCATTTCAGGTTTATTTTGATTCCAGGTGATTAACTTTTTATTGTTTTGATCAATTTAAGCCGCTCTGCAGAGAAACTTTAAACTAAAAATAGGATCTATTAGCTCTAAAATGTACATCGTATTGAGGTAGATATAAAAAATATTAATCACAGTTTTGCCAAAAAACTCAGTAGATACAGCTCAAACTTTCTAGGAAAAACAGTTAAATTTCTGAGCGTGAAAAGTTTAAAATTTGCTAAGAAAAACTGAAATTTTAAGATTAATTTCTATTTTTAAGAAGAAAAAAAAACTTGTGGAAAAATGTGGAAATTTCTGAGTCTCCAAGATTTGGGTGTTTGGCTTTTTTCCGGATTTTAATCTAAATTCTAAAGTTTTTTTTTTTACAATTCTGACTGTTTTCTTCTGAGATTAAAATTCCAGCTTTAAATCTTTCTCAGAATTTTGACTTTTTGTTTTCTAATTCTGACTGAACGTTTCTGAGATTTGAGTCAGAATTCAAACTTTAATCTCATAAACCAGATTTTTTGTCGTCAGTATTCACTTTTTTTCTGAAATTGATGGAATATCAATGAAATAAAAAGTAATGGTACACTAATTAATCCTCCAGTGATGCAGAACAGGCTCTGGAACGCTGCAGTACTGTGCAGAAGTTTTCTTCATATATTTGTTTCCAAGTAGCAAATTATTTTAACAATATTTTCTTGCAGTTTATTTTTTCTTTGAGCTTTGGCAGCTTACTTTAAATCCTGACTGAATGGAGTTTCCCACAAAGTGCCCAGTTTCTGCTCATGTCTCGGTATTTTTGACACATCTGTTCGCTTCACGTTGGACAAACTTTGCTTCTTTTTGAGACTCGACGGATTCGGATAATCGTCCCGCGTCTCCTCCGCTTGGTTGGTCGCTCTTAATGAGCGTCATGCGTCTTGTAAATGAGCGGATGTGTCTCCCAGATGCTGCGCGGTGAATTATTTCCCCCTCAGTGCGTTCATGCCGGTTGGACAGAGACATTCATACCTTCTTCTGGAAAAACAAAACTTTTTTTAAAGCAAAAACGTCTTTTTTCCCCCTCCGTTTTATTTTCTAATAAAGGAAAAATCGAAGCTTTTGACTCTTAAATCTGCCCAACGCTGTGCTTATGCTGCTGCAGAGGAATTAATTTAAGCGTTTTTTACTCTGTAAATGACTCAGTTTTAAATACTAACTCTGAACCAGAGGCAGAGCAGGGTACGATGACTGAAGTGTCCGCATGACGGTGGTCGTTTGTTTGTTTTCGGTGAATGTTCCCTCACTGGACTTTATTTGTAGCATCTACTAACAGATGTGCGAACTACTGAATTGTTCCGTTTTTTTAACGGTAACTGAAGCGGATGTAAACCAAAGCGTGATGTTGACGCGGTACAGAATGTTTTCAGCACTTTTGCCCCCTGAAAAAACATTAAAAATATTCAGATTAATGAAATGACTAATGAAAGGATTTATCACTGTAAAAACTAAATGTGTTGGGTTGGAGATCAGACACTGGAAATGATGGTTTATTTTTGCTTGATTTGTACGCTTAAACTCTCTGAGGTGTTTGAAACGGTGTAAATGCAGATATGCAATCAGGTGGAGACGCCGGTCGTTTACAGACCCGCTGGAGCAGAGCGGGAATTTACTGCTGTAAATAAAAATTAAAGGAGCGGAGAGGCTGATTTACGTTCCGGTGAACTATTGCACGGCTTTGCAGAAAGAGAAGAAAGAGGGGAAAATTTCTGCCAAAGAAAACACAAGAGTTTTCCAGAAAGAGATTGAAAAGACAGGAATTTGCTGGAATAAACTTTGAAAATTTCAAGTTTAGAAAAATAAAATTTTCTAAACTTAGAAAATTTTGACAACAATTTCTAGAAATTTTTTTGAAAATCATGAGTTTAAAAGAACTCAAATTTTGAGATCAATTTCACTTGTTTTTCAGTTTAAAGAGTCAAACATGATCTAATTTTCTGAATTTGAAAAGTTAAGTTTGCTGGAATAAATTCAGAAATATTTAGGTTTTAATTTCTGACATTTTCCAGAAACAACCCAGGAGTTTGAAGACAATGTGGTAGAAAAAACTCAAACTTCGAAATTAATCAGATACATTTTCTAGAAAAAACTTTTTAGAGAAATTATGAAAATTTCTGAGTTTCAACTCAAGTTTTTTTTTTCTTGAAAATGTGAAACGAATCTCAAAATTTGTTTTTTCTAGAAAATGGCAGGTTTGTTTTCGGCATAAATTTAAACTTCCTTCCTTTTTTTTCTTTCTAATCCGCCGTTGCAGAGTCATCATGAAACTCGCTCCATGAATCTTAAAGAACCGCTGATGAATCTGGATTCGTAGCAAACTGAATGTATCCGTCATTTCCCTGTTTTTTAAGAACATGTGGACTCAGTCGCTCTGCTGTGTGGAAACCCGGCTCCACATCTGGCCTCATCCTGGGTTCCTCCTCCTGCTGTTTTTTGTAAAAACTGTTGACTGATGATTCTTTTGCTATCTTTGTTACTGCTCTTTGTTTCCCGGGGGTTTATATTGATTGATGTGTGAGCTTTAGCATGAAATAAATCACTATATTTAAAGCTCTGTGGTCAGAATGTCACTGCAGCTCCGTGAATTGGCCAACAGAGGGCGCCACAGGACAGCAGTTGGCAAAGGGAACTGATCCTGGATCTGATCATCTCCAGCAAAGTTAAGCTGAGGTAAAAACACTTCTTCTACCTTTTGGACAAATAAATCTGTTAGTGGGTCAAATGTACAGAAAATAATAAGCAAAAACTCAGGATGAAAAGTAAACACACCCTTAAACGAACAGTTTTAGGTTTTGAGGTGAAGTAAAGTTGCGTTAAAGCAAGGATTTTATCCTTTAGCTAAAGTTTGGAGACGTGAATCAAAATCTATTTTATTGACCAAGATTGTGTCCACTAACATTCTTATATTGTAGAATAATATATTCGCTTTCTATGCAATAAAATATGTTTTTGCTGTAGTTTCTTTTTATTCCTTATTCCTTGTTTTTAAGGACTAAATAGAAATCAGGTTTATTTGTGCAGCGGATTTCAAACTTCCCTATAAGATAAAAACAACACAATAGAAACATTGTAATCCAGATTAGATTTAATAAGCAATTCTAACCACATGGTTTTTAGTCTGGGTTTAAAGAAACTGGAAGTTTTTTCCAGGTTTCTGGTGCGTAGAAGCCGAATGCTGCTGCTCCAGGTTTGGTTCTGAGGCTGTAGAACCAGAACCAGAAGACCTGAGAGGTTCTGCAAGGCTTTTGTTGAATCTGAGTTGGACTCTGAGTGGATGGAGACCAACGTGATTCCTCCATAACGCTCCAAACTGAAGCTTAACAACAGGTAAGATACTGACTGCTGATTACTCCGGAGACCAACGGAGGATTAGGGCCTAAGAAGAAATAAAATGATGAGAATAAAGTCAAAATAATCCAAGAAAAAGACGTAATGTAATGAGAATATAGGCTAACATAATGAAAACATTTAATATGAGAATGTAATGAGAATAAAGTCAAAATAATGACAATACTAGTAATGAGAGTTAATCAGAAATAATCAGAAAATAAAATCATATTACAAAAATAATGTTGAAATATTAAAATAGTCAAAAAATAATGTTGAAATACTAATAGTTGAAATAATCAGGAAAATGTTAAATATTAGGGGGAAATGATCAAGTAAATTTGAAATAATACCAGTTTAAAACTGTACTATGAGAATAAAGTCAATATTACAGTAAAATACAAGAATAATGTTGAAATATTAATAGAATAGAAATAATATGAGAATTAAGTCAAATTATTGCAATAAAAAGGCCAAATTAAAATGAGAATAGTCCAAATATTATATTGTTTAAGCTTCTCGTAAAATGATAATTATTCTCATAACACTATGACTTTACTCTCATGTTTCCATGGTTTTTATTTTCTTGGTTTGTCCCTGATCCTCCGTCACTCTGCAGAAACATGCTTGAATAAAATCAGTGATTTCTTGTTTTCCCCAAACTGAAGCGTAACTTCGCGTCTTTCTGCCATCTTGGCTGCTGTCCTTCCTGTCCGTCTCAGCGTCGTCTCCACTGTTCGCTTCCTTTGTTTCTGCGTTCAGGGAGCATTAATCTCCATTACTGCGTCGCGTGTCGCCGCCTGCAGGGAGCGAGATAGGAGCACCAAGCAGGAGAGGGAGCCCAGCCTGCGCCTCTGGATGCAGAGTGAGTCTCATCACCCTGAAAGAACCGACCCGTTTCTGTGAGACTCGAGTCGGGGCCAAACATGAAATTCGAAAACAAATTCGAATAATTGAAAGTGGGTTGGATAAATCATCTGTTCCTCCAGGGCTTTGGCCTCCTCAGCCTCCACTTCTGCCAACATGGAGGCAAACCTTTTGCTCCAGCTTTGATTTGTTGCAATTAATTCAATAATAGTAAAAAAAAAAAAAAGCTGGATCACATTTTCGCCAGTCGTGCACGATGACCTAAAACGAATCCATCTTTTCCAGAGGAAGTTTTTTAAACGGACCTCCAAAGATTGGAATATAAGGAGCAGCAAAGCTGCCAAAATCATTTCTGTTCCCATTGATTTTATAGCTGGAGGTTTTAGTAGCGTGAATTAAAACCTTCAGCGTTTTTCACTCCTTTTCCTGGTTCCACTGGCATTTATTTCACTTCTAACATGAGAAAATGTCTGGATATAAGTGAAATAATGCGCCAAGAACAAGAATTCGTCTTTAAATAAATAAGTTATTTATTTAAATAAATACTTATTGATCCAAATATTCAAATATTTATATAACACATCAATATTTAAATGAATATTTATTTAAAGAAGTAATCTATTTATAAAAAAAGAAATACAGGCTGAAATATTTTTGCTGTAAAGTCATATAAAGTACTAAATAAATATATCTCAATTAATATAAAAGTAGAAAATACACAGAAACAACTGGAATGTTAAGAAAAAGGCAACATTTATAAATACTCAATTCTGGATATTTAAATCAGAAATATTTCTTACCAATATGTATAAAAATAAATAAATATTCTGAAAATAATACATTATATTTATTTAATATGATTTATATTCTATTTAAATACATATTTATTCATGCATATATATTATTTATAAATAATATTTGTTATTCAGACATAACTAAATGGTCACGCCGTCAAACAGTCATAGTTTTATTGAAACATTCAGTAAAATCTGCAGTAAAATGAGTTTCGTCCTGGGGAAGTTGAGTCAGGAACATGTTTTTGTTTGGTTTTAATGTTTGTTCCCCTCCTGTTCCCTTCCGGTTCCCCTCCTGTTCCCCTCCCGTTCCCCTCCGGTTCCCCTCCGGTTCCCCTCCTGTTCCCCTCCGGTTCCCCTCCTGTTCCCCCTCCGGTTCCCCTCCGGTTCCCCTCCCGTTCCCCTCCGGTTCCCCTCCTGTTCCCCTCCCGTTCCCCTCCCGTTCCCCTCCCGTTCCCCTCCTGTTCCCTTCCGGTTCCCTTTCGCTCCTCGTCTCCTGAATTATCCCGACGTTCTGATTTCCCTGCTGCTGCTGATGCAGCTCTCCCTCCCTCCTTGTCTGTCACTCTGTCTGCGTTGTTATTTCGTTTTCTCCTCCCGCCGTCTCCCAGAAACCAGGATGAAGGATGCAGAGGAGGAAACGTTAAACTCAGACGGAGGCGGCCGTCACTTTGCAGATTATTAACCCCAGCTCAGGTTTACATCCTCTATCTAAAGTATGGCACTTCATTCACTAATCTCTCGCTCTTTCTCTTCTTCTGAACATGCAGTTCAAAGAGCCGCGCGCTCCTCCCTTCCTGTTCCCACATTAATTAAATCTGCATGTAATTACTTTCGTCAAGAAGGGGAATCTGAGACGAGCGGGGAAATTGGTCAAGGCCTCGCTATCTTTGAAGTGAAATTACTTGAGCAAACTAGACTGTAACAGAACATAAAGATGTTTCTGCCGCTTTATCATCTGGCAGGCTGAGCTGGAAGACGGCAGAAAATGTTTACTGTCTCTTTAAGAAAAAACACCTGCGTGCTTTTTCACATGTTTTTGCAACATGTCTTATTAAAATCACAGTTTTCAATGTATTTTAGAGATGCACCAATGTTTAAATTTGGGCTGATACCTTGATATTTTGCTTTCATGGCCGATAACTGATATTTACCAATATTATATATATATTTATCACTATGTTTTGACTATTTCATAAGAGCAGTTGCTCATTTAAATAAGAAACAATTAAAAATCACACGTTTGTTCACATGATAAGTCATTAAAAACACTCAATGCCGTCATACTCCTACCACTTCCTGTCGTCTTATTTGTCGTTTCTGCCAGTGGTAACATCCGGTTGTTGATTATGTGACTCCTGTGATGCAAAGAAGTTTTTCCATTTCACTCATTTCAGTACAGCTGAAAAAACTTTTCATCAAAAAATGTTCTTTTTTACATTTGCCGTGTTTCCATGAAGCAAATTTATTTTTGCAATTCCGGTTTGTGCAATTCTTTATGTGACCTGGCAGCTTATTAGTCTCTAAATTGGCCTGACTGTGTTCAGGTTTGTGTGTCTCTTGTTTCTGTTAATGTTTTTTAATGTGAATCAAACTTCATTTCTCACCACAACAGAAAATAAATTCAGACGTTCCCAGCCTCTGGTAGGGTCTGTGCCTTACCAGGGGAACAAAACCTCCATTTTCTGTCTCCATTTTTCTGAGATGTGAGGCTCATGCAGGTAAAGGAAATTAATGAATTAATATTCCTTATGAGAATCCATCTGGACGGGGAACCGCTCGTACACTCGAGTGTCTCTTAAAACTCCAGATGTTGTCTAATTAAAATGTTTCCATTTCGTCGTTTTCCACCCATAGTTTTAACGCCTCATTAAAGATGGCGGACGCCTCCGTTGTTTGTGCATTTTTCCCACCACAGGGTTGTCAAGGCGTCTTCTCTTCCTCCACACTAACCTGCCGCCGACATCCACTTCACTCCGTCGCTTTCCTCCTTCCTCCCTCTCTGTGGGGGGGCGGAAAATGAGCGACGCTCCAGCGGAGAAGATGAATTTATTCCTGCACTTAGTTTAATGGAACAGCTGATAATCGCTATGTTTGTTTGCGCTGCGAAATTATTTCAAAATCTCCCCATTTATTCCTCTCCTCCTCCCTGCCGCTCTGTCGTTCTGCAAACTTCCACATCCATCCATCCATCCATTTTCCGTCACCCTTCTCCCTAACGGGGTCGGGAGGTGCTGGTGCCTATCTCCAGCTGCGTTCCGGGCGAGAGGCGGGGTACACCCTGGACAGGTCGCCAGTCTGTCGCAGGGCAACACAGAGAGACAAACAACCACGCACACACACACTCACACCTAGGGAGAATTTGGAAAGCCCAATTAACCTGACAGTCATGTTTTTGGACTGTGGGAGGAAGCCGGAGAACCCGGAGAAAACCCACGCATGCACAGGGAGAACATGCAAACTCCATGCAGAAAGACCCCGGGCCGGGAATCGAACCCAGGACCTTCTTGCTGCAAGGCAACAGCGCTACCCACTGCGCCACTGTGCCGCCCACAAACTTCCACATTTTATTATTATTATTATTATTATTATTGAAAACAGACGTTTTACATGGCAGGTAAAGCTTAACTAATGTAATGAATAATCTGTTTTATATGAATTTATTTTGCAGGTAATGAAATTAAATCGAGAAGGAAAATATTGTAGAAGAAAATCCTCGCCTTCACATGACGACCATTTATGTCTGTGCAGATATTTTCTGTATTTAATCGGCGCAGAGGCTCCGTCTGTTCATTATGAGTCGCTCCTGCAGAGCCGATATCTGGGCTGCAGGAAATGCATTTCAGATCAGATTTAAAAAGGCAGGTGATCCATTTTTATGAGCAGCTTTTTCCCGCCTGTGTTGGAGCAACAAGATGGGAGGAAGGAGAGATGAGCTGATCTGAGAAATCTGCAAACTAGAGCAGAGATTTTCTCAAAAGTTGTAACATGTTGCTTTTTTTTATCCATTCCCCTTTACTTTGCTCCCCATAAATAAAATATCACTATGAATGGTGTGATTTTTGATGTTTATCAACATACTTGATACTGAGTGTTCCAGAAAACTAACACTTAGAACACGGCGGTGGCAGCATCATGCAAGGGAGATGCATTTCCTCGATGTGTTTCGATCGGTTTTAAACATCAGTCTGTAGAAAACACAAACATATCTTGCATTAGAACTGGAGCAAACAAGTTGACTTTTTACAATTTTGGAAATTTTCTGAGTTTGAAAAGTTGAAAAATCTTTACTTTTGAATTTCTGAAATTAATCTAAAAATTCTGAGTCATTTTTGTACAAATTTACAAGTTTTGGAGTTTAGATATTGAAAAATCTTTACTTTTGAATATGTGAAATTATTCTCAAAATTTCAGAGTTTTTTCTAGAAATTTAAAATGTTTCGAGTTTGGAAAAGTTTATTCTTGAAAACATTTATTTGAAAATAAGAACTTTTTAAAATTTCTTGGGATTTTTTTTCTTCAAAATTCCTATTTCAAGAAAAAGTGACAAATCTACACAAGAAAACTCGTAAATTTTTTGATCAACTTCACATATTTTCAAGAAAAAAAATTCTGAGCTGAGAAAAATAAAAAAACTTTTGGAGCTCAGAAATGTTTTCTTTAAAATATGTGAAATTGGATGTAATTTTTCTTTGGAAATTTCTGACTTTTCAAGCTGAAAGAATTTTCTAGAAAATTCCAGACTTTTTTCTGGAAATGTTTTCTTCCTTCTTCCCAGTAAATGCATCTCTGGATGCTGCCAGATTCCCTGTCAGTGTTTTTGTTCTCCTGCTGTCGGACGGCCGTCGGCTGCAGACGGAACATGCGCTGCTTTTTGTCGCAGCCGCTCAGCCCTGCTGTCCGTCAGCCCTGCTGTCCGTCAGCGCCGGGCCTGACGGAACCGAGCCACGGATCGCTGCCTGGACGACGGAGCAGACGAGGGACTGAGAGCGGCTCACGTCTTCCTCACCGTAGGATGAGTCATCCTCGGCACTGCGCTGTGAATGAAACGGGACGGGGAGGGGACGCCTGCAGGGAGGAGGAGAAGAAACAGTTTCTGTCAATGAGAGAGGGAGGAGGAATGGAGGGATGATGATGATGTCAGAAGGAGAGATGAGTGGATGTGATGAGGAAACAGATGCTGGAGGCGAACAATTCAACCAATCAGATCCAAACAGGGAGGAGGGAAGGAAAGAAGGGAGAAAATTAGGACACAATGAGGATGAGAACAGAGGCAAGGAAGGAAGGGAGCGAGGAGAGAATTAGGACACAATGAAGGAAGGAAAAACAGGGAGGGAAAGGACCACAAAATAAAGAACAGAGTGAAGGAAGGAAAGACAAAGAAGAGAATTAGGACACAAGGAAGGAAGGAATGAAGGAAGATCAAGGAAAGAAGGACACAAAAAAGGGAGAGAACAGAGGAAATGAAGAAAAGGAGGAAGGATACAGAGGAGGGACAAAAGGAAGGGAGGACAGTAAAGGAAGTTAATTAGGACACAACTTCCTTACCTTCTTTCCACAGGTAAGGAAGGTAGGACACAGAGAGGAACAAAGGAAGGAAGGAAGAAGTAATGGGTAGGAAAAGGCACAAAGAAGGGAAAAAAAAAGGGGCAGTAAGTAAGGATGCAAAGAGGAATGAGGGAAGGAAGAGAATTAGGACACAATGAGGATGAGAACCGAGGTAAGGAAGGAAGGATGGAGAGAAGGAAACAGTCAAAAAGAAGGACACAAGGAACAGATGAAGTTAGGACACAGTGAAGGAGAGAACAAAAGGACAGAAGGAAGAGAGGTAGGACACAGAGCTACAAATTCTTAACAAATTTCCAAAAAGTCGTGGAAATTTCAGACTTCCAAAGGTCAAAAAGGTCAAAACTATTTTTTTTCTTTCCAAACTCAGAAATTTTCACATTTTTCTAGAAAATATGAGATTAATTTATAACTATCTGAGTTTGTTTCCTGTTTTCTGTCTACAGCGGCTGTAATATCTTATCTTTAACGCTGTCTGTGCGTTTAGAGGTCAGAGATCAGCATCAGGGTTACGTCCTCCGTTCTGATTGGTCAGTTCCTGGGTTTTCCCTTCCTTTATCCTTTTCGTGACGGAGAGGAAACATCCCTTTGACGCTCGTCTTTTCCTGCCGCCTCAACCAGACGGATGTTCAGTTCACCTCCGCTGTGAAGGTCGGAGGAGGCGTGGCGAGTGATCCTCCGTCATTTAAGGCAGAGCTGCTCATCCACGACCTCTGCAGAGGTCACCGCCGCAGTCCCAGAAGCCCCCAGGCCTCTGAAGGAGCATCGATCACCACCAGCCTCTGTTCTCACACCCAGATGCTGTGAGGACAGCAGTGGCCGCCGCTTTTATCAAGGTACTGCTGTTCCCACAAACCACAGTCCCAGTGAAAACTCATCATTTTGTGTTTGAATTCTTCTTCTTTTTCTTTTTGTTTTTCTGAGCTGTCGGAAAAATCCGGGTATTTTTTCCGTCCTTTAGTAGAGATTTAACACAAATCATTAAAACGGCCTCCAAGCTAGCTAAGCTAGGCTGGTGGAATGAACTGACTCTTTCTGTCTGTGGTTACCTAGCAACTCACTCATTCTGTGGTTACCTAGCAACTCACTCATTCTGTGGTTACCTAGCAACGACCTAGCTACTGGGCAAAAAGAGACAATTGTCTGATTGATTTTAGGATGTGTGACTGGGAGCTCTAACCAAAGTCTTCGTCTTATTGGTCTTAACTGGTCTTAACTGGTTTTTATCTGTTTCCATTGACCATAAAATTGCACAATTTAATCTTTCGAAAATAAAATTGCTGAACCCAAATACGGCAATTTGGAGGGGGAAAAAATTGTTTCTTTGATAAAAAGTTTTGGAAGTTGATTTTCAAGAAGATCACAGGAAACAGATGGAGGATAAAAGTGCTGGATGTTTTTAAATAACTTATGAAATGAACAAAATTATTACATGTAATTTTAGTTGTGTTTCTTCTTATTATTTTTTAATATTTGCGGAAAATTGACAAAGTTTTGCATATATTAGTAATGTAAACAGCTACAAAGTCAAGAGAAACACAGTTGGATGTCATCAGCATAGATATGACAGGAAACATGATGACAGGGCAGAATAATGTGAAATGAAAACTGTAGCAGGCCCAGAACTGAGCCTTGTGGAACTCCACAAGAAATTTTCACCCCTAAAAGTGCCACAGTTGGAGGAGAACTTAAAGTTTAGCTGAGCCTGGTCAGCCAATTGGACGAAAATAAATGCAAAGTCCCCATGTTCCTTAAACACCACACATCCCAGGAAGCTGTTTTTCACAGCGGAGGCTAAACAGTTGCGAGTTTAAAAACATCAAGTCCAAAGCAAACACAGATGCTGCCATGTAGATTGCAGGATTCGTGCCTCCCAGCTCAGTGTTATATAGAGCTGCACACATTACTGTAGCTCAACCCAGCACAAGCTGAAGCCATCTTCTGGTGATAACGGCTAATATGCTTATGCTAATTTATATTTTACTTTCTAGCCTTTGCACACAAAAATAGCAACGAAGTCCAAACGGGCTGCAAGTTTAGACCAATAAAAACCAAATCTGGGCTCTTAGAAAATGATAATCAGAATAAAAGCAGCTGCTGTTCAATGAATTGAACTGATTTTCTTTCTGTAAAACAACAGAAATGTTATGATGAATTAATCCTTTAATCTGAATGAACCTAAAATAAACTCAACGTTAATGTTTTCAGGACTAAATTGGACTTTGATTTCTGTGACATAAACAGAACAGATGCTAATTTAGCTTAGCCTTTGCTAAATCTGTTTCACCCCAAACAATAAAACCTGTTCATCAAGAACTGATCCATTATTTTGTTTTTAATTGTCTTCATATTCTGATTTCATGATTTTTATTCCGTCTCTCGTAGGTTTAGAAGGCCGACTTTGTAACTGTCTTTATGTGACTCTGAGGGTCGTGGTCCGAATCCATTACCACACCCAGATCTCAGCAGTTTCTAGCTTTAAAAACTGAAAAAGATGAAGGAATATTTGTTGTTTGAACTACAAAAAGGCATTTATGAGGAAATCACTTGTGTTTCTGATTTCAGCCGTTTAAAAGCAGCTGTGAAAACCAGAGATCCACTTGTTCTGGAGCTAATTAGGTTAATTTATTGTGTGGTTTAAATGGTAAAGGTTAAACAATGACCGAATGAGATCGCTGACTGCACACACACAGGAGACCTGCAGCAATAAACAATCGGCTTCCTGTCTGGATGCTGCGGACACTGTAAAAATCACCGTCTGGCTTAAGAGTGCAGCTTTATTCGCCTCACGTTTTAATGTTCGGCCGCCGCTCAGGGTTTACAGAGGAGCATCCTCATTCATAAAGGCTAATCCTATTTATTAAATCCCTACATACAGTATGAAACAAACTTATTAGCATGCATACGGGGGGATGCATTTTAAAACAGAACATTATGCACTTTAATACCATTAAAGGTTGGAAATTAATGAGTTACATCATCTATAAATAAATAAAATATCACAAATGATAAGAATAAGCGGCACTCAAGAGAGCTTTATGTTCAAGTGGGACAAAACCAAAGTTTATTTGTGTGTAACAAAAAAATGGAATAAAAATCTTCCCTTCCAGCCCATTTTCAGCTGCAGAATAATAAAAAAAAATCAGCTTTGAAAGCTTCCGCCCCTCTTTTCTCTAGTGTGGATCATGGCAGACTAATCTCAATCTGTTTCGCTGTGATATCACACAACGGCTGCACGGCCCGGCCGGCGCCAGCCTGCTTGGCTCGCCGCTCTGCCAGGCGGCATCGGCGCACAAAACGCCGCTCTATCGAGGCTGTCCTTTGGCGGCGTCCAAACGCTCCAGTCTGCAGCGACTAAACTGTGTCTAAGCCTCCACTTCTGCTTGTCGTCTCCATTTCCAAGAGCATCGCTTTGACATTTCCCACAAACTTTGCTGCTGTCGCTGGCGAAAGCAGCTCAGAATGAACACATCTGAAAAGAAGTCAAATATTTCTGTCAAATACTGTTTTTTTTTCCTTTTCAAATAAATTTCAATGAAAGATCACATTTAATCTTCATTTTTTTCTTTCACCAAAAAATTTACACTCACTATAAAGTATTTTTCTTTTGAGAGAAAAGTACTTTTAAAAGTATTTTCAAAATAAAATGGTATTTCTTCTTTTAAAAAGGAAAAAAAATATTTATTTTTTTTATACATTTCTTTCTAAAATAATTTATAAAGAAATTTGTGACTGTTTATAAGTTTCTTCATAAAAATAAATACATTTATTTTTACTTTTAAAATAAATGTCTTTTTATTTAAAATTTTGTACTAAGAGAAAATCAATTCTATTTAATTTGTATTTTATTTTATTTAAATATTTTTTAAGTTTTCAATTTTGTTGCTAGTAAAACAAAAACCCAGGCCATGTAAATTTAAAAATATATATATTGTTTTAAAAAATTAGGCAACTTTCTGCCTTGTTTTTTTGTTTTATAAATTTTTTCCTGACCAGATAAAAAACCAATAATCACAAAATATTTTGTGTTTTACGTTGGAAAAACAATAAGGCCCCAACTTTAGCTTTTTGACCCTTTTTGCATAAAGTTTGTACTCCGCTCCTCAGCAGCATAGAAAGGGGTGCACTTACTTTTTCACTGAGATTGTTCTGACCAGAATCGTTTTATTCTGTCAAGCTGAGTGAAACGATTTTACTCGTAAAATACAACAACAGTTTGTTAGTGTAGCAGCCCAGGAAGGACGTCTTTCAGGAAATTGTCATTAAAAGCTTTAATCTCTAATTAACATTCTGAGCTCTGCAAAGTATTAAAAAGGAACATCAGAATGAGATTAAGGTGAGCACACCTGGGAAATCTCCGTCTTTTCCAGAGCGCGCCTTTGGAAACGTTGCAACAGTTAAAGTTTTCACAGCAGAGCTGCAGTCAAGACCTGCTTCACGATAATTCAATAAACCTTCACAAATGGAGCTTTTTTAAATGGAAGACACCAAGTTAATGTCGAATTACTGGAATAGAAACAGCAAAGTGGCAGGAAAATGGAAAACAGAAGAAGAAAAACAGAATATAACATTAAAAGACTTGCATCTAAGTAGAACAATTGTAAAAAAAAAAATAAAAAATAGTGCTACATATTTGTGTGTTTTTGTGCGTGAAATCCAGATTTGCAAGAAATTTAAATAAACTTAATTGAAAAGCAGAAATTTTTTCTTTTTTTCTCCGAAGAGTTTTTGTGGCGCTAGTGGCTCACATGTTAGACAGTAGATTGACAGGAAGGAGGGCGAGGAGAAGGAAAGACATGCAGCAAAGGTCGCCGGGCCCGGGAGTTGAACCCACGACGTCTGCTTCGAGGACTGAGGCCTCCAAACGTGGGGCGTGCTAACCCCTGCGCCACCACAGCTATGCTGTAACTATGCTTAAATACTGACTTTAAAGACATTTTACTTTATTTAACGCCTTGAAATTGGGCCTCTGTCTCTTTAAAATAATAACTGAGAAGTAGCTGCATGTTCTGGGTGTTTGCCAATTGCTGCTGGCTAGTCTGAAGGAGCAGAGTGGGGGAGGAGCTGCGTCCTGAAGGCGGAGCCAGGACCAACCAGGCGTTTCCACAGCTGAATGGTTGCCATGGAGACAAAGGGGTTTCTCAAACAAGCATGAAAGAGCCAAAGCAACACTCCGGATAAGTTTTGATCTGACATTATAACACGACGTTGTTTTTTTTATGATGCTGCTCCTTTAAAAAGGTTTAAGCAAACCGACAAACAGTGCAGTTTGTGTCCTGCTTCCTCTCTGTAGCGACCGGATCTGGTTTGGGTCTCTGAGCTGCACAGGGATAGTTTGGTGTCTCCACCAGACAGCGGCTCGGGTCCGTCCTCCTCCATGTCTTCGCTGCTTCGGCTCCTGGAGAATTCAAAGCTGCTTGCATTTCTTCCTCCCCTGCTTTCTGTCGGTTCGGATGGATCTTTTCTTTTTTTTTTGCGTCCCTTGTCAGCTTCCCTTCCCTCATCTTTCTGTTTTTGTCCTCTCCTCCTTTCATCTCCTCTCAAGTCGTCCCCTGCGGAGCCGCAGAGTTCTGTCTCAGGACATAATGTCAGTGTCTCCTGGCCTCGGTCCTGTCAGGTCCTCTCTTCCCGTTTTTACCCGCCGCTCATGACTTCAGACTCCTTGTCTGTGATTCTGCTCACTCATGAATATTCAGAACACACAAAGAGACAATGTTTACGACGCCGGGCGGTTTGGAAAAGATTGGCTGCTTCTCAGATGGAGGCACCGCTGCGCCTGCAGTAAGACGCAGGTCTGAGCCTCCGGACGTAAATCGGGGAAAAAAAAACTTTAATATTCCGCTATAATAATAAAAAAAAAACACAATTTCCAGTTGGAGTGTTTTTATATGTGTGGCGCAATAAGAAAACCTTGTTTGTCTGGCATCCAGCAGGTGTTTGCTAATTGCTACTGGCTAGTCTGAAGGAGCTGAGTGGGGAGGAATGTTGCCACGGGAGATTGAAGGATTTATGAAGCATGCCTGAAAGAATCAAAGTAACACTCATCTTGTTCTTTATCACTGAATTCACTCACTTTAGCTCCAAACTTCATGTTTTCCTCCAATAGTGCCACTGGAGTTCCGCAAGGCTCTGTTCTGGGCCCCCTGTAATTTTAATTTTACATTATCCTGTATTTTTATAATACTTGCTGATAACATCCGACTGTATCTCTCGTTTAAACTCCACCTTGTCATGAATGACAAACTTGTGTTTCCATTATAAATGAGTGAAAAACTTTGTTGATATCCTGCTAAAGTAGAAAAAGGAAAATTTCACAAGTGCTGTTTCCATTAAATAAGAAACTTAATTAAAATCATATTAAAAATATGCTACGCCATGACACTCCTACCACTTCCTGTTGTCTTCTTTGTCATTTCTGCCAGTAGCAACATCCAGTTGTTGATCACATGACTTGTGTGATCCAGAATGACTGTTTCTGTTCCAGTTTTACGAAATAAATCACTTTTAGTACAGCTGAAAAACCACCTCAAGCAAACGCTAAAACCTGGTTCTAATTTAGATGTTCATGAATATCACATAAAACTAAATTTTCCATCTAAAGTTGACTTTAACTGGACAAAAAGAAAGGTGAAAACCACTAAATGCTGTTTTAATTCAGGAGATTTTGATCATTTTTTAGTGCTGTTATATTTCCAGAGTGAACAGTTTTTCCTCTCAGTCGAGGCTCAGACGCTCTGCGCTCAAACCGAGACTCATGATGGTTCCAGTCTGCAGACTGGGACGCCTCTGGCAGAACCATTAGTGCTGTTACTCGTCTTGTAGGAGCAGACAGAAAAGTGTAGAAAGTGACGCTTTGCTGCTCTCACATAATCGCTTGGCGGGGAGAACATGAACCTTTCTCTGTTCACATGGTCACAAATTACAGAGGAAAAAACTGATGAATAAGCAGCAGCAGCAGCTAACGAGGTCAGAAACTCCATCCAATCAAACGCCTGAAAATCCTGATGGTTTTATGAGTCTCAATTCCAGGATTTGTTGTGTAACTTGGTCAAGTTACTTGGAAATTGTAATTAGTTACTGCAAAACTAAAAGAAAATATTACCAAACATTTTTGTATAATTTCTAGTGCAAATGCCTGAAATAAGAAAAAAATTATTAACTTTTCTGCAAGTTATATCAGCTTTTTAAAAAAATCTTTAATATTTAAAAAGTTCTTTTTCAATTTGGCGGATTATTTAACTTACAACTTGATGTTTCCCCTTGAAATTTCCAAGTTTGTTCTTGAAAATTTCCAAGATTAATCTAAAAGTTTCTGCATTTTAAGCAGAAATTTACTCCGCTGTTTTGTATCTACAGTATCCCTAACAAGTCATAAGAAGCAGTAACATTACGAGAATAGAGTCATAATAACATGAAAATAAAGTCATGATGTTATGACTTTGAAAACTTGGAAGTTTCTGAGTTTGAAGAATCAAAGATTTTTGAATTTTTAAACTGAATTTTTGAGTTTTTTCTAGAAAATGTCTTAGATTAATCAGTGTTAGCAGAAATTTACTCCTGCTATTTTTGTCCATCTACAACAACAAATCATAATAAGTCATAATACAACTTTATTTTTCTAATATTTATTTTTGTAATGTTCAGAATTTATCTTTGTAAATTTTTTACATTGTTTTACTTTATTCTCATATGTATTTAATCTTGTAATATTCTCACTTTCTTCTTGTAAAAAAAGAAAACTTGGAGATTAAAATCCAACACCATAAGAAATTCTGGCTAAATGGCAGAGCAGCATTCATGTCACTGGTTTGGTTTAAATCTTTTGCCCAGTCCGACTCGCTGCGGCGTCCAGCAGATTTATGAGAATCTGTCGACCCAATCTGCAGCAGGTGTAGTAAAACCCGGCCACCATACATCTGCATTCCACCCTGCTCCCTTTTTCTGTCACCAACTTTTATTTGCAGCATCGAGGGAAGTCAGAGTGGCGGATTCCTGCATTATGTGTTCATTTAAAGTTCCCTGCAGGAAAGCCTCCATATCAATCCCAATTTGGGGCCCGTTTGTCTCAGGCTGGTGCCGGTTAACAGCCCCTGACTGACACACAGGAGCAGTCCATTACTACATTATCTGAGACAGTGCTGTGCCGCTGAGGTGTAATTCAGGGTCTAATTCACTGCTGTGTCTGGAGACGTAGCGTTATACATGGTTTAACTCAAAAAAGGAGCGTCGTCCGCCAACAGACCGACACAAACTCACGACCAACAACATGGCTGCAGCGTAAACTTTCCATCTTTATTGGATTTTATTTATTATTATTTTTTGTCTGTGACTCCAAAGACTTGGAGGGATGTTGGTTGAAATATGAAGTCATAATACATCTGCGCCCTCAGCTCCCTTCATGCAATTCCCCATGTCGAGATGACAAATCCTGACTAATAGGTTTGGTATCTCCACCATTTTTTATTCCTCCAGATGCTAAAACGTGATTAACAACAACCACAGTCACAAACAGGGTGATTGGAGAAACTGGAGCTTCTCTGGGACCAAAATGAAAATGCAGACTGGGTAAAGCTCGCCTTGGTTAGCTGATATTATACGCTTTTATTTTGGTAAATCTCCGGATAGCCAGAGATTTCTGTTGGGTTCGCAGAAAAAAGGATAAAAAAAAAAACCACTCAATTTTAGCTTCAGTTAGCTATGCCACAATAACAAATTTTGCTGGACGATAAAATGCCGAGAAACTTATTGCGATAAACGATAATGTTCTTGTTTTGAGACGATTTTCAAGCAATATAAAAGTAAAGGAAACAATAACATCCTAAAATGAAAACTGGATAAAACAGAAAACCAGTTAGGAAGTTTTCCAGACATAAAAATCAAAAAATGAATCAACCTTGACTGATATGAAACTCTTACATAGTGATACGTTTTTCAGGCATATTGTCCAGCCGTGTGTACAAGTAGCACATTTCAAGAAAATATGTCTTCTCACACTCACACCAACAAATCGGCCATGAGGTCTAATCCAATCCTCACTGTGCCTCTTTGTTTCATTGTCCCTTTGTCTCCGTATTTCTGTGTCTTGGCCAGAGTTTGTTTGTCTCCTTAGCGTTGCTGTTTCCTCCCCTGGCGTTCCCTCTTCTGTGTCTCGGCTGGTTTGTGCACAATGATGTCTTCATTCCAGTCTGCTGGCGTCTGTATTTTCCACTCTTTGCTTGTTGAGACTTTGTTCTTTAGGGTGAATCCTCATCTCACCTCTCGCCTCTATCACTTTGGCTCAATTCTGTTTCCTTGTGAAAAACTAAAACAGGAGTGTCCCTTTAACCTCTCATTTATGTGTATCCCTGGAGGCAGCGCTTAGGATACTCAGGTCTTCCACGCAAGGCACTCTGGGTAAGTCTCTCCTTTTGCCAGTCAAATGTCTTATTTTCACTTAGCATTTTTTCAGTGTGGCTCGACTCATCCTTAAAGCTCCAAGTACTCTCAGCCGTAACTTTTTACAGATGGCGGCTCTGATTATAGTAAGAACCGATGTGCGTTTAAGCCTCCACGCCACCAGGGGGCCACAGTCGGTTCACAGTCGCATTTACCATCATAAATAAACACAAGTATTTCCAAATCAGTACCACAAACATTTTTATTGTAAAAAAAATCACAAAACAATTATAAAATCCTGGAGGGACTCAAAAGATGTTCAATAATATTATTTAATTTTAATTATTCATTGATATTTTAGCAGTTTGTGGGCAAGTTTTATCATTCTGGCACAAACGACCCTTTAAGAGCTTTTATGACCTCCATTTGACCCTAAACGAAAATGAGTTTGACCCCCCTGATTTAGAGGAAGCTAAGTGTGCTAAACGTTTTCGATGTTAGCTAAAGCTATGCTAAAGCAATAGAAAACTTGTCCCAGGCACAACAAACAGTTAATGCAAGATTTTTATTCTGGTGCTAAGGGAGCGAAAGTCCTGCCAGGTTGCTTGTTAGGTTTCTAACAGGAATTGACGGGTTCACCCTAATTGACCCCAAAGGAGCCACATCATGTTATTCACCGTAAATTTGCCAGTGTTTTGTTTCCGTTTGGCAGACGCTCCATTGATCCTCATGGTGAATGTTGTGGATGCTTCTCACAATGGACACTGCTGTTAGAGTAAAGCACTGGAGTGCGGAGAGATAATTATGTTGTTTAACAGCTCAGGAAACCTGCCATAGGTGAGTGTGTGTTGGTGTGTGTACAGGGGGGAATCCTGCAGGGTTTTCTCCTGCTGCTCTTTACTAGGCCAGCAGAAACGGAGAGGAATAGAGCGACGGCGGCGGCGGCGGCGGCGGCAGCAGGCCATTTCCTCTCACAAATCACAGATTCCCTCGATCGCTTTACATTTCATCCCAGGGGAACGCCGTCTGCTCCAAAGGGTGAGCACTCTTGCTTAGCTGTCATCTCAGTTTAATGCAAACCTTGTATAACATCAGAGCGGAAATTATTTTACACCCTTTTTTCAGCTTGTGTGGGCAGTTTATCGCCGCGGCTTCACTAAGTGAATTTTCTCCTACGGTTGCTAAGTAAATCTAAAACTCTTGTTTAACTCCAAAAATGACATATTTTCTCCTAAAGTGAGAAAACTATCCTGACTTTAAGACACAGGAACAGAATCTGCCTTGTCAACTCCACTATTATGGAAAGGAACGGGGATAAAGACTCTACTTATTCAACATTGTTTGGTGTCTTTTGTGTCCTTTCATGGCTGGAATGAAGCAGGAGAACCCAGAGAGAACCCAGAGAGAACCCAGATATGGCTGAGGAGAACATGCAGAAAGTCCCCAGACTGGGATTCAAACCCAGGACCGTCCTACTGCAAGGCAGCAGTCCTAAAACTGAGCCTCTGTGCATTGTTATTAACGGGAACCTATCATTCAACATTCATATTTTGCTTGTTTTTATCCTTTTATGTGAGTGTCAGCTGCTCTTGGGCAATTAGTAAATGTGTTTTGGTGTCTGGAAAATGAGTCATTTCGCAAACCTCCCAGTTGTTAGGTCGCATTGGACTGGCACTGCGCCGTTACCTAGCAACCCAAGCTGAGCTCCAGCACATTTGATCAGGCAGTTTTACCGCTCAATGCAATGTACAATGCCTGCTGGAAGAGAAAAGTGTTTTGTTGTTCACTTACCATCCAGAAACCACTTGCTGCATTTTTGTTGGTTGTGCAGGAGGCTCCACTTCTGCTTTTCAAAGGCGTATGGTTGTGTAATTGCACATCTGCTTACAGCCATTTTCATGTGTGTGTAAAAGTTGAGTTGGGGACGCAGCCAGCAGCAGCAGCAGCTTATTTGAAGAGACTAAACGGCTCGTTTTGCAAGGAACTCAAAATAGGCAGAACTTACCAGAGTACAACCTCATTATTAAGACTCATTTTAGACAATAAACTTATCCTAAGCTGTTCGATTAAGCATAATAGGTCACCTTAAAGCAGCAGAAACACTCTGAAATTTAAAATCTCATTTAAATGGGTGTCTTGGACCAAAAACATGACAAAAGCAAATTTAACATGTACGATTTTACAAATTATGAATTATCAGGTGATCACCAAAGCATAAAAAAGAGAACAGTCAAATACTCGCATTCAGATCTTTGACTTACTGAAAGTTGGCTTTAGAACTACCTACAACAAGCAGCTGGGATCTCTGGAGACCAGAGTTTTTGTGCAAAGGTCCTTGTTCATATCCGGTCAAATCCGACTTCCTGTCATGTTGAGCCAGGCGGTTCAAGAGTTTGATGGAGCGTTTTAGTGTTTGGCGTAGGTGACGGCGGTGACGTAAGGTTGCTGACTGGCCCAGACTGTGTCACGGCATCTTTACGTCCTTTCCAGAGCTCAGAGCTCAGCAGTGACAGGCTGGCTCAGTTTGTCTCTTTAAGCCAACATCACTTCAGAGCTTGGTGTTGAGGGGGGATAGGGGCGGAGCCAGGGGTACCCCACCAACCCCCGCCAAGCCCAACCCAACCCAACCCCGTCCCAGGCGATAGGTGGGACCTAAAATCTCCGATGTGGAAGGCGGGATCTGAAAGACGGAGGGGGAGGAGAAATGGGAAGGAGAAAGAGGAGTGTTCAGGGAAATGAATTAAAGAGAGAGAGTGGGACTGTGTGTGTGTGTGTGTGTGTGTGTGTGTGTGTGTGTGTGAAGCACACTCGCTCAGTAATGCACTGTGAACAGGGACGAATGAGACGCCGAGTCACACACACACTCACGCATTCACATGCCTCTGTCACACACCTTCACCTTGTGCCACCGCTCCATCCACACGTGCGCATTCAGAGAGGTTGCCCCCCGACCGCTGACTCCTCTCCACACATTCATGGACACACTTGCACCCCGACCAGACCGGACCACTGTCCCCCTCCGGCGGAGACTCTCGCATGAAAGTAAGGCACATCTACCTGCAAGATCACTCCACTAACCCCCACCCTCGTCATCTCATCTCATCTCCTCCTCTACATTCATTCATCCCGCGTCCCCCTGCTGTGAGGCGGCATGCCTGGCTGAAGGACACAGCGCCGCGCTCCGCTCAGAGAGTTGGAGAGCTCGATCGGACAGAAGGGGGAGATACGAGAGACTGACTGCTCTTCTTCTTGAACCCCCCTCCCTCTTCCCTGCATTCTTTCTCTCTTGTTTTTGAATGTCACCTCTGTCTCTGGGCAGTAGTGGATTCATCAACCCTTTGTGTGTCTCTTTTTCCTTCTTCTCTCAGCGCACAAGTGATCGGAGGGGTGATGCCAGGGGAGCTGGAGAGAGAGCCTGGAATCAAGGCACGCTCCATTCATCAAGGACCGCGTCCCTTGACAAGCTTGCAGACCTGATAACTGGGGCCGGACGGGACTGCTTCTTCTGACTCGTCTTGCTCCGACGCGGTCACGGATGGAGAAATTTCACTGGTGAAGGACAGAAGGTGAAGGGGTTGAAATCTGGACTGATTTGTGTTTGGGCTCATGATGTGGCGGATGGTTCGGTGTCCTTTCGGACTTGGTTGAGCTGAACTTGGCCGGAGCCTGGAGAGCTCTCGGGGGAATTGGAAATGGCTCGTCCCAGCAGAAGATCGGTGACTTCAAATCAAAAAAATCATTGGTTTCTTCACCTTCTTCACCTGCTTTCATCAAATCTCTACGGGATTTTGAAGTAGCCTCCCTTGTTTTCACATCTTCTTCCTTATTTCTTTGGATCGTCCTGAATCGGAACCACCCCAACATCTTCATCCGTTCTGCAGCTTTCCCCTCAGTGGTGCTTCAACGTTCTGGGTGAGCGGGCGGTGGGGGCGGCCCGAGGAACCCCTGGACACCTGGGCGCCGCCGAGCCGCCAAAGGCCGGCGAAGCGGGGTAAGGCTCGGCGCTGGGAAGATGGCTGCTCTCGCCAGCTCCCTCATTCGCCAGCGAAGGGAGGTCAAGGACCCCCAAGCAAACCGGCAGATTGCCAGCAAGCGCAAGCCGTGCCCGAAGAGCAACAAGTCGCTCTGCCAGAAACAAATCCTCATATTGATATCAAAAGTTCGACTATGTGGCAGTCGAGGGAGAAAAATGGAAAAAAGACCGGGTGAGTTGACTTTCTGTCCTTCCTTGCTGAGTTTTACAGCTAAACGGATTTTGATTAATCCTGAACTGTAAAGCCTCACCAGAGTACATGCACAGCCCTTTAATTTCAGACTTCAGAACTTAATCTGAATCTGGAAAACATCCCAACCAATCCTTCTTCACAGCTCTGCATAACAGCATCAGCAGGAAGGGGAGTAAACTCCAGCTTAACGTGCACGGTCCAGTTACACTGACCACCGTGTTGTGACTGCAGAGATGGCTCTGTTGGGGCACGTGTCGGCACACGGACACATGCTGGTAAATCTGGAGGCACACAGTGAACTTGGCTCTAACCAGCAGTGATTCACAGCGCTAAATAAAAATGTCAGAAGACGTCTCATTTCTGACTCTGAAGGCCGGGACTCTGCCAGGGCTTTATTAAAGGCAGCTCACACACTTTCACATGTGCTGCAGCTAATTGTGATTATTACAAACCAATGAAAACAACAATTTTGCTTTGGTTTTATCTAAGCTTTTGCCATATATTTACATTTTTTCCTGCAGTGTGATTAGTTTTGGGCATTTTGGTCACGTTTTAAAGGTTGAAACCGTATCATATCACTGCAAAAACAAAAAATCTGAAAGTATTTAATACACTTAAAATAATAAAACAGCAGATAAGTAACGTTTAAGCAAAATATAGGGGCTTGTTTTCGGTAAATAATTCCTTTATATGGGTGAAAAGCTACTAGTTCCATTGGCAGATTATTTTACTTATAACAAGAACATTTTTCTCATTTTATAAGTAAACTAATCTGCCAATGGAACTAGTTCTTTTTAATCAATACTAAGAAATTATTTACGTCAAACAAGCTCCTATATTGTGCTGAAAAGTTACTTATAAGTTTTTTTAATCTTATTTCAAGTGTAATAAGATATTTACACTAGAAATCATAAATACTTGGTAAGATTTGGTGTTTTTGCATCGTAATTCTTCAAACATAAAACCGTTTCAAAAACATGGCTACATTAGTTTAGACTCTGCTGTTGCCACTGCAGTTTAAATGCCCAAATTATGTCTGATTTTGCTAAAGAGAAATGTGTTTCCTTCACATCAATGATAAATAAGTTATTGTTTATGTACGGAAGAGGATTAGAGCCACTGAAAAACAAATTTCTGACTTTTTTCTCATAATCTGCTGAAGGGAAGTGCTTGGCGTTAAATCATGACACCAATTAAAAGGATAAATCTCAATAAAGACACGGTAAAACATGGTTAATTTTAAAATGGCAGCGTTTTCTTAAGCAGATTAACGACTTGACCTTTGACTAAAGTGACTTTGTGCTTGTTGGGTTTCCTCCTGAAATCAATAATCATATTTTTGGTCTTATTGATGTTTAGTTGGAGGGAAAACGGTTCTGATTGGGTAAAAGGCTCAGTATGAAGAACCGATCGATGATTGGATTTTTCTCAGTTTTAATGAGCTGCTATTAAATGGTTTTAATCAAATCAGTCTTATAATTTCAGCTTAATCTGTTTTCATTCATTAGAGACGATTGATGAATGTAAAACCAAAGAAAGTGGGTTTTGGCTTTTTAGGAAACACGTTTTCCAAACAGGTTCTGACCAGTTTATGCCAGTTTTCATCCTCTACTTCCTGTATATTATGCCTAATTCACTTTTTTTCTTCTTCTTCTCTACATTTTAAAATTTCGCTCGAGATTCGCTTGACAATTAGATGGAAACATAGCGACTGATAAAGCTATTAATACTTCAGTACAACTTTAATCTAAAGTTTTAGGAGCTAATACTATGTAAAATAACAGCAAAGTAACGTTTTATTAATGTTGCTGTAACTGTTTGGTGTTAATAAGCTAGACATTAAATCCCAGAGGAAATAATGAAGGGAAAATTAGCAAATGTTTTGGAAAACACATTAAACTCTCACTTTTTTAATGAGGAAAACTGAGATAAGCAGCAAGAACTTCACATACAGTCTTATAATATGTTGAAATTGTTGCTGATGTTTCAAAGTAAAAATTTTACATGTATGTTAGTGACGTCATCTCAGCGTTATGAATGTAAGTAGAAACTAAAACTTTTAGACGTTTTCTTGTATATTTTCTTACATCCAGCCAGCTCTGTTGTGCCAGTCAGTTTAATTAAAATTAAAAATGCTAAAATTATGTCAAAAATAATGCAACTCAGCATTTATTTTGTAATTTGATTTGTTGACATTACCGCCACCTACAGGTATGGAGGAGTTATTACAGCATTTCTTGGAATTTTTGTTATTCTTTTTTTGATTGAAATTATGATTAGATATAATTTGTATCAGTTATCAGTGACGCAGTACTTTGTAAATGTAACAATCTATCTATCTACCAGAAGACATTTCTTCTGATAATACTTTATTATTGTTTTTTGGGTGAGGGTTAAGTTAGTTTCTTCTTGCTTTATATGCCTAAATAATTTTTTGGGTAATTTAATTAGTTTTTTCTGCTCTACACATGAAAGGAACGTTCATTTATGATGCTTTGACTAGACCCAGTCTTTGTGTGGAGCATGTTTTCATGTTATTACCCATTTCCTTGTTTCCTGACTGCTGCTCCTTATCCTACCCGACTCCATTTTCACATAATGTGTGTGTCGCCTTCCACCTTGTGTAAGAGCAGCTGTGTGTGAGTGACTTGCGGTATTTATTACCTGAGTCTGCCAAGTTCATCATGATAATTACGCGGGGAACCTCTAACGGGGAAGCAGCAGCTGCCATGGAGGCGGCTGCTCTCTTATTGTCATTATGGTTGTAAAATTTGTTGGACGGGCCGCGGCAGTGAGAGCTCTTTGAGAAAAGGCCACACGTGAATAATACCTATTGTTTGGACTAATTTGCCCTCTTACAGCATCACCACTTCATATGGATTCAGTTGAAACTGGGCTACATATGACATATTTATCCATAAGAGCACAGGGATGACTGAGTGTGTGAGAATGAACATTCATCTCCGTGAGGTTCCTGCGTATTTAGTATGCAGTATTGTACCTGTTAGAAGATTTTCTCTACTTTTGCTTGGTTTTGTTTGGCTCTTCAAACGAGTGAATACAAAATGCAGTTTTAAAATAATAATTTTATTATTATTAACTGAAAAGCACTATCCAAACCTTTCCAAAGGGAACGTATTAAGGAAAATTCACATTTTGCACATTTTTATATTTCCATTTCGCTCTATTTCTAAAAACAGCCCAGGCGCTTAAAAAGATCTTCCCAGCTGTTGTTTTGGCAAGAAGTTAATTTTTGGGTGTCTGGAAAATGAGCCGTTTCAAAAACCTCCCAGTTGTTAAGTCACATTCCAGGGGCACTGCGTGGTTACCTAGCAACCCCTGCAGAGCCCAGCCCGTTACCTAGCAACCCAAACTGAATTCCAGCATGTTTGGTTGTTGACTTACTGTCCAGAAACCACTTTCTGCATTTTTGTTGATCCACAAAATCTTCTGAAGATTTGTTTTGAAAAAACACAATTTTCCAATTATGGTGTTTCTATTAAATAAGAAGTTAAATAAAAATCACACGTAAATGAGCTTGTTGATATGATGAAGCATCAAAAATCATGGTAGCAACCTAATGTTAACAGTTTCATTAACTATATTTGATGAAACCAGCTGTACATTAGTTGCATTTCCATTGATCATATAACTGCACAAAAAATTAGCTCAATATAAACCAATTTAGAAAAAGCTGAAGTGAATGGTTTTTTCAACTGTATGAAAAATTAATGTATTTTGTAAAACTGCAATAGAGACACTTTTTTCATATCAGTCCAGTTAAAAACTGCATGTTACTACTGGCGGAAACTACAAAGAAGACAACAGGAAGTATATGCTAGTCCAGCATGCTTTTTAATGATCTATTGTGTGAATACAGTCACAAGCAATTTTTTATTTACTGGAAATACCACAATTGAGGAAATGTGCTTTTTTTAAATTAGTGGAACATCGACAAAGTTTTGCACACAATTATTGTCCAAAAAAACCCCATCTAAAACCAACCACCATTCTCCAACTACGTTCTGTTGTCTTCTTTGTGGTTTCTGTCAGTAGTAACATCCTTTTGTTGACCATGTGATTCACGTGATGCAAAAAAAGGGCAAGAAAATCACCCATCCTAGTGCAAAAAATTAAGTATGACATAGTAAAGAAGATTATAATGGGGAAATACTTTTCCACTCTGGTGTATGTAGGGCACTCCTGACCTCTGGCCATGAATATGTGTGTGAGCGTGAATTCTCCTCATCTGTGAGTTTCTTCCTCCCTCGCTGAGCTTCATCCTTAGGCTACGTTTGACCCTTGGCCAGGAATAATCGACTAGAATATTCCTGAGCCGTGTCCTCCTCTTCCTCCTTTTCCTCTTCTTCCTCCTGCTGGCATAACTTCTGAGTGGCCAGTTACAGTTTGCCATTAACTGCCTTCCATTGACTAAACAGAGAATAATGGTGGCATGTCTTTATTTAACACTGAGAAACCGTTTGCTACATATTTGAAATATTAGTCAAACAGCTCTGTTAATTTAGTTAATATTTGTCAATGGTAAAATATGTTCCTGCATGCCATTGTTTTTCTGTATGTGTCTGTGATTTCCAGATGCACCATTTAAAACATTTGTGATTGCATCTAATCACAATTTCATATACTATATATTAAGTTAGTAAATTTCTGGTTTTCTCATATCTACCTTTGCTAGACTAAGATAAGCAGTTAGCTTGACTCAAATTAGCTGTTAGCTTGACCCAGATTTGCTGTTAGTGTGACTGATTAGCTCTTAATTCTTGACTCTGATTAGCTGTTTGCTAAGAGATGATGTTAGCTTCACTGTAATTATCTGCCAAGCTGAGACTCTTGGGTCCACCCAGGCATTTTGCAGTTAAGCTAACTATAGTTTGCAGATTAGCAGTTAGCCTGACTCTGATTAGCTGTTAGCTTGAATCTGATTAGATTTTAACTTGACTCTAATTTGCTGTTAGCTTTACTCAGAGAAATTGTTTTTTTTTTTTAATTTCTTTACATGGAAACAAGTGTTACGTTTAAACACAAACATTTATTCCCTTTATTTAACTTAGCTAATATATTAATTTATACCTTTAGCTAATTTGCAATGTGTCTCTTACTCAGATTAGCTGTTATCTTTCCTCAGATTAGCTTTTAGCTATGCTCAGATTAGCAGTTAGTTTTTCGCATTTTAATTCATTGGTAGATTGTGCATTTGGTAGTTCAGTGTTTGGCAAAAGATCACAAATAATTTCTTCCGTGTGTTTTGTTTATATTTACCCAGAATGCCCAGGATAAATAGTCCACTTCATATATGTATTCGAACCGCACCAGAGTTCACTTCAACCAAACCGAGACCGAGGTTTTTGGGCGGACCAGAGTCCAATCGCGCGTTCACATCTCCCCAAATGAACCAGTTTGATTAAACTGGTGTGAATGCGCCCTCAGTGTGTCCACACATTGTTAGATTCCGGTGTAAAAATCACAGCTTCCTCTGTGTGTAGACGTTATCATGCATCTAACGCTGTCTGTTACTGCGTCATTACATTGTGACCGGATTGTTCAGGCTCCCTTTGTGTTGCTGAAGGCCATTTGAAGCTATTGTAGGAGAGGAGGAGGTGTTACAATATAGCAAATGCATGTGTGTGTGTGTGTTTGTGGGTGTGTTTCCTCAAACAGTTGTTGCCTTCATGTGACGGATGGCGGTGGTGACAAATTTGTGTGTCCCTTTTTGACCCTTTGGTTCGCTCTTATATGGCTATTCCCCATCTCTCCCCCTCTGTGTTACCCTCTAACCTCCACAAACACACACAAACACCGGCTAACCTAACCCATACTAATGATGCCCCGGCACTACAGCCCACTCAGCTTATTACAAGGTCATCTCGCCCTGCAACAACACACACACACACAGGTACCAAGAATCACAGCAAAACAAAACACACCCACACACATTTAGAAAAACTAATAAATCAGCCGACACAAACACAAACAAATGATGAGATTCTGTGATAATTGAGGAAGGGAGTGTAGGTGAGAGATAATTTCACCCCGGCCTTCTGTATGTGTGATATAATCTAATGAGGATGATAAGCCGCCTATTGGATATCAAACAGAAATAGCTCGATGTTAACAGGCTGGAATAACACTCGGAGTTGCTGTTGTTGCGGCGAAGGGGCCAAGTGTTCGTCCTGGTGCTGCAAATTAGTTTCTGTGTGTCACACACTCTCCGTTTTCTGTGTGTGTGTGTGTGTGTGTGTGTGTGTGTGTGTGTGTGTGTGTGTGTGTGTGTGTGTGTGTGTGTGTGTGTGTGTGTGTGTGTGTGTGTGTTTAAGGCTCATTGTTGTGTCATGATTCATCAGACCACATCGGCTTCTCTCATTAACACATACTGATTTATCAATAATGTGCAGCGGCGTTTGGAGAGCGCACACTGAATCCGGGGAAATTTACTGCCTCATTTCTGGGCGGACGCTGTGGACAATCCACGCTTAGTGAGGACTGTTTTATCTTCCTCCCTCCTTTCAATCCATCACCTCACTCCTCTTCTCTCCGTCTAACCTCCCTTTCTTCTCTCTCCCTCTTCGCCACAGCCTTGATCCCCCTCCACACTTATCATCTCAAGGACATCTAGACTCTTATAACTGTCTGTCCCAGGGTCTTTCCGGCTCTCGCCTCTCACCATTCCTAATCATCTTGTCTTTGGTCCAGACACAATATAACACAGATGATGGCCATGTCAGCTAGTTTGGTAAAAATCTGTGTTTTGTTCAGACCCTCTGCTATTGACTTCCTGTTGGAGATTTTGCCCATTCACCTACATTTCACTGCAAAAACACCAAATCTTACCAATTATGTTTGGTCTAGTTGCTAGTAGAGATGCACCAATCTGATATTAATATCTATGTCAGTAAAATATGTAGGGGCAGTTAGCCAAATCAAGCAACTGTGTTAGTTCCAGTCGTTAGGAAAATACCACATAAATCAAATCTTACTTAAATAAAATTTTATTTCCTGATTGAAATTGGGTCTCTGTCTCCTTAAAAACCTCCAGCTCATCAAAACACCGCTCCTCTATTAACCCTTTCACAATGTTTTTACCAACATTTAAGCTCTTAAAATAAGATGCATAGTTCCACCAGGTGTTTGCTAATTACTTCTAGCTAGTCTGAAGGAGCTGCTCTGAGTCTTGGAAGCTTGGAAGAGAAAGAGCAAAAAAAAAAAGAAGCTTATTTAAATTCCCTTTAGGGTAAACAAAGTATTTTTGAATATGAATTTGAACTGCACCACTGAGGAGGAGCTGCATCTAGAAGGCGGAGCTATGTCCACCCAGGTGTTGTCCACAAACGAATGGAGATTAACAGATTTCTCAATCAAAGCAACATTCCACATGTATGGTAAAATTATAAAATAAAGCATTTCTGTATTAGGAATGTACCTATAGCAGTGGTCAATATTTAAAAAACTTTTTTTTCCCCATTGGATACTGGTGAAACAAAATATGTAAAGCTGAGATGAAACCAGTTTTTTGTTCTCTTATTTTTAGTTGATCAAATCAAATTTTATTTGTACAGCACATTTCAGCAACAGTAACTGAAAAATTAATCATTGAAACATTACATGTCTCCAAGTGCCGCCATTTACACATCAAAATGTTTCACTTATTATGGAACAAAATCCACTCCAAAGAGAAGGGCTTTAGATTTAAAGGAATTCAGTGTTTTTCCTGTTTTATAATTTTCCAGGTTTGTTGATAACAACCAACCTCCTCTGGTCTGTACTTTATATTATACATCACTGTAAGTCGACCAGACTCACTTTTTTCTCTGAAACAGCCTCAACTGCAGACATAACTCATAATTTGGACATTTGGTGATCATTCTGTTCCCTCCAAACGGCTTTCATTTCTACCAGCCAGTAATAAATGGTGTATGTTTGATTTCTCTCAGAAACAAGAGGGGCTATTTGGACTCTGTGGATCGCTGTTGGCACAGAACCGCGCAGACAACACCAAAGTGTAATTAGAGCAGGGCAATGAAGCAGAGGGACCTCGGATCTGGTGGCTCCACACTTGAAATGACCTCCAGCTGAGATTGTGCCGCGCACATTTTATCTACCCAAGCATGCCACATCTCTGGAGCTCTTAAACCTCGGTGTCCTCAATGTCACAAGAAGAGTGCGCTGGCCCTTTTAATCGATATCTTATGGCTTAAATTGCGATATTAACATGCAGAGGACAGTAAAGCCTGCATTAGCATTTCACATGCGATCAATTTGCCGCATGGCTTGCGCGCACAGCTGAGCGGGACGCGCGCCACATGGTGACGGCGGTTCAGGGCTGCGTGGCAAAACGTGGCGGGGAGATGAGGAGCAGGAATCCCAGCCAAATGTGGAGAGTCTGATCTCTCTCTCAGCGCCGCCACAGCGACCCTGACCGGAGCAACACTGTCCAGAAGACAGCTCTTTAAATCACACGTTCACTGTGTGTGTGCGTCTGTGTGTGTGTGTGTGTGTGTGTGTGTGTGTGTGTGTGTGTGTGTGTGTGTGTGTGTGTGTGTGTGTGTGTGTGTGTGTGTGTGTGTGTGTGTGTGTGTGTTAATCTCTCACACACCTGCTGTCCGTGAAACCACAGAACAAACTGGTCTTATGGGAAAAGACTGCGTGTGCATGCCTTTCTGCTTGCGTGTGTATCTGATTACAAGTTAATTTCCTTTGATCACAGAGGCAGGAGTTACTGACAGACCAGACCTCTGGGAAAGAAACTTAGAAACCATCACTGAAAATATATAAATACCAAGATATATTAAAGGTTACGTTCACTCTAGAGTTAAGTGACCAAATCTGATTTATTTTTGCCTAAATGCGACCTGATCTGATCTTTTTATGGCCGTCTGAACAACACAGCCCAGTTGGATACGTGTTCGTAAGTCTGACATATGACCTGAATCTGCACAGCCACATCATTGATACTCGACAAACTACCAAAAACTGGATGACAAAAGCTTTTATTTTGATGGTTTGGTCTCAACTAGCTTCTGTTTTTGAAGGACAATTTTGTTTAAAGATTTCTAAATAGGGGTGCAACAGTTTGTTAACTGCAAATGTGCAGACATGACTTGGTGGGCCGGTCTGTCAGTCCAGCCTCTCTAGCAGAAGAGGACAGTGGCTGGCAATAATATTGTTGTTTTGATACCGTAATATGTTGATAAAGGGATAATAATGCAAGTTTCTCCTCTCAAAATAAACATTTATTTATAATTTTCAATTCCTTGTTGTGCCTGGAGCAGGTTGTGCACTGTGTGTGTTCTGTTAATAGGAAATAAATACAGAGCTAACACATGAATGGTTGTGCTTGCTTTGAAACAAAGCTAAGTGAATGAAGGTGAGACCCACAGCGAGTGTCTTTGATATGTGAGGGACACCTTGCTGATTGCAGCACCTTGTCTACCTGTGTGCAGCTCCCATGTGGTTCACATGAGCAGAGCTGCATGACGTGTCCTTCACTTTAATGTGTCATCAGTCTGGGAGGCTGGATTCGAGCCAGAGCGCAACCTACACACACACATGCAGTAAAAACGGTGAAAATACCTCATCTTTGAAGAGGTTCTTTTTCAGTACGAAGGAGAGATTCCTCTAAACTCAGGGTTTTCCTTCAGACATTAGATTATCAGTTGGACGGATAGAGAAGGAGGTACAAATTTCTGTCACACAAAAATGAGTGACTATGCCCACCTTATGCTAGTGTGTGTTGAATGGATGCATCTCATATTGCCCACATGTGGATACTGTGAGGAAATAGGGTTATATGACAATAGTAAATCTCATCTACCAGCAGGAGGTTTGCTCAAAACGAATCAACTCAAATGGGGATTAGAGTCAAAATTAGCAGGTTTGTTATTTGATACAACACCTTCATATAAAGTACAGGAGGATAAATTACATGATATTTGAGCTTTATCGTGATTATTATATCCCGATTAGAGCAAAATTATTTTATAAAATCATCACTGTGATGCTATTCAGTAAAATAATGTAAATTATGGAAATAAAGTAATTTACAACTTTATATTTATGACTATATTAGTCATAAATTTAGCTAAAAATGGTTAACTTTTTTGGGGAGTGGGGGTTGATATCTATATTATAAACGATCTTTGTCAAAGAGTGTATTTTCGAGTGTATTTTTTGAATCACAACAGAGTGAGCACTCTTAGCGACAAACTATCTTTGACGTGTATTTCTCCGGTTACCATGCCAACAAGAATTTAGGCCGTTAGGAGAAAGTAAACGGCTCACTAACACGATGAATTGACTTTACACGCTTTGTATTTTGGGCATTTTTCGTCTTTGTAAGTATTAATATGTTTGGAAGACACTTATACATGTTGGTTGATAAAATGTAGAGAAATGTACACAATTTCCGAGTGTAACATTAAGATGGCGACTAATACTCGCTAATAAGCTAGTAACGTGTTTTTCTTCATTCCATGATACTTCGTTACAAAAACGTTTTGAGTTTTGCTTTATAACGAGTGTATTAGCCATTAATGCATATTTTCCCCTTTTGTTGTATTTCAGTAAATATATATACATTAAAATAGATGTTAGGTTAGGTTAAGAAAATCAGTGAATGTTAGCATTGTTCGCTGGCTGCTAACGATGCTAATGTTGCTATATTATTGAAAGTCATTATTTCGATTAACCCACATTTTATAAACCGGTTTTGAATTAATTGTCAAGTTAAGAGGACAATTAAAAAAAAAACAACTTAAAAAAAAGAAGAAAATCTTATGACATTTTTTTTATTTGTATATTTCCAATGATATACTTATACAATTTAAATTAAGCAAGCAATTTTCCCAAAAGAAATGTTGGCATCCATTTTCCTCGTTTTGTCAGGGATTTCTGTATTTGGTCAAGTTTAATTAATTAAAGCAGAAATAGTCTTGTACCACAACAAAAATATAATAAAAATTGTAGTTGGAGGGGCTGAACAAAATCTTCCAGAGAACCGCGAATGGCCCCTAGCCACACTTTGGACACCCCTAAGTCTGAAAACTGCTAATACCAGATCTTCTATCTTTGTATCTTGCATTCTTTATCATTTTTCTTCTACAAAGTTTGTGCAGAGTAGAAGAGAAACTACAATACGGTGCTAGGTGTTTCCCAGGAGAGCGACTAAACCGGAGACTTGCAGGTCACTTGCAGATTCGCAGCCAAATGCGAAGCCATAATGACTTATTGTCAGGTCGATCATTACTGTCATGTTACAGCGAGGCAAAACAGAGGTAATTGCTTCCTTCTAAAATCCTCAGAGATTCTCTTCCTCCATAAATTAGAGCTTGCAGAGGGTTAAAGGGGAGGGAGGCAGCTTTCCAATAAGGCGATCACTTCTCTTCTGTTGCTTTGCTCTTTGATTTCTCTGCTTTTTTTTCTGTTTAATTAGAGGGAATTCCAGGAGATCATGAGATACTGGTTGAGGGAGTCATTGGCTACTTTACTCTAATTGCAGAAGTTTAGTAATTACATTTTACATCTTCATGCACAGGAACTTGGGTTGAAGTTGTGATGTTAAAAGACTTTAGCTGATTGAACTGCTAGGTGTTGTCTCCCATCATCCATCCGAGAGGATTTCCAGTAGTTTTGGTTTTCAGGTGCAACTGTTTGGTGTTAAGACTGAGAGCATGGAGTGGTCTTTGTAAAGTCACACAGAAAAAAAAAATTCAGCAGTATTTATTTTAGTCTGTTATTTATTCAGTCTGTCATACAGAAAAAAATGCTCGTTCATTATCAAAGTCACATTTTCATCACGTTTTTTTACCTTTAAAAAAAAATCATAGTTCCAAACTAAATCTTTAACTCACAATATTTAGTTTACAAACTAAATGTTGAATTTGGCGCAAAGTATTTAGTTTGGAAAATAAGTATTCAAACATTTAAGTTTTGAACTAAACATTTAACCTACTAAATATTAGCTTGATATCTAATTAATTGGTTGATAACTAAATAGCTAAGTTGCTAATTCAATATTTAACTTGATAACTAAATATTTAGCTTGGTCACTACATATCTAGCTTGCTAACTAAACATTTAGGTTGTTAGCTAAGTATTCAGGGGTTTAGCTAAACATTGAGCTTGCTAACAGAACATTTAAATTGCTAGCAAAATATTTAGGTTGTTAGCAAAATATTTAGGTTGTTAGCAAAATATTTAGGTTGTTAAATAGTTAGGTTGCTAACTCAATATTTAGTTTGTGAACTAAATATTTAGGCTACTAGCTAAATATTTAAGTTGGTCACTAAATATTTTTGCTTTATTACTAAATGTTTCAGCTTACTAACTAAATATAATTGCTAACTAAATAATTAGGTTGATGACTAAATATTTAGCTTGCAACCTAAATATTTAGCTGCACAGTGAAATATCAAGGTTGCATCACAGGTGCAAGCTTAAGCACTCAGGTTATTGAAACTGTCTGTAAATTTTAGTTGAAATTAATTCTGAATAAACTCTTTTCATGGTCTCATTTCTGCCATCAGAACAAACCGTCTTTCTACCAGCAGTGCATCCAGCCTTCACCGCTGCTACATGTGGTGTAGCATGAATAAAATAACAGCATTTGTCTGTAAACTGCGTTCGTCCTCCCTCTGCTCCACATCCAGTTGCACAGCCTTGAAAAGCGACGACTCGGCATATATTGACCATCGAACCCGACTCAGAAATCTTTACTCGCTAAGCGCAACACAAAGCATTTCTCCGTTTCCAGCCTGCGGCGCTTCTCGCCACCCTGTGTAAAACAACCCTGACAAATCACTGGATGTGTGTGCTGATGTGTGTGTTGACGTGTGTGTTGACGTGTGTGTTGACGTGTGTGTTGAGTGTCGTCCACATGAGGGATGTTAAAAGTTATCGTGTTTTTATTCATGCTGGAAAAGCTGCTGCTGCTCCTCTGATCATTACAGAGCAAAAGTTCAGACAAACATTTTTAGCTTGTTGTTAGAGGACAAAAGCTGCACATCATGCTGACACTACAGATTACAGAGTTGCTGCTTCACGCTTTAATATTTCTCCAGTTGTTCATGGCTGTAAAAATAAACCCACAACTTATATAATCATTTTCTCTGAAACACTTTCTAAGCATTCTTTGTTTTTTGTGGTATTTCTCTAGTACAACAGAGCATTAAAGGCAGGCTAAGTATTATTTATTAAATGTGAGAAAAAAAAATCATAATATTACTAGAATGAAGATGCAGTATGAGAAAAAATGTAATAAAATTATGAGAGAAAAGGTGGTTTTAATGAGAAAAAGGCTTCAGTAGTTAAGTTGAGAGATTAAATTGTTTCAAAGTTCTGCTACTGATAATTAGATGCTAATATGTTAAAGGTTTATTTCCTTATTTGTGATTCTTATAAATTTAATAATTTGTTGTAATATTATGACTTTATTCTGGTAACATCAAGACTTTTTTATACTTTTGCCACTATTTTCCCATTAGTAAAACTTTTGTCTTGTATTATCTCTTTATTTTGGTAATGTTATTACCAATTTCTTGTATTATTGGAACTTTTATCTTCTATTATTACAAGTTTTTCTCATACTAGGAGAAAAACTTGTAATAATTTCAAATTCTTGTATTATTTCAACTGTTATAGTACAACTTTATTCTACTAATATTATGACTTTATTCTCATATTATTAAAACTTTTTCCCCCTTATATTGCGACTTTAATCTTGTATTATTTATAGTTTATTCTTGTTATTAGTCTGCCCCTAATTCTCTGTCGTATCATATTTAACAGACCTGCCACAGATAATGAGCTAAAAGTGTGTCTGGGCTTTGACTGGGCCATTCTAGCACATGAATGTTCTTTAATCTGAACCAGTAATAGAAATTTGACAGAAGCTATATATTAAACAGTTAATCCCTCATATGTGTTTAGCAGGGTGTGTGTTTAGGTGTGTGCAGGCTACCTTGTGTGTGTGAATCCGCACACTTATTGAATTATGCAGAAATACTGTCATTGAGGGTACAAGGGCATCGCTAAAAGCCCTCTTCATGCAAATGGAGGTGTGTGTGTGTGTGTGTGTGTGTGTGTGTGTGTGTGTGTGTGTGTGTGTGTGTGTGTGTGTGTGTGTGTGTGTGTGTGTGTGTGTGTGTCTGTCACAGGCTGCATCACATAATGATAACTTAGCATGGCCTGCAGATACGGTTGATATGGAATATGACACACACACACACACACACACACACACACACACACACACACACACACACACAGACGCATGATCTTCCTTTCCTTCTCCCTCTTATTGTCTTACATGGAGAGCTCATTAACAAATTTATTAATGACCTCTTAATAAGCCTGCTTATCTTTTCCTCACCAGGCTCTAATCTCTTGACGACACGCACGCACACACACACACACACACACATGCACACATACATACACACACACACGCACACACACATGCACGCACACACACACACACGCACATGCACACACACACACACAGAATCAAACGCATTTTTAAACTTTAATGCAAAGCCACATCAGAGGATTAGTGTTTTTATTGAAGCGATAACCTGAATGTTTGTGATCACTTCTGCTTCTTTTTTTTCAAAATTTGATCTCTAAGATGGAGTATTAAGTCAAGATTAAGAAAAAATAAAATAAATTTGAGAATAAAGTCATAATATTGCGAGAAAAAGGACAAATACGAGAATAAAGTGGTAATAATAAAGAAGGAAACAAGTAGTTTGGCGTTACATCAACAGAAATGTGTTTTGTTACAGAATATTTTTACATCACTTCTGTAACTGTTTTCAATTCACTTTAACTGAATTTAAACAGTTTAATTCTCTTAAACTGTTTTTAACTGAAATAAATGTAAAAATGTACATTTTTATATTAAATATATATATATATTTTTTTTTACAGAAAATGGTGTGAAACATTGTCTGTTTCACACCAGGTCATTCATCCAGCAGCTCTTTGATCTGATCATTAATCCTCAGAAATATCCTGAACATTTGGTCAATTCTCTTTCTATGCAGCTGCAGGAGATCAAATCCTGATTATGTTTCACTTAAACCTTCATATGAGGCTTAATGACTCTCCTTATTGTAGATTAGTTTAAATGAGGTAAAAATCTTCCGTAATAATCTGTCGTTATTAAGTCTGAGTTCTTCTAAGTGAACGTTTAAATGGATTACAGGAAGTACAGGAGAACAGGAATCAGATCAGAGAGTGATAATCTCAGTGAGTCATCCTCATCTGCAGCTTCATCACTTTAAATCTGACTAATGACCTTTGAATGTCAGCGCGCCTCACAAGCCTTAAACTGCTAAACGAAGACGGGAGCCTGTTTGGAAATTTAAACCATTCTGTTATAGAAACATTGAATTTCTGCTTTCGTTGCATTTATTTGTCGATAAATTTAAGTAATTTTTATTCTCTGTAGGTATTTAACCTAACTCTATGTTGGTGCAACATAGAGTTAGGTGAAACAATATTTAGACGTCTTCGGGGTTTAAAACATAAAAATGGTAATTCACCAATGAAGAGAGATCATGACAGAGATTTAATCAAAATTATGGGAGAATGATTTATATAGACATCCACCGGAGATCTGGTTTCTGTTGATACATTTTTGGCAAATGTTGGCTTAGCATGAATTTTTATTTCAAAATTTTAAAGATTCAAAAGTTTTTGGTCTTGATCAGAATATTGATGATGTCACGGCCTTGCATTTGTGGTTATTAGCATTTCTTATTTACAAGTATATTTTCAGCAGTTATCGCTTATCGCTGCTTACTATCAGTTATTATCACTATTTATTGCTTACCGGCCTTTGGAATGAGAAAACTGTCGGTTTGCTGTATCGGTTTTTGAAAGAAAGTTATCTTTCATCCCTAATCAAAATGTAATCCTCCTTAAAAGGAAACCTGCTTTTATAGCAGACTCCTTTAAACAGAATTACAAGCGTTTCTGTGCAGCTGTGCGGCTATCTAATGGGATTTGAGCGGCTTAATCTGTAGCGACGACACGCATGGCACCGGTAAGAAAGCAGCAAGTCAGACAAGATGACCTGCTGACACCGAGGAAGGAGATGCAGGCTTTTCAGGGGAACCCGTCTCCGTCCAGTTCAGGGAAGCAGCTTGCATAACGACGGTGTGGTTTACCAGCCGGAGCGGGGATTTAATCCCGTTAAAACCGGAGCGGGAATGACGAGAACGGAGGGAAGGTAGATAAGCGCGTGAGGAGAGAGAGGGATTCAAAAGAAGAGCGGAGCGTTCTGTAGTTTCACATTTTCCATTATCTTTGTTCTGCAAATTAAACTGCGAGGCTCGGGAGCTAGCTGCAGGAAGACTTGGAGTGTTGCTCCTTGTTTGCAAAGATAAGCTGCAGTGGGATTTAACATAAAATAAAATGAAACCAAATGAAACCCCCACTCTGGGTTTCCCCATTATAAACCGAGCCAGCGTTCTGATCGAAGTGACGAACCTTTAGTTTTGTGCGTTATTTAAATCACACATTTGGGTTAGGGTAACTCCTTATTCTAACCCAAACCCCCCATCAAGTGGAGTCATAAAACTGTTCAATATGATGTTTGAATGTTTCCTTCCAGTTTGAGGTCTTCCCCCAAACTGACTTAGATTAAAAGTTCAACATTATGTAACATATTTAAACGACTATTACTCAGTTTTCTTCTATTTTCAGTGGGAAAGTGGGAGGAAATGTTTCTCAGAAGGTTCATCATAAGCTGCAGACTTAAATAAAATCCAGAAACAAAAAACTAAGAAAATATTTCACAAAATTCTATATTTATGGTCCACGATCATATTTTTGTGGTTTTCCGATTTTATTTTAAACATGATCTGATGAGATCATTTTTCTTTTACTTGTTATCAACAGTCAGTAGGATCTAGAACGTATCATCTCAGTGTGACCTTTGTTTTTAGTCTAGTAACATAATGTATACTATATGAAACAAAAATTGTATGCAAGCAACATAAACTGTGTATTATATTAAACAAATGTATAAAAACAGTATAACGTGTATATTATATGAAACAAAAACCCATCAAAACAACATACCACTTTATAAACTGTGTTCTCTGTTGAACAAGCACCTATCTGCATCATCATCATTGGCATAATGTCTGGAGAAAGAAGGTTAAATTGACAGGTTTGAAAGCAAACATCCGGTTTGCTACACCAACAGAACAGCGGTTGAGTTTCTGTTCACATATTAACTTGACCAGCAGCTCGTCACGGTTTCCCTCCCTTGAAGTTCTCCTTGGTGGCTGTTGGTCGTGGCGTCCTGCTGTTTGTTGTCAGCCATCAAAGAGCAATTTCTGCACAGAAATCAGGAAATAATTAGGGTGAACTTTTCGTGACATATCGCCGACCCGGGGGTAGAGAGGAGGCGCCGCGCCGCCTTCGTTTTGGTACCGAGGGGCCGCCAATGAATTGAGGACAGACTCTCTGAATCAGTTTAATTAAAGAGTATCGATGCATGAGATTAGATGGGAAGCCGATGGTGTAAAGGATATGATTACACAGGACAAGGAGACAAACGGAGAGCGCAGCACATAGAGAGCGATCTGGGAGAAACCGCGCGGTCGTAGCCACCGGTGGGCGAAACGCAGCGGTCCCAAGGTGGCTCCTCAGACTGCAGATGCACCCTGGGTGTTTCCTGTCTCGATGTTTCCTCCTGAGTCAGGCGCTTTGTGCACGTGTGAGGAAAACCTCTCTGTCTGCTGCTGAGAGGATAATTAGGATGGTCTCAAAGACGCTGCTGCACAACTGCTGCAGGATATGTGTTCATATTCGCGGTTTTGCTGAGTGCCTTTGTTCGGCGGGAACGCTGAGGAGAAGTTTTTACACCACAGGCGGCGACTCATAATGTCAGCAAATGACTGTGAATTTACTTTGGAGTCAACTAATGATGTTTCAAGATTTAAAACTGGATTTTACAGCCACTAACATCTGGGTCAGGTTCATCCACTGCAGATGCATCTCATAAATTTGTTTGCAGGACCACAGCTGCCTGTGAATCTCTTAAATCTACGACCACCTCTAAAAACTCGTCCAACTTTTTCAGTAGTTCAAACTACAGCTGAAATATTTACTCTGGTTATTCACGATGAATCGATTATTAAACACTAAAAACACAAACATTGTTTCTAGTTTGTGGTGCAAATATCTTAGTACACTTAAAATTAAAAAAAAAATCTGAATGTCATGATTACAGTTTTTGAAACCTTGATTTACATAAATGATTTGAACTTTATCTTGCATTTAAAACATTTTAAATGCTTATTAAGCGTCCACTGCTGGGTCTCCATGTGGACAAAACATCATTTCCTCATTTTAGCCTGTTTTTAACTCCATAATGTTGTTCAGCTTTCAAACAGAGATAACAGAGTCTATATGACAGATGGCTGTGGAATATTAGTATTATAACCTCAGGGCCAACACAGAATTATGGCAACATGGCTTTTGATTGCCTCGTTTGAGATATAATGCCAACATAAAAGGAATAAACAGAAATGGAGGAGAATTAAAGCACGAGGCAAATGATTCCAGTGCTTTGTTAGACGAGGTTTTCCTCCTCTGCGCTCTGACGGAGGAGCGAGAGGGGCTGATCTGTGTTGTGCCTGGGGTTTCGCTGCCGAGGCTTCAGGAAAGAGGAAGATAAGAAAGTGAGGGAAAGACGGAGGCAGAGAAGTGCTGACTCAGCAGGAGGAAGAGGAGAGCTGGGAAAGAAGACGAATGAGAACTTTAAAAATTGGAAATGACTAATTTGGTAGAAGGAAAACATTTTCTGAGCCGCTCACATTTGAGCTGTGAGGCAATAATGTTTGGCATTAATTGTCAAATAAAATGTGCCTGTGCAGTCATGAAAGGTCTATAAAAGTGTGGAAAAGAGATAACTGAATGTTAAGTAGTTGTTTAAATTAGCAGACTTTAATAGTATTTCCATTTTCAAAAAGATTTCTATAATAAAATGGCTTCGTCAGTATCTTATAATAAACTTAAAATGGAGCCACTTAATGGGCTCATTCACACCAACCAGGTTTAGTTTGTTTTAGCTGAACTCTGGTTCATTTGTGTAGAAAGTTTGATTTGTTAGTGGAAGTGTGAACGCATAATCAAACTCTGATGTGGACCAAAAATATAGAACTTTGGTCCATTTACATATCTAGGTCTCAGTTCGATTTAAGTGAACTTTGGTGCAGTTCGAATCCATATGTGAACACCAAGTGGACCGGAGACCGCTTCAAAAGCATAAAGTGGACTACGGCACAGGGTATTTTGGGTAAACGGACTCAAAACAAATGTAGTCAACGTGTGATCTTTTAACAAAGACAAATGAGAATACGCCACTCCATATTTTTACGTTTTGTGAAGGAGGAAGTTGCGCTCACTGTCGTCTTCTGAGGTTTTTGTGCTGTTTCCTGCAGTGATTCTTGTTGCAGCGCCTCACAGGGGAGGAGGGAAACAGGTTTTTCAATTAGTTTGGATCACCTAACACAGTGAAGTGTACAACAGAACCATATCACCTGAAAATGTAACAAATGCTAATTTACTCTGGGTCGACGTAAATTAGCATTTTAACATGTAGATTTTAAACTTGGACTGTTTTGAATGCCAAAACACAACATAGTTTTTTGTCAAAAATGTCAATGTGCTGACCTGTGACTTGGTTTAAATGTGCTGTAAATATTTATTTTAGTCACTTGTCAGGTTTAGTTTCCTCCCTTTTATTCTGGTTTGACAGCAACTCTTCAAGTTATTGTCTTACTGCTGCATGACTGAAATAGAAACAGGCGTCTTTTATCACTGGTTTCACTTTGAATCAAGCTGTATTCTTTGTATTTTGATTGATTTCAATACTTTGTTATTTTCTCAGAGAGAATACTCCAGAACTTATGGTGTGTTATCTGAAATAACCTGATTAACCTCAACATCAAGGTTTCACAGTGTCTGACGATTATCCAGAGGACAGTAATACCTTTGTGATAACAGTCTTAAAGCAAATCTGCCTGCTCTTTATTTCCACTTCATTTGGATAAGGTCCAGCTGAAGAACTTCTGTTTTGTTTAAATTCACCCTTCCCCGCGGCCCATTACCCATCTGCTCTGACACACTTCCACCGTCTCCACTTGAGAGTGAATAGTCCACCTGTGACTGTGTGCATTTGTTGGAGGATAGCAATTGGTCATTAACTAATTCACAGAGGGAGGGAGTGTCTAATGCCGCCGGCCCAGGGCAGAGGATGTGAACAGTCAATGTGTTACCAGCCAACAGCAGCAGAAAGGCTGATCTCAGTTCGGAGAATCAGACAAACTCTCATAAGGAAGCAAACAGTTCAAATCCATATGAAAATGGATAGCAAATAAATGGATCCTCTGTTTGCTGACCTGTGACTTGGTTTAAGCTGGACTTTAATTGGCTGCTAGTTAGGCTTTGATCAGCAATTGGCTGCACTCTCCTGATTACCTGCTATATGGACTCTGATTAGCCGTTGACTGGACTTTGACTATGTATTGATTGGATCCTAACTGGTCTTGCTTGCTAACTGTTAGCTAGACCCTCTTCCTAGGTGTTAGCTGGACACGGACTCTGTGAATACCTGTAAACTTTACCGATTGACTAGCTGTTACTGTTTACTGGACCTTCATTATTATTAGCCGTTAGCTACGCTTTCTGTCTCGCTGTTAGCATGACACCAACTACCTGTAGCTGGACACCGACCAGCGAACACCTAGACTCTCTAACCTGCTGTTTGTTACTCTCACTGAATATTAGTTTCCCTCCTCAGATAAAACACCAAATCACAATTTGCACACATTTCTTTTAACTTCCTTTTGCATTATTATGGAAAGAAATAAAAAGAAATAGCCAGTTTTTCAGTTTTGCTAATATTTTTGTCACCTACTGTCACTTCAGGTGAGGAGAGAATCAGTTCTCGTTGCCATTTAGTGACTCACATTCTGTATATAGTAGAACTACAACAAATGACACTCACTCTGCAAATATATATACTTACATTTGCACCACTCTATGATCAATAATAAAAAGCTCACTATTATTATGGGAAGGACTTCCCCTTGGGAAATATATATCAGCTTTTTAAAGCTGTTTTATTATCAAGGAGCTATAAATTTTGTGAATTTTGGCCACTTTGCGACTTTCTTTCAAGTTTTTATGTTGAATATCTTCCTCCTTCAGTTGTGTGTTGCTGTGAATTACAGCATCTTATGCTTGGAGTGTCATCCACAGACCCTCTATGGACTGGAACTGGCTTGTTTCTGGCTCTAATGGCTCTTAAGGGAATATTTCTGTTTATCTCCATATGGGTCAGCACTTACCAGGAGGGCAGAATTATGGCATGATGCTAAAAAGCTGCAAGATGTAAGGTGTTGTTTCAAGAAAGGGGAAGAAGGGGGCGATAAACTGTGAAGCTGGGGCTTTTGAAGGTATGAACGAGCGAGGCAATGGTGATGAAGAGAGAAAAAGTGCGTGGGTGGAAAGTTTGGTTCTTGGCATTGACTCTTTTTCAGCGTTACAACATCAGGGCTGCTGGTGATTGATTTCTCCATTCTTCTCCCAGCCTTTTCTTTCCCGTCGCGCTCACCCTCTGCTCCTTTGTCTCTTGTTAATTCACTGGCTCGATTTTCTTTCCTCCTTCTACAATATTTTTTGGATAGTTCATCTCTATCTCCCTCCTCCTCCGCCATCGACAGGGTTTTTCCATCTACGTCCTCCCTCTTTTTCCTCCATTGTTATACGTTTCATCTCCTCTCTCTTTAATCCTTCAACACTTGTTCCTAACTTACCTCGTATCTACAAGTTTCAGTAGACAGATCACTTTATGAGTCAAGTTTTTACATGTTTTGGGTGAGATTTTCACTGATAAGTCAACATTTTTATGTCTTTTATTGACCATATTTTTAATGTTTTGCATGAATAATCGTTCAAAGATCAATTTTCTACAAAAGCATGGCTATATTTTGTTATAAATATTCCAAATTTAGTTTTTGGTTTTGCATTTCTTTGTAATCATTGTGTAAAAGAGCACAATAATTGTGATAAATAATTCTAAAACAGCAGTTGTGTTGACTTATTAGCACAGTTAATGTTTGATTATATAATGTTAGGTTTGGTGTTCATAGTGAAAAAAGTAGCAAAAGTGAAAACTAATGTAGTGGATAAATGCTACTGCTAATGTGCTAGCGGCTAAACATGCTAATGCTAACATGTTTAAGCTAATAGCAAAAAATAAAAAAACAAAACAGCAAGGTGGTTTTTGGTAGAACAGGACAATAATTGTGTGATACAAATATAAAACACATTTTAAAATAAGATGCTTCCTGTTTCCCTCCCTTTATATCGCCACCCAGTGGTAGAACGTAGAACTACTACAAATGAATTAGTATTAAAATAGAGGATACTCTGAGCTCTGAAGGTCAGTGGTCTGGTTTAGGCAGTTAAAAAACTTGCCAAAACTCCTGATGTTAGTGTCTTCGTCCGTCTTCGCCGCTGTGTCTCAGGTGATTTTGGTTCCTGGCGTTGAGCCGCGCGCGGCGGCCAGGGTCCGGCTCTCAATCGTTACTGTAATTAACTTCAGTGAAAAGGGTCCTGGGATGCGGAAAACCTCCTCACAGCGTGGCTCACACAGCGCGCCGCCTCCTTCCTCTGCAGCAGCAACCTGCCGCAGCAACACGACTTTAAAATAAATACATCATCTTTATTGATTAAAGACAAATAAGTCAGGAAGTTAAAGCATCAGCTCTAATTGGTACATCAGGCGTTATAATTCTCTGACTAACTCCTGTCGAAGAATTAATCCAAATCAAAAATACTTTATTCATCCCAGAGGGAAATTTAAGTTTTGTTGCAACTCATATTACACAATTTTCTTCAAACATCGTTACCGGTTAAGTAATTTTTTTTGTAAATGTTAGAATATATTCTGCAATATTTGCATCTTACTCATTTTATTTACTTGTGAAGTATTTTAACATTAATCTTCTTTGCTTGAAGTATTTATGATTGGCGGCTGCGTTCTTCAAATTTACGTTTTTGTTAGCAAGCTTTACCAGTACAGATTGTCAATAGTTTTTACCTATAAATGCTGCTTAACTTGCAGGATTTGGTGTTTTTCTTCTGTAATTTCTGCCTTTACTTGTTTTTCTCTTGTCCAAGTGCATCATCATCCTTCCAGAGTTGCTGCCTGTACTGTTTTTCTGATTAATGTCCCATGTCTTTGTCCCATCTTCCACCCTTTCTGTCCATTTTTCAGTCACGTCCTTTATGCTCTGTCCTTATCTTGCTCTCCACATTCTCTCACTCACTAATTTTGGGAGACAGCTGCTATTGTTTCCTTCCCTTTGTTTCTGACTCCATCAGCGGGTCATTTATCAATGTTTTAAATCATTAAGCTTCAGGAAAACACCAGAATAAAGTTCCTTTCTAATCAATCCACAACATCTCGAACTGCATGCCAGTGATTTATGACGAGGCAGTGGATTCAACTTTCCTGCTGTTTTTGTTTTCTCCGTTGTGCTGTTGGCATGTTTGAAGGTAAAAAGTATTTAAATTTTGTTTGGTTACCTTTAAAAATGGTTTCCTATATGAAGTTTTCCAGTGAAAAGTCTGACGACGCAGACTTACCTGGATAAAGTAGATTTTTATTTTTAAAAAGTCAGTTTTACAAATTGGTAGACAAAGTCTCTAAAGGACTATAAGTGAACAGTCTGTTTTTATAGGCTTATTGACAGCACACAGCTTTCTTTATGTGGGTTTTATCCTCTAAACATACAGATAAGCTTTGTGTTTTCTTCTCTTCAGGCACAAACTTCTCTATATTTAGCAATTTAGCTTTAAGCATGTGAAATCCTTCTTCACAGACTCTCAGTAACATCCTGAGTTATAAACATATAAAATAAGACTTACTCACTCTTACTCTCTCTCTCTCTCTTGTTACCTAGCAACAACTTGTAGAGCTACTTGTGCAGCAGCAGTTTCATGTTTCGCCACCATGTGTCATAACTGCTTAAAAATAAACAGCGTGAAGTAAAAGCTGTGGATAAAACGAATCACAGATTATCGATATTGATTGATATGAAATGTTTTTCCAGGCATATTCTGTCAATTCTGGGAGAGAAAGTGTCCAACATGTCAACACTATCCTCTCCCTTCTACTAGCATCAGTTTGAATATTGATTAGTATGACTCTATGCAGCTTAAGCTAGTTTATGTCTGATTAGCCATTAGTTTGCCACTGAAAAGGCAGTGACATGACTCACAAGGCTTTAGTTTGGCTTGGGTTCACTGTTAACTTGATTTTGAGTGGCTATTAGCTTGATAATATCTATTATCAAGAATCTGATAAACCATTAGCTTGACTTAATTAGCGAAGCTTCATTTTAAACAAATTGACCTCTCCCTTTTAACCAAAGTACAGATGTTTTAACTGCTGCCAAACATTTATCAGTAATGATTTTCCTGAAAGCTGATGCTTGACTGTAGTCAGAAAAAGAAAAAGATGGGATAAAAAACAGGGAGAGACGGTTTGTTTTGGGGGCGTCCCGCCTCTTTTTGCCTCTGCGTCCTATGAGGGATGAGGCGGATGGTGATTTTTATGTGATTGATGGTCCTTGTAAATATGGTCATTACCATATAGGCTCAACCTGCCTTCATCGCCATTATTCACTGTCAGCTGGGGATTCTGTGAGCCCAGGGCTTTATGCAATTTACTACTCCACTTCATGTGAAAAGTGAAATATGACATATTTTATTCAATTTTTGCATTACATCAGATGTTTTTTTAAATTTTGGTTAATTGTTTTGGTTAATAAATCCCCTACTTTTAACTCATTTCCAGTTCTGGAGATAATAAATCTCACGGTTTCTTCTGAGCCAGAAGAATCTTGGCCAGAATAAATGAAAGATGAAAAACTAGTTGTAAAATCCATATGTCCATGGATTAATGGCTTCAGGCTCTTAGGCAAGTGGTGAGAAAGACAATATTACAGTCAGTGGAGAGTAACAAGCTTATTAACAGTAGAGAGAGAAGATTTTCTCAGACTGGTGTGCAAAGGCGTTGCATGTTAAGTAGCAGAAACCAAGCAGGAATTTCCCCACAAAGCTGTATTTAAAAATAAAAAATCCTCTCTCGGCTGGCATTTTTTCCACCTTTCTAATGATTGCCTAGTGATTTTTATGAACAATATAGACAGAAGCTTGCAATATGAAGGTAAATATAGAGTGTTCCTGTTTGTGTGCTGCAGCAGCACAGGCAGAGCAGAAATATTACTCCCTTGCTGCATGAGCAACGTGCAGCTGTAAATTAGTGCTGCTCAGCCTGGAGGAGTAATTACTTGAAGAAGTCAACTATGCTTTGTTTCCCTCTGTCGCAGCGCACAAAGAACAATCTGTCAGCGCGCAGACTTGACTTACAGTGGTTGTCTCAGGTGGAGTGTTAACTATTCAATTCAGCTTGGCAGCTCAGAGATTGGATAGAAAAACCTCGGCGGTGGTGTTGGCGCCTCATGTTGATCTTGTTCGGGTTGTTGACAGAGTTTGTTTTGGTCAAACTTTAAACATTGTTCACGCCGCTGTGAGCGGAGTTATGCTTTATAACGCCCTAAATGAACCCAATACATCCAATAACTGTTGTTTATCCAGCCGTCAGCTGTTTGAAAAGCTCAGTTATTTGTGTGTTTTGGGGAAAGCGAACAATACAGAGAGCTAGCTACAGAGTGAACCAGGTGTTTCTCTTCCACTCTGGGGCTGATGCTCCCATTTCACATCAAAACATGTTCATCTCTTGGATTATTTTTTCACAGTAAAGTCAAGTGTATTTGTGTAGCACACGAAAATGCTTAACTTATGGGTTTACTGCAAATTATTGTGTTGCTGTGATGTTAACTCCCACCTGCAGGTGGCACTATATCTTATTCCTACTGCATTTCTTCCTCAGCTGTAACTTGATGTCAAGTAATAATCAAATAAAACATCTCAAATACCATCATGCGTATCTGTAAACATTATAAAATATTTTGCAAATATTTCTAAATTAGCTCCACAAATCAGTGATTTTCATTGCAAAAAAAAAAGAAAGAAAAGGGAATCACTAACTCCTGCAGGGCCTGATCAGCCTGATCAAAACATGTTCAATATTATTTCATTTTCAGAAATACTTATTAGGTGCAGACATGGTTTTTTATTAATATTTTAACAGTTTGTTAACGGGTTATGTCAATACATTTAGGCCCTTTAAGAACCTCTGTGGTCTCAATAAGGCCCAAAATGAAAATGAGTTTGACACCTTTGCTTTGAAGGAAGTCAGTGTTTCGGCTGTTTTGCAGTTTTCTGCGAATCTGGAAGTTTGTCCCAGATATGTGGTGGATAGAAGCTGAATGCTGCTTCTCTGTGTTTGGTTCTGGTTCTGGGGATACAGAGTAGAACCAGACGTCCTGACAGGTCTGGAAGGTTGCCATGACAACAGCAGATATTTAATGTATTCATGCTGCTAAGCTAATAACAGTCACATCAAATATGGGTTAGATAAAGATCATCTTAGGTGGGACAGTTGTGACCGTTATGGCAACATATTGTGAGTACATGAACACAGCGAGTTGAAGGCCAGGAGCCATTTTTTAAAATGACTAGGTGAGGTATAGTGCAAGCTAACATGTGTGTTAGCATGTTTAAGAACAACCTTCTGCATATGCCGTGATATTTGCAGTGAGGCTGATGTGAGCGCATATATCTTTAACAAAGAAAAATCACAACCAGCAAATGAAATGACTTCACCAGGTGGCAGGCAGTAATGAAAATGGTCGGATTTAGGAAAACAAAAGAAAACAACACAATAAGAAAACACAATAAATACTTTCATTTGCAGCCTGTGACATGCAGTAATTATGCTGACTAATTGTTCGGTTTTTTTTTAAGTTTTTTTCCATTTAAATGTGACCATAATTACAAACTACTTAATTAGGGTTTAACCGAAATGCAAAACAATTACATTTATTTTGTTAGAATTTTTTTTGTGTTTTTTATTTATTTATTTTTTGCCTTTTTTCGGACATGAATACCTGGACATATTTTCAAATTTTTTCCAAAGTTGTGAACTTTTTTTTAGCTCAAAAACCTTGTTGAGCGCTGGCTGAACTCCCCAGCGTCTCTGAGCTTAGACAGCTTTCTGGGGGAAACCTTGATGCTGTTCATGATGGGATATAATTATTTCTGAAACTGTAACCAAATTTAAACCTGACTTATTGAGGGGCCCAATTTTCTTCCTGATATCTTGTCTTATTTTTCTCCAATTTGTGCAAGTTTATGTTTGATGGAATCACAGCCAGTGAGGAAAAATGTTGGTGAATGTTGGGAACAGCTTCCTCTCTCACTTTATGAACTCTGGTGACCATAATTCATCAGTGCTGCTGCACATCTGAACTCCCCAGGGCTGCTATCCCGACAGAACGGGAAGCGCTTCAGAAAACGACCCGATAAACAGATGGCCGTATAATAATCCGTCGGCTTCAAGCGGTCCGACCGGGGCGGAAAGAGAAGAATTAGCACACCTGCTGAGGTGAACCAAAAACCTGTTTAAAACACTTTTTAAATGCTTACCTTCAGCTTCATCTGCGGCTTTTCCTCCGAGTCCCGGGTCCGCCCTGTCCTCCTCCCTCTGAGTGACAGTCTGTCATTCAGCTGCTAAGTGCTGCCGCCTCAGAAACAGCAACAGTAAGGGGTTTCCCTGCAGATTAGCTCTGCAGTTTTAGGGATGAGGTGGGTAAAAAATACAGTAGAGAAGGAGGAAAAGGCCAAGAGGGAGGATGATAAAAGTTACATTATGCAGAAACTGGGGTTTAATTCAAGGAGGGATTGATAAATGACAATTCTATTAAAATGTATGTAAAATGCAAAACCTGACAATGTGTTATCGCTAAATAGCAGCCTGAAAATTTGAAAATAATTCAGATGTATAAATCAGTGTTAATGTATTCTCACTGACCCATTTGCTCTCATGCAAAAGTTTCTGCATTAATATTTCACTCAAGCTTTAAGTGTTTCCTTAAAAAACTCGTTACGGGATCGTGGTTATGAAATGTCTCCATTTTTTATTTTAAAATCTTTTTTTCCTGCTTTTTTGGTTTAAATACAGGTATTATCGACTTATTTACGACATCATCTTTAAGGTCTATAAAAATGTAAAGTAAATATTGTTCAAGACTTTTAAACCAGTCTACAACTCAAAGTCAAAATAGTTGTTCATAGATCACGATTTTTAGTTCAATTTTTATTTTCAAAACTTTTCAAATCTTTAACTTGAGTTTCAAAAATGTGTTTTCAGTTTAGTTTCTTTTTCAGTTTCAAACTTTCTTTCGGCTTCATAACAATTTGTCAGTTTCAAATCTTTTTCTGTATAATTTTTGTTTTCTTTGAACAAACTTTAGGATTTACAATAAATCTTGCAGCTGCAGCAGATTTATTATAAACATTATAAATAAAACCTGCTGTGTTCAGCGCGGGTCTGATAATGGAATAAACAGTGAGGTAAAAATAAGGCGGTCTGCCGCCCAGTTGTCATTTGACATTATGAGGCTTCAGGGTTCAGAGAGACTTTAATGGTTGAGATTCTTAATGTGGGAAATTAATCCCTGTTTCTTTAATAAGCTCACAGATCAACTGCCATTCAAATAGAGAACATGTTGCTCTCTAACCGCCTCACATGTCTCCATCACGTGTTGATTCGCTTCCTGCACTTTTTACTTTTACTCGAGTAACTTTACTGTGAAGTATTTCTACTCTTACGTGAGTAAAATGACTGAATTTTCTTCCCATTGAATGAAAATCAAACATGTTATAACCGGAAATTCGCCAGACTCAGACACACACCCGCAGTTTTTGTTGAGTTTTAAAATGAAAGAAAATGATTTGGGAAAATAAATCTTTTGTCATTTTGATCTTTAAAATACAAAATTTCCAGTTAACTGCATATTTTGGTCCACCTGATTATATAATATTAAAAATATTAAATACTAATACTTAATATTTAATATAAAAATGTTAAGTATTGATATTAGTACCTGCTACTTGATTAGATTTTTTTTACCGAATACGTTTTTACTCAAATGTTGGAAGTCATGCTGCTTTTAATTGAGTATAATTTAAAATCTTCTATCCAACTCTTATTCATACTTTCTAGGAGGCCTGAATAATTTTGTCAGTAAATGTGTCTCAGACGTTGCGTGTGAAATCTGCAGGCTGCTTGTGTTGTTGCTGATGTCACGCTCCTGTGCAGGAAGTATTTCCTCTGTTTCAACTGCAGCTGCAGAGACTGGCTAAAGGTCAGCGCTGCGTGTTTGCTGCTCATATCCTCCGTGGCCAGCAGATGCACATGGCTCGCTGTGTGGCACGGAGCTTAATTTGAGATTAACATGTAACAGATTACCACACTGACCTTCTGTGTCTAGTCAGCCGGCAATGGATGGATGAATGATGGCTCTCATCTTGGATAAAGATCGATGCAGTCATGTTTAGTATGGAAGTGGGGATTAAAGAGAGGAAATCTTCAGTAAATCCATAACATGATGGTTATGAATATAAAATAAAGTCAACCTGTTTCCTGTTGGAAACATCTGTCCTCTGTGATTTTAGTGATCATCAAGATGTTTTTGGCAAATCTGATTGTTTCAAGTGTATTTTATAATCACATGGCTTTAAATATTAATAAACATATACATGCAAAAATATCAGATTTAAGCCAAATGGCTGATCTCCATCTTTAATACCTTTTGTATATGATTAAGGAAAAATAATAAAAAGATGCCTCAGACTATTGCACAAGGAAATTAAACAGTTGTTTACAATATGTAGTCAATAATGTTTCAGTAATTTTGACCTTACTTTGATAAGCAAGTTGACTAGACTTAGCATAATGGCTCTAAAAACAGAGTTAAAACTATGCTAAGCTAAACAAGCTAATTATGTGAGTAGAAAACTCAGCCTGCACCCAAACAAATCTATTGCATAGTTTTTGCTAAACATCTGGTTTTGTTTTTCTGTTGTGGTAAATAAATAGTTTTGCCATTCCAGTTTTGCCCCATTGTTCATTGTAATTAAGGCTGCAATGCGTTTATATGAAATTGCAATTTTAGTGTGCAAAAACAAGAAATCTGTGGAAAAAACCCCACAAAAAGCATTTCAAAACATAGAGACTGTGTTTGCTTGTACGACTTGACAAGTTTAAATGAGCAGATTTCCCAGGTCGTATCTTTCTTTATTCTTCATGCACTAAAATATCCTTCCTGTCAATTGAGGGCAAACTGTCAGCTGCCCCCACATCCCTCCATCCTCCTTCATATTTGATGAGATTCATTAAATGTTGATTGTGGACACACTTCACCACCCTGACATTTCGTCTGATCCTCCATCTGGTCCTTCTCAGCACTTCTGAGCCTGAAGAAAAACTCATGCTAGCTCACACAAGATAGGTGCTAATTGCTAGCTTTTCAGTTAGCAAATAATAAACAAACTATAAACTGGATATTAACCTTTTACTGCAACCTTTTAATCCAACTACCTTTATCAAGTGAAAATCGCTTTTTGGGTAAAATATTCAACTTCCAAAACATGGTTAGCTAGCATAATGTATCTGTTATTTTAAGCTAACGTTGAAGAAAGCTATTTGCTGCACCTCATGCAGGCCAAGGCTAGTTTTAGTTTTAGTTGTGATCAGTGAAAGTCTTGCTAAAAGTACGTTTCTTTAGTTTTCCCTCTAGCAACACATTTATTTTGTGCTTTCTACTCCCAAATTTGTGGTTTGAAATAAACAAGCTGAGCTTAAGAAGAAAGCTAAGCACACATAAATCCCTTTCTGTCTAAACATTTAACCGGGTAAATTGTACGAATTGCTTCTTGTTTAGTCAGTGTCCAGCCTCTGAGGTGGCCATTTGCTCTGATAAATGCCACCTGACAAGTGTGTGTGAATGTGTGTGTTCCTGGAGGCTAACATCCACTGTTAACACTGTGTTTGCTCTGCAGAGCCCCAGCTGAAGGGCATCGTCACCCGGCTCTACTGCAGACACGGATTCTACCTCCAGATGCTGCCGGATGGCACCATGGAAGGCACAAAGGACGAAAGCAGCTCCTTTTGTGAGTCAGAGAACATTTTATTTTATTTTGTAATGATAGATTTCACATTTCCTCTGCTCCAAAAGATATTAAACGTGACAACTTTTACTGTAAATTCAGGGTTGTCTGCAAAATGATTATTAATTAGAGCATTTTTGCTTGGTTGCTGCTCTCATAAAGTTAAAATCAGTAGCTGTAATAACAGTTATGATATACACTGTAAAAACACAAAACCTTATCAAGTATTTTGGTCTAGTTTCTAGTCCAAAAGTCTTAGCACAATGGAAATAACTAACAAGTAACTTTTCAGCAAGAAACATGAGCTTGTTTTACATCAATAATTCCATAACATTGCAAAAAAAGTACGATATTTGTAAAGGTTTTTGTCTTCTTTCTAAAGGAAATATTTTAGTACACTTAAAATAAAACAAAACTAACTTACAAGTAACTTTTCAGCAAGATATAGGAGTTTGTTTTAAGACAATAATTTCTCAATATTGATTGAAAAATTCTTGTGTTAAGTAAAATTAGAACTGTAGTGTTTAGAATGTAGTTTTAATTATAAGTTACAATATCTCGTTTCACTGGCAGATTATTTCATTTACAACAAGTACTTTTCTTTTTTTGTAGGAATATTTAAAACAATCTTCTATATCTTGTTGGAAAGTTACTTATAAGTTAGTTTTGCCTAATTTCAAGTGTATTAAAATAGAAATGAGACAAAGATATACTTATGATTGTAAAGGTAAACGGTTAAAGCTGAGCTAAAAGATTAAAACAACTGCTAAAAATAATAATATATAATGCTAAAAAGTAGTTTTAATTTAGTCTTACCTACTTTCAAGTGTACTAAGATAGAAGCTAGGCGAATATACGTGGTAAGATTTTATGTTTTTGCAGTGCGTCATTAATCTGGTGTCAAAATGAACCTAAAAGTAAAAATAAAAAAACTTTAAGACAGGACTAGGCCAGATTTTTTTGCTTGAAGAGAGAAGAATGTTATCAGAGGTTTATTAAGTGTTATTTATGAGATTAATTTTTTTTTTTCACCTCGATGTTGAAAGACAAAAAGCTTTAAACGCAGATTAATTTGTGTGCGTTTTTTAGTGTAACTAACTTCTCTCAAAGATCAGAACTTCACCTGCTATGCTAAATAATTACCAGCATTTAAAAAACATTCAATAATGATACTACCTGGGATAAAACCTAAACATCTTTCCTTTCATTTTCACCTTCAGTTTCCATAGAAACACATCATTGGCCCGCTGTGGGTCGCCTCCTCTGTGATTACTGACTAAATCCACCGGATCCCAGGCTCTAGGAATCCCTTCAGCGCTCCCTCACAGATCAATAATATATTATACAATATCCCTGGTGTGGCAACACAGCAGGTTTTTTTCTGTCAAAACAACAGTTTAGGTGGAAAACATCTAGTCGGCACAATTTCAGATTTACAACCTACAGCGAGAGGCGGGTGGGGAAGAAGAGAAATCGCAGTTTGAAGCTCGTACGTTTCATCGTTTTTTATTGAAATGTCAGAATGTGGCAGCTGAAGTGTTTTCAAACTCACAACCCAAACATTTGTCCTGAAGCTGGGCAAGGTTCCTGTAGCGTCTTCATTTGGGTTTCGACGAGTAAAACAAGCCCGGCAGGCAGCTATCAACCTGGTGAGAGGAGAAAACATCCGTTTGAGAATTTAAAGAAAGCAGGAGAGATAAGAATGTGATCAGCAGGGCCGGCTCCAACCTTTTTGGGGCCCTAAGCAGATCTTCTTTTGGGGCCCCCCTGTGTCAACATGTCAGATGCTTAATCATTCTTAAACTACTCTTAACATAACTACCGTCCTTAGCATAATTTGTAATTAGCTTACATCATACTGATGCTGATTTTTGTCAGGTTGACAAAAATCAGCAAACTAAACTAAATATTTTAATCTTAAGTGTGCTACATTATTTTAACTATGTGAAAGTAACATCAGCTGATAAACACTAAATTTACAGTTAACAAATTGACACATTTAATGTTAATAAACAAGGTTAATCTAATAGAAAGAGATTAACATATTAAATATGTACCAACTATGAAAATATCAAAATAGTTTTTCTATATGTAGTAGCACTTAGTTATTTTTATTCAATCTTATTGAAAATATATGCATTTTTATATCACACGGTTGGGGGCCCCCTGGTAATAAGGGGGCCCTAAGCAGCTCCTTAAGTCTCATGTGCCTTGGGCCGGCCCTGGTGATCCAGGGTTGCCAGATTGGACTGACAGTTTCTAGCTGAAAACAAAATAAAAGCCAAAAACTAAAATAAACAAACCAGCCCAAAACTCAACCTCTAATAAAATGTATGACATGGAAATATGTATAAATGACAGTGTCCCGTACTTCATCGACTGCACTCAGATTTGTGAAAATTAAAAACATTTTTGGCCGTTTTTTGTTGTAAACCAAATTGGAACCAAATTCCATTGAGACTGTTAACGTCTTGACTCTTTAAACACAATGAAAGTGAAGTTTTTTGTGCCAATTTTTACTTATAAATCACGATGCTGCACTGTATTACCATTGGTAATACAGAGATTAACCAGTTATTAATCTTTGATGTTGTCACCTTGGATAGAATCTATAGATTTCAAAATAAATTTACAAATAAGACAAGAACAATAAAATCATTAGATATTTTGAATATCTAAAACAGAAACAGGAGGCATGTACAAATATGGGAAATATGGGAAACACAGGATTAAAAAAAAAGTTTTGTTGTGTTTTCTGCCACACAATCACAACTATTTCTAAAGAATTTTGTTCTTCTAAAAACCTGCCAAATGTTCTGAAAACCAGCCCAAATTTTAGCAACCTAATTGTTATTTTTTTCCTTCATCCAGCCAAACATTTTCAAAATCAGCCCAATCGGGCGGAAACCTGCCCAACCTGGCAACGCCGACCACGTCCAGAAAGCTTCGATTATTCCCGCTCTTATGTAACCGCACACCTACGCTCAGCGGCTGAACTTTAAACAGTCTCATGTCCAATCTGAAATATTCATCACGTAATACCGCAGGGCACATCCGAAGGCGAGCGGGGCTCATTTCCCAGACAGGTGTAAAGATTGTTGTTGTGTAACGCCGCTTCGCTCCTCATGTGGCGGCGCGTCGAACATCAGTCAGCGGAGGTCACCCCCGCATTCGCCGGCTCGTTTTATAACGGCTGTAACTCCATCACACTCTGTTTTTTTCTCTTTTTTTGTACATTCTCAAGTCACAGCTCGGAAATTGTTCCCTTCCTGCCAGAGTTGGATTATTTAGTCGCTCACATCATTGGAAACCGGTATCAATCAGCAGCACAATCATCTACCTGACTGCACAGAGCATTAAAGGAGGAGGGGGAAATTGCTGTGTGAGCATGTTCTGCAGCCTGAGTGGGATATGCATGAAAGAGACCTTCACTGCAAGACGTTACTTCAGAGCAGACAGCCTTCTGTTGCAGCTGCAGCTCCTCCTCACTGTCATGTCTAAGATGTGGGGAGATTCCTGACAATCAGCTGCTGCTGCTGGCTTTGCTTTTCAGCAGCTCGTTTTATGGCTTTGATTTTATTCCACCTCATAAATGCGCTAACATGGAGCCATCTTTACCTTTCTAATTGTTGAATCAGGAATCCTTTAAGATTTTGATTCCAATCTTGTGTAGTGTGTTAAAGGGGATCTAATATGCAAAATTACATTTTTTTATGTTTATGTGCTAACTTTGTGACCCTACAACTTCTAAAAACAGCCCTAAAAAACATTATCCTACTGATATCCTACTGACAAGTTTATTACAATAACAAACTTTTTAAATAGATAAATCGTCCCAGAAATAATCTCGATAAACAATAATAATGTTGCTTTGATTCTACTTTCAATCATCGTGGTATAGTAATGCAAGTTTGACCCCAAAATGAAAGACTAATAAACTTTAATTTTGTCCTGAAGAAATTTAAAAATATTCAGAAACGATAAACACAATTATTGAAAAAAAAATTATTTTAATTTTTCTAATGATTCATTGCTTATTGAGTCAGACCTGTGAAACATAGTCCTCTGTGTTTTTGATTCATTTGAAATGATAACAAGCTACTACTTCTTGTTGGGGACTTGGTCTCCTGAGAGAGTGACCCACTTCAGCCAGAATTAAGGGTAAGGTAATTAAAGTAAAAAAAAAAAAATAAAAAAAAATCTGTCAACTGCTTTCTAACTAAAAGGAAGAAGTCTCCCTCTCCTCTCCTCACCTCATTTTTCTTTTCGCTCTGTTACATAACAGCCTAAAGGAGCCAGGAGAGGAGAGGAGAGGAGAGGAGGAGGAGAGGAAAGGAGAGGAGGAGGGTGGCAGCTCCTCTGACCTCCCAACAGAGGGGGGAGACGCAGTGATTGAAGAGCCATCAGCTCCATGCCAGCTGCTGCATCTCCTCCTTCTTTTCCTCTCTGTCACCCTTACATTTTTTACTCTTTTTTTTTTTTTTTTACATTTCTCCGTCTCTTCCCCTGCCAGCTCATCTTGTCTCGCTGACTCGTTTTTCCACAGCAGGTCGCCTTCCTTTCTCTTTCTTTCTTCTCTCTTCCCTCCTGTTTGATCCTCTTGTTCTTTTGTTTCCGTCCCCCGTCTCACTTTGTGCTTTAACATGGAGCCACTTTCAGCTTTGTGACAACTATCACCTAGTTAGGGAAGCCCTAGGGGAACGTCCATAAAAAAGAAGAAGTGATAAAACTAAAGCAGCTCCCGTCTCTCTTTTTTTGTTTCATTAGATCCCCACAGGGCTTTGGCTGCTTCCTTTTTTTTCGCCTCTTCTACTGGTTCTCTTTGGTCCAGATAACAGAGAGGTTGGACCTGGACAACAAGAGAATGAGTCAGTCCTCTTTGTGGGCTAACTTTACTTTCTATGTCCAACTTTAATGGGGATCTTTCAAGTGTATTTTTCTACCCTTTTTAAAATCGCATGCGGATTTATCACCACAATAAGTGAAGGAATCAACAAACAAAATTTGACTTTATCATTTTATTTGTAATCAGTGAACCAACGGTATTGATAGTGGTTGGCTATCACAGCTACCCATGAACTCCATCAAAACTTGACATCAGAACAATATGTCTGAAAAATGTATCACATCACAAGAATTTCATATGAGTCGATATCGATAATTATCGATTCATTTTTTGTTTTCATTATCTGAAATGCTGCCAAACTGCTGCCATGATTGTTCTTATTTAATGCAAAGTTTTCTCTTCACACCGTTGTGTTTTCTTTTTAAGCAGTTGTGAGGCAAAACCTTGAACTGCTGCTGCACCAAGTTCTCAACAGGTTGTTGCTAGGTAACTAAAGAATGAGTGGGTTGCCAGGTAACCAAAGAGTCGGTGGATTCCACCAAGATTTCTTAGCTAACTGTGAGAAGTGGAGCGGCTAAAGCCTTTCCTCTAAGTTCAGTGAAATTATTTTTAACGGATTTTGATCTTATCTTGTATCTATCGCAATATGTATTGTTATTAATTTATTGTCCAGCCCTAATGTAAAAGAGAGTTCATGTGTGGCCTATACACATAAAATGTGTATTAGTTTTTTCTGATTTCTGACTAGGCCTCGACTATCTTCAGTTAGAGTTTGATATTCCCCTTAATTGGAGGTGAGAGAGGAGAACAGCTCTGTGACCTCCCGAAGGAAAAAGAAACCAAAGAAGTGTGGTATATGAAGCAGAAAGAGAAAGAGAACAATCACAATATGAGGCGAGGATAGCAGTCAAATACGAGGGAGTAATAAAGAGACGTGCAGGAGAGGCTGCAGGGCAAAAGTGGGACAAAGATGAATGGATGGGAATAAAAAGGACTGGTTTCACACGACAGGGAATGGTAAGGGGCAGGAAAAATGGAACGGCATACATAAAATAATACAACACGGCGAGTTAGCAAGTAGGCTGCTAATTCATGAAGGGAAGGATGGACAGCGCCATGGAAACCAGACATGACCTTTAAACTCTGGTGTTTCAGACAGAAATGAGCAAACAGCAGTTCCCACTCCAGACGACTCTTTATTTCTCCTTCCTTATTCAGGCGTCATTTTAATGATCCCAGCGCTCGGGGCTCTCCGCCAAACACTCAACTTCATTTTCTCACACCCTTACTGGAATCAGGAAGCTAATTAAATATCATAAATATTAATTAATGTTATAAAAATAATAGACATACTGGTGGAATAGCAATCTCTGGTAAGGCAGTTTGTTTTATTTATGGGTTTCATGCCTGGGGGCTTCCTGTCTGATCCACCAATAATAATAAAAGATGGAGAATCTGGTGATGGAGCAACAGAGAGGCTTCGGTGCTGACCCGGCTGGACTACTGGATCAGTTTTTAGGGTCTGCATCAAGTAAGTTTTAGGTTCTGTCACAGTTTATAAACAGTCTGGAAAAGTCTGGAATTTGATATGAGTATTTTCAAGGCTCAGATCATGATGGAAAATTGAAATGATCAAAGGATCATGCAGAGCTGAGGCTTGATTGTCTGACTGCTGCTTCACACCAGAATACAAACTGAGTTTCATTTTCACAATAATATAAGGTAAATCCACCCATTCAATCATCTATCGAACATCCATCCATCTATCCATCCATTCATCTATTCAACCATCCACCCATCTATCCAACCAACTAATCCATCCATCTATTCATCTATCCAATACATCCATCCATTCATCCATACAGCCATGGATGGCTACACATACTAAAATGAAAGCTGTATAAATCATGTAAGGTACCGACTGCTCAGAAAACCAGTTGCTGCTACGTCAGAGGAAATTTAAGCCATCTCTTAAAGATAACGAGTTAAAGGTCATTTTTCTGATGTGCTGACTCACCAGCCGCCAGGCCACTTCTAAAATCAACCATGCATTTCAATGAGCCCAATCAATGTGTTTTCAGCTCATTCCCAGAGCTGAAAAATCGTGTCCAGACAAACATTGAATGAGACCATTTAGATATCCGAGTTGCTTTTTAGTCACAATGCTTTCAATCTGGAAAGTTTCACACAAGAGGAGTCGTCATAAACGTCCATCTGTGACATTTCCTCACATTACAGCAGGTTAAATCTGCAGCTCAGCGTTCAGACGTCCTGTCTGTCCTGCTGTGCTCAACCTTCTCTCGTTCAATTTCTCCTTGTTTATTCATTATGCAGTTGATCTCAAGATTCAAATTGACTTGTGGGATTGATTTGGCAACACCTTCCCTTTCATTTCCTTGCCCTGCTCCTCCATTTTCCCTCCCTCCAAAGACTTTTGATTAAACTAGAAGCCTGCTTTGAGCTATTAAGGAAAGCAGGTAATTCAAATGTAAGGACAGATAAGAGAGGAGAAGAATAAGCTTGAAAAGAGATACAGTTATGAGAACTATGTGATAAGTACATTTCTTTTCATTGGGGTAAGAAAATACCTCATATAAAATGTAATGAAAATTGTATTATGATGGTCATTTATTATATGAGTGATAACATTTTAATGAAAAATGATGTTGGCCGGGGTTTTCTTGCAAATTTGGGGTAATTTAAATACAGTATTTCATACTGAGCTCATGACATTTATGTCTTAAATACACAATTCTTTCGTGTTAAAATCCAACAAATTGTAAGTTTGACTTGGCAGCAAAATCCCATTTATATAAGGAGTTTAATTTAGGAACTGTAAGCTAGTTCGCTGCAGATGCTAAAGTCTGTTTGGGGGGAAGATAATTGTCTCTTTTCTTTACAGATCTGAAAACATTTTATTGGTTTGGAGAAGTTACCATCTAATCTGCATGAATAAAGAAAATGGCTGTCAATTACTCCTGGTTTGTAATCTTACAGTTTTCATTTTATTAAACAAATCAAGATATCTGCAGATGGCAACAATAAGTCTTCCAAAATTATACTTTGTCTCTTTACGACTTTGATTTAAAGTTGCTTTTTGAAAGAGTCGCACAATCCATGTGTCAATTAGCTGAGAAAGAGTAAGTGTTTAATTTTTGTTTACAAAACTGAACTAGTTAGCTTCAGATGCTAACAGTAAAATATGTTTTAAACAATTAACTGTTTGCAAGTTTAGGCCATAGCTCTAGTTTTGAAAGAGTTACAAAACTCAACCACCTAATCAGTTGAAAAGTAATGCTTTCTTTGGTGTTCATTTCTTAAACACCAAAGATCTGAAGCTATTTAGCTTCATATGCTAACGGTAAACCAGTTGTGAAGACTCCTTTCTTTAAAAATGTGATGATACAAATAATCTAATCTACTTAAGAATTGTGGCTCTTGAAAAGTAATGACTGTTAAAATTTTACTTAAAATGGTAAGCTAGTTAGCTCCAGAAGCTAGCAGTAAATATTTTCTTTCTGTAAAGATTTTATTATGTAGCTCTTTAGTTTGTCAAAGGTTTCTTCATAAATTGGTAAAAATCATCTTAATAAATAATGTATTTACATTTTACAACCATAAACTTGTTAGCTCCAGATGCTAATTAGTAACTTTTCTTGTCCTTGGTATTCTTTTTGATGCATTTCTTTAGTTGGAAACAATTTGGTAAGAAGAATGATCCATGCTGATCATACTTCATTTTCATTTTAATAAAGACGCTGGCACAACAGTATCTTGTTACATGGGGATTTTTATGTGTTTGTGCACTTTGTGCACTTCACAAAGTAGGAAGAGTAAGAACGGGAGAGGACTGGAACAAAGTAAAAGGCGTTTTGTGTGTGTGTATGCATGTGTGTGAATTCCTGATCTATTTGTCATCCCGGCTGCACTCTTTGGTGACACCTTGTTCATTTGCGAAACCCGTTGTTTGAGATGCAGGGATCGATCGAGCAAATAGAAGAGTGGAGCCCTGGAGATAAAGAGAAGGAAGGTAGAGAGAGAAAAGAAGCAGGTCTGAGATTTATGGTCAGGCTTTACTACCAATATTTCAACCTTAAAACTGGGCACTCATCACTATCTGGGCTGACGGGACTGGAGACTACAGGAAAACCTCACAAACATCCTTACAAACATCACTAAATTTACCAACGTTAGCCATAAAATGAACCTGAAAGTTTCTGTTAAAGCCAATGTTTCTGCATTTTAAATTGAAAGCTTTTCTGATATTCAGAACCGACAACTTTATTGGACAGTCTCATAGCTCAGCTTTCATCTGTAACCTTCCCAGAAGTTTCAGATTTACGGCTGATGAGGTTTTAACAACATAACTAGGTTTTCGTTTACAGATGGATATTACAGACTCTTCCATTAGAGAGTAACTAAACTAATCGATAAAGTGCTTTCTGTTGATTAAGACCATGAAATGTGTAAGACAGCTTCTGAAGAAATAGACTTTCAAATTTCCCTTGAGTCTGTTTTAAAAATCGTAACTCGTGAATAGATAAGTAACCCCTTTCGTTCACGTCTTTTTTTCTTTGCTGACAGGTAAAGAAAAAAGAGGTAAAGAGATGGATACTCAGCTGTGGAAACCCACATAAAAACACAGCAGGTGGTAAAAGCAATTTTCTCAAAATAGAAACCTGACATTTGGCCACCAGGGGGCCTCCAAGAGCAAACCATATATATATATATATATATATATATATATATATATATATATACACATACAGCCTGGCCAAAATAAAAGTCGCCACCTGGATTTAACTAAGCAAATAGGTACCAGCCTCCTATTGGATAATTACTGCATAGGCGATTATCTTTCAGCTGGCAACAAGTTATTTAACCCCAGCTGATGCAATGAGTAACTCCTCATTTCTTAAACAACCATGGAAAAAGACACATCCTGTGGTCGTGGAAAAGACATTAGTCTGTTCAAGAAGGGTCAAATCATTGGCATGCATCAGGCAGGGGTCACCAACCCGGTGACCACTACCAAAAAATAATTTAAATGTTTTTTCATTGAAGTAATAACGTTTGATGTTTATATTTAGAGTTCAAACGAGGGAAATGATAAAAACGTTTAAAATAAATTGCTTTATGTATAAAACTCTTTCCTGCTGTTAAAGTTCAGAACTGCGCGCAGACGCCTGCAGGAAACTATCGGCGTGCAGCAGCGCCTGCGGCTGCACTCTGCATATCGTCACATTTTCCTTTAAGTAAACAAAGAAAAGAATAACTTCTTTAGTTTTATTATTTAACCCTATTTACTATTAACAAAACTGTGAAGAAAAAATAAATAAATTGTGCCAAAACATCTTATTCGTAGCGCGCATCGCAACACCTGAACCTGGGAACCAGCACCGTCCTCTTTCCGTGAACCACATGGGGAGGCTTCGCTTCATGTCTTTATTATTTAGCGTCGTCTGGAAAAGAAGTCCGCTGCTCTTGTGGTTTAGGCTTGTGCTGATTTTTGCGCATTGGAGAGGCGCTTGTGCTCTTGCAGGTCAGGTGCAGTGATAGTTTTGTGTCGGACCTTTATTTTTTAGACATCTGCAGGTGTCAGCCAGCGGGTGACCCGTCAGCTGTTCGGTTCGCGAAACCACGTAAAAAGCGAATAACCCGGCGACCCGCCAGAACCGCGCAGACTGTCAGAAGCTCAGGCTGAACGTAGAACAACGGGAGGTTCAAACCCAACTCGTTCATTTTTAGCTTGCAGAAAAACGCAAAGCCTGAAATGAACAAAAGCAAACTGACCAATAAGACTTGGACTTTGGGGTTCCCCACCTCACGCATCAGACTGACACAGCTGTATGTGTATAATATCTTTTGACACAAAAGATATTTTATTTACCAAAATGTTGCTAATAGAACAGATAGTTAGATAATAAAACTATAACTCTTCTTTTTTATTTAAAGGAAAATTTACTGCAACAATCCATCACTGTGCTTTTGTTTATTTCAGTCACTTGTGGCCAGTTTAGAATCACAGAAAAACTCCAAAAGGGAATCAAAGTTGAAACTCTGTGAGCTAAAAACCTCTGATCACATAATAGCAATTAACCAGCTGACATGGTAAATTATTACTGATAACTATTGTGAGTAGTCCTGACATTAATATGATCAGGCAGTATTATATATATATATATGACTGTATCAAACAAGTGCTCTTCGTGTTGCTCTGTACCCGTGAAGTTGCTCCCAGTCTCAAAAAGGTTGGTGACCCCTGCTCTAATCAGTAAGGCTAACCAGAAAAAAAAGGCTTCAGTTTGCTAGGGAGCATAAAGATTGGACTCTGGAGGAATGGAAGAGGGTCATGTGGTCTGGTGAGTCCAGATTTACCCTGTTCCAGAGTGATGGGCGCATCAGGGTAAGAAGAGAGGCAGGTGAAGTGATGCACCCATCATGCCTAGTGCCTACTGTACAAGCCTGTGGCGGCAGTATTATGATCTGGGGTTGCTGCAATTGGTCAGGTCTAGGTTCAGCAACATTGTGTGCAGAAAAGAACGAGGTCAGCTGACTACCTGAATATACTGAATGACCAGGTTATTCCATCAATGGATTTTTTCTTCCCAAATGGAACGGGCATATTCCAAGATGACAATGCCAGGATTCATCAGGCTCAAATTGTGAAAGAGTGGTTCAGGGAGCATGAAACATCTTTTTCACACATGGATTGGCCGCCTCAGAGTCCAGACCTTAACCCCATTGAGAATCTTTGGGATGTGCTGGAGAAGGCTTTGCGCCGTGGTCAGACTCTCCCATCATCAATACAAGATCTTGGTGAAAAATTAATGCAACACTGGATGGAAATAAATCTTGACACTGCAGAAGCTTATTGAAACAATGCCACAGCGAATGCGGGCTGTAATCAAAGCTGAAGGCGGTCCAACAAAACATTAGAGAGTGTGACCATTTTTTGGTGGCGACTTTTATTTTGGCCAGGCAGTATATATATATATATATATATATATATATATATATATATATATATATATATATATATATATTTCACGGTTATATATAACCGTGAAAACCGTTATAACCTAACTGTGAAAGTATCTGCCACTATTGGAGTAGAGCCTGGCTGACGTGAGGACTTAGGTCTGACAAGAGATTCCACTGCTGATTGTAGTCAATATAATTGCCATTCATGATCATGCCGACGCAGCTGACAAAGGTCAAGACGTTGAGGTGGAGCGTTCCTTTGATTTTCTGAGGAATCCTCTGAAGTACCGCTTCCATCCACAACATTCCATGGTCGCGGTACTTCTCCAGATTCCTTGAATAGCTCAAGGAACGCCGCTCCACCTCTGTGCAGACTTGAAGGGTTGTCGATGCCACCTTGGAAAGTTGCACATTGTAGCCCACAGACTCGAGCACAACATAGTCTTTGCAGTTCCAAAAAAGTTTGTGGGACCCACGCACATCCCGAAACTTGATGTGGGGGAAGAACCGCAACTTTTCTGACATGAAACCCCCAAACAGGCACTTCTTGACATCCTTGTCATTTTGGACCATCATCTCCCGTGCTCTGCCAAATGTAAGTGGTACAGGAAAACTGTTCTTGGTGCTCAACTCTTCACAGAACACCTCCAGGTCAATGCTACCAGATAGACAACCAGGTGGTCGTTCTGCTTTGAGAGCTGCAAACGGGATGTCCTCGTTTCGCCTGAAGATGTCACACAGCCAGAGGTGGAGAACCCCGACACCAAGGACAGCTGGCGCAGCATCTAGGGCCTGGCACACTGGGAAAATGCGTTCCAAACGCTTGGTTTGGAGCTCATTTCGAGTCCAATGAAGCAATGGAGGCGGGACCTCACCAGCACTAGCAGATGAGTGGGGGGCCAATCCGATAAAGCCTCTGGTGTGGGTAAGGCTCTTTGGATTGACCGTGTTGGTGCCCAGGCTCACACTTAACTGGAAGTCTGATGGTGAAAGGGGATGCCCATAGAAGAGCTCCTCCAGTGCAAGCTCCAACTGAAATGCCTTCCAACACGGATCGTATCGGGCAACTCCTTGCTGTCTTTCAAAAATGCTGCTTAGCTCCTTAACAAAGTGGGAGAGCTCCTTAAACTGAAATCTAAAAAAATATTAAACTTTAAATTGCATCAGTTTAAAATGATATTTTATTTCACATTAACAAAAAACAAGTACAAATGTTTATTTTACACACGGGTAATAATAATGACAGATGGACGATAAACGTTAAAACTGAAGAGTGCGGCTGGTTCGGTTCTGGCAGCGCAGTGTTTCCCAGAGTTTCCCAGAGTTGACATGAACCCATTATCCAAACCCGTGTCTTTGAATGGGATGACCAATGGGTTGTCTATAAAAAACCATGTGTAATGCCTGGAGATAGAAACACTCCTTTGGATCTACCTCCCATGGGATATCACCCTCGAATCGGCGAACTTGCTCGATCCGAAGGCGAAGTTGGATGGATAGTTTCTCCTTCAGGTCCTCCATGTGGTCGATATATTCCCATGCCCTGGCCATGAGTGCCCGTTGGAACTGGGGATGAGACATTCGGCACGTGGCCAATGTTCCACTTACAGGATGCCTATATGGAAGCTGGATATGGACATGTGGTGAGTCCACTGAAGGAAGTTCAGCTTCCCATCGACACAAAGTACATCAAGGAGTGTTTGATGCAGGCTCAGTGGTAAGTGGTCTAAATCGGTCTGGTAATTGGTTGCCTCATGGATCCCCAAGATGGAGTACAGGGATCCACGAGGACCTACCAAGTCCTGGAGCGCAAACCGGGAGAATAGCAGGTGAGTGTCTGTGTTATGGGCTCCTATGGTACAAGCAGTGTGTACAGAGAGACTGGCAACTCCCATGGGAGATATGACTTTTTCCACATCCAGAGTCTCTTCATCCTTCTGCCCGAAAACAGTAAGGTACAGAGCAGGCTTCAAGAGGTGGCTTTCACCGATATTCTTGACAGCCTTATCAAGCAGGGACAGGATGTAAAAAACGTCACGCCTGAGTACGTGATAACGGCTGGTGTTGCTCGTTATATGTTTCTGGAGGGTTGGCCTGGTTCTGTCTGCCCCCTTCGCACCCTTGAACTCCTTCTGGAACTCTTGAACTATGCAGTTAAACATTTCACATGCATAGATTTTGTAAAGTGACTTCTTTGTCAGACGTGTGTCTGGGTCACTCAACGAAACAGGTGTGAATATGATGGAGAGGTGGTAACCACCATCCACATATGCAATAGTGTAGCCACAGCTATTTCAGAGCGCGGTATATATATATATATATATATATATATATATATATATATATATATATATATAACGTGACATGAAGTGTTATGTCACGTTAACAAAGAACGTATCAGCTGCAGTAGCAATTTCGTTCCAACTCCTCCCTTTGACATTTCTACATTCTTTGTGTAACGGTAATACAATCAAACAAGCTTTTGTGATTGATTCCGCAACAATTTAATTTAAGATTCGTTACAAAGTAACTGTTAGCGTATCGCTACACAGCCGTTAGAAAGCAAGACACACCACAACCGTTCCAGCCGCCGTCTCCTGGCAACGGCGGAGGGATATTAACCCCCCTCCGCAACCACATCGAACTGCGACACAACTCGGAAATACAACAAACAATAAAACCCAAAACAGTATTAATTTACTGCAACTAGTCCATGAAAATGGCTTGTGCGCCACACTCTCCCCCTCAATAAAAAAAAAAAAATGTCCTATGACATTTAAAAGAGCATTTATCATCACCTATTGACCCCTTTACTGGAAGTAATGTTGTAACCCCTTTACTGGAAGTAATGTTGTAAGTGAGGTAATTTACATGACATTCATCTTATTATAATAGTGTCCACTACTAATGGAGGATACTCTCACTTTAGATTACAACTGTCCAGTAACAAGTACTTCTAGATCTGTTCAGATCATCTCTCTTGTGTAACAGAACCCTCATTTCAGCCACAGTTCTTTCATTCTGATACCAGTCTTTTGTCTTGAAAGCACTGTCACTGTATTGTCTCTGGAGGGTTCGTACATAGTCCTTTTTCTTTTGAATGTAGTTCTTGAACTTATATACATGGTGCCTTCAACTCTGTACTTCAACACCTGGAACTATCCAGGGTCGCCAAAGTTCTTTAAAGCCTACTTCCATCATGGTTGGCTCACCCAAAGCACGATAGGTCAGCATCCTCGGACGGCGGTGCTCTCTCTTTGGATAGCTCGATGTAGGCGGTGAGACAGTTGGATCATCTTCTTCCTCAGAAGCTGTTTCTACGGATAGCTCAGGAGGATCCTGTTGCAGCTCCACATCTTGGCCTCCATCCTCTTCTTCTGGTATGTTGTCCATCCGTGTAGCCTGAGTTTTCTTCACTTTCAGTGCATCATCTTGATCATGTAGGTCTGGAGTAAATGGTTCAGCATCTGGGTTTAAGCTGACAGCTCGGTGACCACTGTGCTGAGCAGGAGGAAACCGGCATACTAGCTCCATTTCCTCATCTCTCTCACTGTCTGAAGTTTCTTCTCGTTGACAAAGATGACGTGACAATGTGTTCGACTTAGTCTTTTTGGTCCTTTTTGAGCCTCTTTCTGGGTTGTCGATTGGAAGACTGTCACAGGGGAGCAGGAGGTTCCTATGCAGCACACGACTTTTGCCACCTCCTTCTGGTACTACTTCATACACTGGACTGATATCACTTCTCCTCTTTGCGATGATGTGGACTTTATCCTCCCAAAAGGATCTGAGCTTACCAGGGCCTCCTCTCTCTGATAAGTTGCGTACAAGCACACGCCCCCCCAGGCTGCAGGTCAGCTCCATAAACTCTTTTGTCATATCCTGTTTTTCCTCTGTTCGATACATGGGTGGCAGTTTTGGTAGCGATCTCGTAAGCCTGCTGCATCCGACTTTGCCAATCTTTGACATACTCACCATAGCTTTGTTGTGTTTCATTTGGCTGTATGTTAAACAGGAGATCTATTGGCAGACGTGGAGATCGTCCATAGAGCAGATAATATGGAGCAAAGCCTGTGGAGTCACTGCGGGTGCAGTTATATGCATGCACCATCTTGCATAATGACTTTTTCCAGTCAGCCTTTTGCTCACTTGTGAGCGTTCGGAGCATAGACAGCAGCGTTCGATTAAATCGCTCCACCTGTCCGTTCCCTTGTGGGTGGTAGCATGTTGTGTGGGACCCTCGCACATGACAACACCTCTGCAGTTGAGCCATCAGCTGGTTTTCGAATTCCTTCCCCATGTCGTGGTGGATTTTCTCTGGGAAGCCAAAGCGAAGAGCAAAGTCATCAAATAGTTTTTCCACCACTGTTTTTGCAGCTTTGTTTTTTGTGGGGTAGGCCTGTGCAAAGCGAGTGTAGTGGTCCATTATCACCAGAATATACTCAAAACCTTGCTTACAGGCCTCTAGGTGCAGAAAATCGACTGACACTAGTTCAAACGGACGTGTTGTCACAATGGGCATCAGTGGTGCTCTGGCTGCTCTCTGTGGTCGTTTTGACTTTAAGCACTCACACACTTGGGTCACAAAATGTTCTGTGTCCTGCTGCATTCTGACCCAGTAAAACCTGTCTCGAATCAGATTCAGAGTCCTCTCGACCCCCAGATGACCCATCTCCTTGTGTAATTCTTGAAACACTAACAGATGGTGTTCTTTTGGCAAAACTAGCTGAGACTTATTTCTTGCTTTTCTGTATAAGATCCCATCATCGCTGATATACAGTTTTCGCCACTGCCTCAAGAGCACCCTGACATCTGCAGGCTCAGTTTTCACCACTTCTCTGGGGGGAGATTGATCTTGGCTTTTATAATACATGACTCGCTTGATGAGAGGGTCTTTCTTTTGACTTTCTCTGATCTGTTCTGGTGTTAGTGGGGCAGGCAATGAGGATGAAGATGCATCACTTACTAAATCCAGTGTTTTGATGTGAGCTGTGGTTAACCAGACAGATGGGGAATCTTGAAGCACAGTCACTCCCTGAATTGAAGCACTAATCACATCCTGAGTCACCTCCTGTGTGCATTGCTGCAATAAGTCATTTATGTCCAGTGGCATCCGAGAGAGGCCATCTGCATCTGTGTTGTGTTTGCCTGGACGATATTTAATGGTGAAATTGAAATCTGCAAGTTGGGCAACCCACCTGTGACCTGTGGCGTTTAATTTGGCGGTGGTGAGAATGTAGGTCAGGGGGTTATTATCTGTATATACAGTGAAGTGAGGTGCATAATACAGATAATCTCTAAATCTTTCACATATTGCCCACTTAAGTGCTAGGAATTCCAATTTTCCTGAATGCATGTGATAATTTTTTCTCAGGTGGGGTCAGTGTTCTAGATCCATACCCAATGACAACCATTTTGTTATTCTGTCTTTGATACAGAACCGCTCCCAATCCTTCCTGGGAAGCATCCACATGCAGAATAAATGGTTGGGTGAGATCTGGATACCCAAGGATGGGAGGCTCACTGAGTTTGTCAATAAGTGTGTTTATTGTCTCTTGATGGTTCTGTGTCCAGTGAATGGGAGTGTTTGATGGGAGGTTACCTTTACTTCTTGCAGTGTTGATTTTCCGCCTGTTTTTATGCTTTTCTGATGGTGGATTTTCAGGTTGATTTTCAGGTGAACTGACCAGAAGCTGGTAGAGGGGCTTAGCCATTCTGGAGAAGTTTGGTATGTATGTTCGATAATAAGAGAGGAATCCCAGCATTTTTCTCAGATCTCCTACAGTTGTGGGGGTCCTCTCCTTCAAAGCTTGAACTGGTGCCACTTCTGCTGGATCCATCGTGTAGCCCTCACCAGAGACAAGACGCCCCAGAAATCTCACTTTTCTTTTAAACACCTCACACTTCTTTGGACTCAGCTTCACTCCATGCTTCTGGTATCTTTGCAACACAGTTCTCATGTGGTTGAGATGATCCTCAAAACTTGGGCTGTGAACTAAATTGTCATCCAGATAGGGCTGGCATATCACATCCCTTAAACCAATCAGGCACTCCTCCATGCTTCTTTGAAACTCTGCTGGGGCAGCACTCAAACCGAAGGGGATTCTGGTCCACTGGTACAAACCCCAGGGTGTTATAAAAGCTGTTAAGGGCTGACTTTTCTCATCCAGAAACCCTTGATGGTAAGCCTTGCCCTGATCTAATACAGAGAACCAGGAGCTGCCAGTTAGAGAATCCAGCATGTCTTGGATTCGGGGAATGGGGTGGCGGTCAGGGACGGATTTTCTGTTTAATTCCCGGTAGTCACAGCACAACCTCAGAGTCCCATCTTTCTTTCTTACACACACCACTGGTGATGCATATGGGGAACGTGACTGAGTTATCCAGCCTCTATTCAGCAGATCTTGAAGGTATTCTTTAACTTCCTGATGTAACGGCTTGGGAACTGACATATATGTTTTCTTCACTGGAGTGGTGTCATGCAGAGTGATATGAAGTTTCAAAGAGGGAATTAACCCTATGTCGTCTTCATCATAGGCGAATGCATTACACTCTTCTCTCAGTATCTGTCTCACAGTCTGTCTTTGGCTTTCCGTTAAGTGGCTGAGGTCGACTGGAGGGTCCCACTGTGTTGGCTTCTGTTTTTCTGCTTTGCTGTTGGTGCTCAGGAACTGTGCTGCAGCTGGCTTTGCTCTGGGTGAAGTGTCATCTTTCCGTTGTTCACCATCAGTGATGTTCAGCTGTTGTGCACTTACAGTATAAGCTGTCTTTACTGATTCTAAGTGACCCAGGGCTGCACGCTGAGGTAGAGTGACATCATACTTATTGGTGTTGGAAATTGGAATTGAGACAAATCCTGAGCTCTCCTTAGGAACTGTTATGAGACCCTCCTCACCGACGCTGACACCTTCTGGCAGCACCGAGTCCTCCAAAGGAACAAAAAGAAGGTCCTCTCCTCTGAACTGAGCTCCAGTATTAACTCTAACATGGATGATGGTGATTTGTCCAGCGGTTAATTTGATTTGACTTCTCCCTGTATGCACAAGACCCACATCAACCTGACTATCTGATGTCTGAATTAGTTTGACAATTGTCTGTGCAGTTTGGACAGTTACAGCAAAGGCTCCACACACATTTTGGATGACTTCAGATTTCCTGTGTTTAAGTGTGTTATCTCCTAGAACTTCCTCTATAACGTTGTAGCCAATTATTGGCTGTTGTGCCACACTGGAATCACTTGACACAAGTACTGGTACCAACAGGGGTTCTGCTGAGAGTGAGTCTTTACCCAGTCTAAATTCCACTTCCACCCAGCCCAGAAAAGGAATTTGTGTCTGATTTGCTGCAAGCCCAATCAGTGTATCCACCCCCAGTAGTTCATTCAGAGGTCTGACTCGCTGGTGTGGTAAGTGTAATTGTCTCCATTCTTCATTAATGAGACATGCCTGGGCACCAGTGTCCCATAGTGCTTCTACTGGAGCAGCATCCAGCCGACAATGAACAAGGCATCTCTTACCTATGAGGTTCAGAAGTTTCTGTCTGCTCCGTGGATTCATGTAGTGAGTTGTTGGGGTAGATGAAAGTTCAGTATGGGAGCCTGTTTTGTTTGTGGTGGGACTGAGTGTTTTGTGTGGGGCTACTGAGGGTCCCGGCCCAGCAGCCCTGTCTAGTTTCCCTGCTGTCCCCTGTTCTGACGGCAGCCTCTGGCAAGGTGTCCTCCTTGACCACACTTATAACAGTGAGTACACATCACCCCCGACTGTGCTTCTCGACAGGCTGGGCAACCTCTGGGTGTGCTGTAGCTGCATGTGGTGGCTCTCTCTACCTGATGTTTCTTAGTAACCTCCACTGTTTCCAACACCAATTTCTTTAGTTCTAACATTTCAGCCTTCAGTCCTTCGATGAGTTTAGTTGTTCCTGCTTCCTGTTCTGTGTTCTGACTTTTCTTGGCCCCTCTCAGTACACCTTTGATTATCACTGCATCCTCTACCTCACCTCTAGTTACAGCTTCTTCCATGGAAGCAGGTTGGAACTCATTCATGCGTTCTTCAGCTCTGAGTTCATTTATTCTTGGGAACCTACTCACTGCACCTTTTCTCAGTTTTTTTTGCCTTTCTTGTTCCAAGTTTGCAGCTTCACTCACCCGCTCAATTAGGACCTCATCTGATACTGCAGGATTAGTCAGGTAAGGTTTTAGTTGGAATTTTACTGCATCGCTTAGCAGTCCAGTGTCTATGGAGCGAAGAAATTTTCTTTGTATCAGTTCTGGACTGAATTGTTCGCTTTCATCCTCTTCTTTTGATTTCCAGAGCATTTTCTCTTTCAGTTCTATAGCTCTAAATAGGAAGTTCTGTGCAGATTCTTTTGGATCTTGTGAAATGTTCATCAGCTGATGAAGGAGGTCAGAGGAAGAGTCAACTTTAAAATGACTTCTTAGAATAATCCTCAGAGTGGACAATGTCAGTCCTGTTTTGATTTCCAGCATGTCCCTAAGGTGGAGCCCCGGGCTTATGGCCCGAATGACTGCTTCCAGGATCTCCGTCTCTGAATATCCTTTCCTCTGCCCAGATTCAATTTGGTTGATCAGGCTCGTATAGGACAATTTATCCCTCTGACCAGCTTCTCCAATCTGCCCACAAATCCGGAACTCCCGCCTGAGGGTCACTTCTGGTATTTGAGGTGATGGAACACGGTGTGGTTCAGTCCCCTCCATATGCGCCGTCATGCTCAGTTTTTTTTCTAGAACCCCAATTTCCTCCTCAATCCGCTGTCGGGCTTTGTTTTGTTCCTCCCGCAATTCGTTGTACTTGCCTTTTAGTAAGTTTAATTCACCTTCGTTAGATGGTGTCTGTTCTGGTGTTCTGGCACTTTCCAACGTCCAAGATTCCATGAAGGTGATTAAATTCTGGAGAAACTGTTGAAACGATTCCGGTTCTTCCTCATTCCCGATATCATCCAGTGTTGACTCCGCTAGTCTGATGAGGGAGCGCCGAGTTTGGCCAGTAAACCCTCCTGAAGGTTCATCACTCTTGAGGCGTTTACAAACTAAAATCAGCTCTGACTTCTCTAACATCAGCAGCGTTCTGCTCACTTCGTCTTGAAGCTGCTCCATCGGTATTTCCTCCTCCGACTTCGGTTCGTCTCGTTTGGATTAGTTACTTTTAGTTGAAACTCCTCCTGGGTCTGGCTCGCCAAAAATGTAACGGTAATACAATCAAACAAGCTTTTGTGATTGATTCCGCAACAATTTAATTTAAGATTCGTTACAAAGTAACTGTTAGCGTATCGCTACACAGCCGTTAGAAAGCAAGACACACCACAACCGTTCCAGCCGCCGTCTCCTGGCAACGGCGGAGGGATATTAACCCCCCTCCGCAACCACATCGAACTGCGACACAACTCGGAAATACAACAAACAATAAAACCCAAAACAGTATTAATTTACTGCAACTAGTCCATGAAAATGGCTTGTGCGCCACATTTGCACAAAATGTTGAATGAACATTAATGTTATCATCATCTCCAATGTCCGCTGAGCTTCTGGAGTCAGCTGTTTGGGATTTTCCTTGGTAATTTCCCCTCAGAAAGCACGAGGAGAATCCGTGCTTTCTGATTGGCTACCTGTCACATTCTACAGGCTGTGTTAACAGTCGGGGACAAACCCTGATTTATACCGGAGCGGCCAGGACGATCTACTGTAATACACCACGCTAAAGGATGATCGGTTATGAATCGCAAGCGACAATCTTAGAGAATGTCCAACGTTCTAAGATTTTCCAAACGGGAAAAACGGGGCAAAAAAAAAAAATAAATAGAGTAGTGTGAACTGTTGCATTAAAGTAAATTTTTTCTTAATGGAGACCAATGATCCATTTTATTTTTGTTTTTGCTTGTTTTGTTTATCAATTCCAGTGTTAAGTGTTCTTTTGAAAATAACGTGTATTTGTTTGGCCAAAAATCACATGCATTATTATATCACTTCCATTAAATCACTGTAAAGAGGTCTTCAAACTATATTGTCATTTGTCGCAATAATTTTTGAGACAATTAATCGCTTGGCAAAATTTGTTATCGTGACAGGCCTAATCATTCACTCCGTTGCGTGATGCTGCCGACATAAGTAACTCCATAGGCAAAAATGAATAAAAATAAAAACATTAAAAAATCGCAAAAGCTGATCATAAACATGAGAATGAAAAGTGTAACCAGGGTTGTCAAACTCCAGTCCTCGAGGGCCACTGTCCTGCAGTTTTTTGATGTGCCACAGGTACAAAATGCTGGCTTAATGGGTACAAAATGGCTTAATTACCTCCTCCTTGTGTAGATCAGTTCTCCAGAGTCTTGCTAATGACCCAATTATTCTATTCAGGTGTGCTGCAGCAGAGGCACGTCTAAAAGTTTGTTGATTAGACACAGCTGCTGACTTTCTCTCAATAATCCCTCCGGCCTCAAAAATGGTTTCTGTCATGTTTTCAGAAGGGGAAGACGTCTCACTCTTTTGCTTCTCATAAATGTAAACAAATTCCTTTTCATAAAGGTCATCCTCTGCCTTGAACTCCTGATCACTTAATTCAGTTTAGTTTTGTTCTTTACAACATCTGTGGTGTCAATGAAAACTTTCTCAACTACAGAGCCAACATTTGTCCAATCTCGCTCTGTTGCGAGATTGGACAAATCATTCCCTATATCAAAGGTCTCTTCATGGGTATTTAATTCAAACAGCGTCTTCAAATCCAAACTACTCAGACTCAACTGTCTCTGAGACTCAACTGTCTGAGCGCAAACCTCCCCACCCAGGGAGGTTTCTTTTTTTTCATGCTTGACTGATAAACATTTTCTGTCTACCTCCCCAGCTGGGGAGGTTTGCTTCACTGTTGAAGAGGGATTAAAAAGAAAATTGTGGAAAGCATCGTATTCGCTCTCATCCTGCGATCTAACAGGTGGTGGAAGGAGCTTTACTATTTTCTTTTTTTTCATGCTTGACTGATAAACATTTTCTGATTTGTAAAGCAGATACTAACTATAACATTACAAGATGCTCAGTATTCCTCACTTTGACACAGCTTGGTGTAGAGTTCTCATAAAATTTCTTTACAACTTCATTCTTGCAAAAGAGTACCAATGTTAGCAAGTAACTAACTTGAAGGTCAGGAAATAGACTTAGCTTTTTTACTGTGAATGGAAACTGTTATGCACTTTTCTTCACTAGCTGAAATATAAACATTATTATTGAACAGTTTGCACAAAAATGTTAAAATGTAATATATTTTTTGAAAAAAGTAAACTTAAGTAGCTGACAGGTTGCCAATGTTTATGGTTTTAAAAAGTTTTACTGTGTTAAATGTGAAAATGCACATTAAGGTGAATCATTTGCACATTTTCTCTGTTGAGTATCACAAACTGAGCAGTTCTTCATTAAATGATAATGATTGAGTTAATAAACTGAACTTGGAAATTGTTTTGAGACTTAAATCAATAAAATGAGCAACAGCCTTTTATTTTTCTGATAATCACGCCAACGAACGCTGGTTTGTCTAGATGAATGATTGAATATTATCAGATTCTCATTAGTATTTCGATTAAAAATTAATTTTAAATCAAGTATAATATCCCTAACAGTTAAACGGATCAGTACAAATAGTTTCCAATATATTATTATTTTGTGTTTTATTTATGTGGGTTATGATTATAAAACATTTGCAGGTCCATCCTGATCCAGGAAATAGTCTTTCTCAGTTCCTGGAGTTAGACGTTTTCTTCGCAGCCAGAAAACGTGCAAGAGAAAAGTGCAGCAGCATCAAACTTTTTATCTGTCTAATTTTTATTGTGATGTGTTTTATGGTGGACTCTGGTCGTCATGGCATTATGACAGAGCAGCTGGAGGCTGTAAATGTCAACATCACTCAGCCGGCCGTGTCACTTCCTGTTAGGAGCGCCTTCAGAGGACTTAAACTCTGCAGATGCGAAAATAACAAAGATCTTCAACCACAGATGTGTCATCATGGCTTCTCAGATAGATGCTAACGTTTCGAAACACCAAAATCCAGAGCAAAATTCAATTAAAGAAAAGATAATTAATGTGAAACACAAGTAAAGTGTCTGAAAGCATAAAAAGGGCAATTGCTGACGGCTTTTATTGTGACATTTTGTTGAAATTTTCAGCTCTTTTCTCTACTGTTGTGATTTGTTCTATAAGGATGTGTGACTGCTACGATGGCTGGTAGTTTCCTGAATGTTTTTTCTTTCTTCTGATTGAATTTCGGGGTTTATCTGTGGAGCTGTAATAAATCCAGGCTTCCTGAAGAGGGATCCTGTAAACTGAATCACCGACTCTGTTTAACTGTGTCAGTAAAGATACAATCGGTTTTCAGCAAACTCACACGATGTCACTTTGTAATTTATTGAGTTTGTAAAGCTGCAGCTGAATTATCTCTCTGCAACGGCCGTTCAATTCGAGCACATTCAACCTGTCAGCATCAAGAGTTCATTTTTTACTCCTTTAGTTTCGTTTTGTTCTTGTCTTCACTGGATGAACTTGTCAATGGATAATTTTCTAATGCAGTTTGTTGTTTTCGTGTCCTTCAGTGCAGTTCAACTTGATTCCTGTGGGACTCAGGATAGTGGCCATCCAGAGCACCAAGACGGGGCTTTACGTCGCCATGAACAGCGAGGGCTACCTCTACACATCGGTACGGTCAGAACCTGAGGCTTAGAAACCCGACATGTGATTTCATTAAACCCGTCCTGCCTGGAGAACCTGGTGATTTTACTCCTGCTGTTTGAGATGAGCCCAGTGTGAGGAACCCGGCTCCTTCTAACAGATCTAATGTTCACATATTTCACAGGTTCCTTGTGCTTGTGGAGGCTTTTAAAGTCAGACTGTGTGGCAGAATTGCTCAGCTGAATATCAGGCTGAACACTGATAGCCTCATATTCACTTATTACCAATTTTTCATGCTGAGATCTGTTAGACTTTAAATTACATCATTACATCAGCAGCAAACTGCAGTACAACATATACTTTTATTTAAGGAACCAACTGCTCTGCACATTCAGAAACACATTTTGAGCAGTGGCGCCTCCAACGGGGGGCCAGGAGGAGCCATGGGCCCCTCTAGAAAAATACCAGCCAACCCACAGAATCATTTTCAAGCCATAGAGAGGCATACAGTCATGTTCTTCATTCAAAACATAAATGTAAAACCAAATAAATAAACAAAATTGTAATTTTTTTTCTCTCTCTACACCCCTAAAAGTTTTTACTGCCCTAGTCTGACCAGGGTTAGGGTTAGCTAACTGTTAGCTAACCCTAACCCTAATTTTCTGGGAGTGCCACTGATTATGAGATGAGACTTACTTTTCCTACAGTCTGATTTTCTTGGGGAAATATTGACTAAAAGGATTGTACTGCATCTTTTTCACAAAGAGGAGGATTGCACTTCCAACCTAAGGTCAGTTAGCATTAAAGTTAGCAATTCTTACCTACCTCTAAATAAAAAGCAGCATATCATAATGTAAATGACTCCAAGGGCACCACATTCTCAAAGACTAACGTTGTTTGTGACATCCTGTTTACCATCGCCTGATAACTGCATTGTTTCCACAGGTTGAAGCAGATATAAAAATATTGTAATTCTGGTTACCAGGTGTCTCAGGAACAGAGCAAATGCACAGTAAACAGATTAAAGTGAAATGGGACGCAGCTGTTCCCAGGTTCGATTCCCTAACCGTCTTCCTGCCCAACTGCTAATGACTAAAAGCCACCAGTGGCAATAAATAATTTTTTAAAACAATTATAATTCATTTTATCTCTCCCAGTTACAATTGTTTCCTCTATTCTACAATAATTATGTAAACTTTTCTTATTAAAGATTTCAGTTACAGTACTTTCCAGATGTTTTTTCTCCAGATGTCCTAATCCTGTCCAAACATTTTGTCACCTGAGCCAAAAGAGAGTCCAAAGTCACTCCCTCGCTTAATTTACAGGATTCTGTCTTTTGATCTGAAGTCTGATTTTCCCCCCAGATTTTTGACGTCCAGTAATCCTGTGCTTCCACGCCGCGGTGCCTACATTACTGAGGTTTGAACATCAGAGATTTCGCTTGATGCCAGCAAACATTTGTGTACCAAACAGGTTCCTGTTTTTCGCTCACAGCAGAATGCGCCGCTGCTTCCTCTGAAACGGCTCAAACAAAACCTCCTCTGGGCTGTTTAGCCGGGATGTGCAGGTGAGAAGCGACAGATTTAACAGGTGGATTGAATCCAAATAAAAGCAGTGAGGCCGTTTTTGAAGTGAAGCGGCGCGGCGCGGAGCCTCAGCGGAGGAGAGCGCGTTTCTGTCACCTTCAACAACCCGAAAACGGGTGAGGAGGAACCGCGGAGATGAAAACCGTTCTCATGCTGTCAGATAAACAGAACCAGAACATCGCTCAGCTGTCGAGAACCGGGCGCCGCTTCATGCCGTCCTGCCGACTTCACACACGTTCACACTGAATTCATCTGATTCCAATCGGAGCTGGTCTTTAGAAAGACTTAAAATCAACTCTGCTTTTATGGAAACAACTTCATTTCTCACTGAAAAATTTGGAAAAATCATCCTTTAATGTTGAGAAATTCTTGAAAGCATTTTTGTTTTTATGCAAACCTTGCAGTATTTCCAATGTGTTTCCATTTTATACATCCATCAAATTCTGTAAAACATAACACAATAACAAAAATGTGATTTTTCTTTGTCAGGCTCAAAATTGATTTACCGTATTTTCTGGACTATGAGCCACACTTTTACGGGTTTTTGCTTATAGTTAGGTGTGACTTTCGTATGTTTTTTTACTCTTCACACATTTTTTTACGTCTGCATTAAATGTTAATTAGGGCCTGAACTTTAAAGCACTAATTTCACTTAATTAATTACATAGATTTTAAATGTGCTGGAGTTCCGCTTGGTTGCTAGGTAACGGGCTGGGCTTGGCTGGGGTTGCTAGGAAACGGTGGATTGAAACAGCTCAATTCCCAGTAAGCTGAAACATTGGCTTATGGCAAAAGAAAACATCTGGGTGTTTATTGAAGTATTAGCTGTTTTAGAAGCAGTTGAGAACCAAACGGAAATATGAAAATGAACAAAAAGTGAATTTTGCATAATAGGACAGAGACCCAAATACATCCTTGATGTAAATTTGACTTAAATTTCATGTTATATGTATTCTGCATTCTTTTTATAACAACTGAAGGTAACACAGTTACTTTATTTTGCTGTAAAATGTCACTGCATGTCTGAAAAATACATAAAATCGCCACTTTAAATGTTTCAAAACCATCCAAACCTTTTCCTTTAACCAGCTCCAGAACTTATCGAGCGATTGTAACGTCTCCCTGCAGAGAGTGAAGTGTCGTACGAACATAAACACCCCCAGTAAACCTGCGTATTCCCGGCTGTTCTCCTGACAGAGAAGGAGGTGACCCATTTTCACTGATGGGAACAACCGCAGCAGGAGGAGAATCCTCCGAGAAAATCCCTCTGACAGCGGACAAACTGCCGGGACACTTTCTTCTCACCAACATTCAAACTTTTGCTTGTAGCCAAGAAGCGACATGAGAAACGCTCAGTTTGCTGCCTAAATGCGTCACATGGTCCTGATGCTGCGTTCCTCTGAAGTCGGGACGTTCTGATGCGGAGATTTTGTTGGAGTAACCCCAGACCCGTGTTGGGGTTTCTGCCGGGCGGCATTAATCTTTCATGGACCTCTGTGGCGCGCCGCTCTCCCTCTGCAGCCACACACAGATAAGGAGATAATTACAACACTTATTTAAAGGATTGGGAAATAAAACTCCCCCTCCCAGCTGGTCGGCGGCCAGCAGTGACTCAGAGGAGGACAAAAAGTCCTTTTCCACCCCGTCGTTTGTCTTTATTTCAGTTGGATCGCTTGTTTGTTTGTTTTTTTATTTTGTCTGAATTCCTCGAATACCTTTAATACACTGAGACATTTCTGACGACGTCGGTTTAACCTGATATATTTTTATATCTAAAAATGTTTATTTTTATCTTCCATTTTAAATGAAGTAATTAGAAGGCATTAATTAAGGACATCAGGCTGTTTAATATTTGCTTTGTTTAGCTGCTGAATCAGGAAAATTATTACGAATCTGGATTTATCAATTTATTTCTGTCTTTTGATCTTCTTTCCTTCTTTCATCCATTTCTTCATTTTTACTTTTCATCTAATCTTCCGTCTTTCGTCCGTTCCTTTGTGTTACCCAACCTTTCAGCACGTCTTTCTGCTTTCGTTGGTTCCTTCCTCCCTACCTGCTACAGTTAGTTAGTTTATTCTTTACTTCCTTTGGTTGTTTCCATCTTTCCCTTCATCTTTTCTTTCCTTCCTTCTCTTCATTCTTACATTCTAATGTCCTTTCATCCCACCCACCTTACCTAAAATAAAAGTTTCATACTGCAGCTTTAAATAAATTTGAGTCCCCATGATGGTGCCTCATGTTTGCCCAGGGCACCAAGCAGGCTGGGACCGGCCCTGCTGATTAGCTAAAGCTAAACAGTCACATATTTACACTAGAATAGAACAAGAAACAGTTTTAAAAATTAAGCTTTAATGTTTATTTACTTGCGGTTTTGCTTCCTGCTGCTAATTTGCCTGATATTTGAGCCTGGGTGAGAGAAACGGGCCGTCGGGTCGGGCTGAGCAGCGCCACAGACCGGATCTCAGCACCAGTACTTCAAACGGGTTGATTGTTGTCTGGAGGGAAGGAATGATGGAACGATTGGGGTAAAAAAAGAGAGAAGTATGGGCTGACAGGACCAGACTGGGCCCGAGCGTTAACGTCTCCTCTGGGAGCAACAACCACCTCCATCCTTCCTCCTCCTCCTCTTCCTCCGCCCCCCGTCTCACTTGTTCAGCTTTTGCTCGCCTGTCAGTCTGTCTTGCTCCCTGTCTGGTCATCTCTGTCTCTTGTGGCTTGTCGTCTTTCTCCTCTTTGTACCATCCGTTGCGTCTTGTCATCCTGCGAACCTCTTTAATTCAGAAGATGGATCCTGCATGTTCCCCTCATGAGTCCTGGGTTTGTCCTCTACGTCTGTCCGGTTCTCCTCTCTTTTTCTCACCAGGACCGTCTCACATCTGTGCTTTAGTCTGATAAGCTGTTAGCCTTGTAGCACAGCTATCAGTCTAAGTTATTTATGTATTTATTCAGAATCTGAAACATTTAATTGTGATAAAATAACAAAAACAGAAGAAATTCCTGAGGGACAAAGACATTTTCACAGCACAAACACAATAAACAAATTAGAATGTCATTTAAGTGATAGCATTCCTAGAAAGTTGAGTGGAAGGAAAAGATGTGGTAGCTCAAAAAATAGAATATTGTGAGAAAGTGACAGCATATGCCTAGAAATTTGAGCAGAAAGAAAAACTTTAGCTTCTCCAAAAATTTAAATATTGTGTAAAAAATGTTATATAAAACTGGGTCTAAATAATAAACGTAATAGCTCAAAACATGTCAATATTGTGAGAAAAAAAGTGCTAGGCAACATATACATAGCATTACCTGCTGCGTTGATGCACTACTTCATTAAAAAGGAAAATACTTTTCAGAAGCATGACTTCTCTGTTATAAATATAAATTGATTCTTATATAACATTATAACTTTCAGTTTTACACAAATGAACATGAAATGAATCCTTATGTTTCTGAAATAAGTGACAAACATCTGATTTGTTAAAGAAAGAGGCCGACATGTTGTCCAGCAGAGGTTAATGGAGGACTCCTGGTTTCGGCTCCATTGTTTAAAGCTGCTGGTGCTGCTTACCTGTGGGCGCCACCTGGAAATTACTTCCTGATAAAAATAGTGTTCAGCCACGGACCTGGCCCACTTTATTAGCTTGGAAAGCCTTCCGGGGTGGAAGGAGGGATGAATGGTTTAACAGGCTGATGGGGAGAGTCTAAGCCACGGAAAGAAATGAACTCACACACACTCACACACTTTCCTCCACATCCCCACAAACACACGGGTGCAGCCAGGTATAAACAATCTGACAGAGGCAGGCAGACATAATTGGGTCGGACTCGATACCCGGGACCGGCTCTGGCCAAACTCTCTGCAGCTAACAGGGGAAAGTTGAGCAAAGTCTAAACTTCCCTCAGATGACTTCAGGGATGCACACAGAGGAGAGACGGGTCCAGACCCACTTTGGAGGAACATGGCTCTTTAATAGATTGGAAACACCCACACCGAGCCGGCTCGACAAAACAACACTGTGATGTGTTGTTGGCTTGTTTCAGAGGCAGATCTGGAGCAAACTGAAAAACTGGCTGAGTTACCGATTCAATGTGTGCAAAGCTTCACATTTTGCTAATATCGGAAAAACACTTTTTTGAAATTGCATTATTGCATTTAAAACTGCAACATTTGTTACATTTTCAGTTATATAAGTGACAGAATTAAAATCTCACATGAATAAGTCAGTAAAAAACAAAACTTACCACTTCCTGTTGTGTTCTTCGTCGTTTCCACCAGTAGTAACATTTTGTATTTCCACTGCAGTTTTGTGAAATATGCCAATCGTTTTATTGGAAAACTTGACTTTTTGGTTGAAATTGGTGTTTCCATTCAGCGAATTTAGTTTTATAATTCCAGTTTACACATTTATGTGGTCAAACAAAACGCAGTTTTACTTTGAATAACTGGTAGTTGGACTCTGCTGCTTCACTGGTTCTAATCTCTTTTTTCTTAATGCTGAGTAGTTTTTAGCTTGAAGTTTAATACTTAGTCAATATAAAGAAGGTTTTGGCCTTAAGTTTAGCTGCTTACGTTACCTAGACAACCTGTTGCTATTAACAGTCGCTATTGTGACTCCAAGGGCGTTTTCATGCCAGTGAACTGTTTCTATTTGTGATCAAAACTGCAACAGCTGCTGATGTTGACAGAGAAACATGTTCCCCTGTTCGCCTGCGGAGGCGCTGCACCAAAAACCACCGAAGGCAACACTGAGCGCAGCGTCCTTCTTCACACAATGTAAACACAAATGGATCAGCGTCAGATTTTGCAGTTGTAGGATTTCTCTTTTGATATTTGGTAAAAATTTCTATTGCTGACGTTTGTTTTGATTGTATTTACCCAGAATGCAACTTGATGTAGTTCACTTTCTGTTTTTGGAGCGGTTCATGGTTTGCTTGGAGTTCATTCATGAATTAAAAATGGACCAGAGTTCAGTTAAAACAAACCAAGACAGACGTTTTCAGTCTGGTCCTCCTCAGAGTTTGATTACGGATTCACACCTCCCCAAACGAACCGGACTGGAGTTTACAGGCTGCTGGGAATGCAGCCTTAGTCTGGATATTGGTGGTAATGTTTAGCCGGACCCAAAAGGAGTTTTGTTAGAAAGACCTTCCTGTTTGTTTTTTTCCTCTTTGCTCTTTCTGTGGCCCTTTCTCAGCTCTCCACCGGGGACTTGTTAGGAGACGGATGGAGCTCCTGGTCTGTAAAATGCCTCTGCTCACATGACTCTCCTTGAAGAGATTTAGAGGAAGGAGTGTGTAGTTATCTAGAGAAAGTAAATATGTTGGTCTCCAAAAATCACTTCAGGATTATTGTGAGGAGCAATAACATCAACCTTTCTGCCTTTAATGGCTTTACTCAACGCCCTGAAAGGCTGGATTTAACTGCTACACACGAGGAAGGTGTGTTTATGGCACATTTTACACCGTCGTTACAAAATTCCTGCCATAATGGTCCCGAGAAGTTCACAAGCTTTTTTTTCCACCGTGAGCTAATTCCTGTAAGTGGACTGTTCTTCATCAGTTTTATACAGCAGCAGCTTCCTCCCTCACAGAAGCAGTTAATTGGGATGGATGGTCTTTGGTGATAGAGAGAGTTACCACATCCATCATCGGACGGCGCTGTGTAGCTGAGAGCGCTTCGTTTGTCTGTAGAGACGGGCTGAGAGTGAGAATGAGAGCATGGATGGGCTCTTTGCCTCGCGCTCTGCTCGGCTTTTTTATGCCTTTAAAAGTGGGAGACGAAGCTGCTCCTCTGATTTCAGCTGCAATAGCTTTGAGTTGGGGGGATTTTTTAAATAAAAAAGTTAAGTCAAGTTTACTTAAGGGTAGACAAGATGGCTGAAAAACATAAGCGTTTCATATCAGTCGATGCCTATAATTATTACGGTTTTTTTTTGTTTTCAATATTTTAAAAACAGCCAAACTGGAGGTGTGGTGATCGTTCTGTTTTTATCCACAGTTTCCACTTCATGTCCTTGTTTCTTTTTTTAAGCAATTATAAGGCGAAACCTGAAACTGCTGCTGTGGCAGTTGCTCAGCAGGTTGTTGCTAGGTAACCACAGAATGAGTGAGTTGCTAGGTAACCAAAGAGCGAGTGAGTTGATTCCACCAACCTGGCTTAGCTAGGGAAGGATGAGCAGCTAAAGTCTTTCCTCTGCCTACATGTCCCAGAATGCTGTGCAGTTCTAGAACAAAGTTGATATTGATCACATCTCTATCGCAACATATATTGTTATTGATACACATTTGATTATAAAATGTTTATTTCAATCAGCAGAGACTTGGAAGTTGACTTGACTTTTGGAAAATATGACTTGTAAACGTTTGTAGAAAGTTTAAAGATGTTTTCACATAAACACAGCCGAACAATGGGGATCTCACAGAGGAAAAAAGTGCCAGCATGTTGGCAACTTTCTCTTGCTGGTTGTTTCTGCTGCCCCCTTTTGGCAAGATCAGGAAAGAGCAGAATTTTTTTTTTATGAAAATGGTTAGAAAGGTGGGATTTTTTCTGAAAAAAATTTCTGAGATTAATCAAAACTTTTTAAGCTTTTTGACAGAAATGTAATCCTGCTTTCTGTGTCTCCGTCGTATGTGACTAAATTTTTATTAAATTTATTCAGCTGTCACAACACACCAAGTACCGTATAAGTAAAAACAGAAATCAATATTTTTTATATATCTACCTCCAGTTAATTGCATATAAATGTATTTATAGACATAAAGTAAAGCTTCATGCCTCTGCAGCAGATCCTGTTTCATTCTCAACCTGCTGCTTTTGACAGCTGCTAAACTGGCAATTAGTCAGTTTCCTTCAATAACGTCTTTTCTCAGAACAACCTGACACACACACACAAACACACACACACACACACACACACAAACACACACACATTCTCTCTCTCTCTGTGCGGTCAGACCTCCCGCTCCTCCTCTGACCTTCCTCACCGGCTCTTTGGACAGGAGAAACGCCGCCTCCTTCCCTCTGAGTCAGCACTCTTGTTTCCTTTCCTTTGCTGTCCGTATTTCTTCCGCTCTTCTTCCTTCCTATTTTCCTTGTTTTTTTTCCCGCTCTTTCTGCTGTGCGGTGATGTAAGTGTGAGGAAGATGCAGCAGCGAAGTTAGAGAAAGATGAAGAGGGAGGGAGGTTTGGAAAATCCCCAAACACACGGCGAGGGTCAGGCGGGCAAGGTGAGAACCAGAGGACATCCCTCCTTCCCTCCTTCCCTCCTTCGTCTCTCCTCTTCCTCCCCCTGCAGCTGTTCTCATTATAAGTGTGTGTGTGTGTTTTCTGTTGACTCGTTTTCCTCGGTGTGTGTTTGTGTTTCAGGCTCAGATCTCGTTTATTATTCCGTCTGTTCCTGACAGACGCCGCATTACTCCAGTTTCTCTGTGTCATCCAACCAAACCAAATGTCAGAGGTCACAGCAGACCAAGCACCTCTCTCTCTCTCCCTCTCTCATTCTCTCTCATTCTCTCTCATTCTCTCTCTCTCTCTAAACCAAACGACTTCAAAAGGCAGCGAATGTCGACGTTTTGGTCCAAAGTTTTTTGAGATTTGATGATCAACTTGCAGCAGTGATGACGAGGCAGATTGCTTTAGTCCTGGTTTTCTTTCTTCTAATTAATAAACAATAATGGCGCCTTTCTTCAGAGAATTGATTTGCAGCCCCCTGTGATGCTTCCTCAGCTATTTGTCCTCAATTAAAGTTGTTTTTCTGCTCATTTGCTCAGATAATAATCAGCTTCGCTGATGTTTTGTGAGTCCAACCTTCGCCGTTGTCTGATTCTTATCCTGCTGACCGGAGCGTCGCTCACAAAACGACGCTCCGGTCCTGAAATGATCCCGTTTGTTTCCGCTAAAATCCTGCACGTCAATCTGAAGCTTTGTGGTTCATTCATCAGATTTCTACATTGTTTAAGCAATTTGTGTAACGTAGGAGCATTGGATGTAGAGTTTCTACTACTGATTAAAGGATAATGTTTTATTTTTTTAACTGAAACACTTATTGAAATAATCTTCAACAAATGCAGTAATCGATTTATCCGGAGTATACAGACACAAAAAGAACCATTTGGTAAGAGAACAACACACCTAAAAATTACATATTTAGTTTGGCCGGGTTCAAATTGTGTAAAAATATCTCCTAGTGAGCTTTTTTAACAAACAAACAAAACTCTGGCCATGTCAAAAACAGAGCTGAGTCCGTCTTAATGTTTCTATTTACCGACATTTCACTTCTTAGATCGTTTAGAAAAGCCCATTAAATTAGCTTATGCTATAAGAGTGGCTTGGCTTATAGCATGAGCTAAATTAGCAAATAGCATTAGCTTATAATTTAGCTGCAAAAATACAAAAATATGTGGCTTGTAGCTAAATCAACTCACAGCATAAGCTAGTGAAAAAGCTCTGCTGTTTTATTCAGTTTGTCGATGGTAATATGTGTCTGCCTCGTCAAATAAACCTAATAAATAAAAATACAATTATTACTCAGTTAATAATCAACAGATTAGTCCTGCTGTATTGAATTTCAGGCAATAAAACACTTATTTTCCTACTTATTTATGGTAAATTCCTGTTAAAACAAACAGACTAAATGATAGAAAGTAACAATGTACATTATGTGAATTTTATCCGGTGAGTCCCAACCTGGTACAACGTTACCTGATACCTGGGAAGTTAGCTTTAGCTTCAGTTTTAGATGGAAATCAACCTGGAGGTTTTCGAAAGCGTCCAGAAAGAGTTCAAACCCTGTTACTAAAAAGTTCAGGCAGTTTTGAGCTCTTCTTCCCTCCTGATGTCAGCCGCTGTGCTGAAGGTTTGGTGCCACAGGAAATGCTTTGACTCGGTTGGATTGTGAGGAGAGCAGACAGCAGGTCATGACATCAGGCTGAGGATGTGATGTCATAGACAGGCAGCCGGCGGCCTCAAGCGTCTGCAGCCAGATTTATCCCTCGGATCCTCGACGTCCTGATTAATCTCAATCAGAGAGCAGCTCAGGAAAACAACTTCACTGAACAGGGATTTATGAGAAAGATGGATTTGAAAAGAAATGTTTGTACAAACAAACATCTCTGCCACGTTATTTTGATAAAAATATGTAAAGTTCTCAGCCACACGAACCTGTAAAAAATATTTTTCTCATCTTCTCCTCAACTTTCTGAGATCCGTTTAGCACCAAGCAGTGATCTGAACAGAACCTGGTCGTGTAAAATCTCTGGATCATTGGCTGAGTTCTGCAGTAACTATTTACTGAATTACATTTACAAGAGTAACTTTTTGTAATCTGAAGTATTTCTATTCCTACTTCCGGATTTTCTTCCCACTGAATGAAAAACTAACATGATTTAACCCAAAATTCACCAGACGCAGACACACACCTGCTGCAGTTTGTGTTAAACTTTCATCAGTTTTTACTAAAACAAAATGATTCTGAGAATTTTATCTCCTGATTGTGTTGGTTTGTTACTTGTATGAATTATTGTCATTTTGGTCCTTAAAATACCAAAAATTGAACTTAACTTTATATCTGATGATGTCATTTGTAAATATTAAATGATAGATAATTTGATCAGTTGCTCAGTTCTTTTTACCAAATACTTTTTTAATTTTTAACACTTTTTACTTTTACTCTGCTAAAAATACGTTGAAGTATTTCTACTCTGACATGAGGACAATACTTGGTGACTCTACCCACTTCTGTAAATACATAAATATTCACATAGCAAAATGTTGCTCAATGTAATGTTTGGTTCTGTGAAGTTTCTGGATCAGCCCGTTTGTTCGCAGTCTGTCACCACAAACGCCGGGTCCGGTTTTTATTTTTCGTCCTGATGCTTATTGACCGTTGGCAGAGATCTCATGTGGAATCAATCCCCGCTCTGACTCAATGGGCGGCTGACATCGTTCAGCGGCGCTGAACGATGTCAGCCGGCGAAAATAAGACGAGGAGTCTGTTTGTGTCGCCACCGGAGACTAATCCGCTCCGCGCCTGGCTCCCCCCGCTCGTCCCTCATGTCGTTTTCCCGCCGTTTTATGGTTCTTTTCTTCCCCTCCTCCTCCTGTTTCTGTGCGGCCTGTCTGTGGGAGTGAGTGATGAGGGACGGAGCGGGTCCATCCGTCACCGCGGATGCTGCGCGTGTCGGTGTGTGAGTGTGTGTCATCTGGCGCTGGGTGGCCTCCCACTGATGTACGGGGGATCCGTCATGTCTTTCTGTCACAACAGCAGACATGCATGAGCGGACATACACACCCCGAACACACACACACACACTTAAACACACACAAAATCTGGCTGCTGCTTAAACTGTCTCTCACTTTGCCTCCTAATTTAATTAACCAGTGTTTGATTAAACTATTATTTAACATTTTCCATTTACTTCAGTTCTCTTTCTCTCTCTGTTTCAGTGTAATTAAAGTTGACTTACATATGTAAAGCTAATTATTTAAATAATATAAAGGATATAATTTCAGTTGGAACAAAAACAAATATCGGTTTTTGCAGCAGCTCTTAATACTTTTTTTCCTGTTAACGTATCTGTACAAAATCTTCTTACCAAGTAATTTTGGTCAAATTTTCAGAGAAAATATTGCAGCTGGGATAATTAAAACTAATTATTTAAAAAAAGCAACACAAAAGATAATGTTAGCTGAAACAAGAGCTCAAAGAAAGACGATCATTTTGTATAGTTGCCCTACATACTTTCCTGCCCATCGATGCATCTGTTTGTCGTCTCTTGATTCGAAGTCAAGCTAAAAGCTAGCCTAATTCAAGCTAACATCTGTGCATCATGCTAACAGATATTGGATCTTCATAGCAGGTATGTTACACACACAAACAGTATTTTGGAGTAATAAAGCATCTGGTGTTGATTTGTTGTTGGGGGGACCCAATGAAAATCTGCTTTGGGCCCCAAAAAGGCTTGGACCGGCCCTGCTGTGCGGCACTTTGTCATGTGAGATTTAACTTTAACTAAACTTTGAGTTTAAGATGTTTGAAAATGTTCAAATGGACTTTAAAAACAACTGTAGTTTAGATTATGTCTTCGGAGGAAAACAAATAGACTTACTTCTTGTTTTGAGCGCCGCCTGCTGGCCACCAGAGGAACCATTGATGATAATGTCTGGGTTGTTTAGCAGAAGGACAGGCAGAAGATGGAGGATCAAACTGGTTTGGAGTTCAGGATGTAAACGTGAGAGGACAGTGGACCGCCTGTCCTTTGAGACAAACAGGAAGTGACCTGTCAAAACACTTCCTGTTGTCTTCCAGAGTCATCTGTGCAGACAGATGTGCATCTGTCTCCTGTGATCCTGCGGTGAGAATAACGTGCAAACGAGGCCTGATCGTGTGTTATCTCATTAAGCTTCACAGCGGCTCACGCCAGGAGAAAAACTTTCAGAGCTGCTGGAAAAAAAATAATTTTCCAAATAGTTTCACACAATAAGGTGGGAAACTTTCAAATATAAAATAAATTATTTTAGTTTATTTATGTGTTTCTTGCTGTTTTCTTCTTCCATGCTGTTTATTTTTATCAGGTTTAGATTATTATTATTTGAAAAAGCTTGTTCTTAATAATAATCTATGAATATGAATATTTATTTTAAGTGGGTTCACTTTAAGAAGTACAGATTATTATTATTATTTTTAAGGATCTGTTTCTAGGGTCCTTAAATTAAAAATAGTTTTCTTTTTCTCCTGGCTTTTGAGGGGAAAGAAATAAAAATCTGTAAGGTTTTAATTTGGCTTATATTTCAGGGGCAAGTTCAAATTAATTATAAAGTTTGTTTTTTTTCTCATACAACACAGGAACCTTTTTTTGTTTGCCTAAGAAAAAGAAAACATTTTTTTTTCTGATCTCCAAAAGTCACAAATTATTGCAAGAACAAAATATTTTTAGATTAATTTCAAACATTTTCAAGAAAAAAAGAGAAAGTTTCTTAGCTTGAAATCTAAAAAAAATGCTAGAAATAAAATCAGAAGTTTTGAAATGAATGTTTTTTGAAAAAAAAATTTGAAATTTGTTTTAAATTTAAAAAATTTCAGAGATTTTCGGCAGAGATCTGCTCCTTTTTTCTACCTACAACACAGCGATTTGTCGAGTTCATAGAGAATTGTCCTGTAAACAGATCATCCCGCCTCTTTTTCTTCTTCTGTTAATTCAACACATTGAACTTTTTGAGTGCAGTTTGGTCAGGATCTGATGAATGCTCTGGTTTCCCACACAGCAAACGCACCACAGATATTCAGTTTAATTAACCGGATTAATCACTTAATGATCCAGGTAGTTCTCCAGATCATGTGGAAGATATTGATCTGCTCTGCACACTGTAATAGTAATCTGATTACACTTTCTGACTCCATTTGCTGTAATGGAGTTAAAGTAATGAATGGCAGAGAAACTGATGGATGTGTAATTAACGAGCGATGTAATTGTTTATGTGCTGTAAGAGTTGAGGCCGGGCGGACGGACAGAAGGACGCAGAAAAGAGATAGAAATCAGAAAGAAGGAGGGAAGGAGGGAGAGAAAGCAAACTCCTTGTTCAGGCGATTTTTCCTTCACATCAAGGCTCCAAATCAATCCTGCAAATTGGTTTGTTCCCCGACAAGGTTACCAAATGACGGGGAAACGGAGGGAACGCGCTGGAGAAGGAGAGGCGGAATAAAAGATGGAATACGTAACGAGATGGAGAGAGAGAGAGAGAGAGAGAGAGGATTGTGCCATGGTGTGACGGTCTGACAGAACCGGGTTCATCGTTTGTTTCGTGACTGAACGGTTCTGTTCACGCTGCGTACGATCTTGTTGCCCCGTCGCAGTGAAATGTTTAGCTCATTTCCCTGTAAATGTTTAATTTTTCTGCTGGGAGTTTAATTCTGGAACAAACAGGGTGGTAGCCCAGGGCTGCCATTTTTGGGGGGCGGCCCAGACTTTATTATTGTTTTTTAAACTAAAAGTATATTTTGATTTGTACGTTATATGTGAGATGAATTGTAATAACGCTGTGGGATGTTTATGAATATAAAAATTATGAAGTTATAATAGTATTTGGGAGGCAACATGGAGCTACTCATCAGGGGACGCATTAAGTTCTTCATGCATCAATTCATGTGTAGACATAATTACAGAAAAGCAAATTAAGGCAGAAAAAACACTTTCATAAATATATAATGTATGAGAGAACAGGATAAAGTCCTTCTAGTGACGCTGTAGTTACAGTGTTTTCTTTTGGACCATTAAATGTTTCTAATGACACTAACATCAGATCTTGTATTCAAATAATAATTACAACTTTAACATAAACTGTGTGAGTATTTCAGTATTTTGGGTATCTTTGATTATAATATGTTTGTTCATTTCGTGGAGTCATTAAAGTATCCAGAAACTTTACTCTAGTACTTCATAGTAAAATTATAAAGTATTATGCAGTAAAGGTAAATTTTTCCAAAAAGTTACTCTGGTAGATGTAACTGGTTACTGTGACCTGTGACCTCTGCCTATGCGTTCTGGTTTGTGTGTCTTACAGGAACACTTCACGCCGGAGTGTAAGTTTAAGGAGTGCGTCTTCGAGAACTACTACGTCACATACTCGTCCATCCTGTACCGGCAGACCCAGTCGGGGCGAGCCTGGTACATCGGCATCAACCGGGACGGCCAGGTCATGAAGGGAAACCGGGTCAAGAAGACCAAGGGTGCTGCTCACTTCCTGCCCAAACTCATCGAAGGTACGAACGACAAACACAGTTATTTATTATTTTATGACATTTTGACATTATTTTAGCAATGAAAACTGATATTGTTTCTAATGTAATGGCAAGAAACCAACTGTAGATCTCAATACTTTAAATATTTATGAAAAATCACAACTATTAGTTATTAAAACAGAGTGAATGAAGCCGGACGTTTTCTTCCTGCTGTTATTATGTCAACATATTCAAAGTGTAACTAACCCCGAAGTCGCTCTGGGTTACAGCAGCAAACTCAGGGAACTAAAGTAACTCATGCAGGTTTGGTGGCAGAAAAGTTAACGAGGAATAATTACAACGAGGGAAAGTCGAATAACAAACTTTAAATTCGTCCAATCAGGTGTGAGAATTTGAGGAACCCACAAAAACAAGGAGTTCCTCAAATTCTCACACCTGATTGGACGAAAAACGGAGAGGCGTGGCCAAATGTGGTGATGAGAGGAGCAGTAGTTGGGAAGAGGGGAAATACGCTCTAGCTTATAAACTTTGTCGCTTTTTAGCAACTTTTCAGACCCTCTGGCAACTTTTTTATAAAGAAAGTCAACTGGTGACATGAAGATTTTAAACAAACAGGAGAACTGAACTGCTCAGGCACCATTTGACCCAAAATATTGCATAACTAAATACAATTACGTAAAATGTCAAAATGGCACAGAAAGACAGAACCATAAGTTTAGACATGTATTGCAGATCTTTGCCAGGAAACCAACCAGTTCACCAGATCTCTGCCAGAATGATGGCTTGGAAAACACTGGGAACGATTCTAACTGGTCTAAATGGAACCAAACTGTCCAGTTTAACCAACGAATGCAGAGGTCTAACAAGGTCGTGTTCGAACCTTTTCAGTTTTGATGAACTTCTTGTGTTTGTTTTCCCAACTCAGTGGCGATGTACAGGGAGCCCTCCTTACACGACGTCGCCGAACAGAGTCCGCCCCGAAAAACGCCGAAGACCTCCAGTGACTCGCCCGTGCTTAACAACGGCAAGAAAGAAGCTCAGTCCAAAACCAAAACCTCCTCCTCCTAGCACAGAGACGCGGCGCGGAGGACAGGGTGGACGACGCGGGGCGGCGCTCACCAGCGGACAGCAAACCTTGACTCGGGATGTGGACCTGAAACGTCCGGGTGTTCAAAGGTCCATGCAGGGGGATGCTGGGAAAGGGGAAGTCCCCTTTTGTCTTCTACCACACCAGCCCTCCACCTCTACGGTCAGCTGAACCTGGGGTGTAATAGCAATAACTCAGTGTAGAGCTGAACAGTGGCCTAGTGTTTTAAAGCATGTCACCACAGCCTGTCTCACCAGCTGGAAGGACGCCCTCCGGCCGTCACGCCAGCGAGCAACAACCCTCCGGTCAACCAAATATCCCAGCAAGGTCTTCCTGGTTCCACCGCGACGGGTGCAACGAGAAAATCTGTCCCCCTGCAGCACATTCTTCACAAATGGGTTTTTATCTCCCTGCAGGGTTTTCTGCTAATGTTAGCTTGACACAAAGCCATGTTAATGTGAGGCTGTCACACTGTTTCAGTTCTGCGGCCATCTGCTGCGTCCACATCTTCTGTTTGCGTCAGCAACTTTCAAAGATGGCCTGAATTCTCATCAGGCTTGTGTGTGAATGCGTGTGTGTGCGTTTGTGTGTGTGTGTATCGCAGTGTTTTCCCTTCTTTTTCACTCACCTTTTGGCACAATTTGATTAGTTTGTGACATGGACTCAATTTTCCACTCTGCGGCACAATAAAACTCCCTCCCGACCCTCCGGCTCTGCTAATGGAGTCAGAGGCTGATCAGAATCTTTCGACCCTTAAACAAGCAGCCAATCACTCCCTCGACACACTCCGTAACCACACACACACACACACACACACACTCACTCATATGTATTCTGCTGTACTGACATATGAAAATGATCTCATGACCATTACGATGACATGCATTCAGTGAGTGGCAGCAGGTGTGAGGTGATGGAAGACATAATGAGTTGTAATGGAGCTGTTGTGATTGCGTTGCAATGGCTTTTCTTTTACACAAAGCCTCCAGGGCAACATAGCATCTGCATGTCATCGCTGCCAAACTAAATATGCTGATTATTTATTTTTTTACGAATCGACAAACGCGTGTTGAGCTGCATATGCAGATTATCGAAAACACTGTCAAAAGGTCAAGCAGTTTGTTGACTGTGCTCACGTCACTGAGCATGTTGGAGTCGGTTCAAACATTAGTTTTATGGATATTTAATCCCCACATCAATCAGCTAGCGTCCATGAGAACGGGATGCTGTTTGATTATGCTGGTGATGAGAAAAATGGCAATTCATGAAGCTATGCAGACGGTTTCTTTTTCTAAAATAGTTTAAGACAAAAACATCAAGCGTGAATAATTCTATTAGAGAAGTGGGTTGTTATTGTTTCAGCGTTTATTAGCAGTGGACAACAGACAAATTCAAGGTGAAAATGATCAATGGGGAGTCAAAGAAAATCAATTAAGCCAACAATTTCCCAAAACTCAAGCTAATAATTATTTAGATGTAAGCTAATGGCCACCCTGAGTCAAGCTAATAGCTAGGCAGTTGAGCTAGCAACTGTTTAGTTGAGCTAACTGTTTTTTAGCCCAGCTGCATAGAGACAAAACCTAACAATTACCGAATAAGGAAGCTAATTGCTACTCAAAGCTGAGCTAACAGCTACCTGACTTAATAGCTTCTCAGAGTCAAGCTAATAGGTCAGAGTTGAGCTAACAGCTATCCAGAGTCAAACCAAAATTTTCCAAGTTAATAGCTACTTGGAGTTAGCAGTCACTCCAAGTTTAGCTACCATTTATTCAGAGTCAAGCTAACAGCTCCTAGTCAAGTGAACAGCTATCCGTAGCCAAAGTGACTATTTTTTTAAGCTGAGCTAACAGCTACAATAGCTACCCAAAGTCAAATTAGCATTTACTCAAAGTTAATGCTGCATTTACAACATGGTGCATTTCGGTTTGTAAACAACCTCCAGGGGAAACGAGGCATTAGAATCAAGCTAGCATTTACTCTCAGACTCAAACTAGCAGCCCAAAGTCAAGGTGACAGCTACACAATTGAGCTAACAGCTAACCAGAGTTAAGCTAACGTCTACATAGAGTGACGCTACAGCCGCTCAGAGTTTAGAAGGTGTCTAGTAGCCACTTAAAGTGGCACTAGCAACTAATTACAATCTTTCTAATTAAGACTGTTTTAGAAACTTCATTAGATTCCAGGACAGAACCTGTTGGAAGAAATATTTCCCAACTCTGAAACCCTTGTCGCTCTAATTGAGCAAGTTCTCTCTAATATTTTATTATTTATCCAACGTTAAGAACCAAAGTTTCTTTCACATTCAAGGTAACTCAATTATTTTCATAACGGGTTCATGTAGATAAATTTAAGGGCTGGATCATGTGCATGAGCCGCAAGGGACGGCAGTGACTTTCTTTTTTATGGTCTTATTACGTTTTTATTGTCATCAACATTGATAAAGAAGTAAATTTTTTAGCCGTCTAGTTTTACAGGGTGGTAATAATGTTCAAGGTGATATTTCACCTATGTGGACTTGAAAATGTGTTGAAACGGGTCAACTTTCCCACAAACTTTACCCAACATGACCTCCAGGCATTTAAACATTATTAACGAAATTTAAAACTTAAATCTGTTTATGTAGGATTTTACAAAAAAATAAATAGATATCATCAAATGGCATGATGGGAACTGGAGACATAATTAAATCATTTTTCCACATTAAACTTTCTTGGTACAATTGATCAAAAGAGTAATTGTTTATAGCATAAAAGTAATGTATTATAGAAAATGAGTGGAATAAAGCAACGTAGAAGGAAAATAGATTGGATAAAGGAGGCAAAAGGACATTTTATAGAGGGTAATTAGTGATGATAAGCAGAACAAAAAGAGATTGAAGAGGGAATTACTGCACTGGACAGACGCTCTTTTTTGCACGTTTCTCCTTCCATGCATAATCTTTTGCTCCCTTGAACCTGTAGTTGTAAATAATAATAAGTGATAACCAAATCGGGCAAAGCGCTGAGCTAAGTAATCTGCTACCTGGGAGATAAAGCTTTCCAGAGGAAATCGAGGGCAGTTCGGTGATGAATAAAAAATAAGAGAGGGATATATATTAGGAGACAAAATGAGGAAGCAAAGAAGAGAGAAAAGAGTTTCATAATTCAGCATCTATTGATTTCTTTTTTTACTGCATTTAAAACCTCTTTTAAATAACCACCAGCTTTGGTTTGGTTGTGTTTTAACAAACTGCCTCTACGGAGCTACATATTCAGTGCTTTGCTAAGTAATTACTTAAACGTCTAATTAAATACTAAGAATCATGTCCTCCACTTTATTAGGTTAGTATAAACTGGGTCTGGATAATGTTTGGTAATTATATGGAAACAGTTAATCAAAATGATCGTAATCTTACTGTGAAGTTTGGAAATCAAATTTGATTCAAGTTTGAGAAAACCTGCCAAAGGCTGAAACTTTTGTTTCAAAGATTTATTTTGTTTTAAACAAAAGTTGCATATAAAATTTAATTTACAGGATTTATCAGAGATATTTTATCCACAGACTTCAGATAAGCATAAATTTTTACCTGTAAAGACATTAATTAAACCCATGTGACATGTTAGCATAGCAAAGAATAATTGATATTACTAATAGAAATTAAAAATAGTTGTTTTCAGATTAGTTTTGTTTAAGAATGATTCACTATTAGCTTAACTCGTAGCTGTCAGCATTATTTTGATCACTTTGTTTAGCTTGACTCTTATTAAGTAAAAGTAAGTTTAGCTGTTAGCGCCAGTAACAGCTTGATTCTGACACAGTTAAAACTTTTCAGTTTCACATTGAATCACTGTTTATTCTGAGTCGCTGTGAGCTGGATTTTAGTTTAAGTAGCCGTTAGCTTGATTCTGGTTAGCCGTTAGCTTGATTCTGGTTAGCCGTTAGCTTGATTGTGGTTAGCCGTTAGCTTGATTGTGGTTAGCCGTTAGCTTGATTCTGCTCTCGCTCTATTAGCTTTGAGCTGGACTTTAGTTACCTGTTAGCTTAACTACAAGTAGCTGTTATATTTTGAGTCTAATCTTAACTCTTAGCTGTTAACAACTAAGAATCATGTCAGAAGGCCAGATTTTTTAATTACTGGCCTCCATTTTAACTCTGCACTGTTCTGATTAATATTTAAAAGCTATAATGTAGAAAAATATAACAGCATTCAGCATATTTTATTTTGAGGCAAAGTGATTGTAGAGTGGACATTTCAAGCTGCTGATAGCATCGTAAATTAGCATTTAGCATAATGTAGATTCTTACCTTGACTCTAAAATCTCCAAAGGCTACCAACATTTCCAAATCTGGAAAGAGCAACTTTTCAGTAAACTCTTAAAACGAAGCAAAGAAAAAGAAGACAATGCGAATTGGCTGTGTTCCCGGGTTCTGGTTTGAAGCACATCAACCGGGCTACATAAAGCGTGACGCTACGCATGGCTGTAGTAAACAGGAAGCAGAGGATGAAAACTAGCATTGGCCTCAGAAAAACGTAGAGTCCTTCCCCTGAGCCGGAGGTTTGGACATTTTTCTGAGTTTTGTTCCTCTGTTCCACCAGCGGGTGGGAAGGTTCTCTACACAAATTAAAAGCCAAAAACCATCTAAAGTGAAAGTAAAAACTTGTCTGTGATTGGAGGGTTATTGATTTATTTTGATGATCACATCGTGACACATTAGTGGATCATGTGTTGCGAGTGGAGTCATGATTGCGTGAGCGTCGTTTTGCCTCCCCAAACCTTCAAGCGAGTCACACCAGGTAAAGTTTCTCATCTATTTACCAGCTTTAGTGTCTCCGGGCTTCAGACTCCCAAAACGTTAAACATCGAGTTTGGCGTCGCCGTTTGTCCGAATGAAAGGAGTCGGCGTGAGCGGCGATCGAAAGCGAGTTAAATGATGTATATCTGATTCAGCCCCTCTCTTCACACGCACCTCTCTCCCCGGGGACTCCCTTCACTCCCGTTTCTCTCGAGTCAGGGCCTCCCTCTGCTTACAGAGCGAATTACAGCTGCAGAGAGGGAGGGTCACGCACTGCTTTTCTGTTTTCGAAGGACTCGGAGAGGCGCCAGCTTCCAATAAAACCCACCTTCCCTTTAACCTGGAGGCAGAGCGAATGTGCGAGACGCCTGGTGTGAAATTTTTGTATACATGTGAGAAATTGAAATCAATACGCGTGGGTCCTTGGGCGGAAAGCAATAAAGTTCATTAACAAGGTGCAGCCACATCATCTGGAGGAAAAAAGTGTGTGTATTTATTGCAGCTTTTATTTTTTCCCAACGCTTTGTCCCTTTCGGTGTGGCAGCTGTTTAAGTGTGCGTGCATTAGTTTGAGGTGGAGTCCCTCCGCCACATCTGCAATGCAGCAGAAAACACAAAAAAAAGAAAAGGAGAGAGGGAGGAAGAGAGAGGCTCTGACTCAGACCGACTTTTGGTTTAGCTGCTTCATTAAAGTGCTTTTATACTGGAATCCAGAGTGCCTACTGTCACATCCTGTGTAGCAACAGATTAACTTGACGTGAATACATTTTTAAGGCACATCTGCATCGCGCTCATCCACCAGGACGACGGCCGGGGAGGGACTCCACCTCTTAGCAGCTATCACACTTTTATTTGAAACTTTGAACTCCCTCCTTACCTCTGCCTGGCTGTTTTGACTGTATTTTAAGGCAATATGGATTGTGATGTTGGTATTTATCGGTGGAATTACTGTGAATTGTGTCGACATTGTAATTCCATGTTCGGTCTAGATATATGTGATTTTCTTTTTGGTGTCTAAAGTCATGCTGATCTGGTTTTACTGACGTTTAAAATTGTGTGAATTTAACCTCAAGTGCACAAGAGGAAACAACAGGATCCTGTCTGACTTTATTTATCAAACCAGAACCCAGCCGAAATGGACTGAAAGAACCGTTAGAAGGCATTTCTGTGTCTTGGTCCACTGCTTCAGTAAGTTGAAGGTCCCATTGTAAAATCTCAAGGTCTGAAGTTTGACTGGACCATCGTGGCGCCTTGATTATTTCCTTCTTCAGTCATCATGCTGCAGGTTTCTTGATTCTGGGACAATAGTCCTGTTTATGACCAAATTGTAACATTAAAAAAGGAAATTACACAAGTTGCGTTTCCATTACAAATATCAATATTCCACTAATGACGAAAAACACAAACTCACAATTTTGGTGTTTCCGTTAAATAAATGAAATTAAAATCACGTGTGAATAAGTTTGTTCACACCATCCGTCACTGAAAAAACACGCAGCGCCATTATCCTCTAGAACCAAACCAAACCAACCCGTGTTGGTTCCAGAACAACCCAATGTGGTTTCAAAGGGTAGGTCCCTCTAGAACTAAACCAACCCGCGTTGGTTCCCAACAGTTTGAAACCAACATGCTTGGTGGTTCCTTGGTTCCAAAGGGACCACCTCTTGAGAACCAACATGAACTGGACCAACTCTTGTTGGTTTCAAACCATTGGGAATCTAAAGGTTTTGGAACCAACATGGGTTGGTTTGTGTTGGTTCCAAAGTGTTTGGTTTGGTACCATAATGCCGACATGGACATAAAATGTTCCTTTTGAACTTCTTCTTTGTTTATTAAATATAGCCAGTGTGGATCCTGTTGACTGTTTTTTCTGTAGCCTTGAAGTTAAGAATGCATTAATTTTAAAACCAGGTAAAGATCAAATAGTTTTCCTAATTGTCTTACATTGAAAGAGGGTGTACTTTCTTTTCACCATGTGTTTTGCCTCCACGTTGTGGCATATGTGAGGATGAAACCTTAACTTATAGAGGAAACGTTTCATACTGACCAATCGACATCAGTCTGCAAACACCTTCTTCATGTTATTATTTTCTTTCATCTGTTGTGTGAGTCTTCCAGAGAAACCGTAAAGAAATCATTGCAAATGTTTTGTTTCAATTCCCGTCTTCCAAATGCAAAAAGAGTGCTTCCAGTTATCAAAGCCACAACGAGACTATTTTTATATCCTACTGGGGCAAAAAAGTACATATATCTAAATATATTCCTTCTATATATGTGTATCCATGCAAGCGTGCCGGGGAAAACGGGGCGACTCTTCCTGTTTCCGGCTGGGTGGAAAAACGGCGCTACTCTCTTCCATCCAGACCTACAGATCATTGGGGAAAAAGGAGCTAAAAGGGGATCATAGAGAGAGCCTTGGAGCTCAGACTGCATCCAAGTGGAGGGACTGTGAGCATGCATGCGCTGATCATTTACTGGACAGGAGTTACCCAGTATTTACTCTTTGACCCCCTTTAACCACCTAATCTTCTTCTCACTCTCCCAAACTCTCTGCATTTGCAATATGATCTGTATTTATTTCTATAATAACTTACACAAAGTCAACGGAGATGTATTATTGGATATAATTGAATAAAACAAACTAATATATTTGTATGATTGTAACACTTGTATCTGAAGAGTTTTTTAATGGGGAGGTTAATGGGATTTTCATTCTGGTGACGTGTTGCCACTGTTTGTCATAGTACTATGCAGTGAGCAGTACTTTCACCCGCCAGTTTCTTGTGATTTCATTATGGCGGAAACTTAAATTAAATCAACAAATTCCTGAATTTTGAAGCTCAACTGCATTTTAGGGACACGGTGGGCAACTCCAGGCTTCGAGGGACGGTCTTTTAGATGTATCTCTACTTCAACACACCTGAGTCAAATAATGAGGTCATTAGCAGGACCCTGGAGAACTTTACTGCATCTAGGAAGTGATGCAGCGACTGGATTACCCACCCTGGAAAAATAAAAAAGGAAATGCACATTTTTGTCAAAAAACTAACATTTTTATGTTAACCTCAGAGATGATTTTAATCAGAAAATCTCAGAGTTTGAAAAATTGGAAAATTTTGCTTTTTGGACATTTTTGTAAAGTCGAAAAAATATTTATTTTTGAAACTAAAAACTTTCCAACATTTAAGAGATTAATCTCAAAATTTGTGACGTGTTTCCCTTCAATATTTTGACTTCGTAGAAATTGAGAAATGTTCTCGTTTCATGTAGAAAATATTTGGCTTTTTCAAGCAGAAATTTCAAAAAATTTTTGGTGGAAATTTTCTACTCCTTCTTTTGTTTGTTTTTGTATATACAATGGCTTTAATACGCCGTTGTATTTACGTGCTAACGCATCGTGAGTTTACGCCAAATAAAAATAAAAAAAAAGTATTAATAAATAAAAAATAAGTTTAAAACGTCGGGTTTCAGTGATGCTAACTCCCACCTGCAGGTGGCAGGATTTCTTCTAATAACCTGTCTGGGATTCGTCACATATAGTGACCTTCATGAAATATAAGCAGCAATTGCGTGGTGTCACATTTTAGGATTTATCCTTTATGATTAATAAAGACTATGAGCCATTTCTCCCACTAGCGTTAGCCTCGAGCGTTTGTTTTGGTTGCATTTACCCAGAATGCCCTGCGCTGTAGTCCACTTCCTGCTTTTGGATCTCCGGTCTGCTTGTTATCCACATTCAAACCGCAGCAAAGTTCACTTCACTCGAGCAGACAGCGATAACGTAAGGGTTGTTTTGGTTCTTTACAATTTATCGCTTTATTTTAGGATTTAATGAACATTTTCACTCAAATAAAAAAGACCTAATATTGTGTTTTAGGGTTATGGCTAGCTAGCTAATTATTAGCCGTAAGTCACTAAAACTCTGGTTACTTTAACACAGTTTTTGGATAGTTATCCTGACCCAGTGTGTGATTACATTATTTAGAAGAAACTGTTTATTTTTGAGCTGTCTTGACACTCAGGTCGGCTTTAGCTGACTGAAGATCTGCGACTGGATTAGCAGCACATCCGGGTCCCAACGTGCCCTGATATCTGTGTGTGCATGAAGCCACTACAACACAAGAACCAATGCAAATGTGCGATAAGGAGCCCAGTTTGGCTGGATGAGAAACACATTAGGAGGCGAGATAAGTCCTGAAAGCCGCTTTGTCAGTAAAGACCATTTATATTCTTCCAGGACGGAAAGTGCAGCTGTTTACAAACAGGTTACTGCTCACATTCACAACAGCCTTTAAAGCTCAATTATTTTACTTTACAAGAATATTTATCTTTATATTATTGTTGAAACTGTCACCAAGTTGTGATCTTTTGGTGTAAACAGCGTTTCCAAAAATTGTACTCAAGTAAAAGTAAAAATATTTCAACATATTTTTACTTAAGTAAAAGATATCCGTCCAATAAATTACTCAAGACTAAAACAGTATTTGGTCAAAAGTTTACTGAAGTGAAGATGCAATGATCAATTATTTAATAATAAAAAAATGCATCTTCAGATGTACCAAAATATAAAGGTAAGTGGAAATTTTGGTATTTTAAGGGTGAAAATGACAATTATTCATATGAGTAACAAAATCAAGCAAAGTAAAGTTTTTCAAATCATTTTCTTTCAATAAAAAAACTGATGAAATTTTAACAAAACTGCAGGTTTGTGTCTGTTGAATTTCTGGTTGAAACATGTTTGTTTTTCATTCAGTGGGTAAAGAAGTTTCACTCTGAGAGTCAAAATATTTTATAATAAAATTACTCAAGTAAAAGTAGAAAGTACAGCACAATAAAAAAAAAGAAAAAATCGAGCTCCTCTGCCTTCTCCCATTGCTAACTAGAAACAACCAATCATAGCCAGGAGGCGGGTCTTAGCGCTGCCAATCAATCTCCCTTTGTCATGAATGCTAATGCCAATTAGCATGACCACTAACGATGTCCGCTAAATAATTTTTCTGTAAGCTGTTTCTTCTCCTTTAGCACATTTGTAAGAACATGCACAGGATTGATTGACAGCACTAAGCCCCTCCTCCTGACTCTGATTGGTTGTTTTGGTTCATCAAACGGCAATAGTAGGTCAGTAACTAAGTGGAGAAGATCATAAGAAAACATTTTTTATGAAAGTTTAACCAAATACATAACTTCAAATAATAATTTGTAATTTTGTTAATTAAGCTGAAATGATAATTTGATGCAGATAAAAAGTTTTAAGTGAACCATTTGTGATTCCGAGTCGTCTTCTCCCTCCTGACCACAGATGTGCTGAGTGACTCTGGCTGCTAGCTGTTAATAGTTACCTTCTTTCATAATTAAATTGGCCGCGGGCCAAATGGCACAGACAGCAGATCGTAAATTAAGGCTGAGTGGATCGGCGAAAGATGAGCGTTAGAGCAGAGTGGCGTGAAAAGATGAGTGTAGGAATGTGTTAAAAGAAGAGAGAGACGTTTCACTTCACGAGCCTCGAAGAATGAAACAGCATCTGGCAGGAAAATCTGATCAACTCTGTCAGGAAAACAGACGGGTTGCTTCAGTGTTTCTGTAGCTAACATTCATACTTTTATTACTCAAATAGACTTTTTCTGATGTTTAGTTGAATTACAAATATCCTATCAGATAATTCGGTCAAATGCAACTGAATACAGTGTTAGGGAGCGAATGGAAGAATGAAGTTGCCATTTTTGGTGATTTCATTTCTGCAACAAGTTGCTGAAGACGTTTAAATAAGGATTTAGGAACCATCAGATGATGAAGTTAACCGGTAGAAAGAGGAGAAAGAATTAATTTGGGCTTAAATAAACTGATTTTATAAGAACAGGATTTTGTCACTTTTTTACAAAAATGCTTCCTGACTTTAATAACTTGATCAACTTGATTCTGCTGATTCTAAAAACATAATTATAAAAAGTCAAATACATAATAAATGAAATAATTATACCATAATTACAAATAAAAATATTGTCATATGCATCCACTCAGAAAGCGTCCAGGAGCCACAAATGGCCCCCGCGCCACACTTTGGACACCCCTAAGTCAGACCAAGAGTAAAAATGTCCATCAGGATAGTAAAGATTGCTGCATTTACTGATTTACCAGTGGAAATCAGAGGCTCGTCTACGTTTTGATCGTTGTACCATTAAGTCTTTGCATTGTATGGTGGTTTGGGTCCGACATGCCTGACCCACATAGGCTGGGAGCCCCTCCCTCCTCGGGGTAATCGGACACGACCAGTTGTCCAGGCGGGCCTGACTGACAGACAACAACAGCTCAAACCGGCCAAACCAAACTCAGCTTCAGAAGGCTCTCCTCTGCCGGATCAGAAAGGATCTAAATCTGAGGAGTTGGGTTAACCGGTTTGAAGGTCCAAAGGTTCCGCCATGGAAAACCTGCTGAGCAAGTTGCTGCTCGCATGTTGCTTATTCAGCCTGAGCGCGTTAGGAGGTAAGACACATCACAGGACGAACTCAAACTGGAGCTGTGGTCAGAATATAATTTACATAGCGATCAAAACAAAACGTATGGAATAATATTGTTGCTCTGCTGTATTTGATTTCACAGAAAAACTAAAATACCAGACATATTCTGATTAAAAACATCCAAAAGATTTTTTTGGTCTTTGTTCCCAAACTTCTCACCTTCAAAATAAAAGCAGCATCAACTTCTGACCCTGACAACCAACAGCAGAAGAATATAAACAATAATAATAAACCAAACTCTGCTAAAAATGTTAAATGGCATTATTGTTTTAACTTTATAACTTTAATATCTTTCAGTTTTACTAAATGAACATTTTAGTTACCAGATGCTAACTCAGACATGCTAACCTGTTCATTTGTTTGGCGAGGTGCACAAAACGGATAGCAGGTTGACTCTAGCTGTGTCTTGATTACAAATGTCCACAAAACTTTGTCTACATGTTGAACAAACATAATTTCTTATGTGAGGTGTTTCCATTAATTAAATGCATTTAGAATCATGTGAATAAGTTTGAAGAAGTTATTCAAAAATATCTACTAACCACTTCCTGTTGTTGTTTTCTTTGTGTTTTCCACCAGTAGTAACATCCAGGTGTTGATGATGTGACTTGTGGTGCGAAAAAATGTTTCTGTAGCAGTTTAGTGAAATAATACAATTTCATGCACCCAAAAAATCCTGACACCAAAACATTTTATTCCAAACTATTTAGTAGTTTTATTTTAAAAATGTGCAATCAATGGAAACGTATGGAGCTAAATTGGGGGCATAAAGTTTGTTCAAAAGAAAAAAAATTACAGTAAAAAATATTTAAATTGGATAAAAAAAATATTTAAACTAATTAAAATATAAAATTAAGATTTGAAACAGATTTTTTATATTAAAATAAAAATAAAGATTGAAAATAAAGAATTAAAAAAAATATACAAAAAATAAATAAAAAGGGAAAGTTAAGATTTGGAACTGAAAAAATATTTTTGAAACAAAAAAAAAATAAAAACTTAAAGATCTGAAACTGAAAAAAAAATACATGAAAAAAAAAATAAAAATAAGATTTGAAATTGAAAAAACAATTTGAAATAATTAAAACTGAAACTAGAGATCAGTTTGGAAAAAAATTTTAATTGAAAACATAAAATTTTAATTTTAAACTGAAAGAAGTTAAATTAAAATAAAAACTAAAAGAAAAGATTTGAAACTGAAAAAATGTTCAAACCTAGTTTTCAGACTCATGACGTTATACCATCGAACGAACAGAGAAACCGTACTGATGTAATCTCCATCTGAGGGCCTTTCTTCAGAAATCGATCATTTTCTTGACTTCAGCTGATTTATTAATGGACCTCCGATGAAACGGTGTAAACCTCTTCTGACACTGACGTCTAAATCAAACTACTGCTGCCGGTTGTTAAATGATGCTCATCACCTCCTTCAGTCTAAAGACGGACAAAGAAGTGAAACACACTTTATGTGAACCAGCTTGTTTTCTGATTTAAAATCCAGAGTTCTGGTTGTTGCTTTGCATCTAGTCCTGGTATTTCTGCGTTACGCAGCCAGTCAGAACCTCCTCTGTCTCCAAGCAGCGTCGCCTCCCTGTGCCTCGCTAATAGCGGCGCCTTGCTGGGTGATTGTTGTCATTTATTCCTGTCAGGTCAGATTGTGCTGGAGCCACAGCGAAGCCAAACGTGATGGATGCCACGTCACCAGTGCCACTGATTATAAATGCTCCTAACCTTCCAACACCAAGGCGGAAATGGGGGCGACTTGTGTGCAGAAATTCAGTTTAAAGGGAAGAAATGTGGTTTTAATGGCGCAGCACTGAAGTCGTCAAAGATCCTTCAGTCTAAACTTACGGCACAGGATTTAAAGCCAAATTATCAACTATTCTGAGTTTTTAAAGATCTGACTTTTTTCTCTGAGTTTTGGAAGGAGTTCTCTTATTAGTTATATGCTGAAATATTTTGTTAAATATTCAAAAATCTTTCATCAATTGACAGTTAAGTTGGGTTATTTTATTTTCTCTTACAGCTACAGCATGTAACTTTTATTTGAAAATATTTGTTTACATATTTGTTGAAACTGATACTCTTTGAGATACTCTCCCAGTGATAATTACAAACAACCAATCAGAGCCAGGAGGCGGGTCTTAGCACTGTCACTCACACTTTTGCTTTCAGCTAAGGTACAGCTAGTTGGGAATGCTACAGCTAGTTAACATAGCTACTTTGATGGCAGTTAAGCAGTTTTTTTTGTAAGAATAAGTTCTTTCTCCACCATTTTCACATTTAGCAGCACGTTCATGAGGATGATTGACAGCACTAAGACCCGCCCCTGGCTCTGATTGGCTGTTTTTGGTTGGGAGAGGTTCGTTTCTTCAGGGAAGAGGTGGAAGACATTGATCTATTGACAGATTGTCAGCATGCTGACAGTTTTAACAAATATTTACAAAAGTAAAACATTTTTATAAAAGTCACATACTGTGGTTTTAAAGATGTCTTGTTTCCTGGTAACCGTTGATTCTTTTAACTGTGTTGTTCTTGTGTTTTCTTCCACGTTCTCCTTTCCATGATGTTTTCTGCCCTTCGTGTTGTTGAGGCGCTGTGGAGGCAGAGCAGGCCTTGATGAAGAAAGTCTTCACTGATTACAACCTGAAGGTCCGGCCGGCTCGCACCCCCGAGGACAGGGTGGTGGTCCGCGTGGGGATGATCCTCTCCTCCTTCGTTGGGCTGGTCAGCAAATATTTACCTTTTCTTTCTTGTTATGCCCATTAGAAAACTTTTCTGTTAATGTACAGACTATGTAGCTACATCACTGCCTTCAGTCTTGGCTGTTTTCAGAAGCACCTGAGAAACAAATGGAAGTATAAAACATTGAAAGTGTTACGGCTTTTGGTAACTAAACCTTCAAAACATCGATGGAGACGTCAGGATACGCAGCAGCTGAAGCCCCTGTTGCGTCCAGTCAAAGTCGGCCTGCTTCCTTAAAGGAACAGGACTCTTTTGACGCTGTGTTGGTCCACAGGTGATCGGCTGGAGGTGAACTGTGACAGGAAGTGTCAGTAATGGCAGAAATGTGTTTGGGGTTTCAGAGCCCCGCTCTGCTCTGATGTCGCTCCAGCTGTCTCGCTAACATTCCTGCCTGTGTTTTAAATAGCAGGTCAGGCTCAGAAAGTTAGAGACAGAAGAACTTAAATCATTTCAGCCTCAGCTTATTCTTCCAATAATAGTTTTAGAACCATCAATATTATGATGTTTTGGACTTTTATTGTGCTTGTCTGACAATAAGAAGTATATTTTGCTTTGCAAGCAGAACCTTTTCAGCTGCATTCAAACACAATTTATTCATTTTTAACTCAGATTTTCTTTTGTTGCAGTTTTCAAGACTCCACACTGAAAGTTTTTAACTTTCTTTGCAACTTTCTACATTTATGTAATGGATTAATTTAGTTCATATGCACATAAGTGACTTTCTCCATCTATTTTCATATTGCACACTTGAATTTATTTCAGGGGTTTCTGGTGTGATTGACCAACAAACATATGGAGACTCAATCGTGCCACATTCCACTAAATAAATAACCTTTTTAATAAATATTTAAATATGTAAATACAGAAATCATTTATTAAAAAATAGAATTAATTGTATTGTTACAGGAAAACTGTTTATCTGTTGTCATTTGTAGCTATGCTCATTCACAATGGACTTAGCTAGCTGCAGCGTATTAAGGAGTGCACATTTGATTGTGATTGACAGCGCTAAGTCCCGCCTCTTTGCTCTGATTGATTCTAGATAGCACTGGGGATTCAATTGCTTTTCTTTTTCAGATTATCTGTCTCATTCCAAACTGTCATGACATAATGACAGTTTCTATAAATACATTAAAAATATTTTTTAATAAAAGTTACATACTTGGCAGAGAATCTGAAATGTTTCAGATTATTAACGCGCTGTTTCATGTTTCCTTTCAGAATATGAAAAATGAGGAAATGAGCACCATTGTTGTCATGAATCTGGTGAGTTTATTTGCAGTCCAGCTCTGTTTGTTGGTCCAGAACTGCTCGGTAGTTTCTGGTTCTGATCATATTTTACGGTTGTTTCCACGTTCAGCTCAGAACAGAACAGTTGGAGTTCACTATGCAGAATTAAAGCGTATGCAAATACTGTTATTTTTATGCAAATGCAAGGAAAATCATCCCTGAGGACTCAAATTAAAGTGGCGGAAAAATGAGAAGAGGGAGAAAAAGTGATGAAATTGCAAAATGCATCACATTTGTACTGAATAGGCAAAGTTTCTGCCTGCTGTTTCCTTTTTTTTTTTGCTGTTTCTATTTTTCTAGAAATCCAAACCTTTCTGTTCTTACAGGAGTGGACAGATTATCGGCTCACCTGGAAACCCAAGCAACACGATGGGATTGAGGTGCTGCGCGTCCCGTCAGGGAAGGTGTGGCTTCCTGACATCGTTCTCATCAATAAGTAAGTAAATCAGCTTTATATTTGTACTTTGGTATAAATTAAATATGAATGAAATGAGCTCAAAGTTGCCAGATGTTGCCTAGCAGAGGTGATGTTATAACAGAAACACCAAATTTGGGCGTTAATGAAGAAACAAAAGGACAATCCCAGAAAAAACAAAGAGATAAAACGTCTCCTGCTTAAATCTGAGTTTATAAGGTGAAGATGGAAATATGTCCAATTAGAAGCAGAAAATCAGGTGAAATGTCACGGAGCAGCTGATTGGAGACCTAGCTAACCAGCATCCTGCCCAGAGATTTAAAGGCTTCCTGTAGAGAGCCCATGGCAAATGTGAACAAAACTGTTCATGTTCGTGAAGATAAAACGCTGACAGATAGGACTGAACGATATAAAAGAAATCCTCCAAAGGCGAAAATACTGATATCAGTAGGAATAGATGCCTGTTTTCCTCCAAATTTCTACGACAATGAATTAGGGTCATTGTAGATAGAAAAAAATGAGTAAATTTCCTCCATAAATTCAGGAATTTTGTGACATTTGAAGTTCTTATTTATTTATTTTGTCTTCCTTTTTTTCTGATGTTCATCTAAAAATCTGATTTTTTTTAAATAGCAAATGTCAATTTTTCCGAGAAGTTTTCTGAGATGGAAAAAAAACTGTATGTTTTTTCCTCAGCGGCCCAAATGCACTGTAGGAGATTTAGCATGTTTGCATTATTAAAATAAAAACATCTAGTTTTCAGTTTCTTTTGGGCTCGATTGAATAAACTTATTTTCCATAATAAGAACAGGATTTGGATCAAATTCTTTCAAAACACTCGCTCTGTTAAGCCAGGCTTAAGGAAGAATAAAGGCTGATTTCGGTGCAACAAAGTTGGCTTTTCAGTAAAAATCTCTGTATAAACTTTGTTACAAAAAGAAATACATTTTGTTGTACTTTACATTTTTCTGTGTAAGACAATTAGTAATTTTTTTTAAAACCTGATTACAAATTAAAGTCCCCATCTGCATCTAAAGGCCAAATCTGTAACAATTTTGAATTGCAGTTGGAGGCCGCACAAAATCAGCCCATGGACCTCAAATGGCCCGTGGGCCTCACTTTGGACATCATTGCACGACAGCATTCATTCAGTGAATAAAACTGAATGACTTTATATGGAATTCATTATGGGAATTCATCAAATTAGAAACTCAAAGAGCAGAAAGAGGAGGCTTTCTGTTCCCAGTATCCCAACACATGTGCATGCCCCCATTAACACCACTGTAACTGTCCCCTCTGCTCCATTTATCAACACTTTATAGGCAATTAAGCAGCACGGATCTCTAATAACTGGGCTGATGGCGCCATTCAGCAACTTCAGCACACAAGGCCTTCATTTGGAACATCAACACACAAATATCTGCATCCACAAAAGCCTTTGTTGTGGTTCCCAACATGGCTGATCAATACTGCTCATTTCAACAGCGCCGTCACAGATAGTAGGGTTTTATTTGGGCTAACACAAAGTCTGCTCAATTACCTGCATCATAAAAGCCTAAAACTGTGTACTGTGAAAAGGTTAAATCAGTCTCTAATTAGCTTGATGTCTCAGTTGTGAGTTTATCTGCCAGGAAAGCTTTGTGTACATGATCCACCGTTGGCCGGCCTAACTGCTTAGCTAATGTTTGGTCTTTACTGCTTATGCCACATAAAATGTTGTGACGTTGGGTCAGAATGAGGCTACAGCCAACAGGAAACTCACAAAGAAGTTTGTAACAAAGAAACTGAAATCTTCGGTAACCATGTTGGAGAAGCTACATTTTATGTTAATTAACCACAAAACGAATATCTACATATTCATGATGTATAAAGTGCTTATTTTTTTAATTAATAATCCGGGTTTTTTTATTATCTTGTTTTTACATTTCAGTAGAGAAGCTGAGAAAAATAAATAAAATATTTCTCGTATGAGTCAAGGTTCTAGCAACACCATCTCAAGCTAACTGGTATTCAGATGCAAGCTAATTGCTCTGTAAAGTCAAAGCTAATCAAAATGACTAAGAGTCGAACAGTGAAAAAGAGCGAGAATAAAATATACTCAGTTCATTTTTAATAGCAATTAAGCAGCTAACCAGAATTAAGCTAACCAGTACCCAGGGTGAAGCTAACAGCATTTTGTAATAAAGCTAACAGCTAATTAAAAAAAAATGCTAACAGTTAGTCAAAGTTAATCTAAAAGCCACAAACAGTCATGCTAGTCACAGAAAGGAGTAACAGAGTCTAAGCTAGCCAGATTTAAGCTAACCAGAGCACAGACTGAAGCTAACAGCTAATTAAATAAATGCTAACAGCTAATTAAAGTTAAGCTTACATCCATATAAAGTTAAGCTAAAAGCAACAGTCATACTAGCCATTAATAACAGGAATTAAGCTAACAGCTAGCCAGATTTAAGCTAATCACTTTCCTGAACCTTCAGTGTTGGTTCACAATTGCAAATCATAAAGATGTAAAAGCAGTAAATGTTTTCTTTGTGTCTCTGGTTTCAGTAATGACGGCGTGTTCGACGTTGCCCTTCAGGTCCACGTTCAGGTTTACAGTAACGGCAGGGTAACCTGGACGCCCCCCGCTCTCTACTGCAGCTCCTGTGGAGTCAAAGTGGGCAGACATTGTTTTCCTGTTGTTTTCCCTTCAGTTTGTTCTCTTACACATCTGTGATTGTCTGTTTTTTCTCCAGGTTACATATTTCCCGTTCGACTGGCAGAACTGCAGCATGCAGTTTCGCTCTTACACATACGATTCGACGGAGATTGACCTGCAGTATGCGAGAGACTCGAAAGGCAAGGAGATCAAGGAGATCCAGTTGGATGGAGGCTTCAGTGGTGAGCTTCAAAATGTTCTTCCACGTTCTATTGACGTGTCAATAGAACTAGTATTTTTTAGTCAATATTAAATAATTATTGACTTAAATCCAGCCCCTATGTTTGTACTTGTCAGTTAGTTTCATCTTATTTCAAGTGAACTAGGAACCAAACCAGAAATACTTGGTAATATTTTGTATTTTTGCAGTCTGTTGAAGATTACCAAGGTGTCTTTGAATTAAAATGTTCTGTTTTAATGTTTCTCGAGAGAGTGGCGAGTGGTACATCAGACACAAGCCCAGCAGGAAGAACATGAACGACGACACGTACGAGGAAATGACTTTCTACCTGATCATAGAGAGAAAGCCTCTCTACTACATCATCAACATCATCATTCCCTGCATCCTCATCACAATCATTGCCATTTTCAACTTCTACCTGCCTCCCGATGCAGGTAAACACTTTTTACTCGCGAATACTTTGGAATATAGAGGAATTCATGGTCAACTCAATGATTACAAGAAAGTCCAGTTTTCAGGCCTAATAATCAGGTAGATTTAGTTTGATTGAGGACCAAAATTGCAACATCTGGACATTATTCAGCAGCTCTTTCTCAAACATTGGGTTTGAGAGGTGCTGACTCCCACCTGCAGTCTAACTTGATGTCAAAGTAAAGGTCACACCTTTTGCACACATTGCAATACAGGTAGTTTTGAAAAATTATTTTAAAAATTCAAGAAATATTTGCCCTCTGAAACAAAACAACGTAAGTATAAATTGATTTCATGGTGTTTTGACACCTGATCGTCCATTAGATGCGGCTCGATTACAGATCAAAGTTGTAACATTTGTCACATTTTCAGCTGCGGAGGTTTGTTTTCTCACTGCTTTGTTTCACTTCCTGCTGTTGGAGCGGTTTCCAGTCCGCTTGGTGTTCACATGTGCATTGGAACTGGACCAAAGTTCACTTTAACCAGAGACTGCGGTTTGTAGACCAGTCACAGTTTGACTCACCGGACTTTCTAGGTAAACAAACTGGAGTTTGATCAAAGCGGACCAATCAAAGCAAGTCTTCTGTCCAATGGACACTAATTCAGAATGACAGACTTCCAATCGGTTCGTTATGACTCTTACCAAACTGATAAAACAACTGAAGCTCCTGCTTCTATTGGGGCAGACCTGCTAATGATCATCATGCTTACTTTCTCACCCAGCTTTTCTCTCTGGGATTGAACAACCTGATGCTCAACTGTTTCCATCTCTTGCAGGAGAGAAGATGGGTCTGTCCATCAACGTGCTGCTCACCCTGACTGTGTTCCTGCTGCTGCTGGCCGATAAGATCCCTGAGACCTCGCTGGGCGTCCCCATCATCGTCAACTACATCATGTTCACCATGATCTTGGTCACCTGCTCCGTCATCCTGAGCGTGGTCGTCCTCAACCTGCACCACCGCTCCCCCAACACCCACATGATGCCCATGTGGATACGCAAGGTCAGCTTCTTATCAGATTGCTTTCACACCTGACAGTGTGGTAGACTCAGTTTGACTGGGGATTGAAATTGCAACATTTTTAACATTTTCAGTTGCTGTGTTTCGCTTTCTCTCTCTGTTGTGTCAAATGAACCAAAGTCTTTGAAAATCTTGTTCCCCTCCTCGCCTCTGGGGGCACTACACCCAGAACCACTGAAGGAAATGATACAAAAACCTCTGAAGAAGACACTGATAGCAACTTTGTTCTTCACAAAATGTATGCAAAAATGGAGTGGCGTCAGATTCTTCTCTGTTTTGAGCATAAGTTATTTCTCCATCTAGTGCTAAACTACAGCGTTTGTTTTAGTTGGATTTACCCAGAATGCCCTGCATTGTAGTCCACTTCCTCCTTTCTGGTCCGCTTGGCGTTCATTAAAACCGCACCAGGGTTCACTTTAACGGAACCCAGACCAAGGTTTTCATGTCGATTCGTTCAGTGGTTCTAGATGCAGCGCCCCCACAGGTGAGGAGGGGAACATGTCCAGTGGGAAAGAGAACCAAACCAGCTGAAAATCCAACAAATGTTTCATTTTTACTACAGGAGTATCAGGCCTCTCACTACCTTAGACATTATTCAGAAGAAATTCTCGCAAATTAGGTTAATATAACAAACAGTACCAACTGATTTATCATTAATTTAACTAAGTTTCAAAGCTTAAAGAAGTTAAATGTTATTGACTACAATTTCCTGTTCCAGTAGCCGGAATTGGGTTTAATTTAGCATTAATGTGTGAGAGGAAGAAGCGATTGTTGGATTAAAGCAGAGTCGCCAATGTAAATGTCATCCTGTACCATTAACCCCCATCAGCTGCTGCTGCCCTCACTGTGCATTATGTGAAGCTAATTAAGGCTCTTTACGTCGGTCTGTCACGCTTTTCAGGGAACGCTCACCTAAGATTGTACCTCAGTACTTGCATACAGGTGATTTACACGGCCTAATGGAGCTTAGCTGGAGGAGATGACCTTTATATGTTCAGCTTGTTTCAGTCCTGATCTCCAGAAGATCACTGGGTTCATAAAATGATGGAGGAAGTAAACTTCGGAAAGCACTTTTATATTTGTTTGAGGCTTTATTAGAGATAGAAATCCCAGTTCTTACAATTAATTCTATTCATTGCATATAAAAAATTTTTTTTCTCACTTTCTGACATAAATCAGGCTAAAAGGTTCTTGTTTAAAACCCCAAATATTTCTGTTCGCTGAATCCCAGAATATTGAGAAAGAGATTTATTATTATTCTCATTCTTGAGACTTTCTTGAAAGTCACTATGATTGCTCAACCTTTAAACAATTTATGAAAACCTAAAGTATTAAAGTTTATTTTTATATCTTCTTAAATTCAGCAACGTTCTCATTAGCTTGGAGACCTAACCAACCAGGACCCTGCACAGGGATTTAAAAGCTCAGTCATCTATAATTCATGAGCCAAATGTTATGAAAATTGTCATTCATGAAACTAAAACTTAGAGCTGTAGCTAATGATCATGTCTTTGCCCTTCACTCTCCGTCTCCACCCAGATCTTCATCCACATGCTGCCTCCTTACCTCTACATGATGCGTCCCAAAGTGGAGACGCCGCTTTCCCTCGAGATGGTTCCCCGCAGGGAGAAGCAGATGGTGATGACCATCAGCAAAACCGCCGACGAGTATTTCATCCGCAAACCGGACTTGTCCATCCTGTTCCCCAAGCCCAACAGGTGAGCATCAGGAGGCGTCACCAAACTGATGGCAAGGGGGAAGAAACAGCCTAATTTGGATTGAACTGGTTCAAATGCAGGCAGACATGTGAAATATTTGATTTACAAGGAGGGCGATCACCGATCTCCCAAAATTAAAGTAAACGGCACCAATAAATCGGTGCATCCCTAAAAATACACTTTTTTCCATATTTGTTGAAATATGTGAAAAGAGAAAACTAATCTGGGACAAAATAAATCAAGCTCCTTTGCCTTCTCCCAGTCCTTCCAGCACAAACTAGAAACAACCAATCAACACCAGGAGGCGGGTCTTAGCGCTGTCAATCACACTCCTGTGCTCGCCTGCTGGCTGTTTGCTGCAGCTTCTCCCCGTCATCACAGGTTTCACAGATTCCCTCAGTTTGGAGATCAGTGGGCAGAGAACCCAACAGTTATACTCAAGTAAGAGTAACAGCACTTGAAATAAAAGTAAAAAAGTACTTATTGAAATTACACAAAAAGAGTAAAAAGTATTTGGTAAAAAGTGATCAATCATTTAATATTTAAAAATGACATCATCAGGTGGATCAAAATATAAAGTTAAGTGGAAATTTTTATATTTTAAAAAACCAAATTGACAATAATTCATATAAGTTACAAAAATGAACAAAATCAGACAAAATAAATTTTTCAAAATCCGTTTCTTTCAATAAAAAACTTCTGAAACTTTAACAAAAACTGCAGGTTTGTCTCTGTCTGGTGAATTTCTGGTTAAATCGTTTGTTTTCCAATTTAGAAGTTTTACTCAAATAAGAGTAGAAATACTTCAAAATAAAATTACTCAAGTAAAAGGTAAAAACACTCCTAAAAGTAATTTTTATTTTTTGAACAAAAGTTACTCAAGTGAATGTAACTGAGTAAAAGTATCTAGTTACTCTCATGTTTCTTCCACTAAAGTCTCAAAGTGTCCCAGCAGCGCGTCTGTCCTCTGTGAGGAGTGAAATATGTCTGGAGGGAAAAGAACAGCCGCTGAAATAATAATGACCCGCACAAATTGACTCTGACACAGGAGAGCGGGAAGATGTGTGTCTCAGAAAAAGGAGGGGCGGTTGTGTCAGAACAATCTGATGAGACAGCAGTATCTCCCGGTCGGCCATATATACACTCACATGCACCTTTCTAATTGGTTTAGTGGATGTCTTGGCACCAGACGAGGCCAGTTTTCCTTAAAATTAATCTCCTGAATAGTAATTTTCTTCCTGCTGATGAAGTGCGACTCTGAGTCGTAAAAGACGGAGAGCAGGGAAGAGGTTGAAAGGTCAAACGGTATCTGCTCTCCATCCTCTCCCCGCTCTCTGTTTCCGTCTACCTGATGGAGCTTCACCTGTCTGAGGTCACAGCCTGCTCACCTGCCGCGCTCAGAGAGCCGTGATGGCAGCTCTGCATCGTAAACTCAACGGTTCATGAGCAGAATAGCAAGCAGCTGGTCGTTACCGTCCGACTGCCGCGTGCAGCTGCAGAGCAACACTGCCCTCTGGTGGACGGCGCCTGCAGTGGCTGCAAACTTGTTTAAGTGTTTTTAAACAAAAATTATTTTACAAATGCATAAAAATTATTCTTTATTTTGTCAAGAAATTATTATACAATAAATAGGAATAGTTTGAATTATTATAACATAATCATAATAAGAAAAACAAAATTAGAATTAATTCATAATATTTCAAGAATAAAGCCAGGAAACGACCAAAATGAAGATATGATATTATGAGAATAAAGTCATGATATTATGAGAATAAAGTCATGGTATTAAGAGAATGAAGTCATAATATTTCAGGAATAAAGTTGTAGTATCTTGAGGTTAAAGTCGGAATATTTTGAGAATTAATTTCAGAAATAAAGTCAGAAAATTACCAGAATAAAGATATTATGAGAATAAAGTCATAATACTAGAATGAAATCATAGCTTTACCAGAGTAAAGACATTTTTAATACTTTTTTATAATTTTAATAATTTTTTTTGTTGGTTTTTTTGTTTTGTTTTGTTTTTCTTGCAAAATGTAGATATGCAGTTGTTAACCTCATGTTCAGGATTACAAAATACTATTTAAATACTATTTGAAATGTAGTTTTGTTTTCTTTTTGTACCAAATTTGTATTTCTTTGTACTTTGTTGGTAAAAATGTGAGTATTTTATGAAACCTGTTCATGTTTCCGGTTTATTATGATACTCTTTAATATTTTGGTTGAGTTTGGAAGCTGCGGTTGTATTTTGTGCTTCAGCTCTCAGCCTGGTTTCCCTTTTTCCTTATAATTTAATGTCACTGGGAGGGAAGGAAAGTTTGAATTACCGTGGCGATGAACATTTCTCAGTGGCAGCTGTGCAAGGCGGCCTCGGAGCGTTTTCCTGGCTTCCCCCAGCGGCTCCTGGCACCGGCTGACGGTCGGTAACTGAGGGAAACAAGTAAACACTGAAACATTCACACATTCTCACGTAGAGATTCTGGGCAGTCAGCAGGATCCGAGCAGCGGCTCCCACAGCGGTACCGCAGCTCCTGACCTTCCCTTTATTCCTCTGACTGGAGGAAGAGAGGCAGCCAGACGTATTGCCTGCTTCACACTTTTATAGATTTTAATTTGCGTTTGAACCTGGACTAGATCTGCAACCCAATGTGTGTCTCTGCAGGTTGGAAATATAAATGTTACTTTTTTGGGATATATGTGCCCAAATGTATAAAATTAAAAAACTACTTAAAATGAGCTTGATAATTTCATTCTGATAAATATTTGTTGAAGGGTAATTTTGTTTAGAAGACTTCATAATGTATTTTATTTATAGTTTCAGTTGTCTGTGGTTTTTATTTCTTGTCTTTGTTTCTTGTGTTTTATTTTGAATATTTAAAATATTTTCCAGTTCCAGTGTGAAGTGCACAAAAATAACACTCCTGTCTGGAATATGAGCCATTTCTCAAACCTCTGGAATGTAACATCACAAATCATTGTGATGTTATTCCGTTACCTAGCAACGTCAGTGAAGCCCAGCCCGTTACCTAGCAACTTAAGTGTAACTCCAGCATGTTTACCACTGTATGCGCTGTACAATGGCTGCTGGAAACGACACGTATTTTGTTGTTGATGTACCATCCAGAAACCACTTGCTTCAGTCCTGCTGGCTGTGCAGGAGTCTCCACTTCTGCTTTTCAAAGATGCAAGGTTGTATAATTGCACATCTGTTTGCCGCCATTTTCATGTACTGCAAGCAGCACAAGGAAATGAGTTTGGGGGGCATAAATTGTTGGGATTAAAGTGACAAGACGCCCTAAAACAACTCAAAATCGGCAGAACTGATCAGATTAAAATCTCATCTAAGAATTATGTGTGAAAAATGTCATGAGAATGTTGTAAATAGGCCATAGGCCTATCCTAACCCGTTCAATGAAGCGTTATGGGTAAACAAACCCTGCAGCAAACTTTCTGTTATGAACTCTACATTCATCCAGATGTTCTCTGGATCTCTGACTCGTCTTTAGCTGTTATGTCCTTTGCTCTGCAGGTTCCAGCCGGAGGGGCTCTGCACCGATTTGAAGAAGTTCATTGACGGCCCAAGCTCCTACCTCACTCTGCCTGACGAGCTCAAGTCGGCCATCGACGCCATCACATACATCGCTGAGGCTCTGCAGGCTGAGAAAGACTACGAAGCGGTGAGTTTTCCTGTCCTCTGGTTACATCACAAGATCCCTGCAGACTAATCCTAATGTTCTCTGGTTTCCATCTTCTCTGCCTTTTCTAAATCCCTCTCTGTCGACAGCTGAAAGAGGACTGGCAGTTCGTGGCCATGGTGGTGGACCGCATGTTCCTCTGGATCTTCGTCGTCTTCACCACTGTGGGCACTCTGGCCATTTTTGCCGACGCCAGTTTCAATCACACGCCCACAGATCCCTTCAAATTAGCCTGAAACGGTTTGCTGTCCCTTCAGGAAAATGATGGAGAGCATTCTCCCACAAGCGTCAGCAGGAAAATATAAGTACTGTCGGCACAAACTCGGTAATCCTTTGGTGACGCTTATTGCTTGGACTGTAACAACCCGTCTAAATTTAGCATAATCCATAATAAATATTATGCTACGATGCAACCTTGGTGTTTTTAAAGCATTTTAGCTGCAGATATGTCAACATGCTGTTAGCACATAAACACCATGAAAAAGCAGCTGCAGTAATAAGCTGGCTAGTTGCCTTTGAGAGAGCGTGGCACATGCTTGGGGGATATTTCTGCAGCCAAAGTAATCCTATTTGTGCTTTAGACACTGGTGTATAGGCTAATCTTGTGTCGGAGTCCAGAACATCAGTGTCCTCCGTGTCTCACTTTGTCAGGGGACACGAGGACGCCACGTGTCCTTTATGGTACATGCATAGCTGCAACTGCGGTTTTGTTTTTGTCGTTTCAATAAAGATCTGAGGGGAGGATATATATCAAAGGCTCCATCTGTTGTCACAAAGCTTCAACACTGCGCATCACCTGCCCATTCAGCTAATATTAGACCAATTAGTAGGTCTAATAATAGCCGGCGGTTACTCCACACCGGGTTTCTCCTGATATGTTCCTCATATCTATTAGCTATTGTATCAATTCCCCAAGCAGAAAACTGAATTTCACAAAGAAAATGGAGAATTCACACTATTTATTACAAATTGTTCATACAGATTACAAGCACAATTTGAAAAGGTGCAGTTTTATTGTAGAGCATCTTCAAAAATAATATTATTTTTGTTCCACTTTTGGTATTTTTCAGTGTTTATTGTCATTAAATCAGCACCTACTAGTGATTTTTAGATATGAATATAAATCATTATGTTAACTCAAAGCAGTGGTGTAGCAATGACCTTTGGTCTATAATATTTACTGACTAACCATTATAGGGAAGTCAGTCTGGATGTGTAGTCAGAGCCAGGATTGTGATGTGATGCGCTTCACTAAAACGGACTAATTTAATCATTTTTACATTTTCATAACTAGAATTTTCAGCCATTGTTTACATCCGGATTGACCAAGTCCGGTTTCTGTTGGTGCAGAAAGTCAGATAAACATCCAGACGTCTTCTTCAATGACATTTCTATATTCTTGATTTGAAGTGTGTGAAGCATTTAAAGCTGAAACTTTACACTCTTCCTCATCAGATCTTCCTGTTGACACTGCTGATAACCCTTCAACACTATACACCTTTACACAGCATTACCACTGCCGTACCGGTCAAGTTGCACTCATCTCCCTCCTCACACTCTTAGTTAACACTCTGGCTTTGCATAATACTGCAAATTAGCTGTTTAGCGGATGCATGAAAATACACAGGGGCCCCTGTGACCGATGTATTTATACCCGGTGCATTGGCATGCACGGGGAAAACCTGAGACATTTCGCTTCTCTCAGCCCTCATTGTGGCTCTGATTTACGGCCAGGGGTTTTTTTAGAGAGAGGGCATAACATGACCCAGGAGACAGGAGAGGACAGAGAGGAAGAGCTGGATAGTAAATGACAGAAGAGAAAGCACTAAATCACATAAATCATCTTCATAAAGAGCAGGTTCGGCTGGTCCTGATGAAGAAAGAGGTGAGTTAAAAGTCAGAATTTTTGATTTACCAGTTCATCTATGTCTAAGCCCTCTGCATGCATCATAAGTTATGGATCATGAGGAGGAACAAAATATCTGATAAAAGCTAACAGATATGAGTATAACCGCATTGCAGAGGCGTCAAAAGGACTCAGCTGAAGTGGTTCAGTCATCTGGTGTAAATGGCTCCTCAAAGCTCAGCCAGTCTATTTGTCATCACTACATCACACCACAGGGCAGTGAAGCCTGTCTGTCAGTAGCTGCGTTTCCATTACAAATGTGCACAAATCTGTTCATATTCTGCTAATGTTGAAGAAACACAAACTGTAGTTGAGGTGTTTCCATTAAATTAGAAACAAAGTTAAAATCTGAATGGCTTTGTTCACGAGATAAGTCATTAAAAATCATGGCAGCAAAAATCATGATTCATCCATGGTGTTCGTGCTCATCATCTATCAACCATCGGAGGAGACGTTGACGTCCTATTCAGGCCCTTACATTTGGGAATGGCCATGTATGCAGCATTTTGGAGAAATTGCAGTCGCTGATTTTACAGAGGACTAATGAATGAACTGAAATAGTCCTCCAACTTTTTCTTGTTTTCTTCGTCATTCCCGCAAGTAGTAACATCTGGCTGTTGATCATGTGACCCAAATGAACCATTTCAAAAACCTCTGGAATGTCACAAAACAGCAGGCACACCCCCTCACCTTGCAAGTCAAGAGACGCTTCAGCATGGTCAGTCAACTAGTTTTACCACTCTGTGTGCGGTACAATGGCTGCTGGAAAGGAAAAGGGGTTTGTTGTTGACTTGCCACCAGAAACACATTCCTGGTTGGTTGTGCAGGAGGCTCAACTTCTGCTTTTCAAAGACGTACCGTTGTACAATTGCACATCTGTTTGTAGCCATTTTCAGTGTGATTGTAAACACTGAGTTGGGACGAGCAGATTATTTGAATTTAAAGTGACAAGACGCCCCAAACGTCTTGTCACTGTAAGACGTTAGGCAGAACAGACCAGAATAAATCTGAAAATTATTTTGTGGAAAAAATGTAATGAACATGTTTTGTATCACCCATAGGCCTATTGTAACATTTTCTTTAAGAAAATCTAAAATATCTGTGAAAATCTCACACTAAAATTGGCAAAAGGGAATTAATCTGTATCAAATGCCTATAGAAGAGGGCCAAATTTATACTATTGACCTAAAGGGCATACAAAATTGTTGTAAGGGCCATAAATGGCCCAGAGCTTTATTTTGCTCAGAGCTTCTGAGTTACAGAATGGGATGGAAGTCCAATTAGCTACAGTAATCTTCATCTTCAATAGATTATCAATCTTCCCCCTGTTCCTAGAAAAAAACCCTTCACAACTCATTCTGCCCTGAAAATATCTCCACTGTCAAAATCCCATCCCCTACTCTTTCTCTTCCTCTTCTTCCTCCACCCACCTGTCCCCTAACCTCAGATTGGTGAGCACCAACAGGTGTCCACGCCACAGGCCTCCCAGTACAAACACATTCCACCCTTTCGTGACTCCCAGCATGGGGCGCCCAATCAGGCCGTGGTTTGACCAGTGGAGCCACAAAGATCCAAAGGGGCGGGAGAGACGCACGCTGGACGGACAGAGTGTCCCGCTGGAGGACGTAGTCTGGATTCAGGGGGTCGGAACAAAGGAGTCCAAACGACTGCAGCCTTTCACAAGGATGTGATGGTGACCATCATGGCTCGGATGAGGTTGGGTTTCAACATGGACTCATTTCTCATAATTTGCTGCATTCTTTGTTTCACCTGTACAGGTAAGGAATCTACCTACTTTTAACATGTATTTTATTATGTGCATGTTAAAAGTTTTCATTTTTAAAATCTTTCCAATATTATTTATTTATTTCGATCACTTTCTGATTCAATTTCTATTACTTTCTATTTTTATTGTTTCCTTTCTAATTTTTCTGTTTTTTTCATGACCCTTGTGTGTGTCTGAATAATAAGGTCTGATTGGAGGATTTAACCTTCCCATAGACAAAAAACCCCCAAAAAGCAAAGGAAGGGTAAAATACAACACAAAACTAATACAGAAATGGATGATCAATGTTTAAATTCCTGTCAATGGCAAGAACACAAAGTATGGACTGAAAAAGGTGTACATTTATTATATCTTTATTTATTTTTTTATACATACATAATCAAAGTAGCAAAATATTTTTGTATATTTCCTCTGCTGAGTATGTAAACAAACTAATAAAAAATAAACAATTGTAATCAAACCTTGTTGTTTTTGCTTAGCATACATAACAGCATTATATAATACTATAATGTATTTACATTACAGTGAATAAATCAGCTTCTTCATATTCTTGCCATGTTTTAAAACAGATATAAAATAATTCTATTCAAATAAAATAAAAGTAATTCCCTCCCAATTCCTGTTTGACTCCAAATAACACTCAGGAAAACAAGGTGTTGCTCTTTTCTGGTTGGTGGCCTGTGTTGCAATCCGACATCAATATTCTTTCTTGACAACATCAAATACAAAATAAAGACTCAAATAAACCTCTACAGTTGAAATAAAAAATAGGATATTTACTTTTATTAATATGTTTTGTTTGTATTTTTTTATGAAAAAAAAGAAAAGAAAATCTGTCATCTATTTCTTTGACAGGACCATCTATTGAACGAAATCAACACGTCATTAATCAGAAAATATTTCCGTCCTCGTCGGAGACGGTATCCCAGAAATCCCTTTAATCCATCTTCCTCGTAGCGTATCCGTCACATTAGCTCGGTGTCGATTGCTGCTCACTGTATGACACTTGTTGACCCTTTTGTGTGTCCTGTTTGTCCCTCACTGCCTCTCTTGATAATTATACATTATTTATTATATTTATCAGTCAAGCCAGTTCAGTTTTCATAATCCTATAAAAGCTGTTTTGTTGTTCTGAAGGTTTCTGATAACTGACTAAAATTGTGTGTCATTTTAATTATCATATTAATAATTTTAATTCATTTAAATATAATATTTTGCAGATTCATTGTACACTAAAGGATATTTCTGCTGCTCTGGATGATTAGGTCAGGCAGCTTGTGAAAAACTTCAATTCCGTTTCTCGAATAAATAAACATTTTAAAATTACATTTAAATAAATATTTAAGTACTGTTAAATGTTAGGAATGTTACTGTATAGTAAATCAAATTGAAATTTGGTTGCAGCTACTTTTGAAGATTGATTTTTCTATTTATGCAATAAAAACATGAATTAATTCAACTGTCTGATTTAAATTTTTTACAATACCATTTTTGTTACGTTTTTACAGTCATACTGAGTGAGTCAAAATATGTGTTCATACAGTAACTGAACCCTTGTGATTATTAAGACACTTTTTGTTTTAGATCACTCTGTTTTGTCAATGTTTCAAGGCTTTGAATGTTGAATTAAACATTATTTTCTACCAAGGATGTTCACCAAATACCTACAATCCCATAATATCTTTAGGGTTAATGATACGCTGGATAATATGCCTGAAAACCTTACAACGATATAAGTGTTTCATATCAGTCGATATCCATAATTGTCTAATTGCTGCTGTGGCAGTTACTCACCAGGTTGTTGCTAGGTAACCAAAGAGTTAGTGAGTTAGTTGATCCCACCAACCTTGCCTAGCTGGCTGAGCAGCTAAAGCCTTTTCTCTGGATCAGAGTTCAGTGAATATTCTATGGATTGAATATTAATATATCAGCTGTATCACGTGTCTATCACGATAAATATTCACTGCAAAAAAAAAACCCAACATATTACTAAGTATTTTTGCCTAATTTCTAGTGCAAATATCTTAGTACTTGTGAAATAAGTCAAAAGTAACTTATGAATAACTCAATATTTAAAACAAGCTTCTATTTCTTGCTGAAAGTTACTTGTAAGTTAGTTTAGTCTTATTTCAAGTGTAGAAACTAGACAAAAATACTTTAGGCCCATCTTTTACTGGGGGTCTCCCAGGAAGCATCACTTTGTTATTTTTCTTTTTTTGCAAGTTTCCTCACCACCTACTATGAGCCGCTCTCTCTTTGCCACCGAGCGGCCATTAGGTCAGTGACCTCCACAGTAAATAACAGATCAGCCGTGCATCCTGTAGATAGTGTCAGATGATATTTTTAGCCTGTAATCTTAGTGGGAATTGAACACAACACCAAACCGCAGCAGGTGTGACTTATCGATCCAGAGAACAAACGCACAGCCTTTCAGAGGCTTACGCTGGGAGTTCAAGCACTTTGTCCAACCGTCCCGTCACTTGCTTTAAGCTGTTTCACATTTCTTTCCTGCACTATTCGTCACAGTGAATATTTGGTCCTCCAGGCGCCTCGGAGACGGAGCGGAGACTCCATGAGAAGTTGTTCCAGGACTACAACGTGAAGGTCAGGCCGGCTCGCCACTGGAAGGAGAGGGTGACGGTGCGCGTGGGGATGACGCTGTCCCAGCTCATCGGCTTGGTGAATATCCAGCAAAACCAGTAGAAACCCTCACTTATTACTGATTAAGATGTGATCACTGGAGAGGTGGGACTCCATTAGAAACACTTATTGAGTTAATTTCAGGGTTGATAATTACACTACAAAAATAAAGTCATGCCTTTTGGTGTAGGGTTTAGTGCAAACAGGCTTTTTTGAGTAAATAATTTAACATTGATGAAAAGTAGTAGTTTTCCCGACAGTTTATTTTACTGTGTTGTAAATGAAACAATCTGCCTGTGAAACCTGTACTTTTCATCAATAGTAAGGAATTATTGACGTTAAACAAGCTTCTATATCTTGCTTAATAAGTTAGCTTTGTCTTATTGTATGTGTGAAAAGATATTTGTACTATAAACTAATAAGATTTTGTGTTTTAGGATGTTAGATTTGAGAGAATACAAAAACATTTTCATTATTCTAAAATCTAAAAACAAAGTGGAAAGTGTTGTTCCTTAATTTGAAAAGCTAAACAAATGTCTAGTTGTAAATATTGTAAAAATAATAAATTTTTTCAATGTAGATGGATTGAAAAAAATGGCTGTAAAGGTTACTGACAGCCTTCTAAAAAGAAAAGGAATATAAATAATCTCACTCTGAAGGATACAAACTTTGGAAATATTACCAAGCCTGTTCTGTCATACAGGCTCAGAGGAATCGTACAGCCTGTTAGGGAAAACGATAATATAAATACATATGGTGTCATGTAAAAATGTTTTTAATGTAAAAATGTTTTTAAAGAGGAACAGTTTTTTCTGCTAAATAAATGTGCAAAAATATGTCTAGACAGTGTATTTTTCTGATTATCATCCAAAACAATATATAATGACAAAGTACATCTAGATGTCAACAGCATACATTAACGAACATGAACGTTTTCCTCTCTGTCCTGCTACAGAATGAAAAGAACGGTGAGATGACAACAAACGTGTTCATGAATCTGGTACGGTCATAAAAACACTTTTCTGTATCACCAACCCACTTTCTGACTCCCAAACCTAAAGGGATCCACCACTAGAGGAACATGCTGACCTAAATATGTTGTAATTTATGCATTAACCTAAAAGTTGTTGTTTATCATACATAAAAACTCATAATCACTTCACAATCTTTATTATATTTATCGCTTACAGAGGTTTCCTTTTATAAATACACAAAATATTTGTTGAACCAAACAAATGTGATTGACTTTGATCTTTCTTCCCATGTTTTCTTTCTACAATGGGAATAATGCAGCATTGTACTTTGTAAAACTTAATAATACAGAGTAAAACTTCAATATATTTATCTAATGGGTTTAATCTCTGATTACAGTAGCCAACACTGACATCAGTTACTCAAAAAATATCTGGTCTATTTTTGTTTTTTTCCGTTTCAATCCTGTCTTCGGTTTTTCCTGCATCCATCCCAGAACTGGACAGACTACAGGTTGTCATGGAAACCGGAGGAATACGACAACATTGCTGTTGTGAGGATTCCTCCCAACAAGGTGTGGCGTCCTGACATCTACCTCATAAACAAGTGAGTGATGCGTCTCCACCAACACAATAACCCATCATGACTGAGGCAGCAGGTTTGGTACAATAAATAAATTAGTGATTTTATGCATATTGTTTGTAAAGATCTTTATTCCTCCTCACAGCCACGATGGGCAGTTTGACGTGGCTCTGTACGTCAACGTCTTGGTTTACAGTAACGGTATGGTCTCTTGGTTGCCACCTGCCATCTACCGTAGCTCCTGTTCCATTGAGGTATAAAATTAATCTATATTCTATAAACCAAGAGTTTGTGTCGATCAAATCCCAATTTTCTTGCTTTTTGCTACATAAACTTGATGTCAAAAATTTGAAAGCTTGTAAATAGGCTAGAAGTATTTTGAGACAAAAATGTAGCTTCTTGTTGATGGTAAATAAAAGTATGTTGTGTTTATTTCTGTTATATAATCTGTAGGTGGCATATTTCCCATTTGATTGGCAAAACTGCAGCATGGTTTTCCGCTCGTACACCTACGACGCTTCAGAGGTCGACCTGCAGGTCTACCTTGATGAGAACGGGACAGAAATCCATGAGATCGTAATTGATAAAAATGCTTTCACAGGTTTGTTCCAAACAGACATTTATCTAAACCCATTTATTATGGTATTTCTTAATTTCTTTGACATGTTGGCGTGTCTTTTCCTTCGCCACAGAGAATGGAGAATGGGCCATACGTCACAAACCAAGCAGGAAGAACGTTGGAGATGATCTGTATGAGGACATCACCTTCTACCTCATCATAGAGAGGAAGCCTCTCTTCTACATCATCAACATCATCGTTCCCTGCATCCTCACCAGTGTACTGGCTATATTCGTCTTCTACCTGCCTCCTGGAGCAGGTCAGCATGTGTGGCATAAAATTAATACAGAAACTGATGCTTTAGGTGGGATCATCATAAGCTGTTGTTGGCCTTTTACAAAACATCGCTTAATCACGTTGAGGAATGGGAGAATTGACAAAACAGCTGAGATTGTTTTCCAAAGTGGTTTTTCCCAAAATAGTTTCTACTTGTTCAAGCTGAGCTAATTTGTCTGTCTGTGGAAGTAGCACATTGTAGATGGTAAAGCGAGGAGTAAATTTCCATCAAAAAATTCTGAAACTTTTTAGAAAGTTTGCCATAAACGACACATGCTACCTGGTGCAGACACTCTGTCTGCGCCAATGAATATTTGAGTAGTTGTAGGCTCTCAAGATTGTGAAGAGAGCATTGCACTTCAAAGATGATAACTCCATTATTAGGTTTGGAAAAGAAAAAAAAGGGCACTTTAAAATCAGAATTACTCTCTTTTAAAGCAAATATGAAAACTGTTTGGAGCCATTTATTCTGGCTCTAATAAAGATTTCCAGCTTGTGCATAAATCTTAACTTGTTTTTTTTATTCTTCTGCTTCCAGGGGAGAAGATGACCCTCTCCATTTCCGTCCTGATCGCTCTCACTGTCTTCATGTTGCTGCTGGCCGACAAAGTCCCTGAAACGTCACTCGGCATCCCCATTATCGTCAACTATGTCATGTTCACCATGATCCTGGTCACCTTCTCCGTCATCCTGAGCGTCGTCGTACTCAACCTGCACCACCGAACGCCCAGCACCCACATCATGCCAAACTGGGTTAGAAAGGTAAGAATCGCCTTTCCATTGACACTTTGCAACTACGTCAAGACAAAATATCACCCCAGGGCCCCAAAAAGTCTTGGGATGGCCCTGATCCCTTCCTACATGTTTGGCCATTTGTTCACATCAACGATTTGTCATAAACACCGTTTCATTGTTTGACTTAAAAGTTTAGATGCTAACCAGTTTTGGTCATCATGCTATGCTACATAGTGGTGCGGCGTTGTCTCCACGGTTACTAAAGATTAGACGCATGCAATAATGCAAATATCTGATTGCATCATATTTACTAATAAAGCATATGAATGTTAATCTTTGTACTTTGTAAAAAATCCACTGAGGTCTGCTGGTCCTTCCTGCAGCCGTTGCCGCCATCTTCCTTCCTCATTAAAAGTTACTCATAAAAAAAAAAAAAAAAAAAAACAAGTTTAGTTTGCATACTTGTCTGTTTGCAGCCGATCATGTAGTAACTATGAACATTTTACAGTGAAATGAACTTATTAAAAGTGATGCTAAGCTATCAACTGTAGGCTACAAATCTAATCCATCATGGCGGATGGCCCACTTTCTGAAAAGAGTAAAGGGCCAGTACCAATTTAAAAATCCAATTTCACAGCTTCTCTTTCCTGTTAAACCTAAATTTGCAGGTGTTCATTCACATCCTGCCCCGATACATTGGTATGATGAGACCAAACCCAGAAGAACCTTTACTGGAGAAGGACTCTGAGAAGGACGACACATGGTTCCGTGGTTTCAGTGGACGCCAACCTGGAGGAGAGTACTTCGTTCGCAAGATCAACCCTGATCTTGTCTTACCATGGAGAGGGAGGTAGGGTTACGCTTAGGAAGGTCTAACGTCAAAGAAAAAGTTAATTTTTAGATTAAAGGAGACCTTTTATGTAAAATTCACAATTTGGACATGTTTATGCTTCCATTTAGGTCTCTACTGCTTATAAAACTTTTTTTGCAGTAACTAATGTTTTTTGGTGTCTGGAAAGTGAGCTGTTTCAAAATCCTCCCGATTGTGAAGTTGCTATTAGGCCTTTCACAATGATACATTATTGCGATAAATGATACTTTTGTTGTTTTGAGACCATTTTCAAGTAATATATTGATAATGGAACAATAATGCAAGCTTGCCCTGTTAACAACAAACTTTAATTTTGTACAGAACATTACACATTCTAACTAGAAGATTTGTTAATCATCCAAAGTAAAACACAACAAACAAAAACAAATAAAACGAAATAAATACCACTTGTAAACAAAACATAAATTAAATAGATTGTAATATCTCAACAAAACTGTCCTTCAAAAAACATCAGAATGGACATTATCAAGTATGTTTTAATGGCACTTTCGCATTACTGATTTTATGATAAAGCCTTCTTTGCATCTTCATCTACATAATCCATTTTATTTATGCTATTCACCTGTACAATGCACTGTACAATGGCTGCTGGAAAGTATTTTGTTGTGGATTTACCAACCAGAAACCACTTGCTGCATTATTCTTGGATGTGGAGGAGGCTCCACTTCTGTTTTTCAAAGCTGTATGATTGTATAATTGCGCATCTTTCAGTAGCCATTTTCATGTGCGAGTGTAAACATTGATTTAGGAGGAAGCAGCAGCTTATTAGGATTTAAAGCAACAAACAGAAAATGTGTGAAATATCCTGACTGAAATCTCATTATCTACAAATGATTTCATGTAAAAAATGTAAGAAACATGTTTATATAATTTACAGACTAGCCTAACTTTTAAAATTTCAGAATTTGTAACTCAGCCTACTTTTTGGGATTTGTTTAAAATGTAATTTTAAAAAAATATTTCATTTGTACATGTTTATTTCAAAGATAAAAAGTCACAGCTGACTTCACTGCGGCTAATGTTGAAAAAAAAAATCCTGAGACTTGCCACTTGACTCTGGCATCAGAAGCATTTTGGCGCTCTCATGAACCGGGCCCGGCTCCTCGGCATCTCCCGCCCCGTTCCAGAGGCATCAGATTCAGCCTCAGCTAAGCCCCGCACTCCCATTGACAGTCGCCAGTCACTAAGCCTCTATTTAGGTTGGGCATTAGGGGGTAATCCCACTGAAAGGAGGTGGAGGGTGGCGAAAGAACAGAAAGGGAGAGATGGCCGCCATTGTTGAGTGATCGGGCCACAGGAGGCCTGATGTTCAATGGAGGAGAAACAACGAGCTTTCATCGACATATCTGCATTTTGCTTCTGCTGTTCAGCTTGCAAGGCAATCAGACTGAAGGCATTTTGGTTGATTTGACCTTTTTGTGTGTTTTCATTTGGTAGAAACGGTGGAAAAAAGTGTTTTTCTCACATCCAGATGGTTGACAATAAATGGTCCCAGAAGTTATTGCGATAAACGATAATATTGTTGTTTTGAGGCTTGTTTCAAGTAATGGCATAATGATGCAAGAACACAACTTTAAATTCTAATGAACATTTAACATTGGAATATCCAAATAGATAAACGACAAACAATATGAATTACGAAGTTTCTGTAGACTTAATTATCATTCAAAATAGAGCGAGTTGAGACCAAAACACCAAACTGAAAAGTTTTTGATAGAAAGACAAAACTCAAATGGAAATTTTTTGAGTTTGTTTTAATTTATCATCCAGTTATTTGATTTATTTTTACATTAATGAATTCTTAAATAATTTTAAAATGACTTCCAGTGTCAATGTGAAATGTTCTGTACAAAATTTAAATTTACTAATCTGAGAGGGTGAACCTGAACTACTGTCAATACATTGACAGTCAATACATTGACAGTAGTTCAATGAAATGATCTCAAAATGTCCAGCAAATTTGTTATTGTCAAATTACTGTCTTGGATACACAATTAGCTTTCCTGGTTCAACATTCGATTCCTGAAACACTTTTATTTCTTTGAATGCATTCCGGTTGTATAAGTGTGCGCACACCTGTCACAGTGAGGCCATTTATTATACAGTCTCTGTATGTAGTGTACAGTTACACGGCGCGCGCTGTGGTAAAGCGTGGCACCAGCAGGGGGAAGGGGTCAGACGAGCCAGACACACAGAGACAGTGCGACAACACATGAATGAAGCAGCTGATTGAAGGGTGATGTGTGTGTTTGTAGATTAGTGAAAAGGAACAGCTAATAGTGCTATGCATGCTGCATACCGGCCACATTCAATGCCGCAGATTGCTGGAGAGCTGAACATTGCGATTACCTGGGTTTGAGATGAAGCTAAAAAGAATAAAACACTCAATGTTTAGAAATTACAAGCGAGCCTGCAGCTAAACACACGCTTTTTGTTTTAACAATATTATAACTGTAAAGTTTGTCAAAACTGGTTTACTTACTCTTTAAATTCATTTTGTAGAGTCAAAGAGGTGTAATTCATTCTCTCCTGATTTTTGTTGCTAGTTTCTGTTTCTCCGCCATTGGCAGTTGGTGGTTGCCTAGCAACCAGTAACTGTCAGCCCCTCCCCATTTTTCTGTTGCCCCAGTAACGTAGTTTGAATTCCTCAGCGTTTTGCTAAGTATTATATCTAATTATAAACAGTATTATAATATTAAAAGTATTATATTTAATTATGCCATGTTTTTTCACTGTTATAATTAATTTATTTAATTTAATAACTTCATCGGGAGCCATTGCTCTGTAGTTTGTTTAAGGTTATTTATTGTTTTTCTTTTTGTAAAGGGGCAGAAGCTGCTGGACTGATGTGAAGCACAAGCTTAATTTTTCTCTCTTGTTAGAATAAATACAATAAGTCTGTGTGTGTGTGTGTGTGTGTGTGTGTGTGTGTGTGTGTGTGTGTGTGTGTGTGTGTGTGTGTGTGTGTGTGTGTGTGTGTGTGTGTGTGTGTGTGTGTGTGTTGTGAAAAGCCCTGTCGCAATATGCAATACATCAATTAATCACATGATAAATTAAAACAAATCATTGCAATTCTCTTTATTTGAAAATAGTTTGAAAACAACAATATTATCGTTCATTGGAATAACTTCTGGGACGATTTATTGTAAACCTTCTGGATCTTAGACGTCCAAAGTAGGGTTACCCATATGAGTAAGGAGTGCTTTTTTCTACAGTTTCTACCAAATTAACACATACAAACAGGCAAAATTAACCAAAAATACCTTTGGTCTGATTGCCTTGCAAGCTAAACAGCAGAAGTAAAATGCAGATATGTCGATGAAGCTCTTTCTTCCTACTCCATCGAACATCAGGCCTCTAATGGTCACTCAGCAATAGCGGCCATCTTTCCCTTTCTGTTCTTTACTCTCCTTCAAACAAGGTTGATGGAAACACATCTAATGTTTATTAGATGTGCACTGAATGCTCAGGACCATTATATACAGTAAAACCTAGTTTGGGGACGGATAAAATGCATTTAAAAAGACAAAGTCACTGATTAATGCAGGATATTTACATGAAAAAAATCTGATATACCAGAAGGATTCTGCTGTTTAAATAATTATTTATGCATAAAAATCAAATGCTTCCACCTGCACTTTTTTTGCCTACACTTTGTTTTTGAAGGAACAGATGTGACTGGAAGAATCCTACAAAGGTCAATGCATCACATAAATGTTGCCTGAAAGGCACCAACTGCGTGGGGGCAACACTGAGTCCGACATGGTTGCCTCATGCAGGACAGATAAAGTCACTGATGGTATGCAACAGTCCTATGCTACTGAGTCATGACATAAATCACAGCTTATGGAGCCTGTGAACGGTGTTGGGTCACAGTTTTAACCACACACTGTGTACACTGACAGTTATTACACAAACAAGTCAAAAACTGTTGGAAATTGTCAGAGATTTGAGATTTGTCAAGTTTTATCTTAGTTTTGATACTGTCACTCATGTTTGGAGGCCAAAATTTCCACCATTATTGATTCAGGTGATACAGCACCAAAAATTAATTGAATTAATATAATGGAGTAGCAAGCTAAGGTAGCTAAGCTAAACTAGCCACATTTTGGGTTAGCTAGAAATCCATTCCTCACTCTTTTCCCTTTGTGCATTTCTTTCAGGTGTGAGAGCACACCTGAAGTGCAGCTCCAGCGGCTCCCGGACTCGGACCGGTTCTGCCTCATCCTCCCTCCCAACCTAAAGTCGGCCATCGATGCCGTGACCTACATAGCCGAGCAGCTGAAGAAGCAGGACACAGATGATTCAGTGAGTGTTTGGGCCGTACGAGTGGCAGATTGTAAAGAAGTAGATTTACTTTAGTACGATAGTTTAGTAAATTTTTTGAGTATCTTTATTTGATTATTTATTTTTTGTTCCTTTGACTAAGAATGGCTTTGTAGTTTGCTGTTAGCTCAATGTCTGATGTTAGTATTATGATAATAATAGAAAAAGAAAATATTTGTCACTTTTTAATTAATTTTTTAAGCTTAGGTTTGTAGAAACGGTGTCTGAGGGCCGTCGGAGACAGAAAAAAAAGAAACATTTATTTTATTTTGAGATTAATCTGAACTTTTCTGGAAGAAACAAAATTAATTTCTGATCTAAAAGTCAAAATTTGTGAGGAAAAAATTTGAAATTTCTCAGTTTCAGAAATTTAAAAATGTTGACTTTTGAAAGTCTTTGGAAATTTTGAGTTTCAACTTTGAAACTTAAAAAATTCAAAAGTCTGTTTTTGACTTTTTGAACTCAAAAATGTCCAATTTGTAAGAAAACACTCAAAGTTTTAGATTAATCTCAGAAAAGTTAAAAAAAAAAACCTTGTGAACTACATTTCAAAGTTTTTTTCTTGAAGTTTTGAAAGATTAAAATTTCAGTGTTTTCTCACAAACTGGACATTTCATGAGTTAAAAAAGTAAAAAATATTGGCGTTTCTTTTTGGTAGAAAAGGTTTTTTTCTACCTACAATGACCCTGATATGTTGCCGTAGAGGTTTTTACAGGTGGTAGATATCAGCAAGTTCCAGGGTTCTTACAGAAATGTATTGATATTAGAAAACACAATTTGAGTATTTTCATATGTAATTACTTATTTGTACTTGAACCTTTAATTTTATTTGAGCAAGCTTTAACCATGAGTATCAATGCTTTTACTGAAGTACTAGATCCGAGTACTTTATCCACCATCGGGCCCAAACCAGCTCTGATTCGTGGCGCTGAATGGCGCCGAGTCAGCGCTAACAGGAAGTACCGTTTGTGTTCCAGATGACGGGAGACTGGCAGTTCATCGCCCTGGTGGTGGACCGCCTCTTCCTGTGGCTGTTTGTCATCATCACCACCCTGGGAACCCTGGCCGTGTTCCTGGATGCTAGTTTTAATTACACACCGGACGACCCGTTCCCATGAAGGACAGCATCGCTGAAACACGCTGAAAACGCTCCCCAAGTCGGACTTTCCTTAACCAAACTGTTCTGTTTGGTTCTGGTCAGCTTGTTTTGTGCAGTTGCCTTTTTCTGAAAAGTAAACAGACGCCAAATGTCAAATCAAATGTGTTATTTTTCTACAATTTATGTATTCAGTCCAGTTTTATGGCGCCAAAAACTTGAATTTTGTTCATTTTCCACTTAAAACTCACTGGTGTAGTTTATATTTGTATCCAATAGAGGGCAGTGTATATACTGTAATCAAGGCTGCAGCAGCCGAGGGAACCTCTGTAGTGCTGTTTCATGTCTTATTGCTGCACTTCTGTTGTTTAACAAAGCCACATTCTGAAGCAGGGATTTTACTATAATAATAGTAATAGTGCTTTAGTGTTTTTATTGGATTTTGAGTCAGATCCAACTGAAAATTGCAGTTTTATTTGATAAAGTCCTTTAAGGGATTTACTTTCCTGTTTCTTTGGTTTTGTTTGAGATACCAGATTCCAGTCTGGAAGAAACTCTGAAGAAGTTAAAATCTCAAACATGAGAACATTTCTTATTACTGCCTCTCAAACATGTATTTAAAATAGAAACCATTTTACTGTTAGTACAAAACGTCACTGACATTCACAGATCATGTTAAATCAGCCCAATGTTGCTCCTCTGTGTTGCTACAATAATTACCTTTAGTTGCTGCTTTTTCTTCCTCTGTGTCTGAGCAAAATGAAAGCGACAGGGTGAGGCAGGATCTGCAGCATAATCTGAATTTTAACTTCCCTTCCCTCCACAGCATGTGTAGCATTAGCTTAAAGTAGCTTTTTAGGACAAATTTATGCAGGTTTATTCATGAAACGGACAAAATAACATTGTGACAGCGACATTGTTACAGGGTGGACATGCATTTGAACAAACCTGACCTCATCAGAGTAACAATGCTGGTCAGAAGGGGAGCATAAATATATCTGTTTGGTCAAAAACATCCAGTTTTTTGTCATATGTGGTGTTTTCCTTCTATCGGTTAAACTGCTAATTCTTTCAGTCAGTATTCCTCCTCTTCCTCATTGGATAAATCTGCATTTGAATTTTTACGATATTAACTGAAACTGGATTATTAAGACCAAAGAGTTTGTAGTGGATCATCAAAGTTTGGTCATGTAAATAAAACTTCATCACTCATTTCTTTTTTCGACTTTATTTGTTCAAGTTTGTCATGGAAATGAAAATGATCTTCATGAGATAAATGAGAATTTAACCATGAATTCGGTTAAAATCACAAATTTTAAAAACATTTTGCCGTATATCAGGGACTCCCAAACATTTCAGCCTGTGACTGAAATGTTCTTTTATAAATGTTTTTTTTTTAATTGTTGGTTGTTATGGCAACAACACTGCAGCTCAGCAAAATTCACACAAACATATATATTTTTATATATATTTAGGGGTTAGTTAGATTTTACTTCTGCTGGAGTTTTATGTTTTAAATCTTGTTTTTCCTTCCTGACGCCCAATGAAGCGACTGCTGGCCAGAACAATGAAGCCACAAGACCAAGAAGAGGACCGGCGCCGCCGCCCTCGTTCGCACCCCCACAGAGCCTTTTCAGGAGAAAAGTGTTTTATCGCCGATGCCTCAGTGACTTCCACTTAAAGGACTTCAGCCGTTGACTTTGTCCTGCTCAGCTCAGTCCCTCAGGAGGCCTCAGACAGAGGAGGCAGAGCCCCTGCAGGAATGCAGTGAAGGCTGATTTAGACATTTTGTTCTTCTTTGGCTCCTTCAGAGCATTGTGCAACGGCGAAACCACCAAGATGAATGTGTGTTTACGCTTTAAAGAAGTGGGAAAAGGGTAGAGATGACTGGAAATGGGTGGTGAGGGGAGTTTTTCTTTGGATTAGGATGTCATATAAATCAGGTTTCCAGTAGTAACAGCACTGGAAGGACTGGGATTCCTCATCCGTCCATTATGTTCCTGACCTCTAGATTTTTTTATCAACAAATTTTCCTTATTTTCTCTAATCCAAATATACAATGTAGAAACCTCAGTCTGTATCGTTTGTTTCATTGAGAAGCAGATTAATTCCTCGCTGTGACAATGGGGTATTTGTTGCTCCGGCAGCTGACAGGAGGAGATTTATAGAGACAGGAGAGGCTGGAAACACGAGAACACGAGAAACTGAAGGATCAGAACAAGACAGAGAGGAACCGAGCTTTGAGATTCATCGAAATATCATCATTAACCCAAGAATGACCCAAGAATGAGCGATCGTGACAACTACGGAAGAGAATTAGTGCCAAAAAAGTAAAAAAAACAAAAAAAACAATTACAGTTGAAAGCAGATATTTTCATCCACCTAGTAAAAAGACGTTTTTTGCTCGCTGTCTGAATTTCCGAGATTCATCTCAACATTTTGGAGTTTTTGTCTTGCAAATTATAAAAATTAATCTCAGAAATTTTCGAGAAAAACCGTAGAAATTTCTGAGGTTGAGAAGATAAAAGAAAAACTCAAAACTGTTCAGATTAATCTCAGAAATCTTATAGGGGGAAAAGAAACTTTGAAATGTGTAGAGTTGCATCCCATGAACCTGTTCTGAGTCTTTATCCAGAAAAATTCAGCTTTTCATCTTAAAAATGTTGAGATTAATCTAGAAATTGAATATTTCTGATCTTGAAAAGTCACAATTTTGCTGGAGAAATAAAAATTCAAATATTTTTGATTTTTCTGAATTCCAAAAGTTGAAAATTTTCTTAAGAAAAATTTTCATGTTATTTAAAAACAAATTTGAGATTAATCTCAAATGTTCATTCAATGTTCATTGTTTTTTTTTGTTTTTTTTTTCTTTAGCAATTTTTCAACTTTTCAACCAGAAATCTTCAAGTTTCTTTTCTAGAAAACTTTTAGGTCAATCTCAAAATGTTTTATTTATTTATTTAGAAAGATTTTGATGTCAGCCTCCGTATGTCTGAGTTAAAAAGTGATTTCTTTTTAAGTTATTTGTTTCTGTTTTCTAGAAAATGTCTCATATTTGTTGGTAGAAATTTCCATCTCATTTAAATGTTTTATCTTGTTTAAATCTGATCCAAGTTGAGCCAAACTGTAAACCTTTTATGATTATTTTCCTACATCTCTCTGCGGTTTGACAACCAGGACAGAAGTGGGAAGCATCAGTCCCACCTCTGTCCCTCCGTGGTTCCCACCCTCCATCTGCTCTGCCTGCAGGTTTGATTCCCTCTCTGAGCCTCTCAGACTGAATCATGGCGAACTCTGGGCTCCAGCTGCTGGGCTTCTTCCTGTCTCTGCTGGGCATCGTGGGGCTGATCGTGGGAACCGTCCTGCCTCAGTGGAAGATGTCCGCCTACATCGGGGACAACATCATCACGGCCGTGGCCATGTACCAGGGGCTGTGGATGTCCTGCGCCTTCCAGAGCACCGGGCAGCTGCAGTGCAAGATATACGACTCCATCCTGCAGCTCGACAGTAAGACAGTTACTTTAACTTTAACTTTAACTTTAACTTTAACTTTAACGCGATTTTATTCATGTAAAAGAGAGAAATTACTCCAGAAGAAGAGAAAGTGTTTGGTAAAAATGCCTCTCAGGTACTCGTTTAATATTGAACTATTTAAAATAGAAGACTAAAATAAGAATAAATCATATAAATAACCAGAATAACTTTTTTAAAACTGTGTTTTTAGGAGCATTTTTACTTTTACTTGAATAATTTCATTATGAAGTATTTCTACTCTTGCTTGAGTCAAATTTCAGGATTTTCTGCTCACTGAGTGAAAAACAAACATGTTTTAACCAAAAATCCACCAAACACAAAAACCTGCAGCTTTTGTTAAAGTTTCATAAGTTTTTTATTGAAAGAAACTGATTTTGTTATTTTGTGTTACTTATGTGAATTATTGTTAAAATACCAACATTTCCACTTAACTTTAGATTTTTATCCGCCTGTTGATGTAATATTTACATATTAAATGATTGATAATTTGATCAGTTACTCATTACGTGATTAGACTTTAAACCAAATACTTTTTTACTCTTAGTTGAGTAATTTCTTTGATTCCTTAATGCTGATGAAGGATTCAACATTGGCAGATTATTTTATTTATAACATGGAAAAATGTATTTTTATGAGTAAAATAATCTGCCAATGAAACAAGTGCTTTTTAAAATCAATATTTAGGGATTATTTACTTAAAACAAGCTCCTGAAAAGTTGCTTGTAAGTTAGTTTTGTCTTATTTCACCAGTATAAGATGTTAGGACTTTAAAACTCTTGGAGCGATTTCGTGTTTTTGCAGTGAACAGTGTGTTGTTTTCTCTTTCTCTGCGTCTCGTACCTCTGACCCCTCAGCGCTCGTCGGTGACTCTCAGGACGGGCGGTGACAGGAAGTCTGCTTGTGTTACATTCAACACAAACTTCTGACTTTCACCCTTTTGTCAACAAGCTGTTGTCACGAGCCAAATGTTGCTCGTATCATCCGTCTTCAGAAAGAAACACTGATATCTTCACAACCCTTAAAGCTGCATTACTTTTATATTTTACATATTTTTTGAAACTGTCTGCATTTTGTGATTGACAAAATGCTGATAATCTGTGGAAAAAATGCCTTCCTAATGCTAACTAGAAGTAACCAATCAGAGCCAGGAGGCGGGTCTTAGAGCTGCCAATCACAATCTGGTGTCTGGTGCACTACAGCTAGCTTAGCTGTTGTGAATGCTAAGTCTAGTTAGCATGATGGTTTTCCTGTAACTGTAAGCTGTTGATCTTTTCACAGATTATTTGTCTCATAATAAACTGTCAGAACATGGTGACAAATCACAATATTATTTTATATCGGTCGATATTGATCAATATTGATTAATCTGAAATACTGCCAGATCTTTCCTGTTTTAACCACGGTTTTCACTCCACGCTGTTGTTTCTTTTTTACATTATTATTTTTAGACAGTTATCAGGTGAAACCTTAAACTGCTGCTGGGGCGGTTACTCAGCAGGTTGTTGCTAGGTAACCAAAGAATGAATGAGTTGCTAGGTAACGAAGGAGAGTCAGCTAGTTTACTCCACCAGCCTAGCTTAGCTGCACGGTTCTGGATCAGAGTTCAGTGAAGCTGCTGAGAAATCTATTAACTATTGATATTGATCAAGTCTTTATCGCGATAGAAATTGTTACTGATTAATAGTCCAACCATAAATCAAAGTAGCAGCTACCTGATTGTGCTACAGAATAGTATTATAAAATACAATCTTAAATAAAAATCTTTTAATTTATCTGCGCTGAAATCATTAAAATCAATAATTATTCTATTGTCTGTCTCAATAAACAAATATAAAAAGTTTGATTGATGGTTTGTGTTGAAATTTAAGCATTTATGGGAGAAATTTCCACTTTTGACCCTGGAAACTTTGTGATTTCTGGATTATTTTTTAATATTCCCTTCAGGGGAAAAGCTCAGACCTTTGCAAAGTGGTGAAACATTCAAGTTTTATCTGATAATCTACAGTTGTTCCTAACTTTTGTACTCCTGACAAGTGAAAGTTTCTCAGTGGATTTCTCCTCGACTTTGAAGGTCAATTTAGAAACAAGAATGTGATTATATCAGAAGTTAGATGCATAATCCTGCCTATTGTTTCCATTTCCCTCTGATTTCCATGTTGCATGGAGTCTCCCTCGCTCCCTGCTGGGCGGTTTTGGCCTGATTGGGGAGGGCAGGGATGGCCTCGGCTGGCACAGACTGGTTCTAGGTGGACAGAGGCAGGATTTGGACAAAGAGGGGCCTCATCGTGTGAAAGGTTTACAGGCTGACGAAAGGTTTTACCGTTTGGATTCAGTTCAAGTGAAGAGAAATGTGTTGTCTCTCACCGTTAGCGTGTTCATGAGTCTCCCATGGCTCCCTAATTTACAACCTCTGGTCACTCAGATAAAGCCACAGCCCCTACTTTTATGTTTCTTCTTCCATTTTTGAGTTTTTCTGATATTTTCTAGCCTTCCTGAGCAGAATTGCATATTTATAATGGTGCTTTCTGGCTGCTGTAGAAAGAAAAACAATAAAAAAAACTGAGTAAATTTCTGTCAAAACATTCAAATATTGAATCTCCATAGATTTTTAGGAAAAAATATAAAAATGTCTGAATTTCAAAAGCCAAACATTTTCAGATTTTTGAAATTTCTGATTTTTGGAAAATTCCAAATTTATATAGAAAATGTGTGACTTCACAATATTAAAAAATTCTCTAGAAAAACTTTTAAATTGCTCAGCTGAAAATTGTTTGACTTTTGAAACGCAACGTAATATTAAGTATTCAGTTTTTCCTAGCAAATTTTTGACTTTTACATTTCTAGAAAAATTTGGGAGAAAAAAAGGAAAATGTTCTGAGTTTTGAGTTTCAAAAGTCCAAATGTTAAAATTTTGAAACCCTGAAATTTCCAAGTTTTTTTTTTCTCAAAATCTTCTGAGATTAATCTCAAAATGTTAGTTTTTCTAGGAAATTTTGTAGCAAAAACTTGGAAATTTCTGAGCTTGAAAGTCTAAAATATGCCAGAAAAAAGCTCAGAAGTTTTTAGATAAATCTGAGATACTTTATAGAAAATGTCAAAGATTTTCCACTTTTGAAACTCAGAAATGTCCAATTTTCTTCTCAAAAATTTCTGAGATTAATCATAATATTTCCTGGGTTTTTTTCCATAAATTTACTTCTTCCTTTTTCTATTTTACCTGTAAATGCCATAAAACGTCACATTCCTTTGCTTGGTTTGCTTCTCCAGGTTCACTGCAGGCGACCCGTGCCCTGATGATAGTCGGCATCATCGTGTCTGTGGCGGGTCTGGGCGTGGCCTGCATGGGAATGAAGTGCACCACCTGTGGAGGAAGTGACAAACTACGCAAGTCTCGCATTGCCATGATAGGAGGAATTATCCTGCTTATAGGAGGTGAGGATGAAAACGCTCCAACTGCTGATGTTAGTTTCAGCGAAAGAATTGGACTAAATTAAGATGTAAAGGTGCATTCCCAACATTCTTTTGATTTCCATAAATAAATAAAGAATCAGTTGTTTTTTCCTAACTGGACTTGGATCAATTGGAGAATCAAAATTACATCACTTGTTACATTTGGAGCTGGTGCAGCTCTCTTTCTCTCTCCATTGTGTCAATTTAAACACTTTGAAAAGTCTCTTCCCCTCCTCGCCTGCGGAGGCGCTGCACCAAGAACCACTGAAGCAAACGACACGAAAACCTCTGAAGAATGTAAACAAAAGTGGAGTGGTGTCATATTTTAGTGGTTGTAGGGTTTGTCTTTTGTTTTTGATAAAAGTTTGTTTTGGCATTCTGGGTCACTTTATTTTCCCAGAAAGCCCTGTTGTTCTGGTTTCCAGTCCGCTTTGCATTCACATCTACATTCAAACCGTACCGAAGGTTCACCGAACTGAAACCAAGGTTTGTAGACGAACCAGAGTTCAGTTGTTTGGTCTGCATCAGGGTTTGATTGCACATTCACCTCCCCAAACGCTTCAGTTTATGCAAACAAACTGGAGTTTAATTGAGGCGGTCTAAACCGGACTGGTGAGAATCAAAGATGCTGCCCATAAGTGAACCTTGGGAAACGTTCAATCCCAGTCCAATGCTCTTTCTTCCCACTCGTTGCCCTCTGGCAGTCATTGGACTGAATGAGCGCCGCGCTGCTGGTTCTGATGTCCAAAGAGCTTTGAAGACTTCACTGACAGCCCATTGTGCTGGAGTCAGAGGGAGCTGCTGTTAAAAGGGATAAAAAAGGTTTCTATCCTGTTGAATGTTGATGTGTTAATGAAATGGTCGATCTTTCCTGCGGACTCTCTCTCTGCAGGCCTGTGTGCCATTGTGGCGTGTTCTTGGTTTGCTCACAACGTCATCAGAGCTTTCTACAACCCCTACACTCCGGTCAACACCAAGTAAGAAAAGCTAAATGTTTCACTGTATTCTGGATGATTGTAAAATCAATCATTTGTTTGTTGCTTTAATTAGTTATTGCTTGGGTTGCTAGGTAACTGGCTGGGTTTGGTTTAAGTTGCTAGGTAACGCCACTATATGACTTTATAGTTGGAAGGTTTTTGAGATGGCTCATTTTCCAGACGCCATAAAACATTAACTCGCTGCTAGAAAATGGCGGGGTGTTTTTCTTTAAGCAGTTGTAAAACAAATGTAAATATAGAAAACGTTGCCGTTCATTCATTTTTGTCTCTGTGCTCCGTCAGGTCCGTTAACCAGTTTCAGGACCCGACCAGAACCCCTCAGTGTAAATTACCTTGAGAAATAATGAGCTTTGGTTATTTATAAAAGCAGGCTTTAATGTTGAAAGGTGATCCAATGTTACAAGCCATACATATGGAACAGAAGATAGAACATTTAACAAATATGTGAATTTCTCTATTATAAAATAAAAACAACAGAGAAGCTAAAAGCCGATTATTCTAGCTTTAATGTAATCTTTGATTTCCCAGGTTTGAATTTGGAGCGGCCATCTTCATCGCTTGGGGCGGCGCCCTCCTCGATGTTCTGGGCGGCGCCATGCTGGCCGCCTCCTGTCCCAGGAAGAAGCAGGTATCCAGGTACCCGAATATGCCCGGCTCTCGCTCCAGCCCTCCGAGCAGCAACAAGGAATATGTCTGAGAGCGCCCCCTGCTGGCTGGAACTGCTGGGTTAAAAAAACAAAAATAAACAATTGCTGCAGCGTCAACGGAGCAGAACCGAAGATGTGAAACAGAGACACTCCTTGTTGGGCTTTAATGAGCATTTAATTGTCACACACTGCTCTGAATTGTTTCATCAAAGATGTTTCATACTCCGTCCTCACATTCCACAGTTGTTTACCATTGGTCTTCTCAGACACATTATAATTGGATCCCCCTATTAAACCCTCAAGACTTTGGGTTGCAGCCTAATATTATGGACGACAGCCAACATTTGCAGCCGTATGTCAGCGCTAGCCGTAATTAGCACACGTCTTGTAATTGAAAGTAATCAGTTCCTCCATGGTGTGCAGGTTGCAGCTCAGTCCATGTGAGGTTTTATTATATCAGCGTACTAAAATAGGCGTTAAAGTGAGCATGGTGTGACTTCTCACACCGGCCTCATTGTACACCAAACGACATCCATTACTCTTCAAATCAGCCGGTGAGAAACTCTGCTCAGATAGACACAGATATTTGTTTTTACCCCGATTGTACTGCTATTTATTTTGTAGATTTAAAGGATCTGTAGCGTCATGGTATGTAGATTTTACACTGTTACACTCTGAGCTGTAACTACAGAATAATGGGAACATAGAAAATGTATGAAAAAAGTATTTTTAACATGTCGATATATAGATAAATAAAAACACAGCAGATGTTAAGTGTGGGATGTTTGTAAATTGTTACCTACAGTGTTGTGAAATCCTTTTTACAGATTTGTTCGGATTTTTTTCTCAGACCTTTATTAAATCAAACAAATCTTAACATTAGACAATAATAAATGCATTTTTGGAGACTTCGGCAAGAAATATTGCTAAAGACATCGAGCAAACAGTTTCAATGCTTATATTTACAACAGTCTATCAGGGTCAGTGTGGAAAAAGAAAAGGAGCATATTTCTGCCAAAAAAGTCAAAAATTTTTAGATTAATATTAAAATTTTCAATAAAAAAACTTGAATATTTTTTAGCTTGAAAAGTCAAACATTTACTAAAAAGAAAACCTAGAAAATTTCTGAGCATGAAGTCAAAAAATTTCACTTTCAAAATTATGAACTTTTTAGAAAAAACTTGGAACATTTCTGAGTTTGAAATGTCAAAAGTTTACGAAAAAAACAATATTTTGATTCTTGTCAGGAAATGTCGAGAAAAAATGAGAAAATTTCTGATTGAAAAGTCAAAAATTTATCAGAAAAATTGTTTTTTTTTAGATTAATCACAGAAATGTTCTAGAAAAAAACCTGGAAACATCTGAGCTTGAAAAGTAAAAAAAAATGCATGAAACAATGTCGGAAATTTCTTTAGTTTTCTTTTTATGTTTGTAACTGACAGGTACTTTCTTCCCTCAAATTTCTGAGAATAATCTCAAAATGTTATTTTTTCTTGCAATTTTTTTTTACTTCTTAAGCTAACATTTTCTCAGAAAAGTCAAATTTGCTTGGAAAAAAAAATCTGAAAATTCTGAGATTAATTTAGTAAAAACAAAGAAATTTCAATTTGAACATTTGTTAGAGAAAACTCAGAAACTAGTTGGATGATTACCATAAATAAAATAATCTCAAGTTATTTTAAAGCCATTTATGCAAACCGAAATGAAAAACAAAAACAGATTTTATGAGAATTTAAACTTTTATTTATTTCCAGAGATGCATCATGAAAAGTTGATCACTTTCATGCAAAAGGCAAACAATCCCAGCCTCAGAGTCAAAGACTGAGCTCAGAAATGTGTGAAAAACATCCCCCACTGGTGACCTATGACCTCAACGGTGAGCCTTTAAAAGGCCCATTACGTCTAATTCCACTGCAATCTTCACAAAATCCCCAAAACATCAGTTAGATTGTCTCAGCAGCGACGGCCAATCAGAGCTGCCCGTTTTTATGATCTCATACTGCAGTCACGTCTGAGTCGGAAAGACAACATGACGAAAACGAATCATAAACATCAACGCATGCGGATCAGAATACATTTAGATATAAATTTGATTTATAATCATAAAAGAAAAGAAAAAGTGCATCAAAATTTTGCCGTCTGTCTGCAAAACCCCCCCAAAAAACTACAACATAGCCCTTTAATCACAGACCTCATGCATAGGTTTCTGCGACGTGTCACAGCACATGACAGGCATTCCCACAAAGTGCACGTCTTAAATCTCACTTTTAGATGACAAAGTAAAAAACAAGTAGAAGCCACAACGACAGCTAAAAATATAGATTTCTTTGAACAATAAATAATTTGCAGTAGTCGTTTTCCTCTGGTTTAAATAGCGAGCGCTCATAGCTACTCCGTTCGGATCTGTGCGAGTCGTTGCACAACCAAAAGCTTAATTTTTCACCCCAACGGGCCTCGTGTTGCTTCACACAACAAGCCAGCAGAGAATCAGTAACCTTCGTCGGACACGTCCGGCCGATCAGCAGTAGCCCTTTTCAGAAAAGAAGCTTTGAAAGAAATCCTTCGACGGCCTACAGAGGTACAGAGATTCATTTATTCACAGTCTGAGCGAAGTTAAATAGACACTATGTACAAGCAGGGCTCCGTTCAGGCGGCGCGAAATGAGCCGTGTTGGAGCCATCAGCAGCTCCAGAGGACACTTTGGACCAGGAGCGCTGACTGCAACGGGTTTCTGGCACTTCTCAGAGATGAAGTTAGGAGATGGGCGACAGGGAGACGGGGCACTGGCCGTTGTTGTTCATGAGGTCGTCCAGGTCTTCGTCGTCCAGATCCACTGTGGAAGAAGAGAAAAACATTTTAACTGAGCAAAGCTACTTGTGTTAGCTTCAGAGACTAGCTTACCAGCTATTAGCTTGACTGGATTTAACTCTATGGGTTGATGGTGTTAGCAAATATCTGCTTCAAATTAACTGAATTAATCAGTTGACTGATTGACCCTGACAAGCTGTTAGCTTCACTTTTAGCTTTGCTCTGATTTGCTGTTAGCTTCACTCTGACCTACCATTAGGTTTAAGCAACTGCTAGCTAATCTTTGAATAAACTTGACTCAGTTACTTTTAGTAAAACTTTGAATAGATGTTAGTTTGATTTTGAGTCGTGGTTAGCAAGATTTCAAACAACAGGAAACATTGTAATGTTTCTTTTTCCTCATGTCAGATTTTCTAATTTCAACATCTAAACAATGAAATTCTGGGAATTCTGTTTCCTAGTGTACAGAACAATTCAAAATAAACAAAAAATGAAGAAATTAAATACATAACAGAAATAGACAAGTTCTCTGAGCTGGAAGAAAGTGCAGAATTGTTTGTAAATCCTCAAAAACTAAATTATACCTTTAAACTCAATAAAATAATTTAAAAAACTTTAAAAGTGACCTATTATGCTTCCTTTAACGGGTTACATAAGTCTATGGGTTACACATGATAGGTTTATTACATTTTTTGCACAAAGCCATTCTAAGGCAATGAGATTTTAGTCTCTGCAGTTCTGCCTGCTTTGTCACTTGAAATGTAACTTAATTACATTTATTTGATTAGGACGGTGCAGGTTAATCAACATTACCACAATTTATGCCAGCGTAAATATGGACGAATTTGCACAGCTACATTTAATCTTGTGTCCTAAAACAACTAAGCACAAGAACAAATGCAGAAAAACAAATAACTAGCCAACAGACAGAAACACTATGAAACAGGACACAACTCTCTACACTATAAGCAGTGGACACATTATAAATGTGTACATAACTGGTTTGTTTCTTTTATAAAATTACACAGTTTTCACCATTTCTGACATATTTTGGTTGTTAGCCTCTTATCGACGCCACCTTCTGGCTGAACTGTGCAGTACGCCTCAGTGTGTCGCAGCCTCTCTGGTTTGTGCTCCGTTTATTTTATGATCCATGCAGCTTTAAAACCAGCTGACCAAACATCCTGGAGTTCCGCCTGGGTTGCTAGGCAGCGGGCTGGGCTTGACTGGGGGTTGCTAGGTAACGGTGCAGTGCCAGTTAATTTTAACAGTTAAAGCAGCTTATTTTCCAAACACCAAAAAACATTAACTTGTTACCAAAAAAGGTTTTGTTAAGCACTTGGCCTGGTTTTTAGAATCAGCTGAGGCTCAAATGGACGTACAAAAACAAACAAAACAAAAATTTTTCATAATTTTTTGTTCTTGAACTTGAAGAGTTTGGTCATTATGAGGCTTGGAAACAAAAAAAACCAAAATGGTCTGGTTTCCAGTTTGGATTTAGGCTTTTTTTCCTGGGAGGTTTCAATGGAAAGCTGTCTCCGTCATTCAGTTCACCACATTTGCATGAGGTGAGTTCAGAAATAGAAACATCTCTGTTGCGGAGTCAAATGAAACACAGCGATAAAAGATAAAACTGCTGGCTCCACAGCAACTGATTCCTGTGACGCATTTCTGCTGAATGTTGTGCTTTTTATGCAGATGCCTTCATTTTTCCCCAGGACCAAAACAATCTAGGTGGCATAAACAAGGATTATATCTGTGGGAAAGTCCTTTTATGGCAAAGTAGGACAGAGGAATGGTCATGCTGTGGGCCTGTTTCTCTATCAAAAGAGAAAATATGGCCTATTCTGAGTATTGGGTATGTATATCTACTATAACTAGAGAACCAAAAAGGAAACAAACAAAAAACAAATCAGGCTTACAAAAAATTATATTTAAATCATGATGAAGAAATGAAATTATCTTATTGTTGTAGACAGAAAAAAAAATTAGCAAAGTGACATTTTACATGCATTCATTCACTACTGAAGCCAAAACGACAAGCTTGTCTTAACCAAAAACTCACAAGTCCCTAATGTTTTACACTGAAAGAAATTGACTTGGAAAAACTTCTCTTTTGTGTGATTTTGTAATTATTTTCATTTTTAAGGAACAAAATACCAAAATCTCCACATAACTTTACATGGAAAATGAAAAAAAAAAACAGTATATATCTGTCAAAAAAAAATCAAATGTTGAGTCTAGGAGTTTGTCCTAGATGTTTTGGAAAACAAAACAAAAAAACCAAACAAATTTCTGAGTTTCATGTAATTTTTAAATATCAAAAAGATGTTTTGATCAGTTATTTAGTACTGGAGTCACTTTTTTACCAAACACCTTTTAATTTTAATCTCTTGAACATCTACTTTTTGCTTTAACTTGAGCAAAACACCAATATGTTGGTGGTGAGTCCAATAAAACAACCAGCATGAATCCCTAAAACAAATAAACAAAGGAACAGATTGGAGTTTCTCTCACCTTTTTTGGACCGGCCGATCTGACCCAGTTTCGGAGCTCTCTGTCCGAGCCTCTGGGGGTTCGCCCCGCCGTCGTGTCCGTGCGCCTGCGGGTGTCCCGGACTGAACTGCCCCGCCGGGCCGGGCTGCCGGGGCTGCCCGCTGTGAGGGATCAGCTCGGGGATTCCTGAAGCTCCGTACATGCTGCGGTTATCCTGTTCGGCCGCTAGGTGTCAGCACAACCCCGAGCGTGTCGCTGTCGCGTCGAGGAGACTCTCGCTACTTCCGCAATGCTTCTCAACGCCGAAACGTGTGGAGGCTAAAAAACACAAATAAAACCTCAAAATGTTGGCAATAACAGTCGGAAAAGTCCAAACGCCCTGTTGATGAAACCAGAACCGACCGTTGGCTGTAACTCCGAGGCGCTGGCGCAGCGCGTGCCGTGAAAACGACAGTTACTCGATGTTTAAAACAGAAATAACCTCAATTATTATTACCGCTAACAGGTGTAACATTATTTTCTCTGCGTCACACCGACGGCTAACATAACAACATGTCTCCACATCGATCTGTGGGTCGAAACCGTTGATTTCCGTTCGGTTTTCCCAGACAGCTCTCCGTGGATCCGTTAAGTAAAAACAAACAGCGGCTGTAGCTCACCCTGCTAAAGCGCTGAATCGGGGAAAGTGTCCAGCTGAGAGCCGCTGCCGCTGCTCCTGCTGCCGCTGTTGTTGTTGTTCGGAGTTCTCAGCCGCTTCTCTGCCGAACTTGGCACAACACCAAGGAGGAAGAAAGCGATTTAAAGGGGCCTTTCTCTCTCTGCCGTGGGGATTTCCTCCCGTGGAGCCGTGAATCACGTCACGGCGCGGTCGATGCGATGAGGACAGTTGTGATTGCAGGCTGGTTTTCCCGGTGGGAGGGACGTGTTGCGTGGCCACGCCTCCCGAGTCAGAGGCCAGCCAATGACAGGCTCCACTGAACCACACAGCAAGTTGGTGAACTTTGACACCAACAGCTCATTTACAGAGATGCAAATGAGTCAGTAGAAACTTCCAGAGTCATTTGGAAATGTGCGATATAAATAAAATGACCCTTTTACCTTTAGTAGAGAGATATTCCTCATTTTCAGACGTAAACACTGATTACAGAGGTTAGAGTTTTCTTGCGATATAACATTAAATCTGCTTTATGTAATTTTAATTTAAACATATATATATCTATATCTATGTATTTTATAAATATATATATGTGCAGGGCTGCACAGTGGCGCAGTTGGTAGCACCTGGGTTCGATTCCCGGGTCTTTCTGCACAGAGTTTGCATGTTCTCCCTATGCATGGTGGGTTCTCTCCGGGTACTCCAGCTTCCTCCCACAGTCCAAAAAGATGACTGGGAGGTTAACTGGTCTCTCTAAATTAATCCCTAGGCATGAGTGTGTGCTGTTTGTTGCCCTGCAAGAGACTGGCGACCTGTCCAGGGTGACCCGGCTTCTCGCCCGGAACGTTAGCTGGAGAAAGGCACCAGCACCTCCTGACTCCACTAGGAACAATAGTGAACAGACAGTGGATGAATATATATTTACATGTTTGTTAAATCTGTCACCAAATTGTGTGTGATGGAAAAGATTACAATAAGGTCACATCATATGAAATGTTTGTGAAATGTTTGTAACAAATGTTCATGTTCGAGGTCAGAAGGTTGTTTTCCACAGCTGCATCAGAACCAGACCGTCCTGCCCTTGTTTTTCATTTCTTATCCTTGCATAAAACTCATGTGTTGTCTCTGCCTGGCGTATGACTAATTATGATTTTGGTCCATTTGACAAAAACATAAACATTGTAAGACCATATTTAGCATCTGAAATGACAGTTTAGTAATTTGTCTTTATTTGTTGGCTAAAATGAGCCTCACTAATTCAACCAAACAGAATTATGCCACAATAAATCCAAACATGTTCATCCGATTGTTGTTTTTCAAAGCTGTTCCTGTTGTACATCCATTGAGTCTTCCACATTTAGAACATGAACAGTTAAAAGTAAATCATTAAAAGAAAAACTTTAATCTGACGTTCATCCAAACATGTATTTGGATGTAAATGTATTTGTCAGTAGAAGCAGAAGTTGGCTGGTTTCTTCCTCTAAACAAGTCAGTCCACTGAGTGGGATGATGCTGTCAATAAGCTGGAGACCGAGCTGAGAAAGGTCATCTGAGGTCACTGAGAAAAGAAACAATATGGATGCAATGTTAGTGAGGCAGTAACAGAGATGTAAAGAGGTTTAACGTGAACAGTTAAGTTTAATTTATCATGAAAGTTGATATCACAGGAGTCTTTATGTAGACGAATACTTTGTGTCGTACCATTGCAAGGTCATTTTAATTCGCCTGTTATCTGGTGGCGCCACTGAACAGAGACGTAGCAACGCAGCGTCACAGAAAACTGAAATAAAACAGTAAAAAAACGACAGCGCCACCTGCAGAAAACATGACGTCATGATTTTGTGTGAATTTCCATGATCATTCCCAAGAAACTGGAAGGACTGACTGATGTAATTTGGAAGTAAATGGATAAAAACTGAATTAATTTGATTGATAACATAATATTTAAGCAGTCTTAGTGTTTAGTCTAGAATCTAGAGGGCCACAGAAAAAGCTACGGCGGGCCGGATTTGGCCCACGGACCTCAGGTTTAATGGCGTAGAGTAATGGATGCATTTAGATGAAAACTGAAAATAGAAACCTGACCATGTGTTTGTGCTTTAAAAGCAAGCTACGAGGTGAAATTCCTGTTTTTGCTCAGTAAAGTGAAGGTTTGTTCCGGCGATAATGCCATGTTATTAGCAGACATGTTTACTGACGGAGGTTAATCAGAACTAAGTCATGTTTGTGCAGGAGTTTGTACTATCTCCAGGTTCATCGCATTCAACAAACAAACTGAAGAGATAAACTCAGTTCCCAAAATAAAGGTTCACCAGACGTGTCATGACCTATCCAGGACTCTGCAGCCAAACGGACGAGGAAACTATAAAAGTGAGGTTTTCCAGATTTATCCAAAGCATTTGGAGCAACGATGGCTAAGATTATAGCATCGACTCTGCTGCTGGTTGCTCTGATCGATTGCTTTTTGGACAAAACGGGTACGTCCAAAAGAAAACAATAACTTCTAATGCTAATTTTCCACTATATCTCGCTAAAAACATTATTTAAAACGTCTTACTTTGACTACGTGTTGATATTTTTTACAGCTTATTGTGACGAATTTCACTCTGCTGGATTTACAACCAGAGAAATCAAAAGATGCAGATGCTCAAGTGAGTAAGCGTTGTCTTTTTTAATCAGAAGAAATGTTTATTTTTAGATCTTTGTAGATTTCAGAGCGGGTGTTGATATAAATGTTTTTTCCATTGCAGTGATTTCCCCTGGCAGAATAAAGTGTCCCTACCCACTGATACCCACAGATGATAAAGAAAAGCAGGTTAAACTTCCTGGATTAAATGAAAACGGTGAGTAAAGTTAATCAAAATTAATAATTACTTGTTGTTCAAGAGGTCAGAGGTCACAGGAATATTCAACTCAAAACTGAGGAGTTTAGAGGAGTTTAGCAAAACAACTATCAACCTCTGTGCCTTTTTATTTCTTTCAGGTTTACTCAAGGTTATAAAATGTCACCAGCCACAAATGGGCAAATATATCCGAGGGGAGAAGCAGACGCTGAAGCATTGCCTCTGCTGCCGGACGAAGGGAAACCCGAGGCTGAGTGAGTCCAGCTGGACGTTTGACCTTGAATTTATCTAGAAATGTGCGAAGGAAAGTGATTTTCTGATTGTTTGTTCCTCTGCAGGATCTAACGCCATGAAAGCGTTCTGCGGCTTCTCGTGTTTTCCTTCAACGCCGTTATAAACGAGGGAGAACGGAGTGGCCTAATCAAAGTATCAATGTTTCTGATTCCTTTCTCTGTTTTTACAGGTTGTGTTCTGTTTTTATATGTTTCATTTCGTTTTAACTAATTTTTTTGTTTCAGTATAATGTTTGTGCCTCAGCAGTAGCATGAATGAGTGAAACCACAAAGATGTAAATAGATCAGAAAACTTAAAGTCAGCTGAATATACAAGATAAATGGTGAGAATTTTGTTAGTATTACAAGCTACAAGGTGTGAATTATAGTCAGATGGGGTTTTTTTTGTCTTAAAAATCAACTTTATGAAGAATTATAAAACTTCTTAGCTGACAGCGAAACAGTTCTTCAGTTCAGAGACGAGTTCGCTTTACAAGCTGTGATGGAAAAGACGGTAAAACTGTAACTTTTCCTCCGTCTGCCACTGATTAATTAGACAAGCCGCTAAACAATTTCTCATTCTAGTCAAGTCAGTTTAGAGGATGTCAGCAACAAGGTGGTTCAAAGTTTAAAAACAACAAATATAAACGAAACTTTGCTTTAAAGTGACAGAATAAAGAGAAATTATTAAACCCAGACAAGAATTAATGGATGTTCTGGTTGTTATTAATCAAAAGTAGCTCTGAACAGACGAGGTTTAGCCTTGATTTCAGGGAGCCCTGCGTTCCGGCAGGATTACAGTTTTCTGCATCAGTGATGCAGAACAACCGAATGCTGCTTCTCCATGTTTGGTTCCGGTTCTGGATGATGCAAAGTGAACAAAAAACCAGAAGACCTGAGACGTCTGGAAGGTTGAAACAACAGCAGCAGATCTTTAATGTATCTATTTGATGATTTATAAACTAACAGAAATATTTTAATGTCTTTAAATCCTGGAAATGTTCTCCAGGTGATAGAAGACTGACTTTGCAACCGTCTTTATGTATCTCTGAACGTTCAGTCCATCACAATGTTCAGATTTCAGGCCTGATCGCTGGTTTCTATTGATGTGTAACTTGCAATAAAGTTTCAGAGATGTAAAAAATTGGGGAGTTTTTTTGCATAATCTTATCCAATAAATAAATAAATAAAATATTTTCCTTTAATTCATTCAGTAGGGGAGGAAAAATCACACATTTACACAAGTCCTATTATATAGAGCATTTTTAATGGAATCCATATTTTTGTTCAATTATTCAATGTTTCTAGAATATTCCAGATTTATTTCACTCAGACCAGTTTCGTTTTACCACTCTTCAAAATGGGAAAAACAGGAAATCATTGCCTTAAGACAAACTTTTGTCTATCTTTAAGTCACATTTTTTAGTTAAAGTAATGGATTATAAAATAACAATAATGTTATTAGCTTCACCTAGTTTAGCATACAAACATAGCGTAGCCTAACAGGCCTGGTTCAAGCAAACAAAATTCACTCAACATCCGATGCAATACAAACCAAATACAACATACAGCTAAAATATGGTTTAAGAACGTTTTAAATATGTATATCTTTAGGATGTTTTGTAACAGCTGTTTCCCTCCAGTTACAGTAGCTAACAATGCTAATGGTAATATCTTTAGCTATTGATTTATTGACACTGGAATCCAATAACTCATTTCCTCCAACAATAACATATTTAACATCACAAATTATTTTAGGAAGTGAAAATATAATTTCTTCACTCAGTTTTTGACTAAATGAAGAAGAAAAGATCATGGTGTGAGCTTTGCCTAGCTTAGCATATAAACTTGACCTAGCCTAACAGTGCTAGTTGGTTCAAGCTAACAAAATTCAGTCAACATCTGACACAGAGCTAATTAAGTCATACTCAGAATAACAAACATTGTGTTAAAAAATAAATACATGAATGGATACATACATTTTTATGATGTTATGATGTTAACTAGCTGATTCCCTTCAGTCATAGTGGCTAACAATACTAACGGTAATACTGCTAGCTATTGATTTATGCTACATTTATGACAGTGGGGTCATTTTAAGGATATTGTTAATGGTTTTATTCTACTGTATTTAGTGATGAAACTCTGACCAATCAAAGGATCCAGTCATGAAACTCTTATCGCTCTTTTTCCCACCACATTTTCATCAGTCTGCTCCTGAATCTAAGGAAAAAAACCGTTATAAATGATTTAAAGCAGCGATTAGAGATTAACACGATGACTCACCTGAGTGAAGTTTGATCCCCACTTTCTACAAATCAGATGTGTAAATGTGTAATTAATGTCAAGCGTTTGTGTTGGTTTGTGCAGCAAAATGTTTTTGCTTGCGCCGCTATCATTTTAAAGACATGAAGAAATGTTTCTAGAGGTCATCAAAGGTCAACCAGCCCTCCCATCTTCTTCAAATCAGACAAAAAGGGTGTCAATTAAGTCGAATTTTCATCTGTGCAGATTTGGCTTTGAAGATATTAATTAAAGTTTAAAGGTCAAAAGGTCAACCAGCCCCCACTCACTTTCATAAAATCAAACAAAACAGGTGTCAAACGTTTGTGCAGCAAAGATTTCCGTTTGTGCTGCTATCATTCTAAAGATATTGAGAAAAATGTCTCCAGAGGTCATCAAAGGTCAATGGACATCAGTTCATCTGTGAATTTCAAACCGATGAACATGAATAATTTAATTTTAGCATTGATGAAATTCACTTGGAGCCAGGTCTTATTTAGAAAGAACTGGTACAACACCTCCCATAACACACGCTGTACTTTAGCTTCTGACCACCAGAGGGCGCTACGAGACAAACTGAACTGTTGAAATACAAAAAGTAGGACGAAATCAAAACGTGCAAACTATCCAGTCTGCTGTTTCCATCTCAAGGTCACGATCGAACGTCATCATCAACTTATTTTCACGACTTCAAATCAGTGCACAAACTGTTCATAACAGTTTGACCAAATATTTCTTCAATGAGTGCAAAACAAAGGTTCAGTGACCTTTCATGACCTCTAGAAACGTTTCTATATATCTTTAAAATCATAGCAGCACAAATAAAAATGTTTTCTGCTCAAACGTTTGACCCATTTTGCTTCATTTGGAGAAGGTGGGGGTCGAACTTCACTCGGGCCCCCAGGCCTCCTCCTGCCTCTCCCAACATGCCAGGACCGATCCTGAGACCAAACGGACCCGGACGTGTCCTGGTATAAAACAGCCGGAGTTGGTGCGGTTCTGCAGAATCTTTCAGACACTTTGGAAAACATGGCCAAGCTTGTAGGAGCCGCTCTGCTGCTGGTCGTCCTGATCCACTGCATCTCCGACCGGACGGGTAAAAAATGCTGACTCGTTGCATTTTGTTCTGTGTGTTTGGAAAAGCACATCTCATAACTCTGGTTTGTTTTGTTGCGGATTCACTGAATCATTTCATGCATAAAAAACATTTTTCATGGTTTTTCTTTACAGCTTATTGCCGTTTATTTCGTTCTGTTGGATTTACTAACCGTGAAATAATTAAATGCATAAACTCAGGTGAGTTATGACCAGCTCTGATTTACTCTAAAAATTTCTTGACAAGACATTTAAATGCTTATTGGGGGAACCTTTGCATGTGTTGCATGTGTTGTAGTTGCAGACAACCAGCCTTGCACAGCGAATAAGTGCCGCAGACCCAGAAATCACGCGGCTATGAAGGAATGCCTCTGCTGCAACGGAAAACGTAAGTGGAGCTCAAACATGTGGGATTCAGTAAATAAAGCCAAGACACTCAATGTTTCAGCCACAGTTGTTTAAAGTAACCAGGAGAGGAAAAAAGGCGTCATGTCGTTATCACCGGTCACCGAACACAGATTCTACAAACAGACCCAACGGCTGTTTTTCTGCCGTTACCATGGTGACTCACGTTCTTCTCTATTCTGTAACTCAGAGTAAGTTAACTCAGAGTTGAGTTAGCTTGTTGATATCTCCAGTCCAAGTGTCTCTGCTGAGGGTTTGTTAACGCTGCTCTCTGAAACAGAGTAGATATGAGATTATTATCGTCATCTTATATATATTTTCTTTCTCTAACCTTTACAGGAACCACAAAGATGGAAAAGTTCTGCAGCTTCTCTTGTTACGGTTCAAGGCCTTTATAAATGACGGGGATTGTCGTGAAAACAGGACACCAACTGATGACCAGGATGGAAAAAAGACACAAATCCACTTTGTGTTATTGCATGAATCTCTTTGTATAAGTTGTTGGAGCAACTCTGTTGTTTAAATTGACCATGTTCTGTTAAATAAGGCAACAGTCTTTCTCACATATAGAGATTATGTAAAGAAGCATCTTTTTAAAAGTTTTCACTTGTTTTTGTAAATACTTTTTTTGTTTTTTTTACTCTGTTTCATCAAATAATACATTTGTAAATTCACCATTTCAGTATGAATTTCTTTTTTACCCTGACTGCTAAATGTTTTATATATCTTATTTTTATACTTGTGCTGTAATTTCTTTTACATAGAGATAAATGAGTGCTTTTTGTTTTTAGACTAGTTTTAATATTAACATTTATGTAAGCTAAAGAAAGAAATTAAAGAAATGAAATCAAATATCACAAAATGTAAGTTTCTCAAAAAAAAAAGATATGATGGTCCAATAAGTGTTTTTACAAAGTAAAATATTGTTTCTGCACCATTTTTTAGCTAATTAAAGGGATCAGAAAAGAACCATCGTGGTATTAGCTTCGCCTAGCTTAGCATGCAAACTTAGCGTAGCCTAACAGGCCTGGTTCAAGCTAACAAAATTCACTCAACATCTGCTACAGTACTAACCAAATAAACACACAATATTAAATATGGTGCTAGAAAAATGAAAATAATTATTTTTAGGACATTTTGTAAGCTGGTGTTTTCCCTCCAGTCATGCGGGCTAACGATGCTAATGGTAATAGCTTTAGCTGTTGACTTATTGACACTAATATGACGATTTCTTTACTCCAACAATAACATGTATTACATACCTTACATAGATCACCTAGTTTTTATTCAGTGAAAATATAATTTCTCCACTCATTTTTTGATAAAATCAAATTATTAGAAAAGATTAAGCTTTGCCTAGTTTAGCATAGAAACTTTAGCTAGCCTAGCAGTGTAAGCCAAGCTGGTTCAGGCTAACAAAATCACTCAAATTTGATGCAGCACATTATAAGAAAAACTGTTAAAAACAAAAACATATATGTATATATTCTTATATTTAGGTCACTTTGTAATCTAGCTATTTCCCCTCAGTCATTGTGGCTAACAATGCTAACCTCTAACTATAAATTTATGCTACATTTTTGACAGTGGCATTATTCTGAGTTTATAGTTGATAGTTTCAGTCTAAAGTATTTAGTAATGAAACACTAGATGTTTTTTATGTGCTTATCACTTTTTTCCCACCACATTTTTGTCAGTCTGCTCCTGTATCTAAGTGTAAATACGCTATAAATGATTTAAAGAAGAGATTAGAGATTAACACCCCGACCGCCTCCTGCCTCTCCCAACATGCCAGGACTGATCTGACCAAACGAACCCGGATGGGTTCTGGTATAAAACAGTCGGAGTTGGTGCGGTTCTTCACTTTGGAGTGAAAACAGAAAACAAAGAAAACATGGCCAAGCTTGTAGGAGCCGTTCTGCTGCTGGTCGTCCTGATCCACTGCCTCTCTGACAGGATGGGTAAAAAATGCTGACTTATATTAAATTTTGTTCTGTATATTTGGAAAAACACATCTCATAACTCTTGTTTTACTGAACATGCACTGAACCATTTCATGTATTTTTTCTTTGCAGCTCATTGTGATGAATTTCGTTCCGCTGGATTTACTAAACGAGACATAATTGGTTGCAGATGCACAGGTGAGTTAGGATGGGTTTGGCAAGTTTTCATTGTGTTGCATCTGTTTATTTAATTTTATGTTTTGGTTCCATTTTATTGTGTGTGTTGCAGATGCCCAATCTCGCAACGCAAAGAAATGCCCAAAGCCACTCATTCCCATAGATCACATGAAAAAACAGGTTCTGAAATTCTGCCTCTGCTGTGAAATGAAGAAATACAGTGAGTGGAGCACAAACATGTTTTGTCTTTCTCTCTGTAATTTTGTCTGATCTTTTTTTCTCTTGACTTTGCAGAAACCCGAGAGATGAAAAGTTTGTGTAACTTCCCTTGTAACAGTGGAATTTTGTAAACGAGGAGGATTGAAGTGAAAGCGATGAAAACAAAACATTAAAACTCTTTGAATCTATTTGTATTAAAAGCTATAAGTTATAGGAGCAAACTAAGCATTTTTTCTTTAAGGTCATAAAAGTTTTTCAAAAATGTAATGATTGTAGAAGAAAAAAAAGCATCCTTTTAAGACTTTTTTTTCAATGCTTTTACTGTTTTCAGTTTGTTTTATTACTTGTTTTTGTAAATACCTTTATGTTTTCACTTGTATTTCATTATAGATTTGTAAATTTACCTTTTCAATTCAAATTTATTTTTAATTCTTACTCTGCTAAATGTTTTATTTGTCTTATATTATATTATTGTTAATAAAAACATTTTACAAAGACAAATGAGTGCCTTTTACTATTTTAGTCTATAGTTTGAATATAAACATTTATGTAAGCTAAATAAATATTATTTAAAAATGAGCGAATTGTCCAATTTCTACTTGCACAATGTAAAAATATTGTTTCTTCACCAAGTCTTTAGATAAATTAAATAAAAATGATCAGAAAATACCCATCCTGGTATTAGCCTCGCCTAGCTTAGCAAACAAACTTAGCCTAGCCTAACAGTCCTGGTTCAAGCTAACAAAATTCACTCAACATCTGATGCAATACTAACCACAACACAATATCCAATTTGTTGTCAGAAAAATAAAAATAATGATTTTTTTATTATATTTTGTAAAATAACGATTTTTTTTTATTTTATTTTATAAGCTAGCAATTTCCTCCAGTTATAGTTGCTAATGATGCTAACAGTAATATCTCTAGCAACTGATAGTTTTTCCCACCACATTTACATCAGTCTGCTTCTACATATGAACCAGAAAAACTAAAATGTTTTCCCCTTTTGTTGAAGAGCTTTTAGTAAAATAGCAAATGTTAGCTTAGCTTAAAAACATTTGCTAGCTAATAGATGTGGTATCATTTTACCATGTATTTGTAAAAATTATAAATGTTAGCGTAGCTTAGACTTTTACTTGCCACAACAGTATCATTTTACAACACATACATTAGTTAAAATAAGTGTTAGCTTAGCATGACATACAGATTTCAACTAGCCGATAAGCGTATAATGTTACCACGCTTTCATTAGTTAAGATAAGTGTTAGCCTAGCTGAAGTTGAAAACTTTAAGTCTTTAACCTAGACTTAGCTGACAAAGTCCATTCAACAGCTGATTTAAAGCTAACTGGTTTTTGTCCATAAGGAGTAAAAAGCATGCCAACAATCTAAAATAATGGCTTTGTATGAAGATAATCTAGCTGTTATCATTCTCTAAATAATTTATGCTTCACCAGTGAGAGTGGGTTCATGTTATGAGTACTTAGCTAAGCTATTTAGCAACGTTCTGTTTATAAAATTGGTAGATCAGACATATTTGCTTCAAAACGGTTTGTCTGTTTTTCACTTGGCATGTAAAATCAGTACATGCCACATTATTTTCTGCTACCTTTCTGCCTTTCACAGTTCGGTTCCAGTAATCAGTGTATATATTTGAGAGCACATCTGAACCATGCTTATCTCTGCAGTGTCATGGATGTCGCCTCTGCAAATCTATTGCAAAATCCTGTATGTCAGTTCCAGTCCTTATATTTTGGGTCAGCCGAATACGGGTGAGATTCCCCTGACTGCGTCCTTTTGCTGATAGCTGCTGCGCTTGCTTTGAAAAGAACAACGAGAGATCAGATATGTCCAGGCTGTAATTTGTTGTTTGTGTGAAAATACAACTGTGGAAATGTTGACATTCAGAGACCAGTTGAAGTAGATCTTACTACTCTGGTGGTTTTCCAACAATAAAGACGCCAAAAAAAAAAATCTGTTTTTAAGAAAAAGCTTTGATATTTAACTCACAACAGGTGTTAAAATATTCAAGTCTTAATAATAAGTACTATAAACTATGGTTCTGCACTGTAAAACCACTAAATCTTACCAAGTATTTTTACATTTAGTATACTTGAAATATGACAAAATTAACTTGCAAGTAACTTTTCAGCCAAAATGTAGGTGCTTCTTTAAGTCAATAATAAATAAAATTAAAGTAAAGAATAATTTACTTGAAACAAGCTGTTACATCTTGTTAAAAAGCTACTTGTAAATAAATTTTGTCTTATTTCAAGTGTACTAAAATATTTACATTAGAAACTAGACCAAAACTTCTTGGTAAATTTTTGCAGTTTTTAATTTGAAAATAGTTACTTCCCTGTTAATTATTTAAAATATTCCCTATTCTGCAGAAAGCAGTTCTTTGAATGTTTAACACGATTAGTTAACAGTAATGGGAACATGGCCGCCTTGTTTACCGTCTGACTGTTTCGTATTTATACCAAAACAGAGAAAGACGGAGGACAGAAACAAGAGACAGTCGTTTATAAACAAGAACAAAACTGTTCCCCGTTGGATTTCAGGACATTTCAGCTCTTAAAACAGGTAAGTCTAAGTTCAAGGTATTAAAATGTTGGTTTTCTATTTTAAGTTTCTGTTTGCAGAACGTTAATCATTTCTGAGAGGACACCAGTTTGACCTGGACCCACATGTTTGGACTCTTTCTGTCCTTTCATTTTGACTTGTGGCTAAAAACCAGAACTAAAATGTAACTGATGATGGGAAAAAAGATCAGAATTAACATAAAATCCAACATATATGCTTCCTACTTTTGACTTCAGTGTAAATGGAATTAATGTTTACTGGTTTTAATGGGTTACTTGGGTAAAACTTGAAAATTCAAATATATTCTGCTTACTTGTTTTCTTTTTAGCTGCACTGCCAAATATACAATTTCTCCTTTTATTAAACTATTTCACACTATGTAGCCTTATTGAAAAGACCACCAGTATAACTTAATGTGTGATGCAAATTATTGATTTGTTTCTCTAAAAATACCACAAAGATTTGGAAAGTTAAAATACACAAAAATTCACTCTAAAAAATGTTTAACTTTGGTCTAATTTATTAAAAGGGGCAGTATTATGTGTTTCTCAGCCAAATGGTGCTATTTTACAACAAAATGTGTTACCTTCGCTTGTTATAAAAATGCTATTTACATCAAATATGACTTAAAGAAAATGTACTTCATAATTTAAAGCCTTGAAATTTGGCTTCTGTCTCTTTAAGAAGCTCCTGCTCTTTCCTAAGCTCCGCCTTCAGGAAGTCATTCCAACATGGCTCCTTTAATGTTTTTCCCAGAGTTTCACTGAGAAGTAGCTGATGAACAGTTACATCAGGTGTTTGCTAATTGATGCTGGCTAGTCTGAAGGAGCTCTGTAATGCAGAAGCTCTGAGGAGGAGCTGTGTCTCGAAGGCGGGGCTAAGAACAACCAGGCGTTTTGTACAGCTGAATGGTTGCCATGGAGATTAAATGACTTATAAAACATGCATGAAGGACTCAGGGTAAAACTCCAGGTTTGTTTTCAAGAGGGATTAACATTAAAACTAAAAAGCAAAAAAAGCCAATTTTACATAATTCAGCCCCTTTAATGGCTCGGTGTTTAGATCACTGATTACTCTGGGAAAACAATGAGTAGGAACCATAAATAGTGCTTGGGCTAATGCGGCATCATTTCAGTCTGTTATTATACATGTTTTCTAACTTTCATGTTTCTGTGGAAGAGCAGCCACGCCATGTCCAGACATGTGGTGAGTGTGCAGCCAAAGAACCGGGCCAAAGAGGCCGGAGCCTGGAGCACCGGCCTGTGTGAGTGCTACAAAGACATCGGAGACTGTAAGTGAACAGCATGAAACCAGTGGGAATGTTGTGAGGGGACTCAGCAGTGTGTGTGTGTGTGTGTGTGTGTGTGTGTGTGTGTGTGTGTGTGTGTGTGTGTGTGTGTGTGTGTGTGTGTGTGTGTGTGTGTGTGTGTGTGTGTGTGTGCGCGCAGGCTGCTTGGCCTGCTGTTGCCTCCCGCTGTTTACCTGTAAGGTAACGAATGCGGCCGGCGCCTGTCCCTGCCTGCCTCTGCTGGACTGCATCAGCTGCGTTCCTCCGGCCTCTCTGGCCATGAGGGCTTCGGTCAGAGAACGCTACGGCATCAAGGTACCGCAACTCACATAAACACACATTTTACAGCAAATTACATTTTCATAGGCTGACATCTCTGACAGCAAATTAGAGCCATTATGGATAGAAAAGCAGAAGGAATAGATTTCTGCCAAAAAACTCAGAAATTTTCTAGAAAAAGTTTAAAATTTCACAGTTTGAACAGTTGAACATGGCCTAGAAATAATTCTGAAATTAATCTCAGAAATTTTCTAGAAAGCAGTTGAAAATGTTAAAGATTATATTTTTCTACAAAAGAATCTAAAATTTTGAGATTATTTCTGGAATTTTCCTAGAAAAAAAAAATTCTGAGATTGAAAAGTTCAAAATTTGCTAGAAGAATTTGGAAATTTTCTACCAAAAAAGATTATTTCTGATTTTGAAAAGTCAAATATGTTCTAGAAAAACTTTGAAAATTTCAAAGCTTGAAAAGTTGAAAAATTGGTAGAAACAAAATTGAAATATTGATATTAATATCAGGGAGTTTCTAGTGAAAACAAGAACATTTCAGAGTTTCAAAAGTTAAAAATTTGAAACAAAAAAATCTTATTTTGAGATTAATCTCAGAAATTTTCTAGAAAAAAATACTTGAACATTCCAAAGTTGAAAAGTTCCTAGAAAAAACTTTGAGAAAAAAGTATAGAAAGCAAATATAAAAATTCCTAACAAATATTAGCGCAACAAAATCTGTGATTTTGATTGCAAAAAGCAAAACGACAATCATTAAATCCAGGATGAACTGATCTGTGTGAAAAGATGTTAAATATTATTTTACTTAAAAAAACACTTTTTGAATGCTGAAACAAACACCTGTTTATTGATATTACAACAGTTTAAAAGGTTTTATCAACACATTCTGGCCCTTTAAGGACATTCATGTTGAGTTTAAACATTTTGAAAGCCCTGGAGTAGAAAATGCAGAGAGTTTATCAAGTAAGAGTAGCAATGATAGTCAGACGAAACTGACTTTATGTTAAAACGTCTTGCCATATGCTCCATACAACATTTTACAAGTATAATATAATTAGAGGTATCTTAATATGTCTGGTCATAAATAACTAATTCCAGATACATGGAATCATGTAAGTGCTGAAACAATGATTTTATGTCAAAACGGCCTGCCATAATGCGTGACCAGAGATGATAGCCATCAGCTCTCCATGCAGATGCTTGACATGCAAATAGCAAAAAGCTCGTCGACGGCGCCGGGTCCGTGCTGCAGAGACATTTTTTGGTTTTTATTTTCTGGGAAAGTGAGCAGGACAGATAAGGCTGCAAGAGTTTGTGGGCCGGACGGAGGCTGGAGCGCTGCCATGAGAGAAGGAGGCTGGAAACGCTGGCTCCTCAGAGGGCGGAGTGGGCCGAGGCTGCAGAGCGGTGCCAGGACTTCTTCTGAAAACGGGTCCAAACCTGTAGGTTGTTTGTTTTGTAAAGCAGCAGTTTTCCCATCACGGCGCGGATCCTGTGAACAAAGCAACGTGAAGCAACAGATTTATATCGTTGCTTGTTTTTGAGCAACATTATCACGTAAAAGCAGAGCTTCATTTAGCTCTGGTATTCAGAATATCCAGAGCTGGATCCTTCATTTACTCAGTTACACTTACTTTTGTGTACTTTTAGGAGTATTTTTTACTTTTGAGGTATTTTATTAGGAAGTATTTTTACTCTTATTTGAGTAAAATTTCTGGATTTTCTACCCAAGGAATGAAAAGCAAAAATATTTTACACAAAAATTCACAAATGAATTATTGTCATTTTGGTCCTTAAATGACTCAAACTTCACTTAACTTTATAATTTGATAATTTAAATGTTAAATGATTGATAATTTAGCTGTGAAGCTATTCTGACGTCAACAAATTGAGCTTTCTAAAGTTTCGAATGAACAGAAATGGAGGCTGATATCAAGATGAGATCCTTCGGTGGTCACTCATAATGTTGATCCAACATGGCCGCCTTATTTTCTTCATTTGTTGAGACGAAATGGAGCAGTTGTCTTTAAATCACTGGACCTGTTGGTGTGTTAGTGGGTGGTGAAATTATTCTGGGTGTTCATGTCACCTCCCACATGAAATCACAGCGAGGGTCGACGCTTTTACATAACGCTGGGAGTTTGTCACATGCTGTGGACGTCCTTCGTGTGGACCAGCGTGTCCACAAGAGACGGGTGGACATGGAGAGGAGGAAAAGGAGGAGAAGAAGTGTCATGGTGGAGGTGAGAAGTGACTAAAGGAGACTCAGCAGGTGGAGAGAGACGATCATGAAGGAGAGAAAGAAAGAAAAGATTCAGCTTCGTCCAATCAGCCGCCAGAATTCAAATCAATTTGAAACACTTCTACCGTGCGACAGTACGTCCATCCATCCATCCATCCATCCATCCATCCATCCATCCATCCATCCATCCATCCATCCATCCATCCATCCATCCATCCATCCATCCATATCTGAACCTGCAGACATTAAAATACCATAGAAGAGAAACACTAACAGGACTAGTGGTGTTTAATAACAGGACTGGTTATTAGGGTTTAGGGTTAGTAACTGGACTGGTGGTGTTTAATGTTTTCTCCAAGCAGTTGAGACTCAAACTGAAGTATAAAAACAGGCAAAAAGTTAATTTTGCATAATAAATCTTCTTTCATAGTAAAATATTGTTGAGAGGCAACAAAAGCTCATTTTCAGGTAACCAGAAACGGTGGTTCTGCTGCTTTATAAAACAATAAAAAAGTGTCTTCTGCACCTGAATGTAAATGTTCACCTTTCTGCCTGGGCCTCCCACTGATGTTCAGCTCTCTCTCTCTCTCTCTCTCTCTCTCTCTGTCTCTCTCTCTCTCTGAGCAGGGAAGCGTGTGGAGCGACTGCCTGTACGGATGCTGCTGCTACATGCTATCTTGGCTTCAGATCTCCAGGGAGCTGAAAAGAAGAGCAGCATCCCACGCCGCCTCCTCTCTGCAGGCCTCCTCCACAGTCAGATACACCGCTCTGACCTCCCTGCAGGGGGCGCACTTGGTCTAGACACCTCTGGGAACCATTCTTTCCCTGATGGCAGAAAGTCCAGGAGAGGATTTAATCACACTTCATTTGGCCTGCAGGGACATAACAGACAAAAGTCCAGTTTGTTCAAATTATTTAAACTTTATTTAAACACTTTATGTTTTTTTAATACTGTTGTCTTGTTGGAAAAAAATGTTTTCTTTTGTCAAAGTGTCTAATAAATCTCACTTGTGAATATGTTGCATAAGTAATGTGCAGATAAATATGTAGCGCTATTTTTTTTCCTTTTTTTCACTTTATTGCTTGCAAGACTGAATCAGCTTTGTGTTCAATTTATTCTTTAGGGAATTGTTCTGCTCTGAAAACTTACAGAAACTGTTTTTATTTCAAGATTATGCTTCAAATTTTTGTTTGCTTAGTAATTTCTTTGCCTCAACTTCAGTTTGCACAATATCTTGAAGCTGTAACCTTGATTCCTACAGATAATGCAGAAAAAGAGGCTAAATGTTTTTGTGAGCATCTGAAACAATGATGAAAAATTTTATTTTAAGATTTTACCCTGTAGTTTCTCATAATAATGTAAATAAATGTAATCGCGTTGGCGGAAAACTCTTTGAACTTAACAAAATAGTTTTTGTGTCAAACTCAGTAGGAGTTTAGAGATCAGTTGTTTTGTGTAACAATACACAGAAACCATGAGTTCATATTTTACTCACAAATACATTTCTGCGTATTTTATTCTTTGTTCAGGAGGGCTGTTACGACGCCCCCTTGTGGTGGCAGAAGTCTCCAGCAGTTCAACTCAGCTGTAATTTTATATATACAAAGAAAGCTTGACAAGTTAAACTTACTGTTTCATAAAAGACCTTTGAAAATAAGCATTAAACTGACTTATTGCACTATTTTTGTCATTGTCATTTTGTCAGAAATATTCAAAATTGTTGGAAGAAGCCCAGTTTAAGTGTTGGCCAATCGCTTTAATACATTTCCATCCAATAGCTGCAGCATCAAGCTACTTTATGTGGGATTATTTTGATGCACTCTTCAGACATAAATGTACAAACTGCCTTTTTTCGAACAACTACAAACGAAACATCAGCACAATGACGTAACTCCAGACTTTTATCACTGTTGTGGCGGCCATGATGGTGGAGAAGATTGTTCTCCACTGTCAGACATCTCTAACAATGAAATCTCTAACAGTAAAATAGGTTAAAGGCGTGGCTATTTAAAAAGAACACGATCTCTCAGATTGCAGTTAAAAATACTTTGACTGCCTCATTGTCTGACGTTGGACTGTCATTTTGATGATCGCTCTGCAGCTGGACAAACCAGTTGTCAAGAGGCTTCCTCTGACATATGTTATGTTTTCTAGCTTCTCAGGTGTGAGACTTTCTGGACCACAGGTGAGGTAAGACTCAAAGAGAGTAACCGTCTATTTCTGAATCAGGTTCAGGCTTTAGATTATTTCTGTGTTTTGGATTAAAACTTGGAACTTCTGCATCTTGTTTGGTAATAAAAACCCTCCAGACAGCAGAAATAGATCACACCAACATGTTTTTTCTCTAGATAAAGAATATTTTACTTTGTAGAACATTTCAGTAGTTACAAGCCAACACATTTAAAACTAGAAACTGAAACAAACAGCATTTTTAAAACTCTTTTGTGCAAAAATGCAGCCAAAGTATCCAAAAGCGACCCAAACCAACCTGTGTGAAAAGGTTTCACTTAATCTGATGTTAACATTTGTTAGATTATCTGAAATATTAGAGTCAACAGAACAAAAAGTAAGCTGCACTATTCTCTCTATAAGGAACATAAATATAAAGTATGTCTTCCATTTACTGAGTTAGTCTGCGTCATGTTCCTACACACGACTAAAATTTATTTAGAAACATAGGAATGTTATTTCCTTTTTATTTCCTTTTGCCAGGAGCTGAAGACATGTCTGCCGACATTCAGGCGACCCAACCCCGGGCGTTCACCATGACCACTGCGTCCAAACAGTGGTCCTCTGGCATCTGTGACTGCTGCCAGGACCGCGCTGTCTGTGAGTACGAGTCAATAAGAGGAACCGCTAGCTCAGCATGTTTCACCAGCTGAAGAGTTTAGTGGCTTAAAACCCCTAAACCAGAACAAAAACAGAATGATAAAGCTGGAGCATGGAGCTACCACATCATGCCAGTTTTGTCCTCTAGAGTCAACTTGGACGAGCAGAAAGTAGAAGTTATCTCACCTCATCGGTTTCTGTTCTGATAAAATGGTCACTAAGGACACAGAATGAAAGGTCAAACTACGAGAAGGCGGACGACAAATAATGAGCTGCTTTGATTCCTAACCATCAATATAAATGTTGAAACTGGGACGTCAAACTGAAAGTCTGAGGAGAAATATGGATGGATGGATGGATGGATGGATGGATGGATGGATGGATGGATGGATGGATGGATGGATGGATGGATGGATGGATGGATGGATGGATGGATGGATGGATGGATGGATGGATGGATGGATGGATGGATGGAGGATCAAACTGATGGTTGAGTTGTTAGACAGACTGTCTGCTGACTCAGCGTCCTCCTGGCTGATCTGGAATCACGGCGTCCATCTTTAGATGATAATCAACCCGTCCTCGTCTGATGACAGAAGCGTCTCGACTCTGATCTCTGAAGTCATCTGTAACCAGCAGCCTGACCTTTCACCCCGACTTCCTCTGCAGGTTGCCACACCTGCTGCTGTTTTCCCTGCTTCGCCTGCAGGACAGCGAAGGAGGCTGGAGAGTGTTTCTGTCTCCCCCTGCTGGACGCTTTCGGACTCATCCCGCCCATGGCCACGGCACTCCGGGCGTCCATCCGCCACAGATATGGCATCGAGGTTTTTCACTATAATTAATTGCGTGTCTGTGACTTTTTGTTTGCCTAATACAGTTTTTATTGACCTTGAACTCATCCAGCCCCTTTACTAATTTATTTATTTACAGAAAAGAATCAAAGTGTTCTTGAGACGGCGGCAGTGTTTATCTGACCTCAGATCAGTCTGAAACCTGTTCCAGCTCACGTCTTGAACTCCTTTAAACTCTTTCTGCTGTGTGGTTTTTACATTTTGTTCTCCGCAGGGAAGCGTTTGCAACGACTGCGTGTATGCGAGCTTCTGCGGGCCCTGCACCTGGTGTCAGATATACAGAGAGATCAAGACGAGACAAAACCCGGTGGTGTTTGTCAGCGCGGCCGCCTGATCAGAACTAATGGTCCGCTCCCTCATCAACAACCCGAGAAGCTGACGTCAGAGAGAGATGGCGCCCAAAGAGTTTCCACGCTTGATTGGATTAAGAAAGACTTTCACATGTTTCCAGGAACATCTGATAAAACATTAAGTGAAAAGAAACAAAGGATGGAAAATGGGGAAATATTTAACCATCAGCCATGAATCCACATTTTTTTCTTTATTGTAGAAAATACAGATTTCTTCCACACTTTTACTTTTGTTTACCATTTGTATGTAATGGTTGAACAAATATGCATGTATGTCTGAAAATATATGGCCTACTCTTTGCCTTTTAAGTTAAAAATATTCAAAATCCAATCATTTGAAACTGTATAAAATTCCTAATAAAGACAGGAAATAAATATTAGTTGGGGCTGCACAGTGGCGCAGTGGGTAGCGCTGTTGCCTTGCAGCAAGAAGGTCCTGGGTTCGATTCCCGGCCCGGGGTCTTTCTGCATGGAGTTTGCATGTTCTCCCTGTGCATGCGTGGGTTCTCTCCGGGTTCTCCGGCTTCCTCCCACAGTCCAAAAACATGACTGTCAGGTTAATTGGGCTTTCCAAATTCTCCCTAGGTGTGAGTGTGTGTGTGCGTGGTTGTTTGTCCTGTTTGTCTCTCTGTGTTGCCCTGCGACAGACTGGCGACCTGTCCAGGGTTTACCCCGCCTCTCGCCCGGAACGCAGCTGGAGATAGGCACCAGCAACTCCCGACCCCGTTAGGGAGAAGGGTGACGGAAAATGGATGGATGGATGGATGGATGGATAAATATTAGTTATGTTTCCATCAAGGTTATTAAGCAAAGACTGATCCTATGTCCAACCCTGCAGACTCCCCTGAGTCATACCAACATGGCATTGGGATGTCAGTAGGGTCAGAAGTGTCTTCCATCCAGGTTTCTGAGGTCCCTAAAATGCTGAAGGTGACAAACCAATCAACCCTACCTCCAACCCTGCAAACTCTCAACCCTACATCCAACCTTACCGAAAAACTCCAGACCCTACCCTTAGCCAACCAACAAACCCTTGACCCTACCTCCAACCCTACAAACAGACCCTTGACCCTACCACCAAACACTAACCCTACCTCATACTGACATGACATTGATATACCAGTAGGGTTGGAGGTATCTTACATCCAGATTTCTGAGATCCCCCAAACTCTGCCGACTGCTGAGGGTGATCTTACAGTGTACTTATAGTTTTTTGAATGATGGTGCCAGAGACTTGTGGGAGTTCTGGTGTGTTCATTTAACAGTAAACACCTGTAACCAAGTCACAGTTCATGCATGGTGTCTGAATCAGCTGTGTGACGAGCGACATGCGAGCAGAACCGATCCGTTTTATGATGCTGAACAATTAGAGGAAGGAAAAGCCTCTGACCTGGTGAGTGTCTCCAGGGAGCTTTGCTCACATATCTGGGCTCTGCGTCAAACTTTGTGCAAGGTGTGGCAAATATGGAAAGAGCCTCTTGAGGAAAACAGTAATGATTGTTTTTATTTGCAGGCCTTCCTTTGATTGTAGTCACCATGGCAACAAACTTGTAATAGTGCTTCAGTTTCCAGTACTTAATTCTGAGACTTTAAATGTGTGGTGATTAGAAGGAAGTTTAACAATGTGTTAAATAAATTGTAAAGTTTGATGTGAAAGAATTTTATCAACTTTCTATTTTGGGAGTTGCGTCGCCTCTCCAGTAGAGGGCGGAGTCACAAATCAGCAGATCCGTTTCCACTTATTGGGTCTTATCGAGGATCAGAGGAGATTTTAAACAAATCCTCACAAAAAAAACATGATTTAACACAAACTGAAGGTGTTTTTTAGAGGCAGTGCTGTGAAAATCTGTTCTATTTTTGCTTTTCTGACCCACAAATTTCAGATAATCAAACCATTTTAAAATCAGATACATATAACCGGAGTAAACACAAAATGAAGTTTCAAAAGTAAGAATTTCAAATATTAAGTATGAAGAAGGCAATATAGACACTCTTCTTCTCAGAATTGACTAATTATTGGGAATAGATCTATATTTATTTCTCACCACTTAGAAATCACACTGTAACATTTCATTAAAATATTTTGTATTTAGCGTTTTTAAAATTTTTTACATGTAAAAATGAAATAATAATAATATTAATAAAGATAGATAACATTTAGTGTTGCCTAGATCCTTTTCTGCAGCCAAGTGTTGGATGGATGTAGCAATCCAAACATGAAAATGATTTTTAATGATGAATTTCATCCTTTCAGTCTGACTCATTGTTCAGAGGAGGAAGAGCTGCAGCCTTCACAAGCAGCTCCCACTTCTCCTCTGAACTGCAGCTATTTTTACTTCTTATGCAAAATGTCAGCTTGCTCTGTTTGTGGATTATTTTATGCCATCTAGATTTGATCTGAAACTTTGGATTAGACATGCACAAACTATCTGTGCTGTTTAGGAAAACTATTTGTGTCTATGGAGAATAAATAAAGATACAACTTAAAGTGAAGGCTGAGTAGTTTATGTTGTATGTTTAGTGGAAGAGTTGTAGTAACTGGTTACATTTGTTTTAGTAACTTTTTGGAAAAAAATAAGCTTTATTACACTATTATTTTTATTTTTACTTGACTAATTTTTTTTAAAATAAAGTATCATGATTCTTATTTCAGTAAAATTTCTGGATACACTGCAAAAACACAAAAACTTACTAAGAGATTGTTATTATCATAGCAGATTATTTCACTTATAACAAGGCATTTTCCCATGTTATAAGTAAAATAATCTGCCAATGGAACCAGTACATTTTTCATCAATGTTAAGGAATTATTTACATAAAACAAGCTGCTATATCTTGCTGAAAATTTACATATCAGTTAATTGTCTTATTTAAGACGTTTTGCACTAAAAAATACACAATTTTCAGTCTTAAAAACATGTTGAAACTTTTACCCAAGTGCAAAACTGCTACTTTTCCCATCTCTCTAATTTTATTTTCATGTTTATTTCCATTTCCATCCACCAGAGGGCGCTAAAGCTCCCGCCACACTCAAACTCACCGTTGATTCTGTACCAGTTCCTGCAGTGAAGGGAAGAAAGACCTACGCTTAAAACATCTGCTTAAAAAAGTAAAACCAATTACATTACACCACATTTTGACATTATTAGTTACATTTTAAACATTCAAACAGTAAATGACACCTACATGTTGACCATTTTCTTCATAGATCCTTTTTACAGCTGATTTCAATTATTAGTTACATTTACTCAGTTTCACTTACTTGGAAAAAATTTACATTTAGGAGTATATTCACTAAGCTGTACATTTTACTTTTACTAGAGTAATTTTGTTATGTATTGCTACTCTTAATTTAGTGCATTTTCTGGCTTCTCTGTCCACTGTGAATAACTTCAATGAATGAAGAACAAACATGTTTTAACCAAAAACCAGACACACACCTGCAGTTTCTGTTAAAGTTCCATACTGATCTAGAAAATTTGTTTGCAGACAACCTGTGAGTTGTCTTCAAATACGTCTTTACTGTTGAGTAATTTCTTGACTACTTTTTACTTTTATTTTGTACTAGAGCTTCTCTTACTGCCTACAATTTTTCTACGCTTACTTCACAGTAACTTGAAATTTCCACATAAGTTAAATTTTTTTTAAAAATCACCAAAGCTTTAATAATTCCTAAATTACAGTAACCATGCATCCTGTACCTGTAAGACGACAGATGCTAAAGCTAGCCTCTCCTCAGGGTTAATAGTTATCCGGAATGTTGTAAAACCTTTACAGCAGTCACCTTTTTATGATCACCTTTGTCCCACTCTTATTGTGGTTTGTGTAAATCCTCGGAGGGCGAGTGAGCGAGGGGAGGGAAAGGCTGCGGCTCGCTGATATGACTGAGTTGGGACTCGATCTAACGCCTTAATCACGAACGCCCGTGTTATTTTCCCTCCGCTGTATGACCTTGCTGCTTCCTCCTTCTCTCTTTCCTCCTGCCACTCCTGTCTCTCCCACTCTGGCCATTTTCCAGACAGAAATTTTCCTCCTGTCGACCTGAAGTTTGGAAGGTTTTTGTTGTGTTTGTGTGCAACCAAAAAGGATGTAAGAGTTGATTTGGATTCAGTGACCAGTTTGGAAAAATACAGAAATATAACCTTGCAGCATGGCCAGCCAAAGGTTATATAGGGCCGGGGGGCAGAATTTGATTTGGGCCCCTCTTCCTTTTCAGAACATCTCTACTGCTAACAGTGTCCCTGAACCTGTGAGCGGGGGCGTGAGTTACATTTTCTGAGTTGCCTTTGATTAATGTTGACTGAAAAATAATAAATTTTTGTCTATAGCCCATTTTTTCTTTATTTGCCTTTATTATCCCACTGCAATGTATTGTTTTTGTTTTCATCCTGTGAAGAACTTTGAACTGTCTTGTTGCTTAAATGTGCTAAACAAATAAAACTTGCCTACTTTACCTTTTGTGCTAAGTTCATGTACATAATTTTTGCTAACCAATGCAATTTTCATGATAAATGTGTGTGTGTGTGTGTGTGTTACCTTTAACCTAAAGTCTGGACTTTGTTTCATTCAAGGTGTGTAAAACCTGAGTTGCGTGCAAATGGATTCAGCTTGACAAACTGAACAGGCTGAACTGGGGAAATAACATGTAACAATAAAATACACAACACCTTCTAGCTCAAAGAAATAGTCCATTAGCAAATGTCACAGGGAAATTAGTAAATAAATCCATTGTACTGCCATGTTCCCAAGTAATATCTGATATTAAATATGCCATGAACTCTGATGACTTCACCTTTAATCTACAAACTGGACTTTGCATTACAAACTGAGGTCATCTTTGTTCAAAAGCTCAGCTGTCTGCAAATAAGTACCAAATATTATCCTGGCTCACCAAGGAGAGGCAGCACAAATTATACTCTGGGAATCGGGTGCAACAACAGTCAGGTGAGTTAATTAACAAACTCTATACGTAAAAACAAACAGCACTAAACCCAAACTGAGTACTGATGAGTTAAGAAACTATTATGCTTTAAAATGTACTATTTGCCCATATTCACTGGAGTGTGTATTGTGTACTGTATTTCTTTACAGTCAATTTTTAAAATGTAACAATTACACAAATATAAGAAGGACCCAGAATATTAAAAAAAAATACACACACATACTGGTTTTTGCAACTGCTTATGACCCATGAAAAGGAGGTACATGATAGGGACGTATTAGTTAATAAATTAGGATAATTTTGAAAAGTTAATTTATTGTATTAACTAAATTCACTAGAAATACATTATATGGATAAAGGATGTTCAAAGTGAGGTTTGGGGGCCATTTGCTGACCTTGATTGTTTTATTTAATTGTTCTATTCAAACTTTTCTGAATACACTGTGTCCTCAAACAAAAACTGACCTAAATTTTGTTTTTACTGCTGATAATTGACGAAATAGGTTTTCACTTTCTTCATACAAAGCAATTTGAGTTACAGAGTAACAACAGTGCACCTATATGACTCAGGGCAGGAGACCTAAACTTGTTCCAAGTGAAAGTAAATGAGATAAACAGATAAACAGTTTATTTACTCAGTTTACAGCTGTTTTACCAGTTTTAGCTGTATGCCACTTCCCTCTTTTATGGGGTTCTCCATAAAATACTTGTAATTTGATAGTTCTGATCTTTCTTGCAATATAGAAAAACATAACAAAAAAGCTTGTCAAAATAATTCATTTAAGTGAATTTAAAAATTTCTTTGTTTAACTAACAGCCTTGGTTTGTTCATGTAAGTATTTTTCTACTTAATTTCTTATTTTGTTGTTTACTTGTCACTTACTAAATAAAATGTCTGCAAAAAGACAACATGAGGAAAGAGAACTGCTGTGTAAACAGACTTCAAAATAAGAGCACGAAAATAAGAGTCTAACAAATTTAATTTTTAACAGTCAAACTTCAACATAGAAAAACAACTTTATTCAAGTAAATTAGCGCTTTAGAATTTATCTGGAAAAAATGTATTAGGGCAAGTGCACTAAATATTATTAAAGTAAGAAAATATGGTAAAAGTTAAACAATTAATTAGCTCTGCTATAGCATATTAGTGGAAGTTTGTTCACATCTACATATCACTGAAATGTAAGAGTTATAGATAAAAAGTGCTACTATTTGACTTTTAAGGTTAGCTAACAATTTTATGCTTTTTTTCCTCTCAGAAAATGTCCACCACTGCCTCTTTATTCTTGGCACTTCTCTACTTCCTGTTACCCCCATACACTTCTTGTGGAGGCAGTAAGATCCTGGTAGTGCCTGTTGATGGCAGCCATTGGATCAACATGAACATAATCCTCGAAGAGCTTCACTCCAGAGGCCATGAAATCACAGTTCTACGCTCGGCCAAGAGTTGGTACATCCCCAGCAACTCCTCCATTTATACCTCCATTAATGTCCCAATGATGGAGGATGAGGCAGACAGAGACTTTTATATTACAATGATCCAGGATGTCATGTATCGACGAAGCTATCCCAATTTCATACGCACGTTTTATCAACAGTACTTACTCACATCTGCCTTAGGAGATGGTCATACAATTATGGCAAAGTCAGCAGGTAAAATTTTGGAGGATGTTGTGCTAATGAAGAGGTTACAGGATACAAAATTTGATGTAATATTAACAGACCCAGCACTTCCTTTAGGCGTGATTCTGGGTGGTTACCTCAAGCTGCCAATGGTCTATAATGTCCGTTGGATTAATACAGGGGAAGGTCATCTAACTATCGCTCCATCTCCTGTCTCCTATGTTCCTGTATCTGGAAGTGAACTTCACCATCAAATGGATTTTCAGGAGAGGATAAAAAATATGTTGCATTATCTCTATAATCTTTATGAACAGAACTTCATCATTAACCCAGCCTACACAGATCTCTTCCAGAAACATTTCCCTCCTGGGACTGATTTGGTGTCTTTGGAGCTCTCAGCTGATATCTGGCTTTTCAGGGCAGATTTTGTCTTTGAGTTCCCTCGACCCACCATGCCCAATATGGTTTACATAGGGGGCTTCCAGTGCAAAGAGGCTCAACCACTGTCTGATGAGTTGGAGGAATTCATGCAGAGCTCTGGGGATCATGGGGTGGTGGTCATGTCACTGGGAACATTGGTGTCAGCTCTACCGTCTGACATCACAGAAGCCATTGCTGCTGCTTTTGCTGAGCTCCCTCAGAAAGTCATTTGGCGTTTTGTTGGTGACAAACCTTCATCTTTGGGCAAAAACACCAAGCTGGTCGAATGGCTTCCCCAGAAGGATCTCCTGGGACATCCTAAGACTAAGGTCTTCATCGCCCATGGAGGAACCAATGGCATGTATGAGGCCATCTGTCATGGCGTTCCTGTTCTGGGTTTGCCCCTCCTATTTGATCAATTTGACAACTTACTCCGATTGAAGGTGCGCAGAGCAGCGAAGGTGATGGAAGTCCGATCACTGACCAAAGACAATTTCCTGGAGGCTCTGAAGGACCTCTTGGAGAATCCGACTTACCGTGAAAACATCCAACGTCTCTCTCAGCTACACCGTGACCGACCAATGTCTCCAGTGGACACAGCCATCTTCTGGATAGAGTATGTCATCAGAAACAAAGGAGCTGCCCACCTGCAGTCCGCAGGTTTCAATCTGCCTTGGTATTCCTACTTCTGTCTGGACGTAACAGTCTTTCTTTTAGCCATAACTGGAGGCATCATTTGTGGTTCTGTCTTGGCCTGTAAGGCACTCTGCTGCAGGAAGTCAGGAATGAAGAGAAAAGCAGAATAATTCCTTTTTCAGTAACAGATTTTTTTTTTCTTAGACACCATAAGCAATGCATTGGGTGATGTTTTCTGCTTCATAAATAAAGTTCTTTACTGACAAACTCTAGTAAAATGTTTTTTTTTCTGAACAAATTTAGGAAAAAAGTGTTGGTGATTTCTCATTTAAACAGATATAATGGAGTAATGCCTGAAAGCCTTGTTACCAGTAGCTAAGAGTAATAGTTTATTAGTTAGATTCTGAAATTGAGCTGAAAAGGCTGAATGTCCTTTTCTACCTCACAAAAAATACTTTAAATCCAGATGAAAATTTTAACTGTTGTTAGCTTTACTCCAACTTGTTAGCTCTTTTCTGATTATCCTTACTTTGATGCTGATTAAGTATTATATATCTAGATACAGATTTGCTTTTAGCTTTACTAATTTGTTTAACTCTAATTGGCTATTAGAGCTGGATTAGACTTGACTCAGATTAGCTGTTAGTGTGACCCTGATTAGTTTCAGTCTAAAGATCTATTAGAGTGAGTTTTATTAGTTTTTATTTTGATTCCAAAAATCTGAGAAAATGTCACTTGCATAATAATTTGGAACACGGTGTAATAATTGCTAACTCTGCCCTGGTTAATGTTTTGCTGGATTCTCATAACCTATTGGCTTCAATTTGATTAGCTGTGAGCTTGATCCCATTTAGCTGTTAGCTGATTCAGAATCCTTGTTCCTTTGAATCTGAAGTTATGAGACTACAATGGTGGGTCATATGACTTGCACCAGTTTTTTCTGTAAGGGAGTTTCGTAAGAACAAGCTTTGAGAGAGCATAGTTTTCAGCTAGAGGTAGAAAAACAGCCATATGCTTTGGGTTTGCATTGTTCTTACTGAAAGTCATGGAAATATATTGAGTTTTGACTGTTGTTTACCTTTTATTTTAGTTAAGGAAACATACCATCGGACAACAGACAAACACCTATAAAACAGGTCTTACAAAATAAAATTATTTTAGCTTGTGGTCATTATTTTGCATAAACAAACAAAATGAACCTGATTGGTTTACGTCAGTCTGAAAGTGTTACTGTGTTCGATAACAGCAGTAATCCTTTGAGGCTGACCTTTAACCCATAAAATGGACTTTGTTTCACAAACTCTGGGTCTCTGCATGTAAAAACTGAGTTGAGTGTCTCATACAATACTACTTCATCGACTACAGGCAGGCAGCTCAAGTCAAACGTCTGGAATTGGATTTGATAACAATCAGGTTGTAACTGATTAATCTTTATATGAAAAAAAAAAAGAAATCTAGGAACCTTTGATTCTGATCTTAGTGTAAAATAAATGGGTTTAGTCTTTTCTTCTTGTTAAAGCTCCAGGTGTATACGGTCTCATCAAGATTGCTATGTAATGGCTACACAGGTTGCAAACTCCAGCAGGGATTTTTATGCAAGTTATTCACACAAAATATCTCTATGCATATTGCAAACTGGTGACATAAATAACATTTTTCTCAAGTTTTATATGGAGATCAGAAAATGCTGAAGGTTTCACACTTACAGCATTCCTCAAAAAAATATTTCTCTATATTTGCTATGTAAAATCTTTTTCGGTTATTTTGTTGCCTATTTTAATCTGATCTGATCTGTCAAAGGCTCAATGCTCCACAGGTATTATGTTCATTCAACAAAATACCTAAACTGTGGAGTAATAATGTTTTAGAGAGGATTGACCTTCTCCTGACAACCCTTTCAAACAGTCACACATGTTCAGTTTTTTTTCTCATTTTAGCTTCAACATATTTTCTATTCTTTTTTTCTGACTATTGTTGGAACAAATTGTTCATTCTCCAACAACACCTGGTCTATATACAAAGAAAGAATAGTACAGCCAATGCAAAAGACAATAAACCTACTGTAAAAACAAATCACAATCAAAGCAATGGTAGACGTGGCCACTGATCTATAATGAGCGGGCACCAGAGGTTTTCAATTACAGACTAAATCTGGAGACACTGGAACCAAAGAGAAGAAATTACCAAAAGTTGGACAGTTGGTGCCTTGGTGTTGTGACAGAACTCCACTTAACCAGTTACTGTAATTGCTTCACAAAGGAGAGGCAGATAGGCCAGTTTTCAAAGGTACAGTGAGATGTAGCTGAAGTATTGCTCATTTTCATATTGGTATTGGAAGACTGTCAACTGTATTAATGTGTCTTTCTCAGGACATTCAGATTATTCAGAAATGGTCTGATAAGTCTTCACAGATTCATTAGTTACAATTGCCTTGCTACAGTGCAGCAATTCACTACAGCTCCTACTTTTACAAAGGTAGTTACATCAGATGATTAACTGTGTACTTTTATATCTTCCTGCAGAAAATGTCCAACTCTTTATCTGTAATCCTGGCAGTCCTCTGCTTCCTGACGCTCAGACCCTCTCACTGTAAAGGCAGTAAGATCCTGGTGGTGCCTGTTGATGGCAGCCACTGGATCAACATGAAGATAATCCTTGAAGAGCTTCACTCCAGGGGCCATGAAATTACAGTTCTAAGATCTGCCAAGAGCTGGTATATCCCCAGTAACTCCTCCATTTACACATCCATTAATGTCCCAATGTTGGAGGATGAGGCAGACAGGAGCTTTTACAATAAAATGCTGAAGGATGTCATGAGTTGCCGTAGCTATCCCAGCTTTATAAGCACATTTTGCCAACAGCACTTGATTACATCAATGTTAGGGAAGGGCCATGAGATTCTGGCCAGATCTGCTAACATAATATTAGAGGACAAAGATTTAATAAAGATCTTGCAGGATTCAAAGTTTGATCTCATGTTGACAGACCCTGCCCTTACCTTAGGGGTGATATTGGGTGGTTACCTCAAGCTGCCAATGGCCTATAATGTTCGCTGGATGAATACAGGGGAAGGTCATCTAATTATCGCTCCATCTCCTGTCTCCTATGTTCCTATATCTGGAAGTGAACTTCACGATCGAATGGATTTTCAGGAGAGGATAAAAAATATGTTGCAATATTTCTACAGTGTTTATAAACAGAACTTGATCATTAACCCAGCCTACACAGATCTATTCCAGAAACATTTCCCTCCTGGGACTGATTTATTGTCTTTGGAGCTCTCAGCTGATATCTGGCTTTTCAGGGCAGATTTTGTCTTTGAGTTCCCTCGACCCACCATGCCCAATATGGTTTACATAGGGGGCTTCCAGTGCAAGGAGGCTCAACCTCTGCTTGATGAGTTGGAGGAATTCATGCAGAGCTCTGGGGATCATGGAGTGGTGGTCATGTCTGTCGGGACAATTGTGTCAGCTCTACCGTCTGACATCACAGAAGCCATTGCTGCTGCTTTTGCTGAGCTCCCTCAGAAAGTCATTTGGCGTCTTGAGAGTGAAAAACCTTCAACTTTGGGCAAAAACACCAAGCTGGTCAAATGGCTTCCCCAGAATGATCTTCTGGGACATCCTAAGACTAAGGTCTTCATCGCCCATGGAGGAACCAATGGCATGTATGAGGCCATCTATCATGGCGTTCCTGTTCTGGGTTTGCCCCTCCTATTTGATCAGTTTGACAACTTACTCCGACTGAAAGTTCGCGGAGCAGCTAGGGTGGTGGAGGTCCGTTCACTGACCAAAGACAATTTCCTGGAGGCTCTAAAGGACATCTTGGAGAATCCGACTTATCGTGAAAACATTCAACGTCTCTCTCGGCTACACCGTGATCGACCAATGTCTCCAATGGACACAGCCATCTTCTGGATAGAGCACGTCATCAGGAACAAAGGAGCGACCCACCTGCAGTCCGCAGGTTTGTCTGCCTTGGTATTCCTACGTCTGCCTCGATGTAGCAGTCTTTGTATTGGCTGTATCTGGAATCTCCATCTGGGGTTTCATCTTTGTCTGTAGATTACTCTGCTGTAAGAGGTCCAGCAAGAAGTTTAAACCAGAGTAATTCATCATATTTTAATAAATATACAACTTTGCAACAGTGTCCTCCAGGTAGCTGAACCAAAAACAACAAGCTGTGCAATATACCAACGTTTCTGCCTCATATTCAATGTTACGTTACGACAATAAAACTCATCTGAACTGTATTTAAATGTTATTTCTGGATATATTGAATTGAGAGAACCAAAGTGCTTTTGCAACCAATCTGTTGCTGAAACAAACTTAAGTGTTTTCTCCATATCTTTATTTGTCAAATCTGACATTTTATATTCTATTTCATTACAAAAATGTATTGTGGAAGATTTTCAGTCCACAATGTTGAATTTTATACTTTTTTGAGCGTGATTATTCTTTCACCCATATTACTTGATTCTTCAAGGGCATGCTGAAGGCCTTTCTTGTTCTTATCTATCACAGGAACATAAATGAATTCAAATTACAGTATGACATACTGTCCCTTCTGTATTTAGTAATTTTGTTACTGATTAACAGAAAAGATCAAGTCTCCTTTCCTGCCTCCTGGGAGCAAATACATAATCATAAATGTGTGCACCAATTTAAAATGGACATATAAGAACAGAGAACTGTGAAAATGTCAGTAAATGCATACAGGTACGCTCTGTAATTAAAACAAACACCATGTCAGCACAAGTAATAAAATCTTTGTAGCTTACCTTTTGTACACATATTGGACTTTGTCCCACAAGCTCAGACTTGCTGGTTGAAATGTGAGATGAGTGTCAAATACAATCCTGGTTCCTGATGACGGGCAGCTCAAGGCAAACATCTGGAACTGGATTAATCAAGATTCAGGTTTGCTTTTTCAGTTTACTTGAAGAAAACACAACTTCATATTCATTGTTTTCACTTTTTTTTGTTAATCTCAGTGGATTAAATATGTTTGGATTGTGACTACTCTTATTTTTTTACATGGTTGTTAATGTACAATCAATGTTTCATCATATTTGGAGTACAACAGATACACAAGCTGAAGACGAACATAAACATCAGAAGCTTATCAATGCAGAGGAGTGGAAAATATATTAGTAATTCTCAATTTTTATATGGAGTCCTGAAAATGGATACAGTATTTTTGGTTGTTTTCCAAGAAAATTGGAAAATATTTCCTTCTTAACTATAAATACCTTTGGATTTTATGTAGAGATAAACAACTATAAAAAGAAAAGTCAAAACTATCAATAAAGTTGATGAAAGAAAATTTGCTCAGTTATTTTAATTCATTAAAAAATTTTGGATTGTTTGTCTCAATACCAGAAATAAATTTCTTGCTTTGAATCAAGTAGAATTTAATGGGATCATTTCTATCTGACAATGTTTGAACAACAGGGAATTTTTTCCCCTTCTTCTTAGTTTTTTATTTGAGAAGTTGGCTTAAACTGAGACTACTATGGCTTTATATAATTTTGGGATGATGACTGGGCTCCCAGACATTACCTGACTGGGTGATGACTTGATGAGACTTTACAAAAATAAAAATACTTTACAAAGTCTAGTCAAGTCTTTATAAGAGACCATCATTTGGGCACTAAATCTAGACACTGTAAAATTATATGTCCAACTGGTCAAAGAATTATATTCAACATGAGAATGTTTAGTCATCATTCTGTTCAGGAAGGATCCTAACATATTTTGGTGTGAAATGTGCAAATCAACTTGGAACAAAAGCAAAATACCTTCTTATGAAAAGTTTGGTAAGACAGTTTCCTTTTCTGTGTCTTGTATTGTCAATGGCTGAAAGGTCACTCAGAGTGGAAGAGGCCATTATTTTAAAACTAAAATAAAAAGCCACATTACAGGCTCCAAATGAGAATGGGAACCTTAATTTTTGGAGATATATCCTTTGGTCTGATGAGACCAAATGCAATTGTTTGAGCATAAAAAACATAGTTCCAATTACAGAAAAGTGGAGAAAGCTCATTAAATGTCTTAACTTTAGTCTCATTGATCAAAAGGACATTCTTCTAGACAAGGGAAGAAAATTTCTCCTGTAATGTAAAATCTGAAATGTGTAGTGTACTCCATAGAAACTGAAATTAAACTCTTTGCTTTTTAATCCTCCTGTGGTTTTAAGAGACGGGGTCCATTAGAACTGACAAGTTTTATACCCAGTGCGTGTTCGGGCAGGGTCACAAAGAGAGGCCGTGTCCTGGTTTGTGTTGTTGTGGGAACTGACGGGCTAACGGGACAACCCGTCTCTTCCTTTCATCCTCCTGAGCATGCAAAGACCACAGGAGGGTTAGATTAATTTTCTTACATTCCTCTCTTAAAAGAAGTGTCAACGGTCTTTAATGTTTCTTAAAACATTACACTCTGTATATTAAGTTCAGGCTTAAAAAAACGTGGCTTAAAAAAACTTTGTTTTTTTTTCTTTATAGAAAATGTCCAAGACTATCTCTGTATTCCTGGCAGTCCTCTGCTTTCTGGTGCTCAGATCTTCTTACTGCAAAGCCGGTAAGATCCTGGTGCTGCCCCATGATTGGAGCCACTGGATCAACATTAAGGTTATCCTGGAACAGCTTCACTCCAGGGGTCACAAAATCACTGTTTTGCACTCTGCCAAAAGCTGGTACATCTCCAGTAACTCCTCCATTTACAACTCAATTCATATTCCATCACTCTTGGATGACCTGGACCCAAACTTTTACATGACAATGATGCAGGATGTCATGGATTGTCGTGGCCGTCCTACTATTTTACGCTCATTTTGTCAACACAATTTGATTACACTGATGTTAAAACACAGCCATAAGAGTTTGGTGAGCTTGGCAAGTAATGTTTTACAGAATAAACTGTTAATAAAGAAGCTCAAGGACACCAAGTTTGACCTCATGTTGACAGACCCTGCGTTTCCCATGGGGGTGATTCTGGGTGGTTACCTCAAGCTGCCGATGGTCTTTAATGTCCGCTGGATTAACAATGGAGAGAGTCATCAATCCATAGCTCCATTTCCTGTCTCCTATGTCCCTGTATCAGGAAGTGAACTTCATGATCAGATGGATTTTCTAGAGAGGACAAAGAATATGTTGCATTATCTCTACAGCCTTTATGAGTTGTACATTGTCATTAACCCAACCTACACAGATCTATTCCAGAAACATTTCCCTCCTGGGACTGATTTGGTGTCTTTGGTGTTCTCAGCTGATATCTGGCTTTGTAGGGGAGATTTTGTCTTTGACTTCCCTCGACCCACCATGCCCAATATGGTTTACATAGGGGGCTTCCAGTGCAAGGAGGCTCAACCTCTGTCTGATGAATTGGAGGAATTCATGCAGAGCTCTGGGGATAACGGGGTGGTGGTCATGTCTGTAGGAACAATTGTGTCAGCTCTACCATCTGACATCACAGAAGCCATTGCTGCTGCTTTTGCTGAGCTCCCTCAGAAAGTCATTTGGCGCTTTGATGGTGAAAAACCTTCATCTTTGGGAAAAAACACCAAGCTGGTCAAATGGCTTCCCCAGAATGATCTCCTGGGACATCCTAAGACTAAGGTCTTCATAGCCCATGGAGGAACCAATGGCATGTATGAGGCCATCTATCATGGTGTTCCTGTTCTGGGTTTGCCCCTCCTATTTGATCAGTTTGACAACTTACTCCGACTGAAAGTTCGCGGAGCAGCTAGGGTGGTGGAGGTCCGATCACTGACCAAAGACAATTTTCTGGAGGCTCTAAAGGACATCTTGGAGAATCCGATTTATTGTGAAAACATTCATCGTCTCTCTCGGCTACACCGTGACCGACCAATGTCTCCAATGGACACAGCCATATTCTGGATAGAGTACGTCATCAGAAACAAAGGAGCCGCCCACCAGCAGTCCGCAGGCTTTAGACTGCCTTGGTATTCCCACGTCTGCCTCGACGTAGCAGTCTTTGTATTGGTTGTATCTGGAATCTCCATCTGGGGTTTCGTCTTTGTCTGTAGGTTACTCTGCTGCAAGAGGTCCAGCAAGAAGATCAAACCAGAGTAATTCACCAAAATATTACATCTGTTTTAATGACTATACAGCTTTGCAACAGTGCCCTCTCTGTAGCTGAACCAAAAACAACAAGTTGTGCAGTATACCAACATTTCTGCCTCATATTCAATGTTGCGTTAAAAAAATAAAACTATTCTGAACTGTATTTAAATGTTATTTCTGGACATTTTGAATTGAAAAAGCTGAAGTGGTGTTTGCAACAAATCTGTTTCTGAAACAAATATAAATAAATATTTTCTTCCTTTCTGTTTGAATCTTTAACTTCTAATGATTACAAAAAATGTATTACTGGACATTTTCTGCCCACAACTGATTAAAGTTGTCACTTTGAGCGTGACAATTCTTTAATCTTCGTTACTTAACCCTTCAGAGTGGCTGATGATGACATCAGCCACGCTCCTCTCGACTGGTTGCAAATATAAATCCATAAAATGGACTTATGAGAATATAGAGTTGTGAAAATGACAGTAATTACATGCAAGAAGGTGACAAGGCAGCATTTAAGCACAGCTTTTGAGCTTTTTTTGTGTCCATGGCTGTCCTGTGGTACAGCAGTATGCATTTTGTAATGAGCATGTCAGTCAGTCAGTACAGATATAAAGGACAACTCAGTAAGTCACAACACAGACATAATGAGTTCTTGTTTTTTTATGTTAAAATACAACATGTCTAGGAAAAAAGGATATTGGACCCCCTAAATGATGTTAGAAAAATCAAAAATGACATTTGTTGGATATTTAAGCGATAATATGAAAAAGAAAACATCCAATGACAGTACCCACATCCAAACTATTGACTAAACCCATACAGATATGCTACGTAGCTAAAACAAACAGCATTTCAGGACACCCACAAATGTTTTGTAACTTACCTCTAGTACATGTATTGGACTTTGTCCCACATGTTCAGGATCACTGATTGAAACATGAGGCCAGTATAAAGTACAATCCTGCTTCCTGACGATGGACAGCTCAAGGCAAACATCTGGAATAGGATTCATCAAGACTCAGGTTTGATTTTTCAGTTTACATTATGAAAAAAAACAACTCCATTTTGTAAATTTTCTAACTGCTTCCTGAGTTGATCTGAATGAATTACATATGTTTGGATTCTGCCATTTTCTTTTAAATCCTGTTAATACATTTTCAATACTTCATCGTATTTGGAGTATAACATAGACCATTACTCTAAAAGCAACATAAAAAGCCATATTGCAGTTTGCAAATATAAATGCAATCCCTAATTTTTGGAGTGATATCCTTTGTTGTGATGAGACCAAATGTAATTGGGTATAACAATCATTGCTAAACTTGTTAGAAGAAAAAGAGAGGAAGCTTGTAAAATATTTTGCCTTCCTTGATCCGTAATACAGTCTTCCTGAAGAAAGAGAAAAATTTCTCTAGAAAATTTATGAAAGTTTAAACATGAAAAGTTCAGTAAACTCTGTAGAGACTTAGATGAAACTATTGTTTTTTTTTAACCTTCATGGGGACTAAAGAGACCATGTCATTGGACCCTGTAAGCGTTTTACCCTGTGAGGGATCTGGTGGGGTCATACTGACTAAGCAAACACTTTTCTTTGCTTGGTCAGCAAACTGTCGGTCTGATGGGAAAATCCTCTCGCTTCCACACTGTCTGATTGTGAAATTATCTGTGCTCCTCTTGAGCGTCACAATTATCTTTTCAGTCTGATGTAAATAAACTTTGTAAGTTATACCCTCTTTCAAAATTCTTCTGCATGACAAAAAAAAACTTTTTTTTTTCTTTACAGAAAATGTCCAAAGCGGTCTCTGTATTCCTGGCAGTCCTCTGCTGTCTGGTGCTCAGATCCTCATACTGTAAAGGCAGTAAGATCCTGGTGTTGCCTGTTGATGGCAGCCACTGGATCAACATGAAGGTTATCCTGGAACAGCTTCACTCCAGGGGTCATGAAATCACTGTTTTGCACTCTGCCAAAAGCTGGTACATCCCCAATAACTCTTCCATTTATAATTCCATTCATATTCCAACAGTCTTTGATGAGATGGACAGAAACTTTTACGTGGAAATGATGCAGGATGTTATGGACTGCCGTGGCCATCCTACTTTTACACGCTCATTTTGTCAACACAAATTGATTACAATGCTGTTAAAAGACATGCACAAGATCTCGGCGATAATGACTAAGAATATTTTCAAGGATGAAACACTAATGAAGAATCTCAAGAATAACAAGTTTGACCTCATGTTGACAGACCCTGCATTTCCCATGGGGGCGATTCTTGGTGGTTACCTCAAGCTGCCGATGGTCTTTAATGTCCGCTGGATTAACAATGGAGAGAGTCATCAATCCATAGCTCCATTTCCTGTCTCCTATGTCCCTGTATCAGGAAGTGAACTTCATGATCGGATGGATTTTCTAGAGAGGACAAAGAATATGTTGCATTATCTCTACAGCCTTTATGAGTTGTACATTGTCATTAACCCAACCTACACAGATTTCTTCCAGAAACATTTCCCTCCTGGTACTGACTTGGTGTCTCTGATGCTCTCAGCTGATATCTGGCTTTGTAGGGGAGATTTTGTCTTTGACTTCCCTCGACCCACCATGCCCAATATGGTTTACATAGGGGGCTTCCAGTGCAAGGAGCCTCAACCTCTGTCTGATGAATTGGAGGAATTCATGCAGAGCTCTGGGGATCATGGGGTGGTGGTCATGTCTGTAGGAACAATTGTGTCAGCTCTACCATCTGACATCACAGAATCCATTGCTGCTGCTTTTGCTGAGCTCCCTCAGAAAGTGATTTGGCGCTTTGATGGTGAAAAACCTTCATCTTTGGGAAAAAACACCAAGCTGGTCAAATGGCTTCCCCAGAATGATCTCCTGGGACATCCTAAGACTAAAGTCTTCATCGCCCATGGAGGAACCAATGGCATGTATGAGGCCATCTATCATGGTGTTCCTGTTCTGGGTTTGCCCCTCCTATTTGATCAGTTTGACAACTTACTCCGACTGAAAGTTCGCGGAGCAGCTAGGGTGGTGGAGGTCCGTTCACTGACCAAAGACAATTTCCTGGAGGCTCTAAAGGACATCTTGGAGAATCCGACTTACCGTGAAAACATCCAACGTCTCTCTCAGCTACACCGTGACCGACCAATGTCTCCAATGGACACAGCCATCTTCTGGATAGAGTACGTCATCAGGAACAAAGGAGCGACCCACCTGCAGTCCGCAGGTTTTAGATTGCCTTGGTATTCCTACTTCTGCTTAGACGTAGCAGTATTTGTATTGGCTGTGTCTGGAATCTCTATCTGGGGTTTCATCTTTGTCTGTAGGTTACTCTGCTGTAAGAGGTCCAGCAAGAAGTTTAAACCAGAGTAATTCATCAAAAAATGATTTCCGTTTTAATAAATATACCACTTTGCAACAGTGCCCTCCCTTTAGCTGAACCAAAAACAACAAGCAGTGCAATATACCAACATTTCTGCCTCATATTCAATGTAATACCATACAATTGTTAACTATCTTCTGATCTATATTAAAATGTCATGTCTGGACATATAGAATTTGGAAAACAAAAGTGATTTTGCAACCGACCGGTTTCTCAGTGAAATACAGCATTAATACTAACTATTAACTCGCCTTAATTTTCTTAGGTAAAATACAACTCAAATTTTTGGGGTCCTTCAGATAGTGTGAAAAAAAGGAAATCTAACCATACTTTCCACAGCCAAGCTATTGACTAAACAGATACAGATATGATACATAATTAAACCAAACCGCCTTTCAGCACAAGCAATAAATCTTTGTGATTGCCTTTAGTAGAAATAGTGGACTTTGTCCTGAAGCTCAGACTCGGTGTCTGAAATCTGAGGCGAGTATCAAATACAATCCCACTTCCTGACGGTGGTCAGCTCAAGGCAAACTTCTGGAATAGGATTCTTCAAGATTCAGGTTCGATTTTTCAGTTTACATTATTATGAAAAAACAACTCCATACAGTTCATTTTCTAACTACATCCCGAGTTGATCTGAGTGAACTAAATATATTAGGATTTTTACATGCTGATAAAAGCGTAGTTGATACTTCATCATATTTTGGCAAAACAGAGGCAATTACTCTAAATGTAATATAAAAAGCCATACTGCAGTTTGCAAAATGGGGCAGACACCTTAATTCTTGGAGTCATATCCTTTGGTCTGATGAGACCAAATACAATTCAGTCTAAAAACCATCATAAAACTTGTCAGAAAAAAGAGAGAAAGCTTGACAAATACCTTGCCTTCGTTGATTCAAAGTACATTCTTTTAGAAGAGGGAAGAAAATATCAAGCGGAAACTCTTGAATTTTAAAACACAGATGGTTTAGTGCACTCTACAGAGTGTTAAATAAAAAGATTGGCTTCTAACCCTCCTGCGGTCTTAGGAGAGAAGGTCCACTGGACCCATGAGCTTTTCATTATGTGTGCGGTCCAGCAAACTTGTACTGACCTCCATATACTTTTAGAAGGTTTTTCTTTGTGTGTCATTTCGGGAACTGACTGTCTGATGGGACGACATTTAACCATTGTCATATGGTGACATCAGCCGTACTCCTTCTGGGCATCATGATAACACCGCGTTAGGGGTAAAGGATTGTTCTTATGTCTTTTCCATCTGAAGTAAAGAGACTTGATAACTCTTTACTTCAGAGTTATCAAACTCTCCCTTTAGTAGAGTAAAGAGTTATCAAACTCTGAAGTAAAGAGTTTGATAACTCTTTACTTGTACGTTAGTACATACAAGTACTTATTAGTACTTGTTAGTACTTGTATGTACTAACAAGTACATACATGTTAGTACTTCCATACTAACATGTACGGAAGTAAAGAGTTTGATAACTCTTTACTTCAGAGTTTGATAAAGTTAATCAAACTCTGAAGTTTGATTAACTTCAAACTTAATCAATGTTTGAAGTTAATCAAACTTCAAACTTTTTAAAAGTCTGCTTGGCATTAAAAAAACTATTTTGTTTTTCCTTTGTAGAAAATGTCCAAAGCGGTCTCTGTATTCCTGGCAGTCCTCGGCTGTCTGGTGCTCAGATGCTCTGACTGTAAAGGCAGTAAGATCCTGGTGTTGCCTGTTGATGGCAGCCACTGGATCAACATGAAGGTTATCCTGGAACAGCTTCACTCCAGGGGTCATGAAATCACCGTTTTGCACTCTGCCAAAAGCTGGTACATCCCCAATAACTCCTCCATTTATACCTCCATTCATATTCCAACACTCTCCGAGGAGACAGACAGGAACTTTTTCATGGAAATGCTTCTGGATGTCATGGATTGCCGCGGCCACCTGACTTTTATACGTTCATTTTGTCAACATAATTTGCTTACACAACTGTTAAAACACAACCATAAAAGTTTAGCAAGATTGTCTAATATAATTATAGAGGACAAAGTGTTAATGAAGAAGTTAAAGGAAATGAAGTTTGACCTCATGTTGACAGACCCTGCTTTCTCTTTAGGGGTGATTCTGGGTGGTTACCTCAAGCTGCCGATGGTATTTAATGTCCGCTGGATTAACAATGGAGAGAGTCATCAATCCATAGCTCCATTTCCTGTCTCCTATGTCCCTGTATCAGGAAGTGAACTTCATGATCAGATGGATTTTCTAGAGAGGACAAAGAATATGTTGCATTATCTCTACAGCCTTTATGAGTTGTACATTGTCATTAACCCAACCTACACAGATCTATTCCAGAAACATTTCCCTCCTGGCACTGATTTGGTGTCTTTGGAGCTCTCAGCTGATATCTGGCTTTGTAGGGGAGATTTTGTCTTTGACTTCCCTCGACCCACCATGCCCAGTATGGTTTACATAGGGGGCTTCCAGTGCAAGGAGGCTCAACCTCTACCAGATGAGTTGGAGGAATTCATGCAGAGCTCTGGGGATAACGGGGTGGTGGTCATGTCACTGGGAACAGTGGTGTCAGCTCTGCCTCATGGGATCACAGAAGCCATTGCTGCTGCTTTTGCTGAGCTCCCTCAGAAAGTGATTTGGCGCTTTGATGGTGAAAAACCTTCATCTTTGGGAAAAAACACCAAGCTGGTCAAATGGCTTCCCCAGAATGATCTTCTGGGACATCCTAAGACTAAAGTCTTCATCGCCCATGGAGGAACCAATGGCATGTATGAGGCCATCTATCATGGCGTTCCTGTTCTGGGTTTGCCCCTCATGTTTGATCAGTTTGACAACTTACTCCGACTGAAAGTTCGCGGAGCAGCTAGGGTGGTGGAGGTCCGTTCACTGACCAAAGACAATTTTCTGGAGACTCTAAAGGACATCTTGGAGAATCCAACTTACCGTGAAAACATCCAACGTCTCTCTCAGCTACACCGTGACCGACCAATGTCTCCAATGGACACAGCCATCTTCTGGATAGAGTACGTCATCAGGAACAAAGGAGCGACCCACCTGCAATCCGCAGGTTTTAGACTGCCTTGGTATTCCTACTTCTGCTTAGACGTAGCAGTCTTTGTATTGGCTGTATCTGGAATCTCCATCTGGGGTTTCATCTTTGTCTGTAGGTTACTCTGCTGTAAGAGGTCCAGCAAGAAGTTTAAACCAGAGTAATTCATCAAAAAAATGACTTCCGTTTTAATAAATATACCACTTTGCAACAGTGCCCTCCCTTTAGCTGAACCAAAAACAACAAGCTGTGCAATATACCAACATTTCTGCCTCATATTCAATGTAATACCATACAATTGTTAACTATCTTCTGATCTATATTAAAATGTCATGTCTTGACATATTGAATTTGGAAAACAAAAGTGATTTTGCAACCGACCGGTTTCTCAGTGAAATACAGCATTAATACTAACATGTATGGCTGGTATAAGTGGGCTAGTAGGGCTAGGCCCTCCCTGACATTTACAGTAAAGTTTTTAAAATAAATAATTTAAAAATATCTACTTATCAATAAATACATTTTATAAATAATGTATCACATTTTGTTAATTTTTCAACAAACCTGCTGGGGAAAATCCCGGGATCTTTCCGAAGGGCTAACTTCTGACAGCCCCAATCAGCGTTACTTTCTGTCACGGCTCAGAATGATTGACAGGCGTCCAGCTACGCCCCTGGTTTGCCCCGGACTCACTGGGGCTAATTATGGTCAGGCCAAATATCACCACCAGCTGCCACTAAATACTAACATTAGAAAATGGTAGTATTAATGTTTATGAAGGATGACTGATAAGGAAAGATGATAGGGAAAAGCCTTTGGAAAAACATTGCACTTTCAGGAGTATTTGACTTTTTAGAATAAGTGACTTTCATCAAAAGTTGTTCTCTGTGTCATCGATCGCTCCTCTCTGCAACTTGTATGACATTTTGTGTACACAACTTATAAAACACGTTTTTTGGCTTTAATCCATTTTTGAGAGTGGCAATTCTTTCACCCACATAACTTTGAGAGTATAATTTCAAAGGACTTTCTTGCCCTCCAATGAGGCTTGGTAATTTGCTTCTATGCTCAAGGAAATACAGGTTCAAAAAGTTTATGTAATCTGAGTTACAGAAAGAGGGTTTAAAGATCTTGTAAGAGTAGGAAGGCCTAGGAAAACTGTCTTGTATTCTATATATATATGTATATTTTTTTGCCTCTGTCACAATAAATTCATCCTTGCAATTTCTCTACTTATTGTCTTGCTGTCATTTTCTGATTCCTGACTGGATCAAACATTTTGTTCTTACAAAGAGGACATGTTAAGAAAAAAGGGATGTTAACTCACCGTAATTTTCTTAGGTAAAATAAAACTCAAATTTTTGGGGTCCTTCAGATAGTGTGAAAAAAAGGAAATCTAACCATACTTTCCACAGCCAAGCTATTGACTAAACAGATACAGATAATAATTAAACCAAACAGCCTTTCAGCACAAACAATAAATCTTTGTGATTGCCTTTAGTAGAAATATTGGACTTTGTCCTGAAGCTCAGACTCGGTGTCTGAAATCTGAGGCGAGTATCAAATACAATCCCACTTCCTGACGGTGGTCAGCTCAAAGCAAACTTCTGGAATAGGATTCTTCAAGATTCAGGTTCGATTTTTCAGTTTACATTATTATGAAAAAACAACTCCATACAGTTCATTTTCTAACTACATCCCGAGTTGATCTGAGTGAACTAAATATATTAGGATTTTTACATGCTGATAAAAGCGTAGTTGATACTTCATCAAATTTTGGCAAAACAGAGGCAATTACTCTAAATGTAATATAAAAAGCCATGCTGCAGTTTGCTAAATGGGGCAGACACCTTAATTCTTGGAGTCATATCCTTTGGTCTGATGAGACCAAATACAATTCAGTCTAAAAAACCATCATAAAACTTGTCAGAAAAAAGAGAGAAAGCTTGACAAATACCTTGCCTTCGTTGATTCAAAGTACATTCTTTTAGAAGAGGGAAGAAAATATCAAGCGGAAACTCTTGAATTTTAAAACACAGATGGTTTAGTGCACTCTACAGAGTGTTAAATAAAAAGATTGGCTTCTAACCCTCCTGCGGTCTTAGGAGAGAAGGTCCACTGGACCCATGAGCTTTTCATTATGTGTGCGGTCCAGCAAACTTGTACTGACCTCCATATACTTTTAGAAGGTTTTTCTTTGTGTGTCATTTCGGGAACTGACTGTCTGATGGGACGACATTTAACCATTGTCATATGGTGACATCAGCCGTACTCCTTCTGGGCATCATGATAACACCGCGTTAGGGGTAAAGGATTGTTCTTACCTTTTCCATCTGAAGTAAAGAGACTTGATAACTCTTTACTTCAGAGTTATCAAACTCTCCCTTTAGTAGAGTAAAGAGTTATCAAACTCTGAAGTAAAGAGTTTGATAACTCTTTACTTGTACGTTAGTACATACAAGTACTTATTAGTACTTGTTAGTACTTGTATGTACTAACAAGTACATACATGTTAGTACTTCCATACTAACATGTATGGAAGTAAAGAGTTTGATAACTCTTTACTTCAGAGTTTGATAAAGTTAATCAAACTCTGAAGTTTGATTAACTTCAAACTTAATCAATGTTTGAAGTTAATCAAACTTCAAACTTTTTAAAAGTCTGCTTGGCATTAAAAAAACTATTTTGTTTTTCCTTTGTAGAAAATGTCCAAAGCGGTCTCTGTATTCCTGGCAGTCCTCGGCTGTCTGGTGCTCAGATGCTCTGACTGTAAAGGCAGTAAGATCCTGGTGTTGCCTGTTGATGGCAGCCACTGGATCAACATGAAGGTTATCCTGGAACAGCTTCACTCCAGGGGTCATGAAATCACCGTTTTGCACTCTGCCAAAAGCTGGTACATCCCCAATAACTCTTCCATTTATACCTCCATTCATATTCCAACACTCTCCGAGGAGACAGACAGGAACTTTTTCATGGCATTGCTCCTGGATGTCATGAATTGTCGTGGCCACCCAACTTTTATACGTTCATTTTGTCAACATAATTTGCTTACACAGCTGTTCAGACACAACCATAAGAGTTTGGCAAGAATGTCTAATATAATTATAGAGAACAAAGTGTTAATGAAGAAGTTAAAGGACACCAAGTTTGACCTCATGTTGACAGACCCTGCTTCCTCTTTAGGGGTGATTCTGGGTGGTTACCTCAAGCTGCCGATGGTATTTAATGTCCGCTGGATTAACAATGGAGAGAGTCATCAATCCATAGCTCCATTTCCTGTCTCCTATGCCCCTGTATCAGGAAGTGAACTTCATGATCAGATGGATTTTCTAGAGAGGACAAAGAATATGTTGCATTATCTCTACAGCCTTTATGAGTTGTACATTGTCATTAACCCAACATACACAGATCTATTCCAGAAACATTTCCCTCCTGGTACTGACTTGGTGTTTTTGGTGCACACAGCTGATATCTGGCTTTGTAGGGGAGATTTTGTCTTTGACTTCCCTCGACCCACCATGCCCAATATGGTTTACATAGGGGGCTTCCAGTGCAAGGAGGCTCAACCTCTACCAGATGAGTTGGAGGAATTCATGCAGAGCTCTGGGGATAACGGGGTGGTGGTCATGTCACTGGGAACAGTGGTGTCAGCTCTGCCTCATGGGATCACAGAAGCCATTGCTGCTGCTTTTGCTGAACTCCCTCAGAAAGTGATTTGGCGCTTTGATGGTGAAAAACCTTCATCTTTGGGAAAAAACACCAAGCTGGTCAAATGGCTTCCCCAGAATGATCTCCTGGGACATCCTAAGACTAAGGTCTTCATAGCCCATGGAGGAACCAATGGCATGTATGAGGCCATCTATCATGGTGTTCCTGTTCTGGGTTTGCCCCTCATATTTGATCAGTTTGACAACTTACTCCGACTGAAGGTTCGCGGAGCAGCTAGGGTGGTGGAGGTCCGATCACTGACCAAAGACAATTTCCTGGAGGCTATAAAGGACATCTTGGAGAATCCGACTTACCGTGAAAACATTCAACGTCTCTCTCAGCTACACCGTGATCGACCAATGTCTCCAATGGACACAGCCATCTTCTGGATAGAGTACGTCATCAGAAACAAAGGAGCGACCCACCTGCAGTCCGCAGGTTTCCGTCTGCCTTGGTATTCCTATTTCTGCCTAGACGTAGCTGTATTTGTATTGGCTGTGTCTGGAATCTCCATCTGGGGTTTCATCTTTGTCTGTAGGCTAATCTGCTGTAAGAGGTCCAGCAAGAAGATTAAACCAGAGTAATTCATCAAAGATACTCTCTCATTCAACCACAACTAGGGGAGACAAACATTTCCCTGCACTGCAATAGCTAAACATATTTCAGGCATTTTTTCTAAGTTAATATTTTTAGTTGAATGGGGAATTTAGTAAGTTGTTCACAAATATAAATCAAATGAAACAGCCAAGTAAAGTTAATTGGAAAAAATAATTTAGGTTTTGCTAAGAGTGCTGTTAGCAAAAAAGGGATAAACAAACAACTAACTTCGCTATCAGCGTGTCAGCAGCAGTTTGCCCACCGCTGTTCCTTTACTATCCAACCTGATTTTGAATCCAAATTATCGAACCACCATATCATCAATGACGTTTAGTCCGGCTCACAGTGACTATTTTTTATTAAAACAGCAGCTGGTCCAGAGATTTTTTAATTCAGACAAGAGATTAACGCTGATGGACACACATCTGGAGATATCTATTAAGGCAAGTCTTAAAGTCTTTACCATGCTTAAATTTAGAGGAAAATTTTGATCGCAACATTAAGCCATAACATCTCATTATATTCCTGAGGGATCAGTAAATTGAATTAAAATGTGTTTTGAATGTCCATTTGCTCATTATTGAACTATTTGCTTCTTAAGTGTAAATATAGAAAATAAATTATAAATCTTGTGCTTGTTTTTTTTTTGTTTATTTATTTAATCATTGCGTGATAAGTTTGATTATTAATAACTGTAATTATTAATAGTTGCTAATGTTGATTTTTCTTACTTTCTCAGCTAAAATGGAATTATCTTTGGCTGTTTTAAATAAATTCTGACAATAAAATATTTGTGTGTTATATGTTTCCGTGCAATGATTAGTCTTTCTGGTGTTTAAAAACTGGACATGGCCAATTATAAACAAGTTATTGAGATCCATTGTTGTCCCTAATATTCCAGGAAATCAGACTGTTTGCTCCTAATTCAGGAAAAACTCAACTTTCTGGCCTCAGTTTGCACAGCTTTTAGACATGAATGCATCTCATTTTAAAGTCAGGTCAGGAGAAGATAATTAATGATGAATTTGTTTACGTCGCTCAAGTTCGTACAATTTATGAAGGGACAGACAGACTTAAACACTATCTATATCAATTAATTATAAATACAAGTACAAAGTGGCAGCAACTGTTGGAAAAAAATGCAATAAAAATGGAGGGAAATGTATTAAAAAGTCCAAAAATGAAGGTCGAACATGTTGTTAATGATTCATTCATTCTGAAGATAACAGAAGATTTTAAATAAAATCAATTTTGACAGAAGTACCTCCCATATTTAAATACACTACTACAAATGGTTTATCTTGCTGTCGCCACGCCGGGTTGGACTCGAGGAAGAGGTGACATTCAGGTAGCTTCCTGTTTAATCGTGTTTATGTCCAACTGCAGACTGAGCGAAGTTCACACCGGGGAACAGAGTGAGCTGGAGTCGGGTCGAAAAGTCTCACAGGACTTTCGGCTCAGTGGGTACCAACTGGGGTTATTCAATAAATCAGAGATCTGTGACATTTAGAAGGAAGCAATCTGAATGGCCCCGCTCCCTTTGAAACTGTGTGGTAAAAATACAGTGGCACACTTATTGTCTCAATAAATCCATTCTCCACTCAAACAATTTCAATTGTCTGGGATGTTTTTCCTCCTTTTGGTGAGAAAAATTACTCAGGACAGAAATGTAGCTCATCCAGTGTCTACAAAACTTAGTTTTGGAATTAACAATATTAATAATTACGGCTTTGTTCTGAACCAAGTTGAACATTAATCGCTTTCTGAGGTTTGACTTGGAACAAACTCACCACGGCTTTTGTTTTTCTATATTTCATCAGAGTTGGGTAGTAACTACTTACATTTAGTCAATTACATTTACTTGAATCGTTTTTTAGGGGTTTTTTTATTACGCTTTACTTCTTACTTTTACTTGAGTAATTTTATTATGAAGTATCACTGCAAAAACAAAATCTCACCAAGTATTTTTATCTAGTTTCTATTGCAAATATCTTCACATATTTAGAGTAAAACAAAAAGAACTTTGAAGTGACTTTTCAGCAAGAAATTAGAGCTTGTTTAAGTTAAAAAAATTCCTAAAAGGGACCTTATCACGGAGAATTCACAATTTGTATTTCCATTTGAGTCTCAGCTGCTTCTAAAAGCAGCACCGGCACTACAAAGAAACACCCAGCGCTTTTTTTGGCAATATGTTTGTGTTCTGATGTCTGGAAAATGAGGCATTTCAAAACCCGTTCCAACTGTCACAGTCAAAAGGCACCGTGCCTTTATCTGAGTTCCAACATGTTTGGTCATCTGGTTTCACTGTACAATGGCTCCTGGAAAAGGCAGCAGCCATTGTTGTTGACTTATCATCCAGAAACCACTTGCTGCATTCTTCTTGGTTGGCTCTACTTCTACTTTTCAAAGGTGTATGGTTGTATAGTTGCGCATTTGCATTTCGACTCCCACGGTTACGCTCACATGCAAGTGTAGACAATGAGTCTGGGGACGTGGCCAGCAGCAGCTACTTTGGATTTGAAGCAAAAAGAGACGCTAAAACAGAACTGAATAGACTAAAATCTTATTATCTAAAAATGATTTTACACAAAAACTGTAATAAGCATGTTTTGTATAACTTCTAGACCTATCCTAAACTGTTCAAGAAAGCATATTAAGCCACCTCTTAAAACAAGTTCCTTTCTGAAAAGTTACTAGTTTAGTCTAATTTGCAAGAAACTTAGTAAGCTAAGATATTTGTACTAGAAACTACGGCAAAAATGCTTGGTAAGATTTTGTATTTTTGCGGTGAGGTCAGGATGTCTCAGTGGTCCACCTTTGGTGATTGTGACTACAGGGTGGCAGAGAAAAATAGAGAGAGCGTATGTTTTTGTTCTGTGGCAGAAAGGCGTTCTCCTGCGTCAGGATGTTGCCTTTAAATCTGAAGAAGTGAGCTTCCTGTGGAGGAAGCGATCACAGAATAGACAAGGCCCAGGCGAGACATCGTGTTCCCAGCGTTTCTCCGGCTCAGGTCACCCATCTGCAGACTGCAGGACTCAGACTCTGACACAGAGCTGTGGGAGGTGAGTGGAAACTATTGATATTTATTTCTTTTCATGCACCTGCAAGTATCAAACTATCGACATTGCAAAACAAACTAAATCTCATCATTTTTCTCTAGTTTCCAGTGTAAATACACTTGAAAAGGGATGAAACTAACATACAAATAATGCTTGAATATTGATGAAAAAGTACTATTTCCACTGGCAGATTTATAAACATGACATGGTTGAGTCAAACTTTCTGCACTGCAAAACAGTCTAGTTTCTAGTGCAAATATCTTTGTAGACTTAAATAGGACAAAAATTAATTTACAAGTAGCTTTTCAGAAAGATGTAGGAGATTGTTTTAAGTCAGTAATTGTTCAATAATTATTAAAAAAGTACAAGTTAAACTGACAACACAGCAAAAATGTCTTGCTCTTTTGTGTAAAAATCTACCAGTGGAACTAGCAATTTTTCATCAATATTAAATAGTTATTGGCTGAAAATAAGATTATGTCATGATGAAAAGTTAATTGTAAGTTAATTTTGTTTTATTCACTTGTACTAAGATGTTTGCACTTAAAACAAAGAAAATAATACTTTGTAAGATTTGTGTTTTTGCAGTATAGATAGTTTGACAAATGCTGGTTATAGGAGCAGAAATCTGCCAGTGGAGATGGTACTTTTTGATCAATATTGAATTATTATTGCCTTAAACATGACCTTTTAGTTAACCTTGTCTTATTTTAAGTGTACTCATACTAGAAACCAGAAAAATAAAGGTAAGATTTTGTGTTTTTGCAAAAATTTTGACAATAAGTGTATAAATCTGCTCATATGAGTCAATAATATGAAACAATTATTGACTGAAAACAAAATTACCTGTAAGGTTTTGTCCCAGTTTAAGTGTATTTACACTAGAAACCAGCCAAAAAGGATAATATCTTGTATTTTTGCAGTGCAGTGCTCACAGTGTCCAGGTTTTTTCGTGGATGGATCCAGGAGGTTATTTGAAGATGTTTTTATTTCTCTGCTGGGTGGATTTATGAACATTTCAACATGAATGTACTAAGCGGCCTTCTGCCTTGAGTGAGTCTGTCGTCGTCTCCAGAGTTCCATGTCCGGACCTTAACCAGCAGAGACATGTCCAATGACACCTGCAGCCTCCCTCTGGACACGGACGTCTTTGCCCTGACCTGTGTCTATGGTGTCATCTTCTCCTTGGGCCTGCCCAGCAACCTGCTGTCTCTTTGGGGCTTGTACCACTTGGGTCGCTCGGGTAGCGGGGGCTGCCAGCTTGTTTACATCCTCAACCTGCTGCTGTCGGACCTCCTCCAGCTGCTCACCTTGCCCCTGTGGATCCTCTACCTGCAGGGCGCCCACCGCTGGCCCTACGGCAGGCTCACCTGCGAGCTGGTCGGATACGTGTTTTACGTCAACGTCTACGCCAGCGTCATGTTTCTGTGTCTGATCGCCATGGACCGCTGCCTGGCCATTGTGTACCCACTGAGCAGCCGCCGGGTGCGGACAGTGAAGGTGGCGGCGGTGCTGGGAGTGGCAGTGTGGATCCTGACCTTCCTGTTCTGCCTGAGTGGGTTGCTGCCGTCCGTGTTTGACTCTGAGCAGCAGCTGTGTCTGGAGAAGTACCCAGTCAGCCCCAGATACGCTCACTTTAAGATCATCACTGTGCTTCTGGGTTTTCTGCTGCCATGTACCATTCTAGGGTAAGTTGGTACTTCTAATCAGAAGAAACATAACGTAGTCATGTTTCTTATGACTACGTTCACACTGCAGCCTGAAGTGACCCAATTCCAATTTAATGAGGCCGTTCACACTTCCAAATATATGCAACTTGCATGTGATTTCCAGTGTGAACTGCAAAAGGCTTTAAAGTGTCCCACATGCACAGCAGAGGCGCAGTAAGATCATAGAGCATGCTCACAAACCGCCATAAAGAAGAAGAAGAAGCAGAGGTCACTGTTTGCAGAACTAAACATGGATGGTAGCTTATTGTTCAACCTGAGCCAGAACAGCAGCTTACTCTTTATCATAGTCCACCATTGTTATTGTTTTTCTTCCTGCTTGCGCGCATCGGGACGCAGGATAGTGACGTTTGTCGCGTATCAATGACGTTCAGGTCAGATGAATGCAACCAGCGCTTCCTGGTTGCAAAAACAGATTCATTTCACATTTGAGAAAATTATAAATGTATCAGATATCCAAGAGGCCTGGGTGGGTGGCATTGGAAAAAAATCTGACGTGTTGTCAGACTGTCACAAAAAGTGACAGTCTGACAGTCAGGTTGCAGTAAGGAAAAAAAATGAATTGGGTCACGTCAAGCTGCCACTACTATCACTTTTATATGACTTTATTCTCTGTAAAGTCATAAAGTATGATTTTATGGTAGTATAAACTTACTACTTTAAAGTATGACTTCATAAGAGTATAAAGTCATGCTGCTATGTCTTTATTCTCTTAAGATTATCACCACACAATTTTATTCTTTTAATTTTTATTGCTTGTTCTCAAAATTTTCTTTATTTTTTTTGTATGGTCCGAATCCTTCGTCATAGCAAATGTCTCAGTGCACTTCAATAAAACTAAACTAATAAATAACTTTTCAGCAAAATGTAAGAGGTTAAGTCAGTGTTGAATATTGACCGGCAGATTTTTTTTTAACTTATACATAATGATTTTATTCCTGTAATTAAAAGAAATAAATCTTATTCTGCCCTGGCCCTAATATTCCACCACTAGTTTTGAATAAATAAAAAGCTTTAAAACACACTTGTCAATAAGTTGATAGGTGTTCTGACATCAAACCCAAAAATGTGATCTTTTAAAGCCAAAAATGTGATTATTCCAAATTAGATGCTTAAGTTTATTTTTCAAACTGGGACTGTGTGAAATAAATATGATCAGTCATCTTACCTGCAGCAGACATCAGCACTCACTTTATAAAGTAATTTTATGGCTTTTGGCCACACCTGGCCGTTAGATTTCCTTCATCAGCCACATAAAAATGGGAAATTAAAAGCTACGTGCCTCCACAAGTTCACTAATGCCTAATCGCCCCAGAGTCAAGCTAACCGCTAATCTGTTGTCGCGCAGCTAGCAGGGGACAGCAAGCTAACAGCTAGTCTTAGTCAAGCTAACAGAAACAAGCTAACGGCTGCTTAAAGTGTAATAACTAACAGAAACTTGTTTTTAAGATAATTATCAAACAATCGTACACAGAGGTATGCAGAGACAATGTAATTGTTAAGCAATTAGACTGTTAATTGCTTTAAGTAAAGCAGCTAGCTTTACTTATAGCAAAGCTAACTGCTAGGTTATGCTAACCGCTACTTAGAGAGCGGCTCAATCTCAGCAAACAAAACCTAGAAAATTTCTCCTACTTTGTTTTTAACACATTTCTACTGTGTCTAGACAAAACTGAAACCTATAGATATTTAGGAAAATAATATATGATTTTATTCACACCGTAAGCACAGTATTTTACACTCTAATATTAGAATAAATCCACAAGAAAGTTCATTTTTCTCTTAACTGCACTTCTGTGTATAAAATGGCTCATACCAAATTTATTCGGTCAAAAACAGCACGTTACAATTCGTTTTTGAAAAATATACACATTAGCAATAGAAATGAGGAACATAAACAAAATGACGTAAAAATTACAAATAGATGTTTTGTTTGTTGGTTTGTTTCACTCTGTACCTGGGGAAATGTTGCTGTTTTGTATGATAGCAAATTTGAAAAGTTGAAAATTTGCTAGAAAAAAATTTAGAAATGTTTTGACTAATCTCAGAAAAATTCTAGAAAAAACAAGGACATTTTTGAGCCACTTCTCCATTAACAAAAACAACTTATATTCATCTCAGAAATATATATATATATATATATATATATATATATATATATATATATATATATATATATATATATATATATATGGTGTTTTGTTTTACATTGACAGAACTGTATGCTTTATGCATTTAAACAAACAGGTTCATGTCTCATCTGAACCTCTTCTCCCCCCAGCTACACCTCAGCTCACATCGGGGTGACACTACGCCGGTCTCCATCTCTCTCCAACCACGAGCGCTACAAAATCGTTGGCATCCTGGTCGTGATAACATTCAACTTCATTGTAGTCTTTGGACCCTACCACCTGGTAGGCGGATACAGGTTTGTGTCCCTGTTGGAAACCGACGAGCCCTGTCCGTTTGAACAGTCCATTTTCTACGTCTACCGCCTGTGCTACGGCCTGACCAGCCTCAACACTTTACTGGATCCCCTGTTTTATATCTTCCTCTGCCCTGATGCTCGGCTAGAGCTGCAGAGGTCCCTGCCCTGCCTGAGAAGAGGACAAAAAGGCCATAAAAACATGAGCATGAGTACCAGATGTCACCTGGACAAACAGAGGGAGAATGAAAACAGACATAACTTTGTAATAATCTAAACTGGACTGAACAGGTGTAATGTCAGAGCAATGGCGCCATCTAGTGGAAAACTGCTGCTGTTTCAGTTTCCTCATGAAAACATGAATATGCTCCTGTAAAGTACAGAAAACTTGTGGAAGGATTTTGTTTCAATTTGTACCTCCAACACATTTATTTAGACTGAAGACCTGCTTTCGACTAGATTGGAGGATTTTTTTTTTTTAAAGCTACAGTACGTAACTTTCATAAAAATATATTTATTTTCATATTTGTTAAAACTTTCACCATGTTGTGACAGATTGCTATGAGACAGATAATCTGTGAAAAGATCGATCTCCCCCATCTCCTCCAAGAAATGCACCAAAAACAATCAGAGCCAGGAAGAGGGGCTTAGTGCTGTCAATAAACCTCAAATACTCACTGCTAAATGTGCTAGTTATGGAGCAACAACTTACTGTTACAGGAAAACATTTTAACTCCCATCATGCTAACTAGCCTAGCATTCATAACCATATCTGCTGATGGGGAAAGGCTGCATTAGAGGGAGGTGAGCAGTGCTGCACGAGATTGATTGACAGCACTAAGCCCCACCTCCAGGCTGCAGCTTTAAGGATACACCATTTTAAAACTTTGACTAGACCACTCAAAAACCTTTAGGATATTTTGCTGGCATAAGAGATGAACTTGCTGATATTGATCTGCTGCTGCATTATCCAATTTATTTTAAAATTAAAAATGTTTCGGTTTCCAGTTGTACTTAAAAACAGAAATGTTATGCTGTTATTTTTTGTGTCGCCTGCAGCAACACAATGGCATCAATCTCAGCTCCGCAGAAATGTCTGTTTTCTCTTTGTACTCTGATTTCCTCCCACAGTGAAAAACATTAGTATAAAGGTCGTTTCCATAAAGCTGGTGTGAAGTAGAAAATTAATCATCTCTAATTGAAACACATTGCTGTTTTCCTGTTTTTTATTTTTTTATACATTTTCTTTTAACAATAAAACCACACAGGAATATAACATGATGCAGATTTACAGGCAGATTCTGAGTCATGCATAACAAAAGGTCAATTTGTTTGAAAGAAACTTTCTGAAAAATAAATGAGTTGCATAAGCACCTGCAACCACTGATAAGATCTATAATGAGACACATAAAAATAAAAACAACCACATGGTAGTTTTGACTCAGAAAACCACTCACCAAACGTTCACAACAGAATGAGGAAATGTCATGATGCTTGTTTCTCTATGGTACAATAATAATGAAAGATTTAAGTACATCCTGTACAAGATTGAAGGCACCATTAGGTACCAGAGACACTTTTTTTTTCTTTTAACAGTAAAAAGTACAAACATAAGAAACTCCACACATCTATAATGATAAAAATGTTTTAAAACATCACTAAATAGTTAACTATTGATTAACAGATCAATAGTTATCCAATGTTTCTGAAATGGTTTCCACAGAGTCAGAGAAAAAAGATTTTCAAGATTGACTGTATGGAACTAAATTGGTGCCATAATTTTGTTCAAAGAAAAAAACATTAAACTTAAGGTCTGAAACTGAAAAAAAAACTTGAATTTGAAAAGTAATTTTGAACATTTTCTTTAGTTTAACATACACACACACACACACACACACACACACACACACACACACACACACACACACACACACATATATATATAAGCTCCCAGGCCTCTGGTAGAGGACCCGAGCTCAGAGGATAAGAACCACCCGCGGTGGGTGAGAAGGGAATAAAATATATATATATATATATATATATATATATATATATATATATATATATATTTTTTTTTTGGTTTGGACCAAACTTTATGGCCCCAAATTAGCTCCATAATAAGTCCCACCGTTTTGGATCTTGAGACGGAAAGAAAAAACTCTTATGTCCTCAACTTGCATAAAGAACAATCAACAGATTCTGAGTCTGACATTGATGATTTGGTAAAATGTGTACATAACAATAATGCTGTAAAAAAGTAATGTCACTCAAAAATTTATTTTTGTGTTTTTGCTTTTTTTGTCACCAACATATTTCAGATCGTTATACAAGAATGAGTAAAAGTGAATAGAGCAGAAGACGAACAGGTGGATTGGTGTGGCGTTGTGAAGTTCTTGATTTACAGGTCAATCTACGTTCCTGTCCTCATCAATGGTCACGAGATCTTGGTCTAAGACTTAAAGAACGAAATACACTTTCCACAAGTGTCCAAAATAATTTTTCTGAATTTTCCCTTAGAGTCATCAAACATAATATACTTGTGGGCCTATTTTGAAGTCATCTGTCATTTGTTGAAACGAAAGGGCCAATTCTTGAGTTTCAGGGCCTTGACTCATAGTTCAGAGGCATTACAATCAACCTTTCTGAGTAAAATCGCAAGAAACTGTGCTAAAGATGGGTGAAAAAGCAGCCAGTCAAAATGAAGACCTTACTGAATGACGATCTTAAGAGATTCTAAGAAAGTCTAGGTTGTTGAAAGAAACTCTAACGACTGAAAGATGACAAGTCTGTCATAGGTCGCTGTTTTCTGAAACAAATGTTGAGATCAGCTGCAGTATGTTGCCGAGACTGAGTGGTTTCTTCTTTTCATCTTTAGAAATTCACATTTCAGATCTCAGCTGAGTTGCTGAGCTCTTCCACCTGGTCTGAATCGGGGTCCTTAGGACTTGACGTAGAAACTGAGCGTTTCTTCTTCATGGAATATTCAGAGTTGCTGATGGAGCTGCGAACGGTGCTGCGACGCCGTGTCCACTCGGCCAGATCCTCGGCAAGGACACTCTCCATGACCGCTCCGAGGGAATGTTTGATTTTACGACACAAGTCAGGGCAGCTGAAGACGTATAGGATGGGGTTGAGGACACTATTGAGGAAGCCAATTGTTGCTGAGATCGGAAGGACTTGGGTTGCCACTTTCTGCGCAGAACTGTCTTTGGGAGCCATCACTTCTATGACAATGAAAAGGTGGTACGGAGCCCAGGAGAGGACAAAGGTCACCACCACAGCTATCACAAGTCGAACAAATCGGAAAGATCTGCGACAACCTCTTTGTGCTAAGCTGGAATTCACAACGATGTAGCTGAGAATGATGATTGCGAGAGGAATCAGGAAGGCAAAAAACAGCTTCATAAAAGCCAAACTCACTTTGCGGTGCCGACATAGAGCTTTAAGGTCAAAGGGTTCGCTTACGAGGTACCGGGAGTAACTATAGTAGCACAGACACCTGCCATTTCCAATGGGGATGGTGTCACGGAACATAAAGAAAGGGATAGTGAGGAGTATAGCTAAGGCCCAAATCACAAAACAAATCTTCCCCACCAGCTGTATGCTTCGGTAGTTTTGAGCCCAGACGGGTCGCACCACCACGAGGCAGCGGTCCAGAGAAATGGCGGCCAGCAGGAAGGCGCTGACGAACATGTTGAGGAAAAAGACGTAGGAATAGATGCGGCAGAAGGTCGAACCCAGGATCCAGGACTGTCCGCTGGCATGGTATAGACTGAAGAAGGGCAAGGTAAGTGTGGCCAGGATCCGAGCTGGGGACTGACACGGAAGCCCACTACAGCCAGGATGAGGAGGTTTTCCACGATGCCGATGACAGACACGATTCCAATGAAAGAGGCGTTAAAAATGCTCATTGAGGTCAGGTTTTGTGCGGAACATGTTTGGCTTGGCATAACAGAGTTGTTGGGAAGAAAGCAGGCCATCTTGGAACGAAGAGATTACTTGGAATTTCTAGGAACTCTAAAATAAAAAAACACAAGTAATTAATTATGAGAAGTGATTGCACAGTTTAAGCTATAGATTATGTGACAAAAATAAGCTTGCATTACTTTTGAATACATTCCATACAGGTTTTAGATTTGTAGTTATAGTAAAAATACATCCATTGTTTTCTGCCTAGCTGTTTTTACAGCTGATAGTCCGGTAGACTCTGTTCGATTGGGGACCAAAATTCCAACATTGCTACATTTTCAGCTGCTGCAGCTCACTTTCACACCACACCTGGAGCAACCTGCTTTCCCTGCCACCTGTGGTGGTGCTGCACCAAGAAGCACTGAATGAAACGACACAAAAGCCTCAGACAAAGACACAGAGAGGAACGTCCCTCTACACAAAATGTAAACAAATGGAGTAACATCAGATTTTAGCTGCTGTAGGATTTCTCTCTTGTATTAGGTAAAAAAAAAAAAAAAACACAAGTCAATACTCCTACTGTCGCTAGACTCAAGTGTTTGTTTTGGTTGCATTCACCCAGAATGCCCTGCTCTGTACTTTCTAGATTTGGAGCCAACTTGGCATTCACATAGGCCTTCGAATCGCACCAGAGTTCACTTCAACCGAATCAAGAGCGAGGCTTGTAGAGAGACCAGTGTTACAATGGCCTGAGAAACCAGTTGGTTCTTGTTTCTACCCTGCATTGCCCCAATTGGAGGGGCCTGGAAAATCCTCAAAAGGGAACACCTAGGAAGTGTTAATGTCCAGAACATTTCAACCACCTTTTTTTGGTATAAAAAATTAGTGACTTTGCTTCAAATTTCTCATCCTGTCTCTATGGCTGAGCTTGGCCTTCAATTTCATATGTTTGTATCCAGGATCATTTTCTTTGGGACATAAGCACACTCTTGAAGACCACAGGTAAAGGCAGGTAAAGGCTGTGGCCACATGGTGGCAGAGTAGTCAGTCTGCACACAGTTGAGATTTCATCGTCAGCATACGGATATCCTACATTTCTCATGACAAATTTATTCATTTCCAACAATTCCACTTAGCTTGACAGTGCCTCATTCTTAGCCTCATTGTTAGCCACAGTCAGAGCTATTTCCTATCATCCTCTCTTCTGTCACATATTCTTTAAAATTAGACTTCGTTTCATCCACAAGATGGCGCCAAATCTGAACCTCATCATGATGTGTAGGTGGCTCAGCACCACCTACACATCATTTATAAACCAGAAATGAAGTAAATGTAACTAGTTACTACCAAACTCTGGAAACAATTCAGCACAAAAGCATAAAAAGTAAATAAAAATAATCATAAGTTGCTTCAATAACCTCAAAGTTGCTGTTTGAGGTGGAATTAATTTCCTCATAACTGAACTGACATTCAGAGGTGTAAAAAAATGGGTGTTTTTCTCACTTCCCATTTCTGCTGTCAGTTTCCTTTTTAGTTTATTTTAACATGTGTTTTAAACGTGTTTGAACTGAGTTTTTTAGTTTTAATTTAAAACATCAATAACCAGTGAGAAGGCCGCTAGTTACAAAACTCGACCAGAAAGATAAAATCTTGCTTTGCTGGTAAAAAATAAAACGGGAAAAAACTCATGTATAAGAAAAATATGTGGAGCTTTTTATTTATTAAAGAGGCATAAGACTGCCATGACAGATTGAAATTCAAAAATACTTTATTAATCCCAAAGGGAGCTGAAATAACACTGCAATAAACATGACATAACACATATTCAGGACATGAATAAGTCTTCATGAATGTTTATGACTGTTGTCATGACTTGTGACTCGATAAATAATGACTTTTTAAAGCAAAGTTGTATTAAAACTTGCTTTAAAAGTCCATTAAAAGAGTCAACTTTGCAATAAAAGTGTAATTCTTTACCAGTTGACACTTCCTTACAATAACCATGCATCAAGACTCCCCCATGCTCATATCTGGTGTTATTTTATATTTAGGAGAATTGATGAATTCATTCAAATAAATGTTACCAAATATATTCGATAGCTTCAGTTACTAAAACAAAGTGAGGCAGAGTCCTGGTTAAGGCATAGAAATGACCTAATTAAAGGCATTATTTGTTCTTAATTTCAGGTTATACTGTATTTAACCTTCATCTTGGTGTTTGAGAAGCGGCTCTGTTAGGCTGATCTCAACTTTGTATAAACAAAACCTGGACAGGAAATAGCATCTGGCAAAATAACCCGATGAATGATGGACAACTTTGGGTCAGACTTAAGAAATTATAATAAAAATAATGTTTGTTGCTATAAACGACACACAAATGAAAAAATGTTCTGAATGTTGTTTGTGTTCTTTGTAAGCTCATTTATTTAGTGATACTTACAGAGTAAAAACAAATTAATTTGTGGTATCAGAAGCTCATCTGTGTGGCAGAAGGCTGATCCAGTCGCTGTGAAGATAAAACACAAGCTGTGACGTTCACTCAACACCCGTGGTTAATCCCTATCTCTACAGACCACAACACTTAATTCTTTAGTATTTTTAGAGGAGGCTTTTTTTCTGCAGAAACGTACAAAGCCTTGCAGGCTGCTCACATTCTGTGGGGTCGAAACCACAAGGTTGGGTTTATTTACGATTATATTCGATAGACAAAAGTGGTTGGGTAGAAGAAGAAAAGCAACAAGTTTTTTTTCTTTTTCTTGCAGTTGTGGTTTTGTTTCCAACCCCCCAACTCAAGTTCTGTTTTTTTTTAAATAAAAAATGTCTGTATATTTTTCTATAGCTTTCCTGAAAGTCCCTCCCTAAAAAAATGAAAATAATCAGCTGTTATAAACCGGACAGCAGATGTCTGCCAGAATAAAGTGCATGATGCATTCCTCTCCTGCATGTTTACTGTCTGCACATCCTCTGCAGCTTAGAGGAGAATTGATTAATTCATTAGCTGCTGGTTCCTTACCTCTTCACATGTTCATCTCTCACTTTACCCACATCCTTTGAATAATTATTTACAGCATAACAAGGCTTTATAACAAGCACACCACAAAGTAAGAAATGCAGTTTATCTAACATTTGATCTCAAAGATCTCCTGTTAACACACATTAAAATATTAATGTGCTATTTATGAAAAAATCTATATTTTAAACAGATCAGACTGCTAAGTATGTTGCTACTATTATAGCATAAACCAGATGAAAGTACAAAAAACGTAAGTCTGAACTACGATTAATTGAAATAAATGAAATTATCCTCATAAATGAGGCTGAGAGGCAAGAAATCAAATGAGTTTCTATTTTCTACCTGTTCCTGTTCAAACAAATTATGTAAAACTGGTATGATTATTAACTTTATTTTAAAACTTTTTTGGGGTGTTTTTTTGTTCAAAATAAATAAATACATCATATAGTCTCCTTTCCAGGATGCATTTTTCAAAATCCAGGCCTATTAATGACACCTGGATGGATATTTAGCTGTCATCCCATTTGTTTTCACACAAGTGTTCAAGTTCAACCTTTTATTGTCACATGAACAGTGGAAACATTTTTAACTGTCTTCAAGAATCCCTAACAAAAAGTCAAAAAATAATAACATAAACATTTTGTAAAATACTTTCCACAAACATAAATAAGCAAGAGACAAATATGCATACGAAATACTGCAAATATAAAATAAGCAGATTTTTGTTAGTTTATGTACAACAAAAGAAAGAGTCGCCTCAAGCTGGTCATGCAGGTAAATATGAAATTAAAATGCCTCACCGGTGAGCTGTGTTCGCTGCAGCGCCTGCTACAGAGTGATGCAGGACTGATACTCACAGTGGGTGTAAATAAGTAAAGCAATAGGAAGTCTAAAAACCTCAAGAGGAACAAATCGTCACAGAAGACATGGTGCCAAGAGTCGAACACATTTAAGAAGAAACTAGAACATGATGGGTGTAAGAAGAAACTCAAAGAAGTTTTAAGAATATGTTTCACACTAATTTCACTTCCTGTTGATAAAGATCTCAATGGTTGGTTCTCTTCTCTGAAGCTGCTCAAAAGTTCTCTTCAGGCACTCTTGACCCTTTCTGTGGAAAAGTCAAGGGTTGGTTTAAAAACTGATTCCATGAATATGTGCAGAAGACGAACTGATTGCTTTCCCACCTAAGACGTTCCAGTTCTGAACTGGTAAAATCAGGATGGAGGCAATGTGTTGTTTTTCTTCCACTGGAGCCAAGCAACGCTACAATGATGCTGATGTCAGAAAATATTCAACCACAGAAATTTGTTTATGAACCTGAGTGCTGATTCATCACAAAAGGTGTTACTTAAGTTGTGTATTTGCATGATGCATGAATGCAAAGTTTCTGCTGAAGAACCAATGAGTAGCTCAGGTTTCTTGATTTGTTATGGTCTAAGCTCTTTGCTGCCTTCTGCTTGCTAATTTGGCATTTTTACGTTCTATTATTACTAGGCTGCTTTTAACATTTACAACAGGGTTTCTGTTGTAAATGTAAATGTAAAGCTGTTTGACATGAATTCAGTATTTTGATCGAGGCGGAGTCGTCTATAAGTTGCCAGATGGGAGCTCCACAGGGACTGGACTGGGTCACCACTACTTTCTCAAAGGAGCACTTCTCAGTTCAGCTTCTGCTTTTTACCCTTTAAGTTGGTTTAACAGTTTTTGTAAGGTTTTGTTTCGAAACTTGGAGTAGCTTGTAGTAATCAGAACATTACTAGAAGTAAACTTGGCAACTGTAGCTTGGTTGGGAGCAGTAGAGAGTTTGATTATATTTTAATCCTTGGAAAACACTAAATCCCATGTTGCTCCATGAACCAGTGTGTGTACAAATGGAGAAATGTTGTTTAGACTTTCTTTTGTTGTAAAATCTGTTAAAATTGTGCAAAAGAAAAAAACATTTATTTGTATTTTGAGTTGTGTACATATGACAGCAATACCACCATATTTGACAAAAATATATTTTAAAAAATCCCTCAGGACCATTCTAAGAGAAATATTAATCAGAGTGAAGTTTACCGTAAATCAGAATCAAGCTAACAGCTAATCAAAGTCAGATCACCTGATAATAAAAGTCAGGCTAGCAGCTAATCACAATGAAGCTAACAGCCAATCAAATTTAGACTAAAAGCTAACCAGCTTAATAGCTAGTCAGGCTGGCAGCTAATCAGAGCCTGCAAGGCAAGAATGGTACAAAAGTGGCTCTTCTGCATAGTTAATGCAGATGGAAAGATTTAAAAAAGAATTTAGATGTTATCATAATGATAAATGCTAGGTGCAACAGAAGGCATTAGCATTTTAATAAACACGCTTTTTCCTGACTTCAAAAAGTCAGGAAATAGCAAAAAGCAAGAAAGCATGAGATCCAGAAAGACATTTAGCCCTTAACATTATAACTGTTGTTTAAAGAAAACCTTTTGGGCTGGATGAAAGTGTGGAAGTCACACTGCCCCCTGCTGTTGGGTTGGTGTATTGACACCACTAGGACCGTTGCCTTTCTGAAGTACTGTTTTCTTCCCAATGTAGATCATTTCACTTTCTGTTGAATAAATCCATCCATCCATCCATGTTCCGTCACCCTTCTCACTAACGGGGTCGGGAGGTGCTGGTGCCTCTCCAGCTGCGTTCCGGGCGAGAGGCGGGGTTCACCCTGGACAGGCCGCCACTCTGTCGCAGTGTCATAAATGTCATAAGCATATTAATTAAGTGTTAATGCGAAATAAAATTTGAAGGCTTTACTTCTGCTTTGAGGCGTGCAGCAGTTTATTTTGGGGTATAAACTGCAGCACTTGCTGACTGTAACACAATGTGTTACACAATGCAGAACAGGAATCAGCAACTACCCTTTAATTTCTCTGCTCAGTACCCTGTGACTGTCTGCAGGCTGTTGAACTTTGGTCTTCTCCCCCAGCACAGCGAAGCAGCTGCATTACTCTGGCTGCAGCAAAGCAACTTCATCAGCTCCATATCTGGAGACGTTTGAGAAAATATCCGCCCATCTGCATAATTATTTAAAAACATTATTATCCATGTGAAGTTGGTCCAAACTGGTTTATTTACTCCTAAAATTCAATAAGTTATTTTCTCCTGACTTTTGTTGCTGCATGACATAACACCTCTGCTTTTGGCAGTTGGTGGTTACCGTGGCAACCAGTAGCCGAAAGCCCCGCCCCTTGTTTTGGTTTGAAACTGTTTTCTCTTCAGCAGCGTCACATTTTGAAGTACAGTGTATTTCAGATACGCACATTTTCGTGTTTAATTTTGCTATGTTTTGTGTATGTATTTTTTTAAATCGTTAAAATTAATGTCAACTGTGGTACGACTGTTATCTGCCACCAATTTAGATTTGCCTTTGAACCATATAACCGTATTTTTTGGACTATACGCTGCACATAAAATCCCTATATTTGCAAAAAAAAAATTGCCAATGCGCCTTATATTCTAGTGCACCTTATGTATGAACAGCGTATGTTCACACTGCGCTGAAAAATCTGTCGATTCGTTTTATTACGACTTTGGTAAGCGTCGAAGTCACTCTCCTTGTCGTCAGAAACCTCGTGGAGTCAGTTTGCTATGCTGTCCAGGCAGCTTAGTTTTCATGAAGGCCGGGATCATCATTGAACAGCAATGAGCCTGAATGAGTCTGAATCGGACGATGGCGAGACGGATCCGGCTTTGCTTGAGGCCATTATCGCCCAACTGTTAAATTCTGACACCGAAGACGAGAAATTTGACGGATTCGTAGAAGATGAATGATTGAAAAAGTGAGTGTACTTTTTTTGTGTAATATTGACACTTATTGTTAAAGATTTGAATAAAGTCTGACCCATCCGACTATTTTGTTCCGCTATATATCCAGTGCATCTTATTTTTGAAAATAGAGCCATTCACTGGAACATTGACCAACATATTCGATGTTTGTAGATGACAATCGACAAAATGTAATATTTGTTACTGGTTTCTCAATTGGTAACTCTATGTTGTCATAGTTTTTTAACAGAGCAATTTAACTGATTTGTTGCTAAAATGTGCTTTACAGATGAACTTGATTGGTTGAGTAACTGTTTTTTCTATTGACTGAAGTTTGTTTTTCATTACAAGTGTGTTTTTTCTTGTAAGTTTACATTTTAATTTTGCTAATATTCTGGGAATAAATAGCAAACGAACACTCCATCGTGGATTTTTGAATGTTTGTGGGGTGATACATTCAAAACAACACTGATTAGGGAGATTTGGCGGGCGCAGAACGTGGGGCCCCAGTTGGGCCCCATTTATCCGAGAGCCACCACTGCAGAAAGCTACATGCCCTTACACAGAGCAAAACACAGAGGAATGTGGAAGGATGTCACAGTGACACACATCCAGTGAGAAAACATGCAAACTCCACAGAAGCAGCCGAGATTTGAAGAACATCTGCAGAACATCATTCCAGCCTCTTTCACAACAGTTTATGACCGTGAGATAAACAGCATAAAATAGCAGAAACAGCTGTTAATATGAGCCATTTGGCATGTAGAGCAAATAAAGTAAAACTAAACCTCCCAGGTTCCCTCGGATGTAAGTTAAAGTTTTACTCACTGCAGAAACTCTGTGTGATGAAAGTTGGAGACTCGGGTGTTTCCGCCTCAGACTGTCTGCGGGTTCGTGTAAAAAACAGGCGTTTCCTCAAAATCTGCTGATCCTCCAGATAAAAGTTCTGCTGAAGGGAAAACGAGGGGAAAAGTGTTTCCAACAGTTGATTCATAGATAAGAGGCGACCTTCCTGCCTGGAGAGGTGTGAGGAATGTCAGGGGAGATTGCTGCAGAAATCATTCTTTCTGCTGTTTCATGCTCAGACGTTCAACTCTTTAACTCTAATTTCGGCGCAGATGTTTAATGACCACAACCCCCAGGGCGCCCGCCCCCCGTTGTCTCCCCCAGGGGGCGCCACAGCAGCTCATCTGCCTCCATCTCACCCTGTCTGCACATCTTTACATATCCAGCTTGATCTAAATGTTGACGTTCTCATATTAGGGATAAAAATTATTCTTAATTGATATTTTTAAGTGATCAGATGATTATCATTTTCATCTTCTCCTGGTTCTTTCTAGATTACTTTTAATCAGTCATCACGGGTGTCCAAAGTGAGGCTTGGGGGCCATTAGTGGAGCTTAAAACAATTCTGCGCGGCCATCAAAATTTGTAGTTCCAGGATGCTACAAGTCTAGTCGAAACATTTCATCAGTGATAAACTTAATTATTTTATAATAGAAAGCATTAGGGACACTTTTTTTTTTTTTTTTAGCTTTTTGTTTTCTTTTAATTTCATGATAAATGAATATCCAGCAAGTTTATACTTAAAAATAAAAGATAGAGAATATTTATTGTTTTAACAAGCATTTGTTTTGTGAAGAAAGTACTTATTTTTGTTGCTGGGAATAAACAAAAAGTAACTGAAAAGGGTTAGGAAACTCAAAAAAGTTGCCACTTTGTTTAAAAAAAAAATTTAAATTTTTTTTTCCCACTAAAATATTGCATGCTTAATTTTTTAATAAGCATGATTCTTCCATGACATGTCTCACGGCTTTTGTGGCATTCGCCATGGCTTGCATGATGACGTGCCATGATTTAGTAACAAATCGTGGCACTAAAACCAAGAAATTTGGTTTTGTGTAGAGGTCCGACTGAAAGCTGGAATAAAAAAAAAGAAGAGAGAAATAAAGGTTGCTGTGTAATATTTACCTAGTTCCATTTTTGTAGATGTTTTTGTATGTAGGTCAAAAACATGTATGTATGTTTTTGACATACCTGGTGCATGTCAAAAACCCTGGTGTACCTCACAAAAACCATAGCACATGTTAAAAACCATGGCATGTGTCACAAACCGTGTCTTATGTCGCTGCCACATTTGAGCTGCATTTTTGTAATCTTCCAAGCGACAGCAGATGTGAATAAGTTTATGCTAAAATCTGGTCCAGCACATCAAATGGTAGCATTTATGTTGTAGCTGTACATTATCACTTTCTAAATAAAATTTATATATAAAAAAAGATGCTGCAGAAAACGCTCCATAATGTGTGTCCGAACATGTGAAGACACATATTGGTTTGTGTTTGGTTTTCACTGGAAAACACCAGTCACTGCAAAGAAAGAGTCGTGCAAACCAGAAACTCTTCTGTTCTGCTTTACTTTCAGATAGTAAAATCAACCCAGATGGTTTTGTTTTAAGCCACAGGAAACATGACTCTCCATATTTTACCTCAACTTCCAGCTTTACATGACTGTATTTCTTGCAGCAGAGAAAAATGAGACTTACCTAATATTTGAACCGGTCCTCACTAAATGCACAAGAGGATTGTAGAATCACAGGTGTGAACAACTTGTGCAAATCTCCAAAAGATAAAAAGCAATTTAAAAAAAGAAAAACTATAAACATACAGGAACGCAGAGAGGAAATCTAATCCAACCTTGACCTGCTCACAGGAAAAATAAGAAACGTTCACTTGTTATTTCCTGCTTTTCAAATAGGAGTTCCCTGGAGAGCTGAAGTTTGAATAAAAAACCACCAGGTTATAGCAGAGAAGAGTTTAAGCAAAGTCATTTTCTAAGTTTCAAACAGGAAGCACTTCACAGAACCTTCTTTCTGCTGTTCTTGGCATGAATTGTGATTAAGGAGTTTCATCAATGTCATAAACTTCAGCAGCAGTTTGTCAAACGTTTCTGAGAATCACTCAGGGAGGCGTGGCACAACTTCAATCTATTTTTACTCCAGCAGAAGAGGAAAGTAATAAACCTACGCAGATGATACACAGCTCTACGTTACAACGTCAGCAGGGGACCACAAAGCCTTCAAGTGCTGAAAATGAAGCACCCTAATGTTTTTTTTACCTCAATAAAAAAAGAAATGAAGTAATTATCTTTGGACTTAAAGAGGAACAATCTAGAGAATATCTGTCAAATTCAAGGGACGGGGGCCAAATCTGGCCTGCCGTAGCTTTTTATTGGCCCTTTAGACTCCAAATGACATCAATAAGTTCTTCCAGTTTTCTACGAATCTGCAAAATTCACATCCAATCAACAAATCTCCAAGTTTTGTTGTGATTTTACAGCAAATTTCTCTCAAAATTGGTGAAAAATATTGAGTTTAAGTGACTTGGTGATTAATTAAAAAGTCATTTAACATCATGTAAACATTTCTAAATTGTCACCTCAAAATCTGCAAGTTTGATTGCAAAAAAACAAAAAACCATCCTGCAGCTGAACTGATGTCTCAGAATTTGTGACGGATTTGGCCAAACTAGTAAACACTCAGCCTGTTGGTTTGGACAGAGACGCACTAGAAACTAAAATTACTTGGTAGGTTTTTGCGTTTTACTGCTAATTTAGCTCACCAGAGAAAACTCTGGATTATCTGTTATGCTTCAAATCTCTTGATTCTATGACTTATAATGTTGGGATTGAGCAAGCAAAGATGAGTTTTGTTAAGTTTTCCAATAACTTTATGGTGCTGTACTGTTTTATTTATTAACGTCTATGTTCAAGATGTTCAAGAGTTTCACTGTTTTACTATGAAACACAGAGACTGAAGGCTGGATGTACAGCAGGCCAGACATTAATTCACTCGAAGACTGAAATGCAGCAGATCCTCCATTTGAGAAACTAACATCAAATAACATAACATTTCTTCAGCTGTGAAGAAATGTGAAATATCAGAGAAAGCAAAGTTTTCCCCTCCTGCTTGTTTCACCATTGTGAGGTTATGACTCAACAGAGAAAAAGAACCGTCTGCAAACCGATTTCCTTTCTTAATCAGCCATATCGGCTCTCGTTTCAGTTCCCTAAATCAAATCTTAGAAAAGTTGAGTGCAATTTACAAAAACCAACAATCAAATGCTCAGTTTTCTGCTTGGGAAAAAAGAAGACAGGTACTCTATATCAATATATCAACAACTCCTTTTGTACATATAGTTTATGAGAAAATGAGACGTCTAGTTTCTGTTGGATCTGTTAACCTGTAATTCATTTATTAAAATGCTTATTTACAATTACATGCAAAATAACTATTTTACTAAATATATTCTAAAATATGCAGAGCTTCTATGAAGTATTAAGAAACAAATAGCAAGGGAGAGGGAAGCAGCTCAGTTATGCTAGCTTGACTATGACAACCTAAACATGTAGATGTGGTGTGGAACTAATCAATCACCACTGTGTTAGTATAGCTAATAGCAGCGATAGCTAATCTACCACAGCAATCACTTATTATCCATCCATCCGTCCATTTTCTTGTGCTTCTCCAGGTCGCGGAGGTCGCAGCTTCAGAAGGGAGGCCCAGACGTCCCCCTGCCCAGCCACTTCTTTCAGCTCCTCTGGGGGAATCCCCAGGCGTTCCCAGGTCAGCTGGGAGAAATAGTCTCTCTAGCATTTCCTGGGTGATCCTGAGAGCTACTTTTGTCTACCTTCCCAGCTGGGGAGGTTTGCTTCTCAGACTGAGAAGAGTTGAAAGGAAATTCGCCAAAACTATCATAATCAGAGGAAGTGCTCTCATCCTGAGTCCTGAGCACCACGTTGTTCTGATTATGATTAAGTCAGTGCCTCACAAACTATGATACAGACCGCTTCAGGAGATCTTTCCTGTGGCCAGCCATCTTCAGTGGCTTTTTGAAGAATCTTGATGAACATTAAATTTTCTCTGGGATCAATAAAGTAATTTTAATCTGAAACAGGAAATTTAATTTCAGCTGCTAAATACATTTTACCAGTTGAAATTAAATTTAAAGCTAATCATTCATTTCTTGGCATCATGCTGCCGACACAAAAGTCAGTCCATATACAGAAAGGAGAAAAAATAAAAACATGAAAAAAATCACAAAAGCAAATCATAACCACGAGAATGCAAAATTAACACAAAATTAAAAACAATTTCTCCAATATACGTATATTCTTTTGTTGATTAAACACATTTTCTGACTCTCAGAATAATTCCTCCAGTTTCTGTCTCGTTTTCAGCAACATCTCTTAACAATTCTGGCTTCTGTAGAAAACTGGCCTGGAGAGGGAGAGTAGGGGAAACCGTCACACTTGGTGTTTTCTCCTCAGAAATGTAAACAAATCCCCTTTCATAAATATCTTCCTCGCAGTGGCCACCTGCAGTAATAACACGGTCATCATCTGCCTTGAACGTCTGTCCAGCTACAGGGCAAACATCCCCAGCCAAGCAAGTTGGTTCTATTTTGGAGATTGGAGAAATCGATCCCTAGATCAACTGTCTTCATGGGGGCTTTCTTCAAATGCCATCTTCAAATTCAAAATTTGAATATTCAGAATCAACTGTCTCCAGTCGGAGAAGCATAAAAAAAAAAAAAAAAAAAGAATCAAAAATGTCGTATTGAGAGAAGCAACCCTCCCCAGCCAGGGAGGTTTGCGTCTCTGTTGGAGGAGGTTTAAAAAGAAATGCATCAAACTCATCGTATTCGGAGGAAGTGCTCTTGTCCTGAGCACGACTTCGTTCTAAATCGCTTCCAGGAAGCAGTTGATCAAAAACTTTTTTCATACCAGTCGTAACTAAATATCCAAGGCCAAATCCGAGGGGAAAACACACACCAACCAACATCTCTGCCATATTGAAAATTCTTGCAAGAAACAATGTTGAAGTTCAAAGAGCTGCTTAGATATGAACTGATGTCTTGAAACACAAGCATTCATAATATTTTTTTGTCTAGTGTAAATGCCCTAAAAAAGGGGGTGTATTTTAATAAAGAGCCGGACACGGTGCTTCTGCTCCAGCGATTATTATTATCCGAGCTTAGCTTCCAACATACACAATGGCATCAACGTTGAGACAGCAGTATCTTAGCAACGGTATCTTAGCAACGGAGCTAACAGCGGAATTTCGCTAACAATGGAGCTAACAACAGAATTTCTTAACATTAGAAGCATCGAAAATAACTTACAGCTTTCTGAGAGTAAATAAACTTATTTACAATCTGCAGGTGTGTTTTTCCAGGTATATACTCATACCTGAAAAAGGGGGATATTTTAATAAAGAGCCGGACACGGTGCTTCTGCTCCAGCGATTATTATTATCAGAGGAGGAAGTTCCGGTGCTCTTCACTATAACTAGCGCAAGCACTAGGCTCCCCCTACTGGTGGCATCTGGCCACTGCTTTAACCAAATCAGCCTAGTCAGGCTAAGATAACAAAATTTCAATCCATCACACTAGCAGTTGCAAAATGTTAAACATTGAGCATCTTTTTAAACCCCCTTTTTCACAGTACACACTTTGAGAACAGTCTTATTGTGAAAACAAAAGAATTTTCAATATTTTTTCCTAGCCCTATTCAAAGGTAATCTATGGCTACATTCGCCCAGCAGGTGGCAAGACTCAATTTAGATATTTAGCTTAAAATATATTGTGGAAACAATGAGGTGGTAATTATGATTACTAATAATTTATTTATTCATTCAAGATCACTTTTGGCAAAAAAGAAGCCATTGTTTTAGGAAGACACGTGAACGTTGACTATCCCAAAGCGACCCGCGTGCGCAGAAGACGACCGTTAATTACGTCACACGGCGGCGCACTGTTTATGGAAGTAATAATGGATGCCGCCATGTTATGGATCGATTTTAAGGTTGTTGAGCAATGGTAGCCGACAGCATCGTCTCGAGCTAACAAACAGGAAGCTAAGCGGATAAAAATGGCGTCTTGAGGCGCATTTACTGCAGCTTCATTAGAGAAGTCAGTTTTAAAGGAAACGGGACGGGTTTGTCAGTGACTTCTTTCATAATTTCTTTATTTTTCGACATAGTTTATGTCTGGATTTCCGTCTGACTTCTGGCGCAAAACTGAAACGTGTCTGACGTCAATAACGTAAAAGTTGGATGAAATGGGACATTACCATTCAGGCAGCAGATGCTTTAAAAACTACAGGATATGACGTGGACGTGGCACAGATCGGAATTGGGCCGACAAAAAGTTGAAAATGGGGCATTTTTATTTTTTACTCTATTTCTACCCCATTACAGACTCATTGATGACCTTAATTCAGTTACAGATCGTGAGAACTTTTTTTGCACAATGTAGAAGCAAAAAAGGATTAAAAGTGACGATTTAAATATCAGAATGCTTCAAAAATCAACTTTATTGGTGCAATACCAGGAAAAATTTCTAAAATTCTTCAAACAAGTTTACAAAATTATTGTTTTAAGACCTTCTAAAACATAGCAGCATTTTAAAAATGAATATAAATGTAAATATTCATCCTTTCAGTAACTTTATGTAAAGACATTGAGTCAAAACATTCCATGAAGCAGACAAATCGGAGACCGATCGTTGGGATCTATAGAGGTCATGTGAGTGCTCCTGGAGTACAGTACAGCTGATAAACTGTCCTGCTCAGAGCTGGACCCAGATTTCTGAAAAATAGGAAAAATAAATGATTCAACATGCTTAATGTTTCTAAATTAGTCGCTACGCATTCTGTCTGGATCATTTTGAACCACCTCTTACTCTCACAACAAAAAAGAAAGCTTCAAATAAAAATCACTGCAAACCTTTTTAGCTTCCCGTATCGAATGCAGGAGAGGAGTTTCTCTTTCTCAGATTCACTTCCACACTTTTCATAAGCTGCCAGAAGACTGAGGAGGGAAAAATAAAAGATGAATAGCAGTAAATTAAGGATAAAATAGAATAAAATCCAGATTAGTGAGGCAGTTGAACCCTCATCTAAAGAATAAATAATCTGCCTTTTGATTGGTCATGACTCACTATACAGTCAGTTTTGAATATTTTCGATTCATTTCTCTTATCCGAAGTTAAACATTTTTCCTCTTCCATGGTTTTGCTTCCCTTTGATTCTCAGATATTTCTTTACACAATCTACTAACGCTTTGGTCCACTTTTCACCAATTCATTCTCAATTCATTTTAAAGGTTTAAACACCAATACTCTACTGTCTCTTTAAGATGTCATTTAAAAGTTTTGACATACCTGTGTGGAGTGCTGTACAGCTCCAATATGGCGGCTGCTTTGTCTCCAGACAAACCGCTGATCTGCATCAGCTGTCTGGCAAACACTTCCCTCACCGTCTGACACTGCAGAGGAAGAGGATGTGTGAGTTTACAAACAACAAGACTAATTAACTTCATATCGTTAGCAATGTGAGGGTTTCACCTTGTTTTTGACGGCGCCGTGGTTGAACTCTGCAAAAGAAATGAGGGAACAGGACGGGTTCCCTCTCTCTTCTTCATCGCTCGGTACGTCTCCCTCCAGCTCCCTGGAGCGACAGACCAGCGTTCGGTTCTGGGATTAAAAAAAACAAATAGATAAAAGCAAACGTTTTTTTTACAGGCACCCACCTATCCATGTCTTATATCGTTTGTTCTGAAATGTCGGTTAATTAAACACAGTTTAATTCATTCATTAAACAAAAGACGACAGAGTTTAATGCTGCTCATAAATTCAGGGTTTAATTATTTTTTTCTTCACAGTTAAAAATGTCAGTAAGACTTTGAACTTTTAGGTTCTTTCATGTGCAGATATTTGTAGTTAAAATGTTGGATTTCTACAAACAGACAAAGGCAGAAAACAAAAGGAAGTGAAGCAGGCAGAAAGATGCTCGTTTAACTGAAAGTGAAGAAGAAAGCAGGTTTTATCAGTTTGTTTCCCACCTGGTAGAGTTTACTCAGGTAGCGGGTCATGACTGTGAGGTAGGCGGCCGACTCCCGAACGTCCTGGACTCGTTTCACAAAGAAGCCGTCAACAACCTGACACAAAATATTTCAACATAACAGCAGAAAGCTTTGAGAGTAACTCCAGATTCACTGCTTTTTGTGCAGATAAATTGTATAAATTGATTTTTAACAGTTCTATCTTTATGTTTCTGTGTAAATTCTGACATTGTCATGTACCGCTGATGTAAATATTTGGCCTAAAACAGCCTCAGTGCTGCCCCCTTTGGGCTGAATGGTGGCTACTGCAGTTGAATTTTCCTACCACTGCTGCTTCATAAAAGTCATAAAAGTCTCAAAAAAAAAAACAATAGAAAAAAAGTCACTAGATTTGAACAAACACTTTAAATAACTTTGACCTGAAACAAAATGAATATTCAGGTAAAAACATTTCCATAATCTATGTTGCTGTGGGACAGTTTCTCTTTGAAAACCTTCTTGAAGTATTGAGCATAATAAATATTCTCAAAGTATCAATAAAATTTAAATGAAAACATGGCGTCCTCTTTAAGAAAACTAAAAATAGATCTTTGGGTTTTTCAGACAGATAGGGGGGAAAAAAATGGGTAAAAAATAGATTGTATTTATGTTTATAATGTAAAAACAAGTAATTTTTGTTTCTATATAGTTTAGAACAAACAAAACAAAAACTAAATACTCTATTTATAAGACCTGTTATTCACTATATGCCAATAGAGAACATTTAGTTTCAGTTTCTTTCTTTATCCTCACCTGTGTGTTGACGATGGCCTGCTGCAGAGTCGCTTCAGGTAAACTCAGGTGAGCCGCAGACGAGCTGCTGCCCTCCACCAGGTAGATGGGCCGACGAAGACCGCATCGCTTCAGCCGAAACTGACAAGAAAATTACATTTTAAAAACAGTTTATGCTCATTTACTCTTGATCACACGTTCACTTGAACTTGAAGCTTATTTATTGAGCGATTTCAAGACGCTGTGAGCAAAAACTGGCAGTGTGAAAAAAATATTTTATCTGAACTTCTTTGGGAAAGATTGATGGATCCACTTTTATCACTTCTATATCTGAGGTTTCAGGATCGGCTGATACATAAAAACATGGGAATTCACTCATAAATGTACAAAAATACTGATTTATTTGATAACTACACAAGTACACCTCATTTAAATACATCAATACTTTAGTCAAACAACTTTAATTTGTTGAGTCCTAATTTCTCAATTTTTTGTTGAGAAAGTAGGAGTAAAACAGTCGATATAAAATAAATAATAAACTGACAAAATAATAAGATGCATGTAAAAATAAACTGCAACAAACTTTCTTTCAAATGGTTCAGAAAGTGGAATTAAGAATAAATATTAAAGCATAGAACTGGACTGAATAGATCCGCCCTCATGGATCGATTCACATCGTCACCGATACGCAATCTAGGTTTTCTTTCCAGGACCAATACAGATATTAGTATCGGATCGCTGCATCTCCAATGTAAATACTATAAAAGTTGCTTGTTCCACATTTTTACAGTTCAAACTCAGTTTAAAACGTTTTTATGAAACACTGAAGAACAGAGCAAAACCTGAGTTTAACAGAAAAGAAACATCTTACTTTGGAGAAACATATTTTAGTGTTACTGGTTTTCAGAAAAACTCGGTCTCAATAAAAATAAACAAACTTTTAACAAAAGACTCTTTGTGGGTTAAAATGTACATAAAAGCAGAGAAAGAACCACCATGTCTGCTCACCTTCTGTTCCCTGAAGCGTCCGTCGATGATGCTCCCACACAGGTCGTCCATCCTCTTCCTCTCGATGATGTAATCCAGGACGAGCTCCCGGCCTGCAGGCGCTCGCAGCTGGCCTGCACATCAAAATGAAGAAACACGGACAGTAATAACCTACAATCCACGACTGACATTCATTCTAGTAGAAAACGGTCAACATTTTGAAATTAACCATTTTAAATTTTTATTAATTTTTAATTTTGGGGGTTTTCTGCAACTAAAGTATTTTGGTCTAAACAGAGTTTTTTATCTTTTTAGATAATTTGCTGTGCGTCTTCAGGAAGCGAATGTGTTTCACGGTCAAACCAGTTAATCTGACGACTTGTGGCTGAAAAATGTATCACTATAAAAGCGTTTCAATAATTATTGATCAGTTTTCTTTGTTTATTTTAAATATTTATTTTAAATTTAAAAACTTACTTTTCAATTATAAAACAATGCTGATTTAGTTTAGAATTTATTTATATTGCTATTGCAGCATAATAATAAATATTGTGTAATAAATTATTATTTATTATTAAAATATTGTTATTTTAGTATAAATTAATACAGTAGCTTTAACAACAGTAGAGTTGTTAAAAGTTGCTCTATAATTTGTACTTTTTGTATATTGTAAAAAGAATTTTAAAGTTTATTCTGATGATATTTTTGCCCTGGTGTTTCTTGCGTTACCTGGAACAGGTGCGACCTTTTCCCGCGCCACCCACAGGAAGTCTCCGACGTTCAGCTTCCTGACGTCGAAGCCGACTCCGTTCCGCTGAAGCTCTTTGACGAGTTCCTGCTTCCTGTAATGGCTGCCGCTGCACCAACCAGGACGGGGAAAAAAACATAATACATAACATAATATGGAAAAAATAATAATAATCACTTTTTCTCTTTGAGCTGCTCAATTACTCAGAACAATGTTTCTCACCCCGTCGTCTCAATGAAGTCAACACACAGGATGACATCGTAGGTTCCAGGTAGGAGACAGTCTCTGTTTGGCTTCCTGCTCGTTGTCATGGTAACTTGTGTTTGCCCAGGTAAAGACAACCCGCCGGCATCGCTGCTGGACCGAGTGTCGTCGGTGGCTCGTTCTGACAGATTCTCCCGCTCCTCCTCCTCCTCATCATCATCACTTGCAGTCAGATCAACCACGGCGTCTTCCTCTTCATCCTCTGGTCCAGCGTCTCCCCTCCTGTCCTCCACCGGGACATTTCTCCTCTCCTTCTCCACCGATTCAAGTCGCTCGGCCAAAGCGAGACCCTCATCCGTCAGAGAATACCTAAAACAGAGAGAGACGCTGAAATCTGCAGGTTCCCGCGTTGAATCCAACTCTGGTTTGTTTAATGCTACCAAGTATGCAAAGAAACTTTTTGTGTTTTTATCCACTACTCAATAATTATTACATTTATTTAGAATAAATGCTGCCACATAGTTTGGGATTTATAGTTTTTTTTAATCACAATTCATCCATTTGATTTTATGCAATATTTTATGAATCACATCAGATTTTATTTTCACAGTTATCATGGGTGTTTTGCTGCTGAACAGCTCATTTGGTCTTTTTCTATCTCCAGCTTGATGAATTTCACTGACAGCCAATCAGAAAAAGATTTTAATTGAATTATTTTGACTTGTATTTTAATTTAAAATAAATATATTGGAAAAACAGTCCCAAAAAAATATTTATTTTTACATTTGCTTCCTCCTCTTTCCTCTAACTTTCTCAGAAGGTGTCCAAAATGTGGGCCGCGGGCCATTTGTGGCCCTTTAAATTATTTTATTTGGCCCCTAAGCTCAAGTCAAGAGAGATAACAATTTAGACAAAACAGAGACAATAGATGACCAAAAAGTTTGAGGATTTCCTGTTTTTCTTTTAATAAGGTCAGAGTTCAAAGCCTTTTTAAACTGTTTGGATCTTCAATGATGTATAGAGTTCATTAAAATGTGTTTTTCTTTTTTGTTGAGGAGGTAAAAAATTATATATATATATAAATTCTGCCATTTTTAATTTAATGGATTTTGTCCATCAGTGCTTTAAATTTGCCAGTTTTGGACACCACTGCTTACGATCAAAGCAGTTGTGTTGGAATGGCCTAGTCAAAGTCTTTTAATAGCTTCAGATACTCTGCAAAGTGGAATGAGAAAAAATTACCATATTAGATATAAAAACAGGCCACACTTTTCAGCTTTAACTCAAAATCTCAAATAAATGTGCAGAACTTTGTTGTTTTAATGTGATAAAGTGTAAAAACCAAATGGTTTTGAATAATTTTACTATGAACTGAACATTTAAAGGATGTAGTTTAGTAACCTGGCGGGATTGTGAGTCTTTATGAGCAGGTTTTTCTGGATCAGAGTGCTGACTGAGGACCAGGCGGTGTACTTGCTGCCGAGATCGGGCTGCAGACAAAATCAAAGAGGGAAAGTTTTAGAGGAGACAGACGGAGGAACAGCAGCAGATCTCATGAAAACTCACCACAGAAAACGATTTGTCACACAGAGGCTGAGCTTCCGACTGCAGCTCCATCTTAAACATGTAGCCTTTACTGCCCGGTATCTACAGGTGGATAAAAAGAGTAAGAACTGGTCCAAAGTATTTTAAATTAATTTAACAACAGAATGGTACCTGCTGCTGTCTGTAAAGAGTGAGCAATACAGCATATCCTCCAGATCGCTGCTGCGGAACATACTCCCTCTTCTTCTTCGTTCCTCCTCCTCCTCTGTCCTTCCCTGCATCATTCCTCTGTAAGAGATTAATTACATGATAATTTTATATGAAGTTACAGCATTTAAATAATCATAAGTGTTTTTATATACATTATATTTAATTTAATATTAAATTAATTGAAATATGTTAATTGTTGATTAAATTACCTAACTTAATATTAAATGTTTAATATTTCAATATTTAATTTGACATTAAATACGTAAACTGAATATTTAAATTTCATAATTGAAATTTTATTTTTTTATTAAATATTTTTTATCTAAATAAAAAAAAATTAACATAGTATTTAAAATATTTTATGTATATTGAAAATATTAATTTATATAAGTAAAACGCCTTTTAATGTCAGCGCAACAGGAAGCTAATTAAAAATGTTTCTAAGCTTCAATTTATTTATTATAGGCAGGAGAGAAAATGGTCACATAGCGCCCTCTGGTGGACGGCAGAGGACACACACCTGAATATTTAATATTTATCTCATTTAAAGCTTTTATTTCCTATGGGAAACGATTAGGGCCACTGGAAAAAACAAACAAACAAAAAAAGAAATTCAGAATTCTCAGATTAATATCAGAATTCTGAGAATAAAGTCACAATTTTGAGAAAAAGTTATTTCTTTTTTTTTGTTCAGTGGCCCTTTTCCTCTTCCATATATTTCAAACAGTGTAAATTATGTTTTCTTATCTGTGTGTTCAATATTCTGCGTGCTTTAACACAATGTTTCATATCTCACTTTCTGTGAACACTATTTTTCCCATTTATATAAAAATATAAACAAACCAAAATATAAGAAGGTCGTTTTGATCACCTTCCTAGGAGCCAGAGTGTTGCTGTTGCTGCTGTTGTTGTTGTTGTTGTATGTTAGGCCAGGAGGGGGCGCACCTTTGGGCAAGCTGTGTATTGAAGCGTTGGGACCTGAAAGAACAGAAGTTAGTAAGGAGAGAGAAGCAAGAGCTTCATTTGTATTTGATGAAACATTTCAACCAGAATAGCATTTTGTACATTTTTATTCAGTTACTATTAAATTTTTGTTGTTGTATTAACATTTAGAAAATGTTGCAAGCATGTCCCTGTTTTAAACACTAATACTTTTAAAAATATTTTTCTTTTAGAGGTGTAATGTTTAAAGTTTGAAGAAACATAGAATGGAGCGTAAATATTTTTAAATATATTTACTACCATTTTTAACTACAGTGAACTCAGTTAAACCTGCAAGCTTGGCTATGACTTAACATTATGTTTTCTTTTTAATCCACAAATCCATTTATCTCTTTGCCAACTATCTACCAAATCCATTCATTTATCTATTCCTCTGTCAATCATACGACAGTGCATTTGGGTCTCTCTAGCTACAAAGAAAAGAGACACAAATTTCCACCAAAAAACTCAGAAATTTTGAGATTAATCAAAAAAAGCCCTCGGCATCTGTATCTTACCGTTTTGTCTGTAATGTCGCTGCAGTTTGTCATCCAGTATTTTGCAGAGTCCGTCTCCAAAGTTTTTAAGGATTTTTGCCTCTTTCGCGTTTTTTAGTGGAAGTGGATATTTATTTAAAGAGTTGATAGCCTGAAAGAAGACAACAAACAAGTTATTTGAGTCAAATATTTCTGTGCAAACTTCTCTTGCAGTTTTACAAAATACTTTGTGTTTCTTGTTATTCTTTTAAATAAATCTGAAGTTTTCATTTTGGTTTATAAAGAAATTACATCATATTATCTCTTTTTTCTTGAAGCGCTGATCAATCACAATTAATCACTCTACTGTATTTTTTCTGATATAATTTGTTATTTTTGTATGAAGCTGCATGCTTCAGCTTTTCTGCCATTTTGCTGCTGGTATAGCTGAATTTCTCCACAGGAATAATGGAGGTTATAGCTCATATTTTCACTAACTCATTACATTTTTGAATGTTTTCTTTCCTTTAAAGCAAACATTTGTTTTGTAACAGAAAATCCCCAGCGATTAACCATCTCTGAAAGTCTTGCCTTTAAGAAAATATTAACTTAAATCCAGTGAATAACGGACACAAGACCAGAGAAATGGGTCTTAATCACGTCCAACAGGACGAATTTGCCCCTGATGAGCCTGGTACCTTCTGGTAGGTGAACTGGATCTTCAGGCCTTTCTCCTTCGCCTCGTCTCGGAGCTCGGTGAGCCACTGGAGGAACAACGGGTTCGGACAGGACGGCAAGGCGCGCTTCCGTCCGAACCGAACCGGCTCGGAACCGGGCATCCCTGTAGAAACCCAACAGGACACGGACACTAGCGGTAAACTCACTGAATAACGCGGAAAAAGAGCGAGGAAACAAGGTCTAAGTAAGCTAAGCTAACATTTTAGAGCGTTTAGCTGAATGTTTTCACAAAGAAATGACAGATTGTTGAAGTAAATACCGGTAAAAACAGTTTTATCATAAAAAGTTCTAATAAGATCGCTTTGTGTCCGTTAAAGTTGCTCACCGTGTTATTTTCTTACTTACTGAGCTAATGGCTGGCGCCTTGTTTTCAAAGGTACCGAAGCACTTCCTTATTGACGTCGGTCACGTGACCCACGTTGCTGTGGAGTGCAAACGGAAAACAGCGACACCAAGCGGTGAGGATGGTCCGATATCACCGAGAAAACCCGAAGATGTTTACGTTTTCTAAAAAGAATACTCTTCTGGGTTTTTCTCTTTTTTTTGGCGATGATGTTTTGTTGTTTGCTTGTTTTTAAACCTTTTTGTCATTTTGTTATTATTCTGCATAATCTCACTCTAAAAATGTCTTATATGTTTAAAAAGTCTTTGATAAGGATTGTATGTGCAGTGAAAAAATACAATTCAAGGCAACAAATGTAGCTCAAGCATTGTATTAAACTGAGAAGAGTTTCTGGGAAGTTTTAATCAGTGATCAATTTAATTCACGACTTCCTGCATAACAGGATGGGATCTGTTGATCTTAGCTTCTGTTCAAACATGGCACAGCCAAGAAAACATGACATTGTGATGCAGCGGATGTGATCGTGACTTGTCAGAAAGCTGTGACAAGAAAACCTAATAAGTTAAACATCAACCATCAGATCAAGTGACTTGAGTTTGTTACACCATGCTGAGAATGCGCAATAACAAAAAAACACCTGCAAAAAGATTACCTGCTGCTGAATATGCAACATAGACTGAATCATAATCTGTTAAATCCAGGAGTTTATCCAGCATTTAGGACAATAGGATGTGTCATTTGAAAATTGTCCAAACGCCCAATCAGTGCAACAATATCCTGGGCCACACCCAGTTTCACAGTGGGCAGGTCGCAGTTTTTTGTTTTTTGCTTGTTTTTTAATATTCCTTAAGGTGGAATTTATTTTTCTATCACTGAATACAATTTTTTTCAAAGTGAGTTTAATAAATTAATAATTTATTTTAGGGAAAGAGTGTTCAAAATGTGACCTCTCGGCCATTTGCGGACCCTGGACTGATTTTGTGCGGCCCCCCGAGACCCTGGGTCACAATTCAAGGATAAGTTAAAGAATTTTTTAAGTGAAAATGTCATTAAAATATATTAAATGCAACAGGAAGTAATCATCTTCTCCAAGCTTTCTGGGTTCCTTCTGTTGTCATGGTAACTCATCAACTTATACTATTAAGTTCACCTTAAATCACCTAAATCTGCTGGTAATTACTGTATTAAAACTTGTCTAAGTGCAGCAAGTGTTTTCAAATGAAGACTGACATTTAATCCTGTTTTTCTTGACAGACTAAATAGTTTTTTCAGTTTTCTTTTACCAAGCCTAAAATAATAAGAAAATTATATTTGCCTTCCATTTAACAAAGAAAACGTGCAAATATTTTGGATCTATGAAAAAAAATTCACTTTTTTTTACATTTTTAAAATTATATTTTTTGACTCTGGAGTATTTCTGAGCTGTAGATTTTGGCCCATGTGACAAAAAGTCTGGACACCCCAGTTTTTGTCTGCTATTGTATGTTTTGCAGTTTAAAATGACACAAGAAACAAAGTCGAACAGAAAACCTTCTGGACACATGAAGAAAACATTATTTTCATAAAAACAGTGCATAAACCTGATTGAAATGCAATACTTTTGAATGATTCCATTATTTTCCTACACAGTCTGTGTCTGTTACCTTTCACAGACCGTTATCCGCCTCAGTTTTCCTCCCTGTATCCCCAGGCTGAGAGCAGCTGGAATCCTGCGACAAGACTCGACAGGGATCAGGAATCCAACCTCTCCCCCCAGCCGCAGCCTTTCTTAGACAAAGTCAGTCCAACGCTTGGCAAGAAGCAGGAGAATGGGAGGAAAAAACTCAAGAGAGACAAAGACAGAGAGAGAGAGAGAGAGAGAGAGAGAGAGGGAGAGAAAGAGAGAGAGAGAAAGAGAGAGAGGGGAACGGGTTTGGGGAGCAAGATAAGAGGCAAAATAACTGTTCACTTTCTGTGATTGCAACCGCCTCGTCAAACAAAAAAAATTGTCTGTGCTTCTTTAAAATAACTTTAAAGTTGACCTATTATGCTTCCTTTAACAGGTTAGGATAGGTCTATGACCTATTTTCTTTGCACAAAATCATCATTAGACATTGAGATTTTACTCTGATCAGTTCTGGTTTAGGGGCTTTGTCACTTTAAATCAAAGTAAGCTGCTGCTGGCCATCAGAGTCTTTAATACATTCCAAACAGAACATTTGTCTTTTCCTGCAGCCATTGTACAGCGCATTCAGGGGTAAAACCCGCTGACCAAACGTGCTGGAGTTCTACTTGGGTTGCTAGGTAACAGGCTGGCCCTTGTTGTGGTTGGAATTGGGTTCTTGACACCAAAAATCTGTTGCCAAAAAGCAACTGGGTGTTGTTTTTTAAAGCAATTGTGCTGCTTTTAGAGGAAGTTGTGACCCAAATGTAAGTATATAAATGTGCAAAATGTGGGTTTTGCATAATAGATCCTCTTTAAAGTTAATGCAGCCTCTGTTTTCTTGACAAAATGGTTCAAAGAGGCTGGATGTTTTGTAGAACCACATTTTTTTATTGCATCCTCAACTGAAACCCAAAATATGTGAAAGTCAGTCATATTTTTAACTGGGTTTGGATCCAAACTTTGACTATGCCATCAAGTGGTCTTTGGACTTTCTACAATGGCTCATAATAACTTTGGCTTAAAACAATAAACGACCAAATGAACTAAAACATTTGTTAAAATTAAGAAGCCACACTTTTTTCTTGATTTTCCTGAACCAACTGCTTGGTCAGAAACGTTTAACCCTCTGAGGAGTAAAATGCTCCAGTTGGTGTTTGTTTTACTCCGGCACCGATTTCAAACATGTAGTTATGTGTCTAAACATGATCTGAACCAGGACTGTGTGTGTTAATCCAGCTCTGAACGGGAGCAGACAGGATGTTGAAATGTTGGTTTCTAGAGAATAGCATCTGAGTCATGCTAGCATCTTTAACGCCACATTATGCACTGCAAAAACACAGAACCTCACGGAGTATTTTGGTCTCGTTTCTAGTTCAAACATCTGTAATTGACTGAAAACGAGCTGGTATTTCTTGCTGAAAAGTCACTTGTAAGTTAATTATGTCACATTTGAAGTGTACTAACATGTTTGCATTAGAACCTAAAACAAAGCTACTTTGTAACATTTTGTGTTTTTGCAGTGTATCATGATGCCTTTAGTGACCAATGAAAATGTTGCAATGACCAGTTTAAGTAAATATAAATTTATATATATTTTCTTGTTTTAGTAGTTTATTGCAGTTGATTTTTTATATTATACTTAAAACAAATAATTATATATCGTGGGTCAGCAACAATTTCAATTCAAGGAGCCACTTCTGCTATAAAAAATATTATTTAGAGCTGCAAAAACGGTTCTCCATATTTAATATTATTATTTTAAAACGGAATGAGATTAAAGTAAAGTCAATGTTTTCAGATTTTAGAACAAAAATGAATCATTAACTTACAAAGGAGAAAAATATGTTCATTTTTTACAAAGCCAGTTCAGCAGCCCACTTTAAAATATAAAGGAAACAGTTTGAAGCTAAAAAAAAAAATCTATTATTATGAGAGTAAATGCTTTGTACCAATGGTTTCCTTCTATTGGAGATATTTTATGCAGGTATTGAATAAAACCACGCAGAATAACTGCTAAAATACTCTTTATTATTACCTTTAAAATTAAATAAACAATTCTTGGTTTAGTAAAAGCCACATGCTCAGAGTTACACAAATAAATTAGTGTTGGACTAAAATTCATTATTTTTCTAAATTGAAATAATAAAAAATGGTTTAAATTCAGATATTGGAAGCCCAAAATTAAAAATTCTGACCAATTTTCTTCAAGATTTGCTTAATTTCTGTCAGATTTACCTGTATTTATCTAAATAATCTTAACTAATGCTTATCCAGCCTTTCTAAATAAACTTTAATTCAAGTTACTTTATTCTTTAACAACTTTTAACAACGCATATTGCTGTTTCTTTATTATTTAAAAAGTCTCATTAGACGGGTTGTTAAACTCCTGAGCTGCAAACGTAGAAAACACCAAGGAATTAATTTAAAAGAACAAACAAAACCAAGTCGATGTTATGTAATATATTATTTGCTTTAATAATAATAATAACAATAAAGTGTTTTCCATTAGAAAAATTTATCTCTTCTGTTGCACAGAGAAACCCACTGGTAGCATAATCTCATACAAAAATATAAAGATGAGCCAAAACATAATGAGGCGAACAAAGTCTGCGTTGTTGGATCAAAGGTTCTGATCCAGAGCGTCTTCTAAAAAGGTTCCACCCTGTTTGAGGTTCTTCTTGCAGCGATAAAGTAAAAATTATTCCCTGAGGATGAAAGTTGAGACGTCATAATGTTTAGACTCATTCAAGTCAAGCTTACTCTTCTACGTTTTACCAATTTTCTTACAAAACAAACCCAAATCCAAACCCTTTCGATCAATATAAATATTTTAACAAACACTCCACATGTCCGTGAGAAAACTCATCCCTCCTTCATCCGTCCTGTCTGAGTTTTTGGCGGCGATCTACTGCCCGGCCGATCCGTTGGTGTCGTCGCTGTCGGCCTCCCGGGGCGAGCTGGGAGCGGATCCTCCGACGGAGCCGGCGGCCAGCGCTCCCGGCCCGCCGGCCCGCCGCGCGGCCTTCCCCTTCAGCAGCGGGCTGTGCGGGTGCAGCGAGTGGAGGTGGCGGACCAGCTCGTCCTGAGTGCCGGCCGTGTGGCCGCACTCCTCACACACGTACAGCTTGTTGCGCCGCTCCTTGTACTTGTACTCCAGGGTGACGCTGTGGATCTTCCTCATGTGGGACTCCAGGGAGCAGCGCTGGGTGAAGGCCTTGTCGCACAGCGAGCATTTGTACGGGCGGACGCCTGGAAAACATCAATCAATCGATTGATTTCTATCGCACAGTTCAGCAACAAGGCCAATTAAAAAGAAGAAACCAGTAACAAACATCACATTTTGTCAGTACACATAAAATATATTAATCAATATATTCTCTAAACAGGCTGGGTTTTATGTTGATTTAGTTCAACTCAGTGTTTCAGCTGTTTGGCAGTTTTCTGGAAGTTCCTTCCAGATCTGAGGTGCATAGATGCTGAAAACTGCAAAATCACAAAATCTTATTTTTATTCAACTTTCTAGTGCAAATATCTTAGTACACTTGAAATGAGAAAGTCAACTTTCAAGTAACTTTTCAATGAGATACAGGAGCTTGTTTTTGAGAAACTCATAATTAACAGGTCAGTGATTTATAAACTGACAGCAGTATTTTAAAGTCTATTCTCAGAGCAACAGGGAACCAGTGTAGGACTTTAGAAGTGGGTGATGTTCTCTAACTTTCTGGTTTTAGTCAGAACTCCAGCAGTAGCAGCATTTTGGATCTGATTGATTTTTTTAGGCCGACCTGTGAAGAAATTGTTGCAGTAATCAATGCATTTAAAGATAAATGCATGGATGAGTTTCTCTAGCTCTTACTGAGACATTAGTCCTTTAATCCTGGCGATGTTCTTCAGGTGATAGAAGGCTGACTTTGTAACCGTCTTTATGTGTCTCTGAACGTTCAGGTTAGAGTTTATCACTACACCCAGAGTTGATTGTTCCTCTTTACGTCCAAAGACAATAACTTCAGTTTTGTTTCTGTTCAGCTGCAGAAACTTTTGGCACATCCACACATTTATCTGTTCTGTTAAAGCTTGGATGGGTTCAGAGTCACCTGGTGACATCGTAATGCAGAGCTGTGTATCATCTGCATAGTTCTGATATCTGATCTCACTACCTGTCATTACCTGCAGGGAGCTTATCGATCTATTTAAAGGCTCTTGAACCTGGAGACTGCAGGAAAATCAAAGCGAGCACGTACCTGTGTGCGTGCGGACGTGTCTCTTGAGGTCAAAGGTGTCGTTGAAGCCTTTGTTGCAGAAGGTGCAGAGGTGTCTCTTGGTCTCACTGTGGCACTTGACGTGTCTGTTCAACATGCGCTGGAACTGGAAAGTCTTCTGGCAAACCTGAAACCAGCAACAATTTATAAACCCATGATTTTTACTGAATCTACAACCGACAGGAAGTCAATTGAGTTTTGGACTTTAAAGGTGTGTGTTGATCCAGACCAACACACACCAACACTAGACGTCACGGTGATCTCACCTTGGTGATTCAATGCAGAATTAAAGCTGCAGGATGTAACTTTTAGAGCAAAATATGTTTTATTGAGTATTTGTTAACTCTGTCACCGTGTTGTTCCAATTTAAAATGTGAAAAGATCGATTTCCTCCCTGAGCTGCTATTGAAGAAATGAACAGCTCCCTTCCAAAAACAACCAATCAGAGCCAGGAGGAGGGGCTTAGTGCTGTCAATCTATCTTGTGTACGCGCTACTAAATGTGCAACTCACTGTTACAAAAAAACTGTCATTGATGGCTATGCTAACTATCATTAATTCAATTACATTAAAAGATAATTTATTGATCCAAATTCTTGCAATATTACGATTTTATTATCAGAATTTTATCTTTCAATTTTTACAATCCCCTAAAGTGAAGTATACAGAATAACTTTGAAACATTTAAGCTGGCCTGGAAGAATCAATAATGAATGAAATAATGAGATTAATCACTTTAGTCCTCCAGTTATACCTGGCACACAAACGCTCCTGCTGTTGTCGGCGGCGTGTTCTGACTTTGGCACGCTGGTCGGCTCACCATGGATGGCGGCTCCGAGGGGGCGGGGCTTTGTTTGGGGGCAGCTGGCATCACAGCGGCTTGTGGAGGTAGAGGTTGTGGACTGGGAATGGGAATGGGAGGAAGAGTTGGAGGAAGAGGAGTGGGATCAGGAGGCAGCTCGCCTGTAGTTACCTGTTAGAGAGAGAAAAATGCTGATCAAGCTGAAATTAACGAGGCTAATGCGTTTCTGCTAATGACGTTTTAGCGGTAAGAAGTTTTTCCTTTGACAGAGAAAATGTTTTATCCTGGATATAAGTAGATATTATTACGACAACATATCAGGGCGACTGTAGGGAGAAAAAGAAAAAAAAGAGGAGCATATTTCCACCAATCAGGTCTGAAAGTTTGAGATTAAAATCTGAAATTTCATTGAAACGAACTAGGAAATTTCTGAGATTGAAAAGTCAAAAGTAAGCTAGAAAAATCTCAGAAATTTTGAGATTTGTCAGAAAATAAATGGATTTTCAAAACCTGACATTTTTTACTTTTGAAACTCAAAAAATTTCCAAACGTGGAAAATATTTGACTTTTGAAACTTTTTGTCTAGAAATTTCTAAAAAATAATTTCTGAGTCATAGAATTTTTTTGGGATTAATCTCAGACATGTCAATTTCTTTTCTAAACATTTTCAGAGTTTGAAAGGTCAAAAAAAAATTGACTTTTCAATATTTCAATAGTAGAAAATATTTGACTTTGAAACTTTTCATAGAAAGTTTATGAGATAAATCTGAAATTTTCTGAGCTTTTTCTGGCAAATTTTCCACTTTTGAAAATCAGAAATTTCCCTGTTTTTCTTTTTTGTGAAAAATTTCTGAGTTTAATATTTTTTTACATAAATCTCATGTCAGTGGCTTTATCATTGTATATCAGCTTTACCACTATAAAATATCAGAAAATAATCTTGTTTTTTTTTAAATATTGTACAGTGGAAACTGCAGTTGTGTTTTCTTTCTCACCTTCATTTTGGACCGGACGTACAGCGACCCGCTGTGTAAGCTGCGCCTGATGTCCGACTTTGCCGGCGAGCCGCTGGGACTCTGCGGTTGTCCCAGCGCGGTGCTGGACGGCAGCTGGGCGCGGCTGTCCGATGAAGAGTGTTTGGTGAGACAGAGAGGAACCGTCTCCGCCGGACTCGCCTCGACCTCCGTCATCAGACCCGAGTTCGGGAAGATGGAGACTGGATGGACAGAAGGGTAGAAAACGACATGCTGTGATTATTTTACAATAACATATTTAATATGTCAGAACCTCAGGTTGGACGATATGGATGAAAAACAATATAAGCATTTCATATCAGTCGATATCCATAATTATTAGTCGGTTTTATTGTCTTAAAAATCTGCCAGACTCAAATTTCTGCTTCATGTGTATTTTCACTAAATGCCTTGTTTTGTTATTTTTAAGTAGTTGTGAGGCAGAGCGCCGTAACTTTAAACTTGTTTTGCTTTATTTATTCAACTTTGTAGAATGTAAGACCTTAACACCAATATTGTCAACGTCTGCAGTTATTTTATATTAGTTTTATTAATGAATTCTCATATTTATGTTGAAAATCTTCTATGCTATTTTATTTGTTCAAAATAATGTATTATAAAAAATAAAAAAAACAATCAACAGCTGGTAGAAATGAGAGGCTGAGCAGGTGAAGTCTTTCCTCTGCCTCCGTCTCCCAGAATGCAGTGCGGTTCTGGAGTTATGTTCTATTGATATTAAAATGATGATGCAAAATGTGGCAATGTATGTTTAAAAAAAGTAAATGTGGTTTTAAACTGGCAGATGTGAACTGGAATACTGTTGACCAAAGGAGAGAAACAGAAAATTAAAGAAGAAAATTTCTGCATTACTGGGTTTCACAACATCTTCCACCGTTTCCTTATTTGGACAACGACTCTACCACCAAACACACAATCAAATAAGTGTGTTTGCGTGGTTAGGTGTGCTCCTGTTTGGGCTATCGTCGAGTAACTCGCTTTGCACGCAGACACATGCCTAGAAACACACACACACACACACACACCCACACACACACACACACACACACACACCAACCTATACAAAGACATCCCCATTACAGTTAAACTTGCTGAACCAGACGGTCTTGCAGCACCAGCTCTTTGCCTTCCTCAAACAATCCACCTCCGCAGGGCTGAGCGTCAGGGTTTCTGCGTTATGGTAAAGGTGAACACTGAGCTTATTACAGTTAACTACTGAAATTGAGAGAACATTTTCATTAACACATATAATATCCCTCGTTTGTGTGTTTATGAATTTATTTATTAGCCTTTTTCCCCCCGCAGAAATAGTTGGAAAATTACAGCACTCCATAATCCTTCAGGTGACACGTCGGCTAATTGGCAAAATGGCAACATAGATAGCTGGTTGTAACTGAATAATTTTTTAAAAATGGTATCACAACACGAAACTTCGACCATTTTGAATTATAATCTGCACCTAAAAACCAACAAGACATGAAAAACTAAAATATTAAGTAGTAAAAACTTAAGTGAAACTAATATCCATCCATCCATCCATCCATTTTCCGGTCACCCTTCTCCCTAACGGGGTCGGGAGTGAAACTAATAAAAACTAACAAATACACTCTGAAAATTTGCTAAAAGTAACTGAATTAGAGAAAGAAAACGACACAGTGACATAAAACCGAATTATAACCACAGTGTGCAAGAGGAGAACCTAACAGAAAATGTCAAAGAAAGCAACCTGATTGACAGAAAAAGCCAACGGCACATTATGAAGGCGTGCTTTTGTGTGTGTGTGTGTGTGTGTGTGTGTGTGTGTGTGTGTGTGTGTGTGTGTGTGTGTGTGTGTGTGTGTGTGTGTGTGTGTGTGTGTGTGTGTGCGCGTGTGTGTGTGTGTGTGTGTGTGTTTCAGGCCGCCTATTGGCAGGTGTGGCCCATAGAAAACAAGGAATCAGTTTAGTTTGTCAGGCTTGAATCTGATAAAACCCAAATGTAAATGCAAATGAGGCCCCTGCAGCGAGCTTTAAAGATGAGAAGACACAAAAGCTGATCTATAAGCTTACAGAGCTAACGGTTCGCCGTGACACAGTGAGGGCTCTGTGCCGCCTCGGCAGCATATTTGCTAATGAAATGCCGCTCATGGAGCCCCAGTGGATCTCCAGGTTTACAGCGAAGCCATCTGGTGATTATGACGTTCTGTCAACAATACTAAGTTACGACTTCGCTGGGCGACGTGGACTTAAAAGTTAAGTTTCACGATATTTCTGTTTTCATAGCAATAATCACCACAAAAACACAAATACACCTCTTGGAAAACATGTTTGTTTAGAAAAATAATCACATAAAGAAATGCTGTTTGTCTCACTATGCAGTTAATCATATTTATTCATGGAGGAACAACATCTGATTGTTATTCGTTTGCTGAAGATTACTTGTTAAAAGGATCTGTTTCCACAAGCAGAAAGTAAATAACATTTCCTTGAAATGGCCTAAAAGTCTTAATTACCTGTGCGCATTGATAGTTTCTGTGGCGACTGCTGCTTGTGGACATTTAATCTCAACTTGCATTGTTTGCTCACCCCTCCTTCCCCCCATCACCAGTGAATGAGATGTGTGTATGTCTGGGTGTAACTGGATGACGGGGTCCAAAACACCCAAACTTCTTTCATTTCATGATGAAGTGGAAGGAGGAACAGCAGTGCTGTTTGCACATGTTATAGTGTTTTATTTTTCTTTTATTTATAGCATTGCTCAGCTGAGAGAAAGAGTCAACAATCAGCAGATAACTTTATCAAACACTGGGTGTGAGTCAGGGTGTGTTTGCTAAAGGTGTATTGTCTGCAGCAACCGGCTGTTCAGAGGGTCCGTTACATTTTCCTCCATTCAATAAATATTAACCTTCAGGCAGCTTAAGCAGCGACACTGAAAGTAGATCCCAGGATACACAGAGATCATTTAAGGTTTAACACTTGGGTCATTTCAGAGCCAAAATCTCCCATTTTTTACAGTTTCATGTTTGCTTTATGAATCCAAATGGGCAGCAGTTAGCATTCATTAGCCAGGTTTAGCATACAGGATGCATATCAAACTTTGTTCTTTCAAACAATAGAGCAGCACAGATTTAACCCCTGAATGTATAACAGTTTAAACACAAACGCTATATAAAAAGTCTCTTGTATTCAGTTTATTTTCCTAAAATTGTATCTGCTTTCCTGTAAATCTGCTGCAGCAACTGAAAGATGCTAATTAGCTTGACTTGGTTTAACTTTGCTTAGATTAGCATTACAACTTGTAGACCACTTTATCAAATACAGTTTTTTAATTGTAACAATACATTTTAAATTGAAAGAAATGCGCAAGATGCTAAAAACTGCATTGAAAACAATCCAGCACTAATAAATTCATTTGTTCAGATACGTTCAGAGCAAAGCTTCACTGTTTTGGCAAATTATGGCGAAAATAATAAATTAATATGTGAAACTTTCAGGGATTGTTTTATATTTCCATAAGCTGCTGCTAAGCTTACCTTGGCTAAGTTAGCTTAGCATGATGAAAGTTTCTGCTAATGAGCCAGAATTTACAAGCTGCCAAGTTTATGCTAGTTAGCTTAGCTTAATTAAGTCCAGTTTGGCATGAGAACTGAAGCAAACATGTTTTATTGTTAATAATCAATTTCTCATCATGTAAAGATCATGAGAACTCAAGCTGTAACTCAACAATGTTTTTAGCTCATAAAATGCTCATTAGTGAACATTTTATGTGCTTGACAAAAATACTTGAACTAATGTAGCGAAAGTTCTTGTAGTACTTTGTTGTTTTTATAAATTAATGGACCAAATGTGTTGCTTCAAATAAAAACACTTAAATCTAAAACTCTGAGAGGAGAACGAGATACAAAATCAAATTTTATAAATGAAAAACAATAATTATGCCTCAATTGATAAATATTTCTAATACCCCACAACTACAAACCTTCAGATTATCTTTTTTTTTAAGTTTGCAGACATTATACTGGAAAATATAATTTTTTAAAGAAAGTTTAGCAGGACCTAAACTTTCATAAATCAGATTTTAAAGATATTTACTTAATGTGACGTTTAGATCTCATAATCATAAACAAACCTTCTTGGTGCAAAACAGAGTGATACATCCTGTTTCTTTTTCATATCAACTAGTCACAGTTAAAGCTCCTTTATATTTTCTTTGTGCTGGTGGAAAATCCAGAAAACAACATGTTTTCTTAAAGACCATTATCATATTTATACCATTAAAATAAACATTTGACATGTTTAACCAACAAATTGATATAATTCAGAATATATTATGTTGTTGAGAAACATAATTGAACTAAAAGAGTTCTTGCATAAAGACACTAAATGTGGAATAACTGGCTCTACCGGCTATCGCTGACTTCTTAAGAAACGCACATCTAGGATTTTTTTTTTATGTAACTGTGCTTTACATCTAAGTACAACCCAAATTAAACTATTTCCCAATGAAATATTCAATGGGCAGTTAAACCTGAGGTTTGACGTGAAGGAAAACTGCATGTTTTTGTTGCTGTTTGTAACATTAATACTCCTGTTACTCAACTAAAGCCTCATCAGTTGTGTGTAATCTCAGAGGTGGGCCAAAGCAAACTGTTTTCACACCAATGATCCATCAGAAACTGGTCCTGGCACATGCTTGTGGATTATGAGATAAAAATAAAACTCCAACACACACAAATTTACACACCATCTGGAAATTTGTCCAAACTGATGGCATCCTGTGGCTTAAAAAAAGCATTCAACACGCCTTCCACTCTCTTTTTGTCTCAGGTAATTATCATACCTCTGTCTGTGCGTGTGTGTGTGTGTGTGTGTGTGTGTGTGTGTGTGTGTGTGTGTGTGTGTGTGTGTGTGTGTGTGTGTGTGTGTGTGTGTGTGTGTGTGTGTGTGTGTGTGTTTTCATTTTGACTGCGGCCTCTCTTTTGTAAGTGAGTGTGGACGCCAACGCAATCCAGGCAGGTACATCAAGTAACGGCACATACCAGAAACCGTACCAGAGACCGTTGCTGGGTTTTGTTCAGGGTGTTGACGATGCGTCACGGCGCACAGGTGCTGCAGGTTTAGTTTTTGACTTGTCATCCTTAAATTTAAACTATTTAATAGGATATTCTACCTTTTCAGCGACTTTTTAGTAACTTCAAAATGAGTTTGCAGGTGGCAGCATGAGAATATCTTACAAACACTTGGTAGTGGGTGTTGATGTGAGTAACGTGGCTCTTTGCCCGGGGCGTAACTGTGTCAAAGGGAGATGTGAGCTTTCAAAAAAACACATTTGCATGTCGTTAGCACTCAAAGTCTAAAATAACTGATGACCTTTGAACTGAAATGAACAGAGATTCTCATGAGAAAGTGAGTTTGATCGGGGTGCCCAAACTTCTTGTGACAAAATTGGCAAAGAAAATGAAATGAAAGCTAAAGTCAAGTCAAGTATATTCGTCACAAATCCAAAACTTAAGATAGATTTTTTTACCTTTACTGTGTTAGAAGAAAAGCATCTGGTTTTCAAACTTTTTTGAGCTCAATGTAACAAATTTATTTTGTATAAGAATTTAATTTGAGTCACTTTCCTTCAAAACTTTTGCAAATATTTAGCCATTTAATTGATTAAACAAAAGCTAATTCGGCTGCAGCAAAGTCAACTTTTAAGTAAAATCTGGTTATTATAAAGACTTCGTTATAAAGGATGAATATTGTAATTAAATGCAATGATTTTGCCCAGATTAAAAAGAGAATCAGAGGAAAAAGAGCCAAAATGCTGATGCAGTTTCTCACTGCTGGTCAAAGTTAGTTAGAAGATGGAGATTTCCAGGATGGCAGCCCAGTTAGCGACCAGCTAGAGAGCGGCACTTTTCTAAATAAAGACATTCGTTATATTCGTTATAGCATGAACCTGTTCGTCATGATGCGACGTGTAAAACGGCAAAGCAAAGATCTGACGACGTGTCACAATGTCGACTTATTGGGCAAAAGTCACTGGAAACAGTTTTGCTGAAATAAAACTGGCAACTTAGGGAAAACATGAGGATAATGTTTGTTTTGATTGGCTTTAGCTGCTTTAATAGATGAGTACCCAAAGATTATAGTGAAGTAAAAGTATCACTACGACTTCAACAGCTTTTTACCTTAATTTGGTGAAAAAAAATGAAGACGTCGTGTTTAAATTCAGGTATTTTAAATTCAGGTATTTTAAATACCAGAATAAAAAACATAAGAACAAATTGAAACAATTTTTCAATAAAAATGTCAAACTACTTAAAGTAGGTCATATATAAAAACACATGTATGTTAGAACAGTGACAGTGTTTGATTTTATTCATCTGCTAGTAAATAACAGTAGAGCAACAGAGATTGTTTCCAAACAAGAGGTCTCACTTTGACATAAAGTCTAGATGGTGAATTTCTGGTTAAAATCTGTTTGTTCTTCATTCAGTGGAAAACAAACTGAATTAAGTTTATATCATTATTTCTCTAACAAATCCAGAAACATCTCATTTTACTCCAGAAAGAGTAGCTTTCACTTTTAATTGAGTACTTTTACTCAAGTGTTATAAACTCCTGAAGTACATTATTTTCTAAAAGTTACTCAGGTAACTGTAGCAGTGACCTCCACATAGGAGCAGCAGTCGAGGTTTTGAACATTATGAATTTATTGTCATTTTTGAGGAAACAAAACTAATGGCCACATTAAACCTGCCAGTCAGTTTTCAGTTCATAACTAATTATGTATAAAACCTGATTTCAGATTTCAGAAAGCGCTTTCAGTGGCTGTAGCCTCTGAAATATTGTAATATTTCACATACATATAAAAGTGACAGGCCCATATCAGGTGCGTTGCAACAATATTTTGGGTTTTCTATGAATATAAGCAATAGCAAATTATTTTCCACCAGAAGAACTTGTATCAACATGGACTTACTGTGTATCTTCAGATCATAAATAATTACCTATCAGTGAAGTGTAATTGTAACAATTCAAAGCCATATTTAACACATATATTACATTTAAGGCATGCATGGAGCTGGAATCGGGTTTCCTGCTGCTCTGGTCTCAAGCAGCCATGCAGAGTCTGATGATTAAAAGTTAACGGGAGAGAAAGACGCACCAACCAACCCACCCAGTGCAGAAGGAGCGGGGGAAGGGTCAGCGACTGCAGAGGTTTAGGGTGTAGTCCGTTACTTGTTATCTGATACCGGCGGCCTGTTACAATAAAAACTCCAACAATGGGGATTGTTCTCCAAATGATGAGGAGGGGGCCGCGAGTGGAGATGTTCCCTCAGAAAACCGGAGCGATTCGCCTCTTGATTTGAAGAGTTTTCTGTTTGTTTGTAACGAATCAACAAATGTCAGGGAGCGACGTTCAGCCTGCAGTTTTATAAGCCGCAGCGCCTGAACAAGGAAGAAGGCCAATCAGGGGTCGAAGGTCGATCTGGGAAGCAATCGGAAAGGCCCATTGCGAAAGGAGGCAAACATTTAATCATTATATAATTTGTTTGCATTCATTTTAATTGAATGATTTGAGGTTAAGCCGATCTGGAGTCGATTTCAAACACAAATAAGTAAATCAGTCGCTGAACCCGGAGGCCCTCCTGGGGCCCCGTCGGGGATTCCCGTTATTCGCATCCAGACTCCGGACCCCTCCATGCGCCACCTGCCACACCGACACCAGCACGCCCGGTCCGACCCAAAACCCCGCGTAAAACATCCTCCAATCTGTGCGTAAAGGCACCGAGCGGCGCATTCCGGGTCCATCTCTTCCTGGAACCGCGAACATGGCTCATTACTGCAGCAGGACTCACCTGGGATGTAGACGTCCCCCCGCTCATGGTCGGGCAGCTCGCTCCAGTTCCGCTTTCCAGGCGAGACGTTCGCCTTTTTCACCAGAAAGGCCCTCGGCATGCTCGATCAAAGCCAAACAGTCCGTGGTTCTTTTTTTAAATTTAGCGCAAGGGAAGTTTTCAGAAAAGTAGCGACGTCAAAAAAAAAAAAACAACCGCCAGGTAACCGTTTAAAAGCAGGAAGCTGAGGGGGAAAATGGAAAGAGAAGATCCTCTTCTTTCCCCCCTTCTTGCGCTTTTTCGTCTTGTTTTCCCCCGAGCTTTATCTCCTAATGTCTTGGCACTTTTCTTTCTCTCAGTCAGATTTCCAGGTTTGAAGAAGGTCCGGACAGGTGAGTCCGCTCAGGCAGGTAAAGTCCGCGCGGACTCCGCAGCGCCTTCAAATAACGGGAGACTGGGCTGAGAGACAGAGAGAGAAAAAAAGAAAACGGCAGATATCCCCGATCACACACACACACATTGAGTCACGATAGAGGTGGGTCAAACAGCAGCTCAGGTGCTCATTTAAAAGGAGAAAAAAAGCAGGAAACAGGCGCCAGCACGCATGCGCGGCAGAAATAACGGTGACAACAGGCTGGAGGGAGACTGGGTTCGGCCTCAGTATACCTGCTGAACCGGTTTACCCCTCCTCTCCCTGTCCTCGTCTTTCTTTTTCGCTCTCCGTATCTCCACCTCTTCTCCATTCCCCTTTAAGGTGGGGAGCCGTGAGAAAAGACATTCAGCCTCGTGAACACAAAATCAGCCAAAACTGGCACAGGATTTATAATGAATCACTCATTAAAATGTATGAAACTGAGTCTATATTTTCCCGGAAACACAGTGGCTGCTAATAACGGGTCAAGTGGGCGGTTACCCAGGGCGGCACGGAAACGGGGTGGACACTGCAAAAGCAAAACCTCACAAAGTAATTTGAGTTCCAACTGCAAATATCTTAATATGTTTAAAACTAACTTACAAGTAACTTTTCATTAAGACACATGAGCCAGTTTACATCAATAATAATTTTTTAATTTTCCCAATAATTTTTTTTACAATTGTTTACCTTTTATTTTTACTTGGCGAATGTTTTTATCAGTGTTGTATAAAGTACTGAAATCTCGGAGTCAAGTAAAAGTATAAGTACCGCTCCAAAATATGACATTGGGAAAAGTAAAAGTCAGTGACTGAAATGTTACTTGAGTTAAAGTATTAAAGTATCTGAAACGTCTTTTACTTAAGTATGGAAATTACTGTAAAAATGAATGAACTCAAGTAATGTAATGAAAAGTACAAGTAAAAAGTAAAACAAGGCAAATGCAGTTTGAATGACATTTTTTATATTTTGGTAAACTTGTTAAATACACTTAAAATAATGAACACAACCAAGTGCAGGCAAAATTAAACCTGCTAATAGATAAACCTGCAGCATCATTTAGTTAAGAAAATTAGGAGCTTTACCTAAACCACAAGGTTTAAATAATTAATAAGAGGAAAAAAATAAATAAACTTGTAATCCAAAAAATACAATAATCCATGAAACAGCCAACACTCGGTACGTTCTGATGACGTCACCACATCGCGCAACTCTCTCTCGGTGCGTCACGATCCGGAAATAATAAAGCTAATTGAAAATAAAGCCGGGAAAATGTTTGAAAATGACAGATAAGGATTAATGTGAACTGAAGCGGGAACACCGCGTGGGACCCACGATGAACCGCGCCAGTTTAAACTGCAACAAAACGTAAGTTAGTGTTTGTGTGTGTTTGTGTGTGTTTGTGTGTGTTTGCGTGTGTTAACGCGACTCTTTAATTAGGTCGTAACTCGTGACGCTCCTCCGTCACAGTAACGAGTAACTAAACCACACATTGAAAATGTATCGGAGTAAAAGTATGCAATTAAGTTCGGAAATGTAGTGAAGTAAAAGTGAAAGTTATCAAAAATTTTCTTACTCCAGGAAAGTATAAAGTACTCCAAAATATACTTAAGTAAAGTAGTGAAGTATTTTTACTTCGTTACTATACTACACTGGTTTTTATGAAGTATTTCTACTTTTACTTCAGTAAAATTTCAGAATTTTCTGCCCACTGAATAAAAAATAAACCTGTTTTAACCAGAAACTCACCAGATAAAGATGCACACCTGCAGCTTTTGTTGTAAGTTTTTTGTTTTAAAGAAACTGATTGGGATATTTTGATATTTTGTTTTGCATCATTTTGTTACTTTTTGTTATTTATATAAATTATTCTCATTTCTATCTTCAAAATACTAAAACTTCCACTTAACTTTATATTTTGGTCCATCTGATGATGTATTAAATGATTTAAATATTAAATAATTACTGATACAGTTATCAGTAACTGACTACCGAACATGTTTTACTCTTGAGTAATTTCTTGGTGACCACTTTGTACTTTTACTTGAGTAACAATATTCTGACACATTGCTGTTCTTCTTTATAACGTTTTTCCCATGTTGTAAGTGAATTAATGTCATCTAGATAAATTTAGATTAATTTATTTTCAATTACTTCTCATGCTTTTTATGCTAACTGTGTTTCTTTGTCTTGTTTTGTATTTCTTGACTGTATTTTGTGGTCGTCATTTGAACCTTGTTTGTTTTTAGAAAGAGAAATTAAATATTTTCCAGGGACAACAGATTAAAATTATGGCTGAATACAAAAAGTGTTTTCAAATGAAAACAAACCTACATCTAAAGAACAGACTAAATACTTTTTACCTTTTCTTTGCTTAAGTCCATAATAATGTGCAAACTGGCTGCTTTCATTTAACAAGGAAAACCTTTTGAAGTGTCGGCTCTTCTGTCCCATTTCTACAAAAACTTGGAGATATCAGCATTTAAAAATAACATTTTGGCCTCTGAATTCTGATTAGCTGACCATTTTGGCCCCATGTGACAAAACGTTTGGTCACCTTTGGTTTAAATTACACACAACAGGAATCTGTTCATCAATTACTGAACATAATAATTACTTCTGAAGGTTTTTGGTTAGACTGACTTTTATTTAGGAGAATCAAAATAAAGAATTGTTTACAAATGCAGGCCACACTTCACAGATTTTTATTTGCAAAAGAAAATTCTGCATCCACTTTCCAGTTCTGCACGACTTCATGTTGGTTTATTACATGAAATCCTTACGAAATGCTTCGTGGCTGTTATGTAAGGAAACGTGAATAATAATGAGGTATAAAAGTCGCAGTGTGGAGGATTTCCAGTCACAAAACTGGGTTTCTGGCTTTGTTTACATTTATTCAGATCATTAAGAGTTCAGGGAAAGTAACTGTCACATGAGTTTAAATGACACAGCTAAACTCAGTTTGAAGAGACACTTTTCATAGTTAGTTTGGCTCAACATTGCGACTCCAGAATGTATAATTTAGCTAATCTACCACAAACATCTGTGATACTCAGTTGCATTTATACATAAGCTGAATTTTGGGGAATTGCTTTGGAAATATGAGCGAAACAACAGAGAGCAACACTTTTTCCCTCTAATATTTAAATACATCATCATAAAGGGCTCTCTGTTTATCTTTGTTTAGTATTTGAATATTATTGGGGCCAATAGGCTGTGTGATTATTTTAGCGAGAGTATAAAACTCTTCTGTGTCATACAGTTATTAAAAACCCAAATGAAGCATGACTCATATTTGATGTGTGTCTGTAGCATTACCTCTCATTAGTTTAGTACATTTTTGTAGAAGATTTCCACATTTTTAACATTTCTTTTTTCAAATCAGGTTGAGGTGAATTTTAAGGTCCCTATTAGATCATAATTATAAAGGTTTAAATGAATTAATCCCAAATTAATGTTTCAGATAGTAGAGTGATGGTATTTAATTTGCAAGAGTCCATCACTTAAAAATCACTGTTTGTGTTTAAATAAGTAAGTACCTGCAGATTTTAGTAATAAATAAATTAATAAACAAATTGTATAGATTTGCTGTTAGTGAGTGGAAAAAGTTTTAGCATATGCTAGTTTAAATGTCTGTGATCAATATTAATATAATAATACATCTGATAGAATGTTCAGGATTCAATACATAGATTTCAGTCAATTTCGATCCAGAACCGCACAGCATTCTGGGAGATGTAGGCAGAGGAAAGACTTTAGCCTCTCAGCTTCTCACAGCCAGCTAAGCTGGTTGGTGGAATCGACTCATTGATTCCCTGGTTGCCTAGCAACTCATTCATTCTTTGGTTGCCTAGCAACAATTTGTTGAGGAACTTGCATGGCAGGAGTTAAAGTTTTTTGCCACCGTGGCCAAAAAATACTCAACAACGGCGTGGAATGAAAACTGTGGATGAGAGAGGAAATGTCAGGCCACCAGTTCTTCAGTATTTCAGATGTGCAAAACAAAGAAAAACTAATCAGTAATTATCTGCATCGACTGATATGAAACGTTTGTGTTGTGAAATATTTTTCAGCCATATTGTTTTTTTGATCCATAAACTTAAGGGAATCAGATCTACCAATAATTTCTGGATCGTTTTAGCTGAACAACACCAATAATTTAAAGAGCACAAATTAAAGCTGATAAATCTTTGTCTAATTCTGTTATTCGGTTTGTTGCAACCATTTTGATTTTAAACGAGCACTAATTTTATTTTTTCTTAAACTGGTATGATGTGTTTGTATGGTGAGTATCTTGTCTTTTTTATTCCTTTATTTGGTTTATTGCAGCCATTTTCACTTTAGCTCAGTGCTGACTGTAAACAGAAAGCAGGTAGATAAGCACTTATTCTATGTCTTCCTTAAATTGTGATTCTAGCAATAATTCATTGTGGAAAAGTTGCTTTGCAAATCACTTATTTCAGATTTAGCTCCAAAATGATGGGTTTTTGTCCTTTGGAGAACATGCTGTGTTATTTTTCTTAGACAAATAGTATTTTTTCCCTTTAATAAAAACAACACTGCTAGTAAAAGTTTACCTTTCTACTCCCCTCCAGCAACTCCTTTGTGATTTCAGATTAACACAATCTAGATGTGAACCTAAGGTTGCAAATAAAGGCGTGAACGGCCGGTCAGGGTCTGGTTGAGCAGCGTTGGGTGTTGGAGTTCCTCTGAAGAGGCAGAGGGGTGGAGGGAGGCTGCAGGTATGCAGCCCGGGCTGTTGGAGCAGTCTGGCCAGATGTGGCCTCAGTCTCCTTCCTCCTTCCTGTTGCTGACGCTGGAACGCTTTAAACGATTAGAGGTGCCGCCTGCAAGGTGCAGGCCAAGAGAGAGCGAAGGATGCAGGCCACTGCACCTTTTAATCAAGATTAGAATAAAGATTAGGAAACAGAAAAGGATGCCAAACACTAAAACTGAGCTAATATTTACAATATTCACCCAGAGATAAAGAATCTACTAGAAACTGATGGAATATAAATCTAAACCGTCAAAAAGAGAAATCCACAAATCTTCTGTCCAGTTTTCCTCTCATCCATCTATCATACAGTGTTAGGTCCAAGCTAAGAAGATTAAAAATATATACATTTATGTGAATAATATTTCCAGATTAAAGTGGAAATAATATGGAAATAAATTTGTAGGAGATCCAACTTCTTTCTCGCAATACTATGACTTGAATGTGGGAATATTATGCTTTTATTTTTGCATTATTTTCACATTATTCCGGTATTAATTTCTTTAATACGTCTGGCAACGCTGCAACTTTATCCTCACATTATTTTGACTCTATTCAAGTCATATGGGAATATAATAGAATTATTATGTATTAATGGATATTCTTATAATATTATAACTTTATTCTCATGTTATTTTGACTTTAATCAGGCAATATTCCCACTTTATTCCTGTATCATTTCAAAATGTCGGAATAACCGAACCAAAGCGATTCAGTTTTAAATTTACGAAGAAAAACTCTGATCGTGTATGATGTAGATGAAAACAGAGCATTTTTCTTATATTTGGGTTAAACTATTTTGGATTTTAAATAGTTTAAAACTGGGAGAATAAACTGGTGAAACACATAGAAAAAAAAACATTAAAAAGAGACAAAAGTTTTTTCTATAAGACAAAATTTATATGAAAAGAAACTTAAATGCACAAGTAGCCCAAAAAATAATACAAAACAAATCAAAAACTGAATAAAGAACAATTAAATATTGGAAACGCAGCCATAGAAAAGTAAATATTTGACTTAATGCTCACAGGAAAAGAACCACAAAACTAATTTAGCAACCGATTGATTGATTGATTGATTGAATGATGATTGTGACTTTCACTGTATTAAATCCTCTGTTTTCTCTCCATCTCCGTCCATAAATCTGCCTGGAGAGCTCGACTGGTTCCCAGCTGAAACTGGTAAGGAAACAGTTGGAAAGCCAGCAGAGAGGCCTTTTAACACCAGTTGGACCTGATCTGCAGACCCGTCTCCTTGGAAACGGTTTGCTTTAATGCCAACTTCCTATTCGGCAACAATCTGATACGAACGATGAAAACAAAACAAAGACGAGGGATTTAATAAAGGAGCTTTATGGTGAAAAGATCTGAGAATCTTCAGTGATTATTTGTTGATTTTATGACCAAGTTTTAAACAGGAAAAGTAACGTGAGCCGTTCTGGATGTGATTAATGGAGACAGTTAGCTGTCAGATGCTTTTAAGTAATTAAAAATGAAAGAGAAAAGCGTGACGCACTAATCTGGAATGAGAAACATTTCTGGCTTTGATCCAGCGAATCAACCGAAACCGAACAGATCAGAGCAAAACTGAACCCAGTAATAAAACTAAACTAATGCTGATTTAAATGTGGCGTTTATCTTTAATAAAAACTATTTCACTCTCCATTGTTGTGTTGCCTTTCACCTTCCACCCGCATGGTTTGGGGTTTAGTTTTGTTTCCTCGGCAGTGGGTGGAGAGTACTGGTCAGGCAGCATACCTGTGTGTATTATTGTAAATCTCTGCACACAAAGATGGAAACGTAACTGGAACGGATTTATGAATATGTATCTAAAAAATGACTTTTAGTTTAAAAAGCCACTAAAACTCATGTGCTGATGACAATTTAACCCAAGTTGATGTTAAATTGTTGACTGATTGATGTGATCTGCAGCAAAGATTGTTTTTCTCATTGTATAGCTACAATTAAAGATTTTACAATTTGCAGCATAAATTTAAACATCATACCAACAACAAAAGCAAAACCTATGAACTTAAATTTTATGTGCTGATTTTCACTTTTACTTGAGTGAATTTATTATGAAGTATTTTTACTCTTATTTGAGTAAAATTTCTAGATATTAATTTCACTGTGTTTTTAACAAAACTTCACCAGAGACACACCTGAATTTTTCATAAGTTTTACACTGAAAAAAACTGATTTGGAAAAATGTTTTGTCTGATTCTGTTATTGTATGATGATGTTTATATGGAATATTTTCATTCTTCATCTTTCAAATACCAAAATGTGCACATATGTTTACATTGTGGTCTGTCTGATGGTGTAATTTTTAAATTGATGTTACTCTAGAGCAGAGGATAGCAATCCTGGTCCTCCAGGGCCGGTGTCCTGCAACTCCTGGACGTCTCCCTGGTCCAACATGGCTGAATCCAGTCGCTGAATCACCTCCTAAGTGCAGTCAAGTTCTCCAGAGTCCTGCTAATGACCTCATTATTGGACTCAGGTGTGTTGAAGTAGCGCCACATCTAAAGGTTGCAGGTGACCCGGTCCTGCAGGCCTGGAAAGATATTTCAATGGATGAAAAACATTAATAAATAGAAAAATACAAGTTAGAATCTGTGAAGTAATTTCAGGAGTATATAGAGTAGAAAATGGAACTCCACAAGGGAGTGTAATAAGTCCGTCATAGTTCTCAATTATAATAAATGATATTTTTAAAGCTATTGGAAAAGAAATGGGATGTTCATTCTTTGTGGATGATGGAGTGGTTTGGAAAAGAGGGAAAAATTTAGGCTTCATTGTTAAAAAGTTACAAGATGTCATTATTCAAAATAGAGAGATGGGCATTGCAATGGGGATTTAAGTTTTATTTAAGTTTTGAGTTTAAGTGGGGATTTAAGTTTTCAGTTGAAAAAACGAAAGTAATGATATTTACTCAGAAAAAAAAACAAGGAAGTAAAATTAAAATGATATAACCAAGAATTAGAGGAATTAAGTATATTTTTAGGATTATGGTTTGATGAAAAACTGAAATGGAATGTACATATTCAAAAAGTTGTAGATAAATGTAAGAAAATCTTAAATATTTTGAGATGCTTGGTTGGCAGTGACTGGGGAGCGGATAAGCAATCCTTAAAACAGTTTTATATAGGTATAATAAGAGCCAACATAGATTTTGGTTGTATTGTTTACGGTTCGGCAGCAAAAGTACATTTGGTTAAATTAGACATAATACAACATCAGGCATTAAGATTATGTACAGGAGCATTTAAAACCACATCAAGAGCAGCAATGGAAGTGGAGATGGAGAAATGCCGTTAGATTTAAGAAGAATAAGATTGGAAATAAATTACTGGTTAAATTTACAAAGCAATAACTTGGATCATCCAACTGGGAAATTTTAAAACCATGTTGGGAAAAAAAACCAAAAGAAATGGGGAGCCTTGGATGGACAATTGAAAACAAAATAAAAGAATTTAACATGAGCAGTTTGGAAATTAGTCAAATAACACTAATATCTGTAATACCACCATGGATTTTACCACAAGCAACAGTGGATATGACAATAATGGAAAAGAAACAGAATAAATCTTTCATCATTGATAGTAGTTCAGTACAGGCACATTTAAACAATTATCATTATATTCAAATCTATACAGATGCATCAAAAGTAACTGGAAAAGTAGGGATAGCGTTTGTAGTACCATAATTCAATATAAAAATAGGAAAACAAATTACAGACGGATTATCAGTGTACACAGGAGAAATGATGGCAATATCATTATCTTTATAATGAGTAGAAGAGATAAAACCATTAAAAACAATAATTTGTTCAGATTCAAGCTCTGCACTATTAAGTGTAAAAAATAAGAAATTGGATAGTAGGATGAACATTTTATTAGAAATATTTCATACATGATATAGAATACAAAATATGGGTTTGATAGTTAATTTTGTATGGGTTCCAGCACATATTGCAATAGAAGGAAACGAGAGGGCAGATAAAATACCAAAGGGGGCAATTCAAAATCCAATTACCATCAAAGTTTAAAAAAAAAGTAAAGCTGAAGGAAAGAGTATGGTTAAGGAAAAACTGATGGAAAATGGCAAAAAACGTGGGATGAAGGAAAAACAGGAAGATGGTTTCATAAAATTCAGAAGGTGGTAGGAGAAAGAAGAAAGGGAAAAAGACATAGAAAAAAGGAAAGAGTGATAACAAGAATAAGATCTGGGCATACAGGACTTAACTATACACTTTTTAGAATTGAAAAGCATGCTATGGGTAAATGTGAGGATTGTGGAAAATATGAAACAATAGAACATGTTCTATTAGAATGTAATAAATATGAAAGAGAGAGAAGTTATATGAGGAAAGAGTTTGAAAGTATTGAGGAAAAAATTAATTTAGTAGATATTTTAAGGAAGAATTTGGAGATAAACATATACAAATAGTTATTCAATTTTTAAAGACTGTTATTTAATAGAATTTGATTATAGTAGGTATGTTGGTCAATGTGTGTATGATATATATATGAGTAGAATATAAATATGTGTATGTGTGTGTGTGTATGTATATATATATAGGTATAGAAAGGATATATTTATTTTGTAGAAATTTGTATGTATATGTATGTATAGAGAGAGCGTTAGTCCGATATGAACCACACTCCATACCAGTAAGTGGCGGTAATGCTACTAGAAGTTTGTTGCCAATCGCCAATAAAGAAGAAGAAGTGGTCCGTCCCCGCCCCTTTCTGTGTGCTGCAGCAAGGTGTACGTCAGCGAGGTGTACTTGACATAAATGGCTGGGACGGTACCTTGGTCCTCATCGACGTCTCATTCATTAGCGCAACGTATTCCCGACAGGAAGACGCCATGGCTGCCCGAAACGGAGGCCCTTCCGGGGGAAAGGCGGGAGCAGAAGAAGCTGAGCGGCCGCGACGTGGCGGACACGTAGCGGCTCTGGTTCTGGCTCGAGGGGGAAGCAAAGGGATCCCGCTGAAGAACATCAAGCCGCTGGCCGGGGTCCCTCTGATCGCCTGGGTCCTGAGAGCCGCTATCGACTCGGGAGAGTTCGACAGGTAGGTTTTAAAGTCCATACCGAGTCTAAACCGGACTTTAGACGAAACAAATGAAGCTAGCTTCACTGCAGGGCCCGTCCAAGGCATAGCGAACAAAGCTGCTGCTCAACGAGAATTAGCCTTAATTCAGCCGTTTCAACAGAGATACATTAAAAGTCTTAAAATAAAAGTATAGCTTTATTCAGAGTTGGCGAGTTTACTTTGTAAAAGTGCAAATAATGTCTTTACAAGGAGAAAAAACATCTATTTAAGTATATTTTCAATACGCCCCATTGTCCTGCAATGCATTTCTAATGTTATCAATTATAATATGTAATATTATGTAATATGTAAGTAATTACATTTTTAAAAACACTTCTATTAAGTTCTAAATTATAGTTTTATTTGAGCTTGGATTGTTCACAGATAGACTTGAGCAAATAACTTAATATTGAAAGTTGCTCATATTTGAGTGAATTACTTGCATTATGTTTCTTTCAAAACCAGTGGGGTTTTGTAAACGAGATCTTGGACTGGATGTCAATGAGACAACCTGTTTAAATGATGGTCAAATAAAACTAAATAATCACCACTTTGGAGCTGCTCACAGTTGTAAAACTAGTACCTTGTTGCCATGGTTACATGTCATCACAAGGGTACAAAATTGGAGTAAAATCCTTCCAGCAACACAGTATCTAAAACCAGAGAATTACAAACATCCAGAGCCTCGACATAAAATGAAGGTGTGTGTGTATAATTAAAAAATGCATCTTGATAAAAACCAGGGGTGGGCAACTCGAGGGCTGGTGTCCTGCAACTCTTGGATGGCTCCCTGGTCCAACACGGCTGAATCACCTCCTAAGTGCAGTCAAGTTCTCTGGAGTCCTGCTAATGACCTCATTATTGGACTCGGGTCCGTTGAAGTAGAGATGCGTCTAAAGGTTGCAGGAGACCCGGACCTGCAGGCCTGGAGTTGCCTGATATAGACGATACGAGTCGATGGATTCGCAGTTTACGAACATTTTTGCACCGTGCAAAACCCAAAATCTTGAACTTATTTTAATACCAAATTACAAAAGGTGTACCTCAGGGCTCTGTCTCTGGACCCGTCTTATTTACAGCCTGCTTTTCTGATCTGAGTGTAACCTGATCCCATGCCTCCTATTTTTCTGCGGGTGTCTCTGTAGTTCATTGCTAACACTCAATCATAGGCATTTTAATCTCTACAGTCTGTTTTTGATTGAGTATACTTATTAAATGCACTTTAGCACTAAAAATGCCAAATAAAAAACATTAGACTGTTTATTTTAAAAGCCATAAACATAAAATATTGTTAAAATTCAACCTAAATACACAAACTGGTCAAAAATGTTGGACATGTCCTTTTTTGACCCTTAACCCCCTACTTTTATACAGTAGATGAGGATTTAAAAGTGTGGCTACTGTCCTTTTGAGTCTCCTGGTTAAATATCCTGCATTGGAGATGAAAGATGTGTCCACCAGTATTTATTGGCTTTGAGACGTCACACCTGACTGAACAGGATTTACTGTTCAGTCGAGTTTTACAGGATCTGCAGTCCCTCCCTTTCTTCCTTCTCTCTTTACCTTTCTGTCTCCATCTTGTTTCTCTGGAGTTTATATTTTCAAACTCCATTAATAAAACCAATTTTTTTTTTTTTTGACAAAATGGAGACACAGATGGTGATTTTCAAGTCAAATCCTGTTTATTTTTATTTCAGCTACAAGGCAGTTCTAAAACCGTCATATGCAAATACATGCAAATATTACATTTTGTCAAATCATCAAGTAAATGTACATCACATGCATTGCTCAATGTTACTTTTTAGTGAAATAAAATGACTTAACATTGATCAATTCTCTGTTTAACAGTTTCAGTTGTCTTGCAGTTTTCTGGAAGTTTGTTCCAGATTTGTGGTGCATAGAAGCTGAAAGCTGCTTCTCCATGTTTGGTTCTGGGGATGCAGAGCAGAACCAGAAGACCTGAGAGGTTCTGGAGGTTCTGCTATAACTGCAGATCTTTAATGTATTTTGGTGCTGAGCCGTTCAGTGATTTATAAACTAACAGTATTTTAAAATCTATTCTTAGTCCAAACGACAGCAGCGTTCTGAATCTATTTTTATTTATATTTCGTAGGCAGATCTGTGAAGACACTGTTGCAGTAATCAATGCAACTGAAGATAAACACAAGGATGAGATTCTCTAGATTTAGGTTAGAGGCCATCACTATTCCCAGATTTCAGCCCTGATCTCTGGTTTTTAGTTGTAATAACTGAAGTTGTGCATTGATTCCAGATTGTTACTCTTTAGGTCCAAAGGTGGTAACTTCAGTTTGTTTCTGTTCAGCTGGAGACATTTATGTGTTGGCGCTAGAGTGGGTTCAGAGTTACCTGGTGACATCATAAAGTAGAGTTATGTATCATCTGCGTAGTGAGGTAGTACATGTCAAATATGAGGGATCCCAGTATTGAGCCTTGGGGTACACCACATGTGATGTACTGATGGGAAGTCACATATTGACACAAAACATAATGACACGTTTCATATAGTCCATCATATAAACTTTACTAGAAAACAGATGTTGTGTCAACACTGTGCTGTTTTTCCTTTGCGTTTCAGGACCTTGAGGCTGATTGTGTCTCAATGACTCATCAGACGAAGTTGAGAGGCTTGGCCAAACAAACTCTTCAACTTGGTGCATTAAAACTAAGTTAAACATTAAATGTGCTCCACAGTTCACAGCAGGTCAGAATAAGCCTCCATTTGAAGCCACTTCCAGTTGAGTTTATCTTAAAACCTCAGATTATCAGGGCCCCACAAAAATACTTTAATTTACCCAAAGATCAAAATGTAATTATTTATAGAGAATGAGCAAATTGTGTTTAATTTTATGGTTTCAATAAGATAAAAGATTTTAACTTTTATTTGGTGAAAGTGTAAAAACAAATCTTCAGTGTGGTTTTGTTACCATGGTTACCGTCTGATATATATATTTTTTGTTTGAGCTCCTGTTTGTCCACAAACACATTTAGACAACAAAAATTCAATGGCTTGAAGCTTCGCCTCTTTTTCAGATCTAGGTCCAGTTGTGCATCTGTGCAAAGTTGTGGAAATTGGTGATGAGAAAATTTGGCAAATTTAAGGTTGTAGCTGGTAGATTAAGAATCCCAAATCTCATACTTATTTATATGGGGGAAAAACCTGTCCTTTTCAATTCACAGCTAAGGATGACATCTTTAAAAAGTAGCAATATTATTAAATGTGGAAAAGTTCAAGGTCTATGACTAGCTCTGTATTATAAACTAACTCAGAGGAAACATGGATATAAAACAGCTTATGATTGTTTTGGGGATTGAACTGAGTATCCAGAGATGATTACAAAGTCGGCCTTTTGTCACTTCCAGCATTTAAAAATGATTCCAGGAGACTTTTTCAGTTGCATTGATTAGCAGCGAGTTCACAAGTCTGAATTAAAAATCCTCCAGATGCAGCTGGTCCAGAACGCTGCAGCTGGTCCAGAACGCTGCTGCTGGTCCAGAACGCTGCTGCTGCAGCTGGTCCAGAACACTGCTGCTGCAGCTGGTGCTGCTCCAGATCGCTGCTGCTGCAGCTGGTCCAGATCGCTGCTGCTGCAGCTGGTCCAGAACGCTGCTGCTGCTGGTCCAGAACGCTGCTGCTGGCATTCTGACTAAAAGCAGGAACATGAAGCGCATCACCCCAGTTCTAAAGTCTTTTAAAGTCCTCAGCCAGAACCAGATTTGGTTTTTATGCTCCACTAATCTGGTACAAACTTCCAGAAAACTGCTGAAACATTGAGTTCCTTTAAATTAAAATTGCAAGCCACCTGCCCAGAGTTGCTTTTAAGACATTGTAATGCATTTTTAATAAATATTTTATCATATGAAACACTTTCTGCTGGAATTTCCTACAGCAATAAGTAAACATAACTTATTTTTTTTTCCCAGTGTTTGGTTGTCAACAGACCACGATGAGATTGAAGAAGTTGCAAAATCCTGGGGGGCCAAAGTCCACCGGAGGAGCGAGAAAGTCTCCAGGGACTCCTCCACCTCCTTGGAGACAATTCAGGAGTTTATCAAGGATCACCCAGGTAGGAAAAGCTCAGCTGGGCACAAGTTGAACCAAATATTGAGGATGGAAGATCACAGATGAGTTTTTCTCCTGTTCAGAGGTGACGGTGGTCTGTAACATCCAGGCTACGTCTCCATGTCTCCATCCATCTCACATAAAGAACGCCCTGAAGAAGATCACAGAGGACGGATACGACTCCGTCTTCTCTGTGGTCCGGAGACACCAGTTCCGCTGGAAGGAGGTCCAGGAAGGAAGTGAGTTCACCAAACGCCTGTTTGACTGTAATTGGACTCAATCAGGGTTCAGTTGTTCTGTTCAGAGAACCTACAGCAGAACATGGTCATCCTTCCTTACAGGTGATGAATGCACTGCGCCGGAGAATCTGAACCCTGCGAAGCGTCCGCGGCGTCAGGACTGGAACGGGGAACTGGTTGAGAATGGTTCATTTTACTTTGCCACCAGAGAACTCGTCGAGAAAGGACTGCTGCAGGTAGCTGCTCTGAATGTTTAGCTGTCAGTACTGACAATTAGCTCCAGGTGTTTCCCTAAAAGCCACATCTGTGCCAGAAAAACTAGTTTAAATGAATTCTACCAAAAAGTGGTCAGATATCGAGCCAGAATTAGACCAGAAGCTTGTCAATAAGTTTGGATCCAAGGTTTGACTTGGGGATCTATGCATGTATTTGAGGATATGTATAATTTATGTCAGTTATGTATAATTTCCATCTTGTTTCACTAACTTTGTTTTTATTCCACTGTTGACGAAAGTTGTCAATTTGCCTCAAACATTAGAGTACTTTATCGCCATCTAGTGGCCAGAGTTATGCATAATTGACTACAAACCTAAATTCATGTCTATTAAATATAAACTAATATCTATTTTTCAGTTTGTAAAAACTGAATATTCAGGCAGTAATAAATATATAAAAATTGCTTAAATTATTGGGTGATGAAACTTAAAGGCTTTACTTTGCTGCCATCTTGTGGTCAGTTATGCTTAATTCACCAATTTTCAGACTAAAATTTTAAATTCATGTTTCATTTAAAAAAACAAACATTTTTTACAGCTTGGTGGCAAAAACACAAAAATTCAGGCAGTAATGGGCAGAAAATATCTGATAAAAGCTTTTTTGTTAGGTGGTGAAAATTAAAGGCGCTCTGTCCTATGATGATCAGGTGTTTCTCTAGACCTGTGTCCATCAGTTCCCAACGTTCGGCGGTTTTCTGATTGTGCAGGGCGGTCGGGTCGCCTACTTTGAGATGGAGCCGCAGCACAGCGTGGACATCGACGTGGACATTGACTGGCCTGTGGCAGAGCAGAGAGTACTCAGGTGAATTTAAACCGACTGCTTTTCAGGGAATCTATGATGCAAAATCACATTTAGCACATTTGTACACATTAATTTAGGTTTCTACTACTTCTAAAACGGCACAAGCGCTTAAAAATCTGCCTGGGCTGTTTTTGGCAATAAATTGTATAATTGGTGTCTGGAAAATGAACTCTTTCAAAATCCCCTGGAAGATAACATCACAAATCAGCAGGCAATGCCTGTTGCCTGGCAACCCCAGAAAAGCCCAGCCCGTTGCCTAACAACCTAAGCAGAGCTCCAGCACATTTGGTCAGCTGGTTTTACTGCTGTATGATGGCTTCTGGAAAAGACAAGTATATTATTGTTGACGTTTTAAGCTTTCTTGTTTGTGCAGGAGGCTCCACTTCTGCTTTTCAAAGATGTGTATAATTGCAGCCATTTTCACGTCGAAGTGTAAATGTTGATTTAGTATTTTTGTCCGTTTGAACATCCTGCTGAACTTTGTTTGGATTCTCTGCTTCTCTCAACAGGTACGGTTACTTTGGACGGGGAGTGTCTCTGATGTTCTGTGAAGTTTCTGGATGTTTGACCGATGGACGGGTCCACTTGACTGGGTCCTCTGTTGGACCCAGTCCAACAGAGGACACTGATTCTGGAATATGCTCTGCTGACGTGTCTGAGTCCGAGGCGTCCTCTAAGGGCTCCGTCAACAGCAGCGACTCAGAAGGATTCAGTGTCGCCATCCACAGGAGAGACACCATAGCACTCAGGAAGCTGCATCAAGACGATGTGGAGGTCGGATCTGTCGCCTTTAGCAACGTCAAAGGAGAAACTTTGACCAGTGTCTTCTAATGCTTTACACCTCCTGTCCTCCAGGTGGTGCTGCTGATCTCCACGGAGGACGTTGTGCTCCAACAGATGCGTTATAAACTGAAGATGATGACAGGCTGTGAAGTGATGGTAGTCGGAGAGGATCCACTAAAAGATGTGCAGTTGATGGTGGAGCAGAAGAAGCTGGACTGGAAGGAGGTGGCCTACATGGGTAAATATCTGGAATTTTTAAACTTTGACTTTTGACTGTTTGTTTGCAAAAATACTTAAATTTTGATGAGATTTTGTAGAAAATGAATGTTATAGCTTAAGGCTTACTGTCGTCAAACAGTTGCTGGTGATGATATTCAGGAAATTTGGTTATTTTGTTCTAAATGGACTGGAAACTGTAGGACAGATGTGTTGGACGCTTATTAAAAACTCAATAGACAGCAAATGGAAGCGCTATTAAAGCCACATAAATAAATCTCTCTGTATCCAGCAGAGGCTTCAACTCATGCAGGGCTGGTGCGAGATTGCATGAGGCCTTGAGTAGAATTTGATTTAGGTGTGTATTAAAATATTAGCGTTTCGGGGTCTCCCAGCAACCAGCACAGCCAAGAGAGGTTAACGTTTAGCTTCCAATGTGGAAAAGGTGACTGTTGCTTTTTGAGTATTAATGTGGAGTAATTTATTTCAGCATTAAGATTATTTTCTGCAATAAAGTAATATAAATAGTTTGCTGGGTAAAAGTAATTTCTTGTCTCAGCAATCTGAAAAAACGGTTTCAGAGGATATAAAACTATTTGATTTTATTACTTTCCAGTTGAAGTGTTAACTTTAACCTGCTTTAACATTTTTATATAGAGGGTGAGTGTAATATCTGGTTGTTTTTTTTTTTTCTTGGGGTTAAAAGTTAAATTTTGTCTGTAAAAAGTGGTTATTATTGTTGGCTAATATTAACAAAACACAAACTAAGGTTATTATGTTCACCCTCTACAAACAATCATGTTCTAGTATTTGCTATTAAAATGGTTTTCATATGAATATGGCCCTTAAGCATAACACTTTAATGCGTTTATAATGTTTTAACCCATTTTAAAGTAGTTTAAACAGAACTTAGGAAATCTGAAGTGAGCTAGCCTCCTGATGGCTGTCCTGTTGGAGCAGTAAAGTAAATGTTGCGTTTTCCCTCCCAGGCTGCGACGCGGCGTCCGCCCGCTGTCTGAACCTGGCGGGCCTGAGCGCGGCACCAGCAGACGCCCAGCCCGACGCCATCAGAGCCAGCAAGTTTACCTGCAAGCAAGGCGGTGGCGCGGGCGCCGTGCGGGACTTCGCCGAACACGTCCTGCTCCAGAAGCAGCAGGCCAGGATCCAGATGAAGCAGGACAGAATCAACCGCTTCTGATGTCAGATTAAAACACAACACGTTTTGTGTGAAGCACTTGGGATGGTGGTTGCAACGGAACGGATCATGAAGGCAAAAGACGCCAAATGACGTCAGTACTTAATTAAAAATGAGAATAGCTTGGGTTTACCTCGGACTTTCTGCACAGCAGCAGTTCCTGTTTAACACTAGAAGCCACAGTTTTCTTTCTGCACATCTTGGTTCAGTTTACTCATTTGATTGATGTTCTGCAGCAGGTTGGTTTTTCATAAAACATCCAGGGGCAATATGGTGCAATTACACTTTAAAACAACACAATGACAACAAGCTATGGATTACTGAACAAAATGACAGATTTCTGTATTTCCTGAGTAAAAATTGAGACAAAAGACACTTGAATAAATCTAAATTCAAAGGAATGTATTGGATCTGAAATTCTTCCACGATGTCATAACATTTCATCGTGTTGTACATTCGGCTCATAAACTGACTGATTATGTTTGGGGTGCTTTGCTGCTTTAACTGTCCTGATTGGTCTGATTTAGTCATGTCCTGCACATATTGAGGTTTTGTATCAAAGTGCAGTTTTCTGCCTGCTCTGATGTAACTGTAATGGTTTAAATATGCTGTATTTATCATTAGCACTAGTGACAGAAAAATTACTTTTCATGGAACAGCTGTTGATTTTCTATTTGATACAATAAAGGAGAAAAGTAAATTTGCTTCCAGTCATTAAGATATTATCAATAAAACATTAAATGAGTATATGTGTGTCGTTCATACTTTTGGTGTCTAGCTAGATTTTACAAGAGGTGCCAGAGAACAGCAGGATGTTTGCACAAGGTGACATTTCTTATGGCAAACTAAATTACAAGCTGCTTAACATCAAGATATAATCTTCCACACGAGGGCAGCGTTGGACAAGTGTGTGTAGATACAGAGCCTCACCTGTTATCATAGGAAAAAGTATGTATATTGCTATTTTCACTCTGGTTTGTGCTATAAAGTACCTATTTTTTTTGCTTAGCTTAAACTCTGATTTCTTGAAAATTGCTGAATTTTCGCATTTTCTCATTCAGCTGTTCGGAAGTGAAGCTGGTGAGGCATCAGCGAGCTGAGCCTTCCTGGCTCATGGCAGGAGGCGCTCATGATCCCAGGCATTGTGACTCCACAACTGCAGAGTTAAGAGACGGTAACAGCGAGTCTCATGCAGCGATATATTTATAGTTTTCTCCTTTTACCACAGCAATTAATCTCAAAATAAACATTAAGCCTAAAACCATAGTACTGCAACAGACTGAATGTTCTGCTCTGTAGGAAATAATTGGGGGGGGGAGTTTGTCGCGTTGTCAGTTGCTATGGCAACAAGTCAGCTCACGCTGCACTGATACACTGGTTTTGAGTTGTACTTTAATGGTTTCTCCCTTTGCTGTGGAGAATAGCACAAAATTATCTACATTAATATTCTTTACATGGATGGCATGTAGTATAGTCTTTATGTCCGCATGCGCGAAATTTCCTGATGTAAACAATAACATGCAGGGTGTCTATATTTGTAAATCTGACAAGTCAGTGCCTCACGAACTATGAGCCTTACTGCACATCACACACACATATATATATATATATTAGGGCATGATCATAACAACCACTGTGGCAATCTTTGATTAGTTTAGTTACATGTGACAACTTATGGTGTTAAGAGGTAATTATGTAATTTGCAGTATGTGAAATTACCGTTTTCATTGACATAAATGGGACTAAACCTAAGAACAAAAGAAAAAAAACAAACCAAGTGACATCAATATCTTTGTCTTTATTATTGATAATATGCCAAAATGTAATCAAGTGAGCAAAATACATAAACTACATCCAGTACATAGGAGGGATAGGTGACACATATAACATTTTTGATTGCAATATTTTGTGTTATGCAGTAAAAGTTAAAGTAAAAGACATGATAAAAGTTTTAAATACTCATTTCAGTTTTATGGCAATAGGATTGTATGCATATGTCTGTCAGTCTTAGTATTCAGTATATAATACAAGTTACATTAGGTACAGCCATTATGCAACAGTGCAACTCTTAAGAAACTTAAACATCAACATGGAATCACTTCCACACAAAGGCTCACAGCTGCTCCAGACTTTATATGTGTCATAACAGACCAGCATTGATCACAATCACATGATCAATATGTGACATCATCTTAGCCCCACCCACTTTGAACAGGAAATCACCTGTTTTCCTGCAGGTGGTCATAATTTTTCTGTTTGATTCATACCAATGTAGAGGTGAGTCCAATGACGGAACAACATGATGCTGAATCCTTCCCTCAGCAATGGCTGGTGGCTGCAGCATTAATCACACATCTATCATGCAATTTGTGCCAAATAAATTACCTTTGTTGACCTCTTAAAAGGCCATTAGGGTTATATTGAAATTTGACTCCAGAGTGCCCCCTAAATTATTCCAACAGTTTTATCTCCATGATACATCATCTGATCTGCACCAGATTTTTTGTGCATCATCAGGGAGAACAGACCTTTTTCACGCTTCCGGGTTTTAAAGCCGATGTGGGGTTGGACAACTTCCGGTGGCTATAGCGTTAGCATTAAAAGGCTAGGAAAATGGCTCAGTCTCGGTGCAGTTGTTTTTGTTCAGTCCCTGATTGTTCATATATAGGACAGATATGGCAAGAAAACCGCCATAACTGTCCTATCATGCGTTCCCGGCAGACCCGGACCAACGGAGGCAGTGGATCCAGCCGATCCGAAGAGATGAAGGTCCCGACTTTTGCATAAAGACGGGGAGCACTTTCGTATGTAGGAGGATTTTGTTAGCGGATCCACCAGCAGCCGCCTTAGAAGTGGAGCTGTTCCTTCCCTGTTTGCCTGGAATAACTTCACTGCACCGGCAATGAGAGAGTCTGCTTTGGAGAGGGCTAAGAAACGGCAGTTTGTCCTCTCTCAGAAAGCTAGCTAAGCTAAAGATGCTACTGCGGACCATGATTATATGGCACATCCACCCGCAGGTAAACGTCTAATTAAGATAGAACATTGTATATATTTTCCATGTAAGATAATTTCAGTCAAATATAACTGTTACTATAATATTATTATTATTATGACCACATAATAATGAAATTATGAGATTATGTGGTTATGTATTTTGTGGAGAGATTATGCTGTTTTTCACAAACTGTACTGGCAAATACATTTCAGAATGTAATCAGAATATAATTGAAAGGTTTAAATTATGTTTGTCTCCAATATTCCATGTAATTTAGCAAACTAAGTTAAGCTTCATTACGATGTTTGTGTAGTTCATATACTGTAGCTAGTGGTTAGCTCGCTAAGTATTACGTCTTTTCTTACCTTGATAGCGGTGGATATATTTTTCGTGGAAGAACTTGTATCCTTTCACACGTTTGTTGGTGGATGAATTAGTCGCTGCGATTTCCTCCGCAGCAGCGAAAGAAAGGGCTGGCAAATTAAGTAAGGACGATGAAAAGGACCGGAGGAGGAGAGCCATTTTTCAGAGTACTTTAATTACAGTAACCAAAACAGGAAGTGCCGCAGCTCTTTCAGATACAGCTTCCTTTTGCCGTGAAAAAGGTCTACTGCTTCATATATTGGTGTGGTAGTTTAATGACGTCACATAAGCCCCGCCCACTCACAGAAAAAAAATGACAATTATTGGTTGGCTCCTCCAACATAAGATTGAAACTAGATCCTCCAAATCTTGACCAATACACAAGACATGTTCTAAACCCCACAGCAAGTCCTCGGCAATCCTGCGCCACAAAATAGAAAGTGACAACGACTCTCCATCTGGAAAGTCAGATTTCAGCAAAACCTTTAAGATTTGCTGCTGGACTTGTGCTGAACTGAAATGAAGGTGATTTGGAAGATTCTCCAAATGCACCGTCTGGTGGAGGTTCAGGAGAGACTTGAGCATATCAACAATGCAACAGGGTGGTGCTGGAGTTCCTGCAGACTACAGTATTGATTGTGAAGCACATTGTGATTATTTATGCTGTTTGAACAAATTTTTACATAGAATAATAATCTACAACCATATATCGGATGAAACACATGTAAAGTTAGATTTCCTCTAACTTAGAAAAGATTACTCTAAAACTTGAACCAAGACCCTCAAATGAAAATTCCTGCATGTAAATCCAGGATAAAGTGTTTTGGTGAATTTGGTGTTGAAGGTGTAAATGTGAATCAGTGCATCTGAAGAGACTCTGTAGAAGGACAGAGTCCCAGCAGGACAGTCCACATACACAGCTACTCTGCCAGAGGCAGAGGAGGAGAAGTAAGAGACGGGGATGAAAGCTTTTTTTTCACTATCATGCCAAACAGTGTAACCATCATCAGAGCAGATTAGACTCCAGGAGTTATCATTAAATCCAAACCAGGAATCGTCATTGAGTCCTTTTCTGTTGATTCCCTCTGTAACTCACTGCTATGCATAAACTTTCCCACCCCACTCCACCTCCCAGTAACAGCGACCAGTCAGACCATCAGTACACAGCAACTGATGGAATCAAATCTGTCTGGATGATCAGGATATGGCTGCTCCTCTTCCACGCGTGTTATCTTCCTGTTTTTGTCAGACAGTCTGAGAAATCTGCTTACAGTGTTCAGGTCGACTGTTAGTGGATGAGAATCTGAAGGACAGAAGAAACACAATACAATTACTGATGTATAATTTTCTGAATTCACTGTCAGAGGTGAACATCAGTGAATCAAAAATGCACTTACACTTCCTCAGACCTGGTGTCATCCATCTTTCTCCTGCAGGCTCCATGCTGTAAGAAATGAGGTTTTTTATGGTATTTATCAAGATGCAAAAACGGACACCCCGATTTAGACCTCATTGAGTTTTCTAAGAGTTCTTCAGTCCATCTGTGGCTGCGTTTCTGTCACTATGTATTATATTTTCCTGGTGCTACTAGTTTTGTTCAGAGTTGACAGTTTATTTGCCCCTCCTCAGTTTTTGTGTTATTGCTCTCAATCTGCCCCCATAAAATACATCCATAAAATAGACTGGGAACAAAGTCCCAACAAAGTAATATTTGTTAAAAACATTTTTTAGATCAAACATAATCATATATCAGACTAGACCTAATTGAGAGTGTTTAGATTTGTACTTTTAAGTGATATCAGTTATGATTGATAAATAAAAACATATCTTTCCATTTTGCGATTCTGCACCATGTTGTGTTTGTTGAAGTTGAACAGTGGAACTTAAAATGACCACTGTTCAACATTGTTTGCACTGTTATGAGCAATTAATTATTCTTTTATCTTAGCTTGATTTCCCTTGATGCAGCATAAATCCTTACTGATATAAACCTGCATTTCTTGGTCTGAGGCTGGTTGAGGTATCTGGGTTTACCTACCTAGAATCATATTCACATTGATTTATCCAGATCTCCTCCCCCCTCCCTGAGGATTATTGTTCCTCAATAATCCTGAGTATCACTGTGTGGCTGCAGAAAATATGTCCTTACTTGAGAGACTCCAGGCTGAAGCTTGGATTCTTCAGTATAGCTGCTAGACTCTCCATTCCTGCCTCTCTAGGATGATTGAAGCTGAGGTCCAGCTCCTTCAGGTGAGACGGTTCATAGTCAAGCTGAGGCCAGAGCAGCCATCCTTCATCTGTGATCAGGCAGCCTGACAGCCTGAAGACACAAACACACAACATTGTTGGAAAACTCACCTATTTTCTCAAAATGAAGCACATTTTATAACTTGTTTTCAGCAGGAATAATTAGATGACATGCTAAGAAAGGTAGAGCTTGTCTGTTAAGCAGCAGTCTGCAGAAAACTGTCTGCAGACTGCAGTCTGTCTATATTGTCAGTTGAAGATGTTTATCACAACTTTGCCTGTTTGGAGTCACCATTGACATGTAGACATAGACAATGTCTAAACCAGTGAGACTTTAAGACAGAAAAAATTAACAGAGTTGGCCTGACCCAAAACAATTGTGGTTGTCTGAACTGCACCAGGTGGCTCCATCACTCAACTGGGCCTGATCTGGGATTCACCAATTTATTGTAAAAGATGTACATTATGTAACCCCTCTCTGTGTTTTCCCCCTCATGTTATTATTTTTTCTCACCTAACAAAAGGCCATCTCCCTTGATGGCTGCAGCCTCTGGCACCATAATGAATGTTGTGTTTTCGTCTTTTGTTGTTGTTTGGATTTCTTTGTGTTTCTAAAGGGCTAGATTATTTGGCTGACTTTGTAAACTTTCAGATAAATAAAATTCAACATCTGTATTGAAGTTTTGGTAACTGACTGTGAAGAGTTTTCGGATAATTAGACATTATATTCGTGCTCTTATTTTGAAAAGAGTGAAGACTGTTTAAGGAAATGGTCCATTTTTTCTCTTCACGTTCTCCACTTAAGATGTGTTGCACCACATATTTTTTCTGTACTCAAAATGCATCTATGTAGTTCTACATTAAACGCTAAAATCTACTGATGTCCTGCATGCCTTGCTGTCGTAAATTGGGCAAAATCAGCAACAGAGTTAGCAAAAATCCACAACTATTAAAGTGTAACCATGAGTGGAAGGTCTGTTCCAAAGAATCACATCTTAAAGTGCAACCATAGAGATAGGTGAGTACTGAAAATGTTGGCTCTATTGAGTGACCTGCTGTTGTAGCGCATGTTGTGTCATTGTGTGGTGGGTATCAGCATGATTTCATTTATCAAATTAGGATTAGAGTTAGCACAACAGTTAGTCAGTGATGTCCACTGCTAGAAGCAGGTTTTCCTAAATAATCTCTGTATTTGGCTGGTTTTGAATCAGGTGTTCTGGAGCAGAAGTACATCTAAATTATGCAGGGTGGTGGTCCCTGATGAAGTGGATCAGGAACATTTGCTCAAGAGATTTAGCAATTCTTTCCAGAAAACTGAAAACACATTTTAGACATGTTCATAAATTTGGTAAATATGATAACAATAGAAGAATTAAAATGGATCTCACCTGAGAATCTCCAGTTCACAGTTAGGACTCATCAGTCCTTCACACAGCAGCTTCACTCCTGAATCTGTCAGGTCATTGTTACTCAGGTCCAGATCTCTGAGACTAGAGGATGTTGAGCTGAGCAATGAGGACAGAGCTTCACAGCTTCTCTCTGAGAGGTTACACCCACTCAGTCTGAAAGGACAGAAGTAATACCAAGTAATTATCTCATTATTTTATTTGCTGCATATTTTTATAAAATCTTCTGTCTTTACTTACATAGCTTTGCTAATGATTTTGACCATTGGCAGTAGCTTCAGTAAAATATCCTCTGAAGTAGAGTATTTCTTCAGATCAAATATCTCCAGATCTTTCTCTGATGACAGTAGGATGAAATGCAGAGCTGACCACTGAGCAGGAGACAACTGGTGTGTTGAAAGACTTCCTGTACGTAGAGATTGTTGGATTTCCTCCACCAGCGACTGATCATTTAGTTCATTCAGGCAGTGGAACAGATTGATGCTTTTTTCAACACATAGATCATTATTCAGCTTCTCCTTGATGTGCTGGGCTGTGCACTTATTGACTGCTAAACTTTCTTCTGTCTGTGCCACAAAGCCTCTTAAGCGACGCTTATTGGTCTCCAGTGAAAGTCCAAGTAGGAAGCGGAGGAACAAGTCCAGGTGTCCATCTGGACTCGCTAGGGCCATGTCCACAGCACTCTTGTACATTTCTGTCTCTGAGGATTCATGGTTTTGTTTTTCGAAATCCTTGGATTTCATTTCACCTTTTGCCAGCAGATTGACTCCAGATTTGATGAAGGTCAGGTGAACATGAAGAGCAGCCAGAAACTCCTGAACACTCAGGTGAACAAAGCAGAAAACTTTGTTCTGGTACAGCCCTCTCTCTTCTCTGAAGATCTGTGTGAAAACTCCTGAGCACACTGAAGCTGTTCTGATATCGATGCCACACTCTGTCAGGTCTGATTCATAGAAGATCAAGTTTCTTTTCATCAGCTGTTCAAAGGCCAGTTTTCCCAGAGACTCGATCATCTTCTGGTTCTCTGGACTCCAGATTGAATCTGTCTCAGTTCCTCCATCATACTTGATGGCCTTCAGTTTGGTCTGCACCACCAGGAAGTGGATGTACATCTCAGTCAGGGTCTTTGGCAGCTCTTCTCCATCATTTTTGTTCAACATGTCTTCCACGACTGTAGCAGTGATCCAGCAGAAGATTGGGATGTGGCACATGATATGGAGGCTTCTTGATTTCTTAATGTGAGAAATTACCATTCTGGCATGCTTCTTTGATTTAAATCTTTTTGTGAAGTATTCATCCTTCTGTGGATCAGTGAATCCTCTAATTTCTGTCATCATGCCAACACACTCAGGAGGGATCCGATTGGCTGCTGCAGGTCGTGTGGTTATCCAGAGGAGAGCTTTGGGAAGCAGATTCCCTCTGATGAGGTTTGTCAGGAGAACATCCACTGAGGTGGACTTTCTTACATCTGTCAGAATCTCAGTTTTTTTGACATCCAGTGAAAGTCGACATTCATCCAACCCATCAAAGATAAAAACAACTTTAAAATCTTCAAACCTGGAGATTCCTCTGGTTTCACTAAAAAAGTGATGAACAAGCTCCACCAAGCTGAACTGTTCATTTTTTAATAGATTCAGCTCTCTGAACGTGAATGGAAACATGAACTGGATGTTCTGGTTAGCTTGGTCTTCTGCCCAGTCCAGAGTGAACTTCTGTGTCAGGACTGTTTTCCCAATTCCAGCCACTCCCTTTGTCATCACTGCTCTGATTGGTTCATCTCTTTCAGGTGAGGGTTTAAATATGTCTTCATGTCTAATTGTTGTTTCTGGTCTATCTGGTTTCCAGGACACTGTTTCAATCTGTCTGACCTCATGTTCATTATTGACTTCTCCAGAGTCTCCTTCTGTGATGTAGAGTTCTGTGTAAATCTGATTTAGAAAAGTTTGATTTCCTGATTTAGTGATTCCTTCAAACACAAACTGGAACTTCTTCTTCAGGTTAGACTTTAGATTTGTTGACATGTGATGAATGACTCTAAAAGATAACAAAGAAGAAATTATAATTTAAAAGTGATTTAGTGTTTGCGTTAATGCACCATACTTAAAAAGCATTTGTCCTTGACAGGAGTTTCATAAAAATAATCTGCAAATACAAAAAGTATTATTCATAAAGTAATTAATTTCCCCACCGTGCATTGTTGCAGACAAATAAAGAGTACTCTAAAGTATCAGCTAGCTTCTATTTATATGTATGATGCTCAGATCATACATATACTGAAGATCAAGTTCTGCCCTGACATAGTTATTTTGATCTAAATTACTAGTGTTAATAATTGTTCTAACCCATAGTTTATAGTAATCAACAGCGAACTCAGACCTTAGTGCTCAAAGATAAATTTTTACAACTGCATATGCATACTTGGTGTCACACAGTACAGTGCTCAACAGAAACAGCATTCATATCCAACTGTTTGGTCTTTGACAACAAGCTGAAAAGATGTGAAAAGCACCTCACATTTTGAAGACTGCCTGACGGAAAAGAATAGAAAATATTAAAAACTTGTACAAGGTCCACTATGTTAAAATAAATACTTCTAAGGCTAATTAATCTTTGAAGCAAATTATATCGGTGTCAACAACCATAGGTATTCTCAAAGAGTTATGTTTAACTATCTTTTCTCAACATTTTAAAAATGTTGGTAGAGTTATTATTTTTGTAGAAAAATAACCCTCTTACTGCTCTGCAGAAGGTCAGCTAGGTCATCCAGATTCATCATTCTCAAGAAGTCAACTGTGATCTTTAAAAATGCCTCTTGCTGCTCCTGCTGCTGCTGCTCTGCTTTTCATCCTCTTCCAGACCCTCAGAACATTCAGGGGTTATCTGAACACAAAACCTTTTGGATGTCCTTCAGTTCGTCCTTCACAAACATCACAATCTTTTTCTCCAGTTCCTGGAACAAAATAAGATATACTGTATGTGACACATCTGATAAAATCAAGCAATCGAATGATCTACAAAGTGCAGCACAGAACTAACAAAAGAAGTGAAAATGTTGTATCTGTGGTATACAGACCATAAATATGGAGCCCAGCTGCATTTGATGCTTGTGGGGATGTTGACGAACTTCAGAGATCTGGTCAAGTCTAAGGAGAAACCACTGAGAATTAGCTTCCAAAAATCCCAGGACAAACTGAGTCAGTAACACCTACATATGCTCATGAGTGCTCCATAAGACAACTGTCATGTAGCTAACAGTATTTAGCAGATTAGTCAACAGATGTACTTACATTTAATTTCTTAAGATGTTACATAAGAGAAATAAAACTGTACTTTCAAACATGTAATAAGTGGCTAATGAGCCTGATACCATGTGGCTAAACAAGACACTTTCAGCTGACGTGTCTCTGACACAGAAATATTTAAAATGGTGGATTGTCTCCTGGAAGGAGTTTCTAAACACATATAAACTTCTAAAATTGACCTGCACAACATATATCTCAAATTTATTGTCATCCCAATATCAGGGTGTGTGGAATATTGATTTATCAAAAGACAACTTTGAGACAATAATTGTTAGTTAATATATTCCAATTGTTAGGAACTTGCATTTTCAATTCTAAATTAACATTTAATCTGGAAAGAGTCCGATTGCAGCAGATGCTCACATTGAGCCCTAACGACACTTGTATTAATTTATTACAACATATATGTTTTTCATAAAACTCTATGAAGGAACTTTGTGGGGGGAACCCTTGAGCACAGAACATTTCTTTTTCATTTATTTTATCTTCCATATCCCTTTAAATCTGTGATAGTTTTGTGGTGATGGATTTGCAACACATTGGTTTGATAATAAAATACAATTATATAATTTTCCACTTCTAAGAACATGCATTTTGAACAAGAGACATGAAGTTCACCTGTTTGCATCTGAAGGTTGGTCAAGATTAAAACGAATAATGGCATCTTTTGAGCGGCTGCTCTTGAAGGACAGACAGCTTGGTCCAGGTTCTTGTTTCTGTTGTTCCCTGTGGATCAGAATATAAATTCCAGTCAGACACCTGTCACATTTCCTGTCAGAAACAAACTTCTTGAGTTAATTAATATACTGTAATTCATAATTATATTTAGCATTTTAATTTCAATCTTCCTGAGGTAAAAACATTAGTGACCATACACACCATTTTTCATATAAACAAAGTAATTCTCATAGACATGAAGAGATGCAATGTCTCACCTCTTGCCCTCTTGTTCCTTGCATAAAATCCTTTCAGAGCAAGGAACTTCCTCTTTTTCAGATGCCTCCATGTTTTCAAATTCAGGTCAACGTCAACTTAGGCATACATTCCACCTCAAACACAAAAAAACAGATGAGTCAGCTGGACAAAGCAGGCAGCACTGAGGATCATGTGCTTCTTATTTCTCCAGTGCATTTAACACAATCCAGCCTTCATTTAATGAAATTAAGCATTCATAAAATTCCCTAAGAGTAGCAAAAACTACTTTATAATATTACTCAAGTGAAAACAAAAGAGGTGTAAAACTGTATTTTCCAAAAAGTTATGTAAAAAGTTGTTACCACTTCTGGTACTAATGTACAATTTTAAAAACAGTGTTTCTATATTGGTAGTTGTACAAACACAGCCAGCAACAAATAAGTTAGAAAAATGCCATTGGAAAATTGGCAAGGAAATAATGAATAAAGTCTTTAACCATTCTCTTAACCATTTGCTGTCATTTTCTCAAGGTCGCCTCAGTTTGTGCCTTCATTCTACAATGATGTTTGATGTAAACATCCAAACAATAGCAAAGGAATATAGGAGATGGCAAATACTGTATTATGTTTGTTGTAGGTCATTAATGACAGAGAGTTTTGTATGGAGGTATTTTTTGTGCAAAAATATTTGTTTAAAAAAACAAAAGTTTGATAATTGTAGAATTTTTTTCCAGTAATTTCAAAAATACTTTATTGACCTCAAAGGGAAATTAAATAAACATTATTATTATTATTATGTCTAGAAAAATTTACTGGCACCATGATCTCATTTCCACTAGAAATGTCCTTCAAAGAAGCTTCACAAGAAATTGAAGCTCAAAATAAGTTTGAGAATTTTAGAGGAAATACCTCCATGAATAATCCAATATCAAACTACTCTTCTTCAAAAATATTAATTTACTTTAGTGTCAATAAACAAAACAATTGTTTATGTTCTGCATAAATTAGCCAATACAAAATCCAAACTGACTTTAATTCCCTGCTTGGTTTATACTGAGTGTAAATCACTTGGATAAAGTTAATTACAAAAATAAACCTTTAAAAACAAGAAGCTCATAAAATAGGCTTTTGTCTTACCTTAGATGTTCTGCCCACAAGACAATGAAATGTGAAAATGAAATCTAAACAGAAAGTAGGGAGCAGTGCTGAGGTGGTGACAGCTCCTCCCTCCTCCCGGATTTAGTACTGTTTACTGTTTCTAAGTGGACCAGAACCTGTAAAAAGATAGTGCAGGTTGGTGTTCCAGTCTGTTTCACGCAACGGCTCAGCAGGTGTCACAGCAACTTGTGTGACACCTGTTACAGAGCAGCAGGGCTCTGTAACTCCAATTCTCGAGTGCCACTGTTTTTCATTTTATGTGCATCCACCACTCCTGAATCAAGTGAATAGTTAATTAGACCTTTGCAGGACTTACTGACATTCAGCAGTTTGATTTGTGTTAGAGCGGGATTGGATCCAAAGGACAGTGGCACTTAAGGACTGGAATTCAAATTCAATTCAAAAGTACTTTATTAATCCCAAAGGAAAATTAAATGTTGTTGTAACTTATATTTTTTCAGAGTTATAGGAGATCTTGATGAAATGGCCCAAGGCATATAAAACGAAGTCTCTGCTTAGAACACAATTGCTTAAATTTAGTGGTGAAAATGTTCTGAACTCAAATTCTGCCTCAACCCCTACACAACGCTGGATGGTGCTCTGGGTACAGCTTATGTTGACCACAGTAAAATATCACATCTGAGTGAGATAACTTGTTTTTCTGCTTTGTCTATTGTTTATTTTGGTACTGTTGATATTGTTTTAATTTACGCTGTTTTGTAATGTACGTATCTGACATAAATTAAAAAATATATATATATATATATATATATATATATATATATATATATATATATATATATATATATATATATATAGAGACAGACTGGATAGCTCAATTGATAAGGCGTCAGTATATCACCCGAGAGGGCGGGGTTCGAATCCAGTCTGGGTCCTTAGGCAAGACCCTTCAAGCTACTGCCTACCTCATACCATGAGAGATACTAAGTTGCGTAACATGCCGGCTCAGACGTCGCCCGGCCAAACAAGGTCTGCGTCAGGTGTTGGGGAACCAGAGCACCTTGATGACAAATGGGCTACTGGAACAAGACGGAAATGGGCGAGAGATGAAAATGTGGATCTGTTGGAATGCTACTACTCAAGTAACCCTAGTCAGAGAGGTTACATGCAAAGACTGGGGAAGGAATGGTTACTTCGACATCCCCAGTCAACACTAAGCGCTAAACAACTAGTAGCTCAGTGTTCCAACATCCGCAAACGGCAACTGCTATCACAACTTGAGATTGACGAGATACAACACAAATGCTACGGCAAATGGGAGGAACCCGGATGTCAGAACTGTGGGGACTTAACTACAAGTCCCCACCCAGTGAGGGGATACACGGCCCCAGTGAGCGAATCAGAGCTGAACGAGACAGCTGCTGACCTGAGAGAGAGAATCATGACCCGAATGACAACCAGGCCTCCCAGGCGCCAATTACAACGGCTGAGTGAAGTACCATCAGAAAGTCTCATTGAGAATGTGAATGCAGCATTGAGAACGATCCCTACCATACCATAACAGAAACCAATGAGCTGATCTACAACTCAGCATCAGTGATCCTTGAGATACTTGGCTATGAGACCCAATACCCACCATGGAAAAGACGGTTAGAGGCTAAAATCAAGGTAACAAGGAGGGAAGTGAGCCAACTGTCAGAGCTCCACAAGGGTACAATGAAAAGACCAGTACCCAGAAAGTACAGACAGATGCCCATACCTGAAGCACTCGAAACTGCCAAACAGAGGCTCCAAGCCTTGGCCAGCCGCCTAAAGAGATACACAAGGGAGAATGAATCCAGAAGGATTAATCGGCTCTTCTCCACTCAACCAGCTAAGGTGTACTCTCAATGGCAGGGTAATAATAACAGAGCAGACCAATACTGGAAAGGCATATGGGAAAGGGAGGCGTCCCACAACAGCAATGCACAGTGGTTGATCTCTCTACGAGAGGACCATAGCAACCTCCCTGAGCAAGCCCCGGTAACCATCACCGTGACAGATGTCCAAGAAAGAGTCTCAGGTATGAAAAACTGGACAGCACCAGGGCCTGACATGATCCATGCCTACTGGCTAAAGAAACTCACTGCCCTCCATGAGCGACTGGCAGGCCAAATGAACCAGCTGCTACAAAGTGGGACTCACCCTGAATGGTTAACTGAAGGGCGAACAATCCTAATCCAGAAGGACCCATCAAAGGGTCCAGACCCACCCAACTACCGACCAATAACCTGCCTCTCCACAACCTGGAAGCTCATGTCAGGCATCATAGCGGCCAAGATAAGCAAACACATGGATAAACACATGAGCATGGCGCAGAAAGGTATCGGTGTAAATAGCAGAGGAGCCAAACACCAACTCCTCATAGACCGCACAGTTGCCCGAGACTGCAAAACCCAGACACACCAACCTGTGCATGGCTTGGATTGATTACAAGAAAGCCTATGACTCAATGCCGCATACTTGGATCATTGAATGCTTAGAGATGTATAACATCAACAGGACTCTGAGAGCCTTCATTGCAAATTCGATGAGGCTATGGAAAACCACCCTTGAAGCCAACTGCAAACCACTTGCACAAGTGTCCATCAAATGTGGCATATACCAAGGAGATGCTCTGTCCCCGCTACTGTTCTGCATAGGCCTGAACCCCCCTCAGCCAAATTATCAACAAGACTGGCTACGGATACCGACTCAAAAAATGGGGGCCAACATCAGTCACCTTCTCTACATGGATGACATCAAGCTGTACGCCAAGAGTGAGCGAGACATCGACTCACTGATCCACACCACCAGGATCTACAGCACAGACATTGGGATGTCATTCGGACTAGAGAAGTGTGGTCGGCTGATAACAAAGAGGGGGAAGGTGATCCGCACAGAAGGGGTCTCACTCCCAGAAGGAACAATAGCAGACATAGAGGACAGTTACAAGTACCTAGGTATACCACAAGCAAATGGCAACCTCGATGAGGTCACAAGGAAAGGAGCCACAGCTAAATACCTCCAGCGAATAAGGCAAGTCCTGAGAAGCCAGCTCAATGGCAAGAACAAAATCCGTGCGATAAACAGCTACGCCCTGCCAGTAATCAGATACCCTGCTGGAATAATTAGCTGGCCAAAGGAGGAGATAAAAGCCACAGATATTAAGACTAGAAAGCTACTAACAATGCATGGAGGGTTCCATCCCAAATCCAGCACCATGAGCCGCAAGGAAGGAGGCAGAGGACTAGTGAGTGTGAGCACCACTGTCCAGGACGAAACAACTAAGATCCATAAATACATCAGGGACAAAGCCTCAACAGACAATGTGCTCAGTGAATGTCTCAGACAACAGGGAACGGAGGTTGAGGTGCCAGAGATACCATCATGGGAGGACAAGCCCCTACATGGGATGTACCACCAGCAAATAACCCAAGTGGCTGATATCAGTAAATCCTACCAATGGCTGGAAAAAGCTGGACTCAAGGACAGCACAGAGGCCCTCATCATGGCCGCCCAGGAACAGGCCCTAAACACCAGAGCAATAGAGGCCCAGATCTACCACACCAGACAAGATCAAACTCCTTTAACTATCTTTGTCATCTAAAGATATGCACCACTCCCAGTCAGAATCAACCAATAAGAGTCTGGAAGAAGATCTTGTCAGCTAACCTTGTGTATGTGCTGCTAAATGTACTAATGGCAGAGAAACAAATTAGCATTGTTACAGTTTGCTGGGGACAGGATGGATGAGCGGCACATACACAGGCTTAATTGACAGTATTAGGAGCAGCTTGACTTTTTTTCATAGATTATTTGTCTCACACCAGGGCTGCACAGTGGCACAGTTGGTGACACTGTTGCCTTGCAGCAAGAAGGTCCTGGATTCGATTCCTGCACAGAGTTCGCATGTTCTCCAAATTCTCCCTAGGTGTGAGTGTGTGCATGGTTGTTTGTCCTGTTTGTTTCTGAGTTGCCCTGCGTCAGACTGGCGACTTGTACACTGCCTCGGTAATGGATGGATGTCTCACATCATACTGTCACAACATAGTCACAGTTTCAACAAATATGTAAAAGGAATATTTTTATGAACGTTACATGCTGCGTAACATTAACGACAAAGTGAACCCTGATTTCTACGAAATAAAGGGAAAAAAGTAACTTTTTACCTGCACCTTAATTTCAAAATTATGTTATTTTGTTGTTATGAAACATGTAATTTGGAACAAAGTCTACTCACAATGAAACATTTTATATTTTTTGATTCAGTTACATTTTACACCGATGTGATTTAGCTACAGCTTCCCTCTTCGTAGCAGAAAGCTGTTTAAGGTCAGACTCCATATAAGAATCAGATTCTCTTTCAGCCTGATTTCTGCAAGTAAAGTTGGTTTCATGATGGAAGTGCTCATCCTGGACAAAGAGATGAACGGACAGACATCTCACCTCTTGTCCTCTGGCTCCTTGCATTGAGTGGTTTCAGAAAGAGGAACTTCCTCTTCTTTGTCCTGAGATGCTTCCATGATTAAATTTAGATCAATACCAGCTTAGACACAAATTCTACCTTGATCTGCAGAAAAAAAGATTATAAGCTCATTATTCACAGCCCAGGAAAATCTCCACATTGAAAACTAATGTATTGGGATTTTAGCCATAGATCAACACAATATTAATATTTCAAATGAAAATTGCAATGTGCTTACATATTAACCCCTATTTAGCATGATACCTCTAAATAAAATCTAGTGCAGGCAGAGGCCTCTGAGTTACCTTTAGAGAACGAATCGTTTGATGAAGATCAACGAACACAGCAGACAGATCAGGTTTAAAGAGTTTAAAGATCAGGTAGAAGAGTTTAAAGCAGCATTAGAAAATGAAACAATAGACCAAGTGTTGAACATTTTATGATGCTGAGCTCAAAACAACTGAAAAAATCTAGACAGACAGGTTGGGTCTGCTAGTGGAAAACTACCAGTAATGTGCATCTAGTGGAAAACCGGTTAAAGGCAGTCTGCTGTTTTACATCTTGCTAACATTTGTACTTTAAACTTGTTTTGTTGGAATCGATGTCTCCTGTCTCTGTGATATTTTTCTACTTTTTACTTTTTCTTGTATCTTCTTGACCTATAGATGACCCAAAAGCCTCAGTAGATATAAGATAACATGAGAACAAAATAACTTCTGTAAAAACACAGGGCTCACTTTAACATAAACAACACATGTGAATCTTGTCAATTTGTTCTTTATTCGGTGAAGTTAATTAGTCAGAAATTTAACTACTCAGGTAAGAGTAGCGATACTTCTTAATAACATAACTGAAATAAATATAAAACATATGGGGTAGAAAACAACTCATAAAAGTAAATGTAACAATCCTAAAAATCTCCAGTTAAATATAATTTGTAACACAGCCAGCATCAGTCATGTTAGTATTTAAAAACTTTTCGAAGGAAAAATTGATCACTTTTTTGTAAAAGTCATTATTTTTCTCAATCCACCATTTTGTTTTACCACAGGAGCAGTAGTTGTAAAGCAAAGCAATAGAGCAATAGTTCAATATTATTAGAAACCTTTTAATACTGTAGGTGATGGAGGGTCAAAAGACTAATTTAGCATCCTGGAGCAGTATTTAAAAAATATATTTGGTTGCAATTATTCATCACCTACATCCTCTGGAGGCTGTATGAGTTAAAGCTGACCTGAGGAACATCTTTAATATTTTTGGTGTACTTATAGTTTACTATTCAGTAAATATGTGATGGAAACTTTCATAGCAATGGAACATAAGTTATTTTAGTATTTTACCTTTAATAAGGGTCACATACATACTTAAATCTCTATTTCCATTAAGATAATTTATTCATTTTAATGAATAAATGTGTTAAATACGACCAGCTCTCAACGGCTCTTATCTTCAGACGTGTTTCTACTCAGAGACCAGAAGTTAAAATGTTTCATCTTCATCCCACGCAAACACTTAAATCTGCCTTAATTCGTAATTAATCTATATTTACCCGTAAAGGGAATTTAACAGCAACAAAAGTGATAACAATAAAACCGACTGCACGTTTCAACGCAGAGAATCAATAAACTCAGAAATTGTTCTGAGACTCATTTCTGTTTGGATAAAACAACATGGGGAAAATTAACGACCCATACTTGTCCTGCTCTCATCATTCCTAGAGACAGAACAGCTGCTGCTGAGTCCAGTGACATGAAATAAACCATAAAGAGGAATCCTATTGATACATTAATTCTTATTTACACAGCTACGTCCGCAGCGAAAGGATTATCTTACCTTGAATTGGAGGTTGATGGAAAATAATCTGCGCAACTGAAACACAGGTGAAAGTGAAACTTCTGTGTCTATTTTTTTTTAACAAAGCAACAAGACAGGCATATTCTCAAGGTAAGAATCCTATGGCAGGTCGTTTTGATATATAATCGATTTCGTCCGCTTAACTGTACATCCCAGATATCTGAAAAGAACATTTAGACTATTCTGAATAGTAATTTTGGATATTTCCATTTCCATTCTGACTTGTAAAAAATAACAATTCAATGTATTTTGTATATTGAATACAATATATATATTTAGTATAGTAAAAATAATACAATGTATCTTCAGCTACATTTTGATGGATCTAAGCAAGGCCTTAAATCTTAAATGGCATGATTTACCATTTAAAGCACGTGTCAAACTCAAGGCCCGGGGGCCAAATCCGGCCCGCCGTAGCTTTTTATGTGGCCCTCCACAGACGAGACTAAACACTAAGTGTGATTAAATATTATATTATCAATCATATCGGTGCAGTTTTTATCTGTTTACTGCCAATTTATATCAATCAATCCCTCCAGTTTCTTGAGAATTTAGTTGATGTATGATTATAGTCCATGATTTATACAGCGAGTAAATAAACAGTTGCTTTTATTATTAGTTCCTGAAGGGACTGAAAAGATCTTCAATAATATTATGTAATTTTAAGAATTCATTGGCATATTAACAGTTTGTGAACAGGTTTTATCAACACATTCTGGCACAACCGGCCCTTTAAGAGCCTTCAGCATCTTGATTTGGCCCAAAACGAAAATGAGTTTGACACACCTGATTTAAAGGCTCACACTATTGTATTTTAAGATATATTAACCTTAATTATGACTAGTCAAATTCTTCAGATTTCACAATATAGAAATTGCTTAGTAATATGGGCCATATGAAGAATGCAAATTAAGACTGCTTCATAAATCTGCAAAATTATTCCAATTTGCTCACTTAAAAACATTGTTTTTAGAAACACACAATGCACTTAAAAACAGCTTAGAAGAGCACTTTGTGCTCTTATCAACCTATTCTCAAGGGGAAATTGAGCCTTTTCAAAATGCTTTATACATTTTTTATTTTTTAATAAAATTTAAAAATGCTACATAAACAATAGATGATTTCACAGAATAATTACTCAAGATATCTAAAAAGAAAAGATGGAGGAACCTTAGGATGAATTTTAGCTCATCCAAAATACACTTTCAGATATCTGTTGTTAGTTTTGCCTGGAATTATTTGCTTTCATAGTATCTATAATTTAATTTGTACATGTCGAGTCCTATAGGTTATCGTATCTAAAAATACATTTAAAACGTCTTGAATTATGATGTAATTTAAGATATATTTAAGTGGAATTAGGACTAATCAGAATAAAAATCAAAATATCTAAAATTGAATTAATCATAATTTAATTATTGATACCTGCGATGTATGTTTCAGATGCTCAGTAATTCATGGTTGATATCTAGAATTGGAGCCTTCAAAAACCTTAAAGTTAAACCTGATTCAACTTGGTTGAAATAAAAAATATTTGATTTATCTGAAAGAAAAATTAAATCTTGTAACTCATATTAATTCAAGATTCCTCAAAAAGTTGTTGATGGTAATGACTGTTGGCAGGAAAGATCTAGTATAACAATTTGCGTTGCATCAGATTTCAAGAAGCCCCCAACTAAAGACACTGCTTTTTTTATTTTTTTTAACTTTTTTATTGACAGTTTTATGAAAAGGATGCTCAGGGTTTTTCATGATCTTGATTTTATGTAAAATCTTTCTTTGCACCATTGTCTTTGGACCAGCCTCTTCAGGAGTTTCATTTGATATTAGGCCAGCACCATCAGTCTGTAGCTGCTGAGGTTCTTTGGATGTTTGGTCTTTGGCACGGATACACAGGAGGTATTTCACTGTTTTTAGTAATTACCCCAGACTCTCAGTGATGGGAATATCAAAACAACTCCACAGTCATTTAAATATATTTTATTGTAAAACATAGAGAATCCCTTATTTAAACATCTCTAAATATCAACATGAAATCTTTTCAATATGAAATCTTTTCAGGTGTTCATACTGTGAACACTTGAAAGAGATTCTTTTTTTACCTCTTACCAAAGTAAGTAAAATGTTTTTTTTTCTTGATTAAAGCTTAACAAAAAAGTGATTTTAAAACTGGGAGACCCAAACCTGCACCATACAAACTCAAACTGTAACATAGTGTAGATAAATAATGCAATGCAGATATTAATAAAATGCCTTAAAACGATAAATTTCACACAGTATTACATGATTTATAAAAACATATCAGTAAAACATATCAGTACTGAAAGATATAGTGAAGTACTTTTACTTCCTTCATGTCACTAACTTGTTAGTTTAATCACAGGAGAGACTGCCGAGTTTTATTAGAGTAACATTAGAATATGGTGTGATTCAAACAATCGTAAACGATGCAGGTAAATAATGTATTGTCTTCAGCGAGGCAACAGCAGCTGAGAAAAACTACTTCTTAACCTGTTTTCACACAAATAAATAAAGAAAAATGTATATATTAAAAAAACATGTCAAGGATTAAGAAAACACTTGAAGAATCCAGAGGTCTGGTAAGAACATTGGCAAAACTCTGGATCTTAGCAAAACCTCATTAGAATGGTTATATAAAATCTTGCTGCCTGGCTTCTGACAAAATCCTGCATTTTTCACCCAAGATGACCTAACAAAAAATCCTTGAGGTCCTGTGATCAGGGCCAGATTCCCTATACTAAGGTGAAGACAAAAAGAAAACAGAGCTTTTAGTTCACTGACTTTGTTTCTGGAGCTTTCTTCCTTCAGAGTTTTTTCAATCAATAAATCTCTTACTTTTTTCTCCTGTTCTTCATGCATTGTTGGTTCTTGAACTGTAGTGGAAGTATTTTGTGATTTGTATAAGGTGCTATGAAAATATTTTTACGTACTTACATATATTAATCTAAAAACATATCTTAGATGAAACACGTTTAAAGTAGGTTTCATCCCTAAGACTTAGAATGACTAAAATGAGCACCAACAGACGCCTGAACGACTCCTGAACCCAAATCCAGGGTAAAGAGGTTCAGTGAATTTGGTGTTGAAGGTGTAAAGGTGGATCAGTGCATCTGAAGAGACTCTGTAGAAGGACAGAGTCCCAGCAGGACAGTCCACATACACAGCCACTTTGGAGGAGGAAGAGGATGAACACTTAAAAACTTTTCTACAATCGTGCCAGACAGCATAACCTTCATCTGAGCAGATTAGACTCCAAGAATTATCATTAAATCCAAACCAGCTGTCATCAGTCCGTCCTTTTCTTTGGATTCCCCTGTAACTCAATGATACATAGACCCTCCCAGTCCACTCCACCTCCCAGTAACAGCAACCAGTTAAACCATCAGTGCACAGCAGCTGAAACAGATCAAATCTGTCTGGATGATCAGGGTATGGCTGCTCCTCTTCCACATATGTCACCTTCCTGTTTTTGTCAGAGAGTCTGAGGAATCTGTTTACAGTGTTCAGGTCGACTGTGAGAGGACAGGAATCTGAAAGACAAGAGAAACATGAATCAGCTTGAATATCTTATCAATAAACTGATCATTTTAATGCCTTGATCATGACGAATAAATGGAACACCTGTTCCAGACACGTGTTCAGACCACTTTATCATAAATCACATGAAAAACACTTACACTTCCTCAGTCCTGCTGTTAACCACTGGACTCCAGCAGGTTCCACCCTGGAAGAGGTCAGACATTCACATCATTCACATCAGTGTCTTTTTATGTCATGTATGTGGTTTTTATGCAAGAGTGGGAAAAAGAAGGTCAGTTCTGAAAAAACTGTGCAACTGAGTTTGTAACAATCCATCTATGGGATACAGGAGTCATGTGAGAGAAGGGATGCTAAAATATTGTGATCAAGGTTTGTATTTTTAATTGTATTTTGTTTTTTGGCTTTCATACCATCATTATCACCAAGTTGATGATGGTATGACATTTGGTTGTTGGTTAAATTACCGCCCTGTGTCATGGAATATCAATTAAAATTTGGTTGGAAACTGGTAAAACGTAGTAGAAAAAGAATACTGTAATAAGATAGTTCAACTAGGTAGATTGTGGAAAAAAAATGGTAGTGGACTGTATGGAAGTGTAATAGCACGTAACTGATGATGCCAGTAATGTAGATTTATCCAGTATCTAACAATAACACACTGCTAAGCTGCAGAGGTTTCCCTACTTCAGAGTCTCCAGCTTCCAGTCTGCATGATCCCGTCCAGCTAGCAGAGGCTGAGCTCCTGTCTCTCCTGGATGATTGTAACTCAGGTCCAGCTCTTTCAGGTGTTTGGGATTCAACATCAGAGAAGAGGCCAGAGCAGCAAAGCCTTCCTCTGTGATCAGACATCCTGAAAGCCTGCAGATAAAACAAACATAACCTTTTACAGCGCAATGCAAAAACATTTACTAATAATACCCTACAAAAGACTGATGACCTGCCTTCTTGCAGAGCGGCTTGAAGTTTCTCATGTTACAGCAGCAGTAGAGAAGAAATGGTAGAAATATGGAAAGCTCAGGTGTCATAACACCACAGCTACACCAAGACATTTGTGTATTCAGTAACCTTGACATTAATCAATCTTTTTGTCAGACAGTTTTAGCTTAAAGCTTTTTATTACAGATAGTATGAATATTTTCTTATTATTGAAAATGAGTTTTTAAATGTTGGTGTTTCACAACAAATGCTATAATTGCCACCAGGCACCACAAACAAAAAATATTGTAGTCATAGAAAATATAAGCAAAAACCTAAAATTTAGCAAAACAAATGCAACCATAAATAAGATGCTGCAACGATTGAAAAGAAATAAGAAATGACAGGAAAATGATCACAAACAACTGCAAATATGAACAACTGAAACTTCCTCCACAAAATGGAAATGCTCCAAACCCGTTTGGAATGAAATTTGGGGATTTTCAGACATTTTATGAATACTTTTATCAGCACATCTTCACTCTTGCTTCATCTGATATTAAAATTTGAACTAACCTCAGAACTTCGAGTTTACAGTTTGGACTCTTCAGTCCGTCACAGAGCAGCTTCACTCCTGAGTTCCCCAGGTTGTTGTTACTCAGGTCCAGCTCTTTCAGGCAAGAATCCTGAGAGGAGAGAACTGAGGACAGAGCTTCACAGCTTCTCTCTGAGAGGTTACATCCACTGAGTCTAAAGAAACAAAATAAATACGGAGTATTTATTAGTATGTGTTTAAACTGAGCTGCTGCAACAAAATCGGTTTCAAGGCAGCAGCTAAAGAGAAAAACAGCTACAACATAAACAACAGTTCTTTTATTTATCTTGGTCAGCTATGAACATTTTACAACAGAAAAGATTAAGACATAATGTGACACTGACATAATATGTCATTATTGGTTTATTATTACTGCTATTGCGTTTTAGTCTCTGTGTGCTACCAGATGGACTTAGGGTCTGGATACATACAAGTTACATCTGGGCTGATGCTCTATGGTCTGGATCTTGAAAGATTCCAAATAAGGAGCACAAAGTTGTGCGCACAAAAGAATCACATCTGAACTGAGTGGCCATGTTGAAAACAACTGTGTGCCACTGATTGCACATTGAAAAGTGCTGCAGATCACCTTCTTTTAACTAGGATTTTGCATGTCTTAGTGGCAATCATCATAGAAAGTGTTGGAGAATGAAGTGGTCATAAAAGAAAAATTAAGGCATGGAATTTGAGGTATGATGATAATGACACATTTCATGTGTCTCAAAGTAGTGAAACACAACAGTAAAAAACATATGACAGTAACATCTATAACATAAGACATAGTAAAAACATGTTGTACCATGTGCTTTCTCACATGGTTTTTCACATAGCTCCCAGAGAAATGTTTATTATTTTGCTGTTCACTAGTTTAAACAATGAAATAGAAAAACTGATTTGATTTAATTGATCTGTACTTACATAGCTTTAGTGGAGGCTTTGGCTACTGGCAGCAGCCTCAGTAGAGCATCTTCTGAAGCACAGTATTTCTTCAGGTCAAACATCTCAAGGTCTTTCTCAGATGAAAGTAGCATGAAGAGCAGAGCTGACCATTGAACAGAGGACAGCTGGTGTGCTGAAAGACTTCCTGTACGTAGAGATTGTTGGATTTCCTCCACCAGAGACTGATCATTTAGTTCATTAAGGCAGTGGAACAGATTAATGCTTTTCTCAACACATAGATCATTATTTATCTTCTCTTTGATGTACTGGGCTGTGTCTTTATTAGCTGTCAAGCTTTCTTCTGTGTGTTTTACAAGACCTCTTAAGTGACGCTTATTGGTCTCCAGTGAAAGACCAAGTAGGAAGCGGAGGAACAAGTCCAGGTGTCCATCTTCACTATCGAGGGCCATGTCCACAGCACTCTTGTACATTTCTGTCTCTGAGGATTCATGGATTTGTTTTTCTAAATCCTTGGATTTCATTTCACCTTTTGCCATCAGATTGACTCCAGATTTGATGAAGGTCAGGTGAACATGAAGAGCAGCCAGAAACTCCTGAACACTCAGGTGGATGAAGCAGAACACTTTGTTCTGGTACAGCCCTCTCTCTTCTCTGAAGATCTGTGTGAAAACTCCTGAGTATGTTGAAGCTGCACTGATGTCGATGTCACACTCTGCCAGGTCTGATTCATAGAAGATCAAGTTTCTTTTCATCAGCTGTTCAAAAGCCAGTTTTCCCAGAGACTCGATCATCATCCGGCTCTCTGGACTCCAGATTGAATCTGTCTCAGCTCCTTCATCATACTTGATGACCTTCAGTTTGTTCTGCACCACCAGGAAGTAAATGTACATCTCAGTCAGGGTCTTTGGCAGCTCTTCTCCATCATTTTTGTTCAACATGTCTTCCACGACTGTAGCAGTGATCCAGCAGAAGATTGGGATGTGGCACATGATGTAGAGGCTTCTTGATTTCTTTACATGGGAGATTACTATTCTTGCCTGTTTCTTATATTTGAATTTTTTGGTGAAGTACTCGTCTTTCTTTAGGTCAGTGAATCCTCTAATCTCCGTCATCTTGCCAATAAACTCAGGAGGGATCCGATTGGCTGCTGCAGGTCGTGTGGTTATCCAGAGCTGAGCTTTGGGAAGCAGTTTCCCTCTGATGAGGTTTGTCAGGAGAACATCCACTGAGGTGGACTTTCTTACATCTGTCATGATCTCATTTTTCTTGAAGTCCAGTGGAAGTCGACATTCATCCAAACCATTAAAGATGAACACAACCTTTAACTCTTCAAACCTGGAGATTCTTTTGGTTTCACTAAAAAAGTGGTGAACAAGCTCCACCAAACTGAACTGTTTGTCTTTTAACAGATTCAGCTCTCTGAACGTGAATGGAAACATGAACTGGATGTCCTGATTGGCTTGGTCTTCTGCCCAGTCCAGGGTCAACTTTTGTGACAGGACTGTTTTCCCAATGCCAGCCACTCCCTTTGTCATCACTGTTCTGACTGGTTCATCTCTTCCAGGTAAGGGATTAAATATGTCTTCATGTCTAATTGCTTTTTCCGGTTGGTCTGGTTTCCAAGACACCGATTCAATCTGTCTGACCTCATGTTCAAAATTGACCTCTGAGGCGTCTTTCTGAGTGATGTAGAGGTCTGTGTAGATTCTATTCAGAACATTGTGATTTTTTGATTTACCAATCCCTTCAAACACATGTTTGAACCTCTCCTTCATGCTAGACTTCAGTGTTTGTTGGCATGTGGTGAGTGATCCTTAAAGAATGCAAACAAAGTAAAATAACTCAAATGTTGTTTTCACCTGTTTTACATTTCATTTTTGAAAATATTCTTGTATATGTGGAAATTACACAAATGTTTCTGCTTAATTATTTTTCATAAGCCATGAAATAAAACATTTAAGAACCAATTATTTAAATCCCGATGTCTGGCCTTAAGGGGAAAAAAGCCACCTGCATATAATTGAGACAATATGAGCTTCCTGCTGGATGGTTACTTCATAGCCAACTGTCTTCCAACTGGCAACAAGTTACTTAACCCCAACTGATGCAATGAGTAGCTTATCATTTCTTAAACAGCCATGTGGAAAGACACATCCTATTGTTGTGGAAAAGATGTTAGTCTGTTTTAGAATTGTAAAGTCATTGGCATCGAGCAGAGGAGACATCTAAGGAGATCCAGAGACTAAAGTTGGGTTAAAACTATAACACATTATTTAAAAAATGGAATAAAACAAAACCATGTATGGCTGTTATTGGTGATCACTCAAGTGTTCAATTTAAATCAAATCTAAGGAAAAGATCAGTAGAAGTCAGGTCTAAGAACGGGAAGTTCCACAATGTGAAGGGAACAGTAGTGTAGCCATATGAAAACCCAATGAGGTTAACTGGAGAAAACAGCTTTAACTTGAAAGGTAGCACAAAGGTAGGACTCTATAGTGACCTAAGAAGGTCAATTGATCTGATGAGTTCAATTTACTCTTTTCCAGAATGATAGGCACATCAGGGTAAGAAGAGAGGTGGCTTAACAGTGTATGGAAATACATCTTGTGAGGTTGCAGAAGCTCATTGAAATGGTGTCACAGCAAATAGGTATGGTAATCAAAGCTAAAGGGGTTCCAACAAGAGAGAGAAGATCTTGAGCTTTTTCATTATGTGATATTTCTTTGATTTGTTTGGCTTACCTTTCTTTGTCTGACCAATAGACGAAAGAAGGTAATGAGTATTCACCAATATCATTGCACAATTCTTTTGGCTTTCCTACACTAGTAATAGCATAATTAGGAGGTAATGCCGAAACAGTTTCATATTTCAGAAATAAGCCAGCAATGACAGAACTGGACATACAACTAAGGAAGTACCCAGAAGATTCTGGAGCAGCAGGGAACAGAAGAACAAACAAGATGTTTCCTACCTCTGTTAAGACTCCTCTCTGTGGTAGGTATTAAAATGAAATTAGACCCACCTAATCTCATGTGGCAGCAGGAGACATCACATAGCATCAATGCCATATGTCTCAATGAACTACAAGTTCACACAGCAACCAACCATTATGTATAACATTGAAGACAAAGACTCAAATTTGTATAAGTCTGAATAATTGGACTGTACTTGGCCCAGACATGAGCTATACCTATTGGCAAATTATCCTTAATGCCCTCCATGAAAACCAAACTAACTCCAACATAAGGAATAAATTGAAAGATAAATTTACTTATCAATCTTCCAGCATATTAACTCTCTAGAGAAATCATCTTACTGGTTTGAAGACGGTTAGCCAGGTGCTTCTGGTTCATCCTTCTTAGGAAGTGTTGTGTGATTTTCTCAAAAGCTTTTCTGCTCTTCTTCATTTGCTCTTTATCTTCACCCTCTAAACAGTCGTCATCCTCATTCCCCTCTAGAACATCTGGGTAATCTGAATCCAGAACCATTTGGACCTTCTTCAGCTCATTCTCCACAAAAGTGAAAATGTTCTTTTTAAGTTCCTAAAACAGAAAAAACACAACTTAAACTGAAATCATTAAGGTGATGGACCTGAGAGACGTTTGCCCTCCCACCTTCTTCAAATCAGACAAAATTGTTGTCAAACATCTGTGCTACGTTTGTGCAGCAAATATTTTTGTTTGTGCTACTTTGGCTTTGAAAATATTAATGAAAGGTTAAAGGTCAACCAGCCCTTCTATTTTTATGAAAAACACAATAGGTGTCAAATGTTTGTGCTGGTTTGTGAAGCAAATATTTTTTGTTTGTGCTGTTATCATTCTAAAGATATTAAGAAAAATGTTTTCCAGGGGTCGTCAGAGGTCAACCACTTCCCTTCCCCCACTCACATTTACATGTATTTATTTATGTACACCAACTTAGCCGTGCTAAGTTGGTGCTTGTTGTGCAACAAATTTTCATTTGGCTTTGAAGAGAAGGTTGGTTGACCTTTCATAACCTCTAGAAATATTTCTCATTATCTTTACAATGATAGCGTCACAAACAAACATTTTTGCTGCACAGAAGTAGCAAAAACGTTTCACATCAATTTTGTCTGATTCAAAGAAGGTGTGGGGGGCAACTTCACTCAGGTGAAGGGTGGATACCAACTATGTTTCAGTAAATGTATGTAATCAGGAACAGGTTTAAACCTGTATGAATCATAGAGTAAAAGAAAGACACCTAGCAGAAAAGCAGTCAACTTCCTGTCCAAAGGGGGTGGGCCTAAGGTAATGTCACTAATTGTGATCAGTGGTGGTCTGCTATGACACATATTTCCTGCAGTCGTGACGTATAAGGAAGTTATTCCACTCTGGCGAATGCTCAGATTTTGAGGCCCATGCCCACATGCAATAAAGACCTTTTAATAACTTGAAAAATGTGTCAAACAGAAGAAAAGTGTGGCACTAATCCCATGACCATTTTATAAAAGCAAAATAGAGCATGCATGGAAAGACCTCCATCGGATAGGGGAGTGATGTATACTGAAATGGGACGGGGCTCCCACAGGTAATCTGCACTGTATAAAAGGTGTGTATGAATATGAATGTCTCATGACCATGTAACCATGTGTCAACTGTTTGGATCCAAACAGTTTTATGGAAGAGAAAGATTTCTTCCATAAAACCTGGGAGAGACTTTATGGTTACGGCTGTTTTCTGCTGGTCTACTGATCCATGCTCGGGTTTTCCACCTGTAATCATTTTGTGGTACCAGAGAAACATGACAGAAGTCTGATGGCCTCTGATTGGTAGAGAGTGGAGTCAGAAGTCACATTACAAGAGTGACTCCCTTACAATAATCCAATCCACCATTTGCAAAAACTCACAACAGTGAATGAGTCTGACCAAAAGCCAAAGACTGGTCAGAAATTTTAACATAGCTTCCATCTCTTCCGTTACTAATGAAGGACGTTGTGTTTGGGTCACATAAAGTTCACACTGGACTGACACTAGCATCGCCTAGTGACCATATGAACACAATAGAAAGAAAGCAGTAAATGTAAATATACAGACCATAAATATGGAGCCCTGTGATGTTTGATGTTGGGTATTCTGACCTCTAGGGACCTCTGAGATCTTCACTCTGTGGAGGAATCATAAAGATATTAATCACACTCCAGCTCTCCACACAAAACAGGCAAAAATAAACAAAGGTTATTCGTAGATCTTGACAGATAATAAAATTAATCCTAAGAAGCAAAATATTTCTTAGGAGACCAGTGAACTTCAAGAGATTATACTTGTACTTTTTTCTAAATTTTTTCAGTGTAAACCATAAAATAGAGAAAAGGTTTGAGCCTCTTCTAACCAGAACACCTTCTTCTACAAGTTCTCTTTCTATCTTCTCATCACTCTCAGCATCTGACATTCCTTAGAAATCCTAACCTGCTCATCTTTCTTATCTCTGTCTCTCTGCTTCACCAACCTGTACAAATCATTATTTCCCTCCTTATTGTCCAACTTAGCATATAGGTCATTGAAGACAAAACTGAAGTCATTATTTTTGGACCTAAAGAGAAATGATCTTGAGTCAATGCACAACTTCAGTTATGCATTAAAAACTAGCGATCAGCCCGAAACCTGGGAGTAGTGATGGACTCGGACTTGAACCTCCAGAGCCACATAAAGACAGTAACAAAATCAGCCTTCTATCACCTGAAGAACATCTCCAGGATTAGAGGACTAATGTCTCAGCCAGATCTAGAGAAACTCATCCATGCGTTTATCTTTAATCGCATTGATTATTGTAACAGCGTCTTCACAGGCCTGTCCAACAAATCAATCAAACAGCTGCAGTTGATTCAGAACGCTGCTGCTCGCGTTCTCACTAGAACCAGGAAGATAGAGCACATAACACCAGTTTTAAAGTCCCTCCACTGGCTCCCTGTAGCTCAAAGAATAGACTTTAAAATACTGTTAGTTTACAAATCACTGAACGGTTTAGCACCACAATACATTAAAGACCTGCTGTTGCTGTGATTAACAACATTTTCAGGTTCTGTTTTACTGAACAACTGACTGACCTGTTGAATTATTAAATCACTAAAGTTTTTTCTTCTGAAAGCAAAAATTTGTCATTTGTGAAATGCTGTATATATTGACAGTTTTAGACAGATTAATTAATACATAGCTCACCTCTTTGAAGGGTTGTTTGATTTAAAATCAATAAGACCAGTTATGGATCTATTCTCACAGAGCTCTAGATCCAGTTCATCTTCATTCAGTTTTCTGTAAGTAAAGTTTGTTGAGTGATGTGAATGCCTTTTTTATACTGAGTGAAAACAAAAAAGTAAAGGTTGATAACCTTCTATCTCACCTCTTGGTTTTCCTCTGATTCTCGGTTTCAGTCAGAGTTTCTCCTTCTTTCAGCTCCTCCTTCTGCTCCATGATGGTGAGTTCAGATCCACATCAATCTGCACAGAGTGTTTATAATAACCTGGAGAAGCAATACAATTCACTCACCAGTTCTTCAGCTCAGCAAATATTGTTTTCTTCACATTGTTCAGTAAAACTATCAGCTAACAGTATTAGACAGCAATACCAGCAAACAAAGAAGCAGGAAGAGAACTAGCAAAAAAGCAAAAATATTCCTAATCAATATTTTATAGAAATGTTATGCACTTGCCTGACTTACATGCACTTGCGTGTGAACATGCTCTTCAAACTGTTGATAATTATGATTAATAACTTATAATTAACAGAAGTTGCAAGTTGTTTTACTCAAAATAAGTCTGGGAATCACCTGATAATCAGGAATTACTGGACAAACAACATCCAGTCAGTTAGGTGATGTTTTCTGAATGTCAACCTGAGGCAGAGTTACAAAACAAGTTCAGGCTCCTCCCACTTCACCACCTGAGAGGAGCCTAAACAGCTAGTCTTTGTTTGTGAAAGGTGCGGTCAGATTCCCTGTATGTGAAAGTGGAAGTAGCTAGAAATTTCCCAGAATTTTGTTTAGTCCTCAAAATATTTAATGAATTTGTGGAAAGAACAATAAATATTCCATAAAACTATATACCATCGCTTTGCTTTCACTACTTGGGCCGAGTTACCCAACTACAGAAGACTGAAATAAAATTATTCCAACACTTTTGTAATGGGGAAACATTATGTAATTATACTACAAATAAGAATAAAGAAATAGATTTGAAGAGACCTGGAATAGTAGGAAACTGTAAACCAAGTTGAGGCTTGTATTTACACAAACTGGTTTCTCTCTCACCAGTCTGTGCGATTATTTTTATTCTGCATAAAGCATCCGATATAAAAACAGAACTGACTTTAGTTACTCTTTGGTTTAATCTCTATAATACAAGTTAAGATAATTACAAGAAATGAACCAGTAAATGACAAGTTAGTTATCAAAGAGGCTGTTATCTTACCTTATATCTTTCTGCTTCACATCGAAATGAGATGTGAAAGAGTTTGATAAACAGATATGGGGAAGTGCTTCGTCTCTGGGGCGGAACAGAATCATCCTCATCAGAGGTGGATCCTCACTTGTGAGGGAGGGAGGAGTTTAACTACAGCTATTTGCTTCTAAGTGATAGAAACATCATAAGGCCCCTGTTTTTAGAGGCTGCAGGTTTGAAGGTGGAAATTCCTGCTAGAAGCATTTAAAATAAGCTTCATGTTCTGCAGATGCTGGTTAGCATTTCCTTCTAGCCTGTTTTAACCATTGTGTGTCTCTCCAATCCAAAGATACTGGGAATAGTATTAAGGCTAAATTTTATTTCCAGCCAAGTATGCTAGTTGACACTGCTTCATGCAAGAGCACTAAACAATCTCAAACAAATTGCTTTATTGTAGTATTTTGTGTCTTACTTGACGTTTCAGATATAATCCTACACAACACAACAGATAAAATTTGGATTTTGTGCACATTTATTTTTTTCAAAGTGAATGCAACAACTTAGTGGCCTCACAGTAAATAAGATGTAATCACAACAAAACATTTCTTCAGTACTGTTTTTTATTTACTAATTAACTCATGATATATAACACAACAGAAAAACAAATAAAAAACAGGCTAAACAGTTACAAAGTAAACTTGCCTGCTCCTGAAAATCTTACCTATAAATGTTAAACAATTTAAAATCTTTTAATTTATATATACTGAAACCATTAAATCAAATTTAGCAACAGTGATCATCTCAATAAACAAATGTTACATTTATATATCTCCGGTCTGTGTTAAAATATTAGCATTTATGGGTCCCTGAAGCCCTGAGGGCCTTATGGAGCCACTAACTTAATTTGAATTTAACAGAAGTGCAAATAATTGATATTCATTTTAATTGTATTTTTTGATTAGTTGTTTTTAAGACTAGTTGTGGATTTAAATATTGTTTCACTGGGGATGTCTTCCAGTAACATATAATTTCCCAGTAATATTTTTACATTTCCTGTCTACTTAACATCTTTCAATACAAAAACACAATGGAACACCAGTGAACCACCTTAGCGCACTGACCACCAGGGATAGTGAAAAAAGAACTTAATATTTTGAGTTACTGATATGTTCACTGATAGATATATTTTGAGAGCTGAACTTATGATTTTGCAAGCAAACAAATGCAGTTTTTGCTATTTCTACAAATTGTTTTGAGAAATGGACTTACTGTTTTGTAAATGTCAACAATGACTTAGACTTAGACTTCCTTTTTTGTCATTGTACAAAGAGAACACAAGGTGAATCTTGACAACAAAATGTCGTTACTTGGCTACCAGTGCAACAGAGCTAAAACCTTACTACACAATAAATACATTATGGCTGAAAAATATATAAGAGCTAAGAATAAGGTGCTATAGAATCCACAAGTTCAGTATTGTAAACAAATCTAAAGTGCGCGTGTTGACCATGTCCATGGGGGCGTGGTTTGGTTTGTGAGTGTGTGTGTGTGCGTGTGTGTGTGTGTGTGTGTGTGTGTGTGTGTGTGTGTGTGTGTGTGTGTGTGTGTGTGTGTGTGTGTGTGTGTGTGTGAAGGAGTGTTATGTGGCATTAAGCAGTCTGATGGCCCGGGGGAAGAAACTGTTCAGTAGTCTGGTTGGTCTGCACAAGATCCTGCGGAACCTTCTGCCCGACGCCAGAGGGAAAACAGTCCATGGTTGGGGTGGGTGGGGTCGGAGAGGATCTGGTGAGCGCAGGATAGGCAGCGCCTCTCTGCGATGTCCTTGATGCAGGGAAGCAGAGCCCCCATGATCTTCTCCCCTGTCATCACCACCCTCTGTAGAGACTTCCAGTCAGAGGCCCTGCAGCTCCCAGACCAGATGGAGATGTAGCTGGTCAGTAGGCTCTCGATGGTCCCTCTGTAGAAGGTCTGAAGGATGGGGGGCGGAAGGGATGCTCTCTTCTTCCGACGCAGGAAGTGCATGCGCTGCTGGCCCATCTTCATCAGTGAGGAGAGGTGAGGAGACCAGCTGAGGTTTTCGTTGATGTGCACCCCCAGGAACTTGGTGCTGCTGACGACCTCCACAGCTGAGTCGTTGATGAGGAGTGGTGTGTGGGTGGGTCTGGATTTCCTGAAGTCTATGATGATCTCCTTGGTCTTGTTGACATTCAGGATCAGGTTGTTTCCTCTGCACCAGTCCACTAGATGCAGTCCACTTGAGAAATGCACCAAAAGTGACTTAGAAAAACTGTAACATAACATAAATTGTTAAAACTATTTGTTTGCCTGTATGAAAAGTATACACATTTACACCTTTCTTTCTGCTAGCTTGAAGGAATAGTAACTTATATAAATGGTTGAAGACAACTTATTGGCCTCTGATCACACATGAAACATTAAGCATTTTTATACACTGTATATGAAAGCTGTCAAAGGTCAGACTGGTCAGACTCCATATACGAATCAGATTCTCTTTCAGCCTGATTTCTGCAAGTAAAGTTGGATTAATGATGGAAGTGCTTATCCTGACAAAGTGATGAAGAGACAGACCTCTTGTCCTCTGGCTCCTTGCATTGAGTGATTTCAGAAAAAGGAACTTCCTCTTCTTTGTCCTCAGATTCTGTCTTGCCAAATTCAGATCAAAACCAGCTTAGACACACATTTACCTTGATTTGCAGAAAAATAGATTATAAGAGATCAGCTGCACCTCTGCTCATTATTCACAGAAAATATCCACATTAAAAAGAGATGTTTTGGGATTTTAGCCATAGATCAACAGAATATTAATAGAATGGCACATGGCTTTCAAATGGTTTACAAAAAAACTCTGTATAACATATATATTGTGATACTTCTAAATGAATTCTAGTGCAATCAGAGGCCTCTGAGTTTCTTTTAGAGAACATTAGAGAACAAATTGTTTGATGAAGATCAATGAACACAGCAGAGTTTAAGGCAGGATTAGAAAATGAAACAATGGCCTAAGTGTTGAACATTTTATGAAGCTGAGCTCAACACAACTGAAAAAAAACAACAAAAAAAAAACTAGACAGACAGGTTGGGTCTGCTAGTGGAAAACTACCAGTAATGTGCGTCTAGTGGAAAACCGGTTAAAGGCAGTTTGCTGTTTTACGTCTTGCTAACATTTGTACTTTAAACTTGTTTTGTTAGAATCGATGTCTCCTGTCTCTGTGATATTTTTTCTACCTTTTAATTTTCTTGTATCTTCTTGACCTATAGATGACCCAAAAGCCTCAGTAGATATAAGATAACATGAGAACAAAATAATTTCTGTAAAAACAGAGGGCTCACTTTAACATAAACAACACATGTGAATCTTGTCAATTTGTTCTTTATTCGGTGATGTTAACGAGTCAGAAATTTAACTCAGGTAAGAGTAGTGATACTTCTTAATTACATAAATGAAATAAATATAAAACATATGGGGTAGAAAAACAACTCCTAAAAGTAAATGTAACCAATCCTAAAAATCTCCAGTTAAATATAATTTGTAACACAGCCAGCATCAGTCATGTTGGTATTTAAAAACTTTTCGAAGGAAAAATTGATCACTTTTTTGTAAAAGTCATTATTTTTCTCAATCCACCATTTTGTTTTACAACAGGAGCAGCAGTTGTAAAGCAAAGCAATAGACCAATAGTTCAAGATTTATAGAAACCTTTTAATACGATAGGTATTGGAGGGACAAAATACTAATTTAGCATCCTTTATCTTTGGAGCAGTATTTAAAAAATATATTTGGTTGCAATTATTTATCACCTACATCCTCTGGAGGCTGTATGAGTTAAAGTTGACCTGAGGGACATCTTTAATATTTTGGTGTATTTATAGTTTACCATTCAGTAAATATGTGATGGAAACTTTCATAGCAATGGAACATAAGTTATTGTAATATTTTACCTTTAATAAGGGTCGCATACATACTTAAATCTCTATCTCCATTAAGATAATTTACTCATATTAATGAATAAATATGCTAAATACGACCAGCTCTTAACGGCTCTTATCTTCAGAGACATGTTTCTACTCAGACGTGTTTTTTTTTTTGTTGCGTTGTCAGTTGCTATGGCAAGAAGTCAGCTCATGGCTGCACTGATACACTGGTTTTGAGTTTTACTTTAATGGTTTCTCCCTTTGCTGTGGCAAAGAGCACGAAATTATCTACATTAATATTCTTTACATGGATGACATGTAGAATAGTCTTTATGTCCGCATGCACAAAATTTCCTGATATAAACAATAACATGCAGAGTGTCTATTTGTAAATCTGACAAGTCAGTGCCTCACGAACTATGAACCTTACCGCACTTCACTCTCTCTCACACACACACACACACACACACACACAAATATATATTAGGGCATGATGAAAACAACCACTGTGGCAATCTTTGATTAGTTTAGTTACATGTGACAACTTATGGTGCTGAGAGGTAAGTATGTAATTTGCAGTATGTGAATTGACCTTTTTTCATTGGCATAAATGGGACTAAACCTAAGAACAAAAGGAAAAAAACAAACCAAGTGACATCAATGTCTTTGTCTTTATTATTGATGATGTCAAAATGTAATCAAGTGAGCAAAATACAAAAACAACATTCAGTACATAGGAGGGATATGTAGTAAAAGTTACAGTAAAAGACATGATAAAAGTTTTAAATATTCATTTCAGTTTTATGGCAATAGGATTGTATGCATAAGTCTGTCACTCTTAGGATTCAGTATATAATACAAGTTACATTATGTACTGCCATTATGCTACTGTGCAACTCTTAAGAAACTTAAACATCAACATGGAATAATTTCCACACAAAGGCTCACAGCTACTTCAGACATTATATGCGTCATAACAGACCAGCATTGATCACAATCACATGATCAATATGTGACATCATCTTAGCCCCACCCGCTTTGAACAGAAAATCACCTGTTTTCCTGCAGGTGGTCATAATTTTACTGTTTGATTCATACCATTGTAGAGGTGAGTCCAATCACAGAACAACATGATGCTGAATCCTTCCCTCAGCAATGGCTGGTGGCTGCAGCATTAATCACACATCTATTATGCAATGTGCACCATATAAATGACCTTTGTTGACCCCTTAAGGGGCCAATAGGGTTATATTGAAATTTGACTCCAGATTGCCCCCTAAATTATCCCAACAGTTTTATCTCCATGATACATCATCTGATCTGCACCAGATTTTTTGTGCATCATCAGCGAGAACTGATTCATATATTGGTGTGGTAGTTTAATGACATCACATAAGCACCGCCCACTCACAGAAAAAAGATTATTGGGTGGCTCCTCCAACATAAGATTGAAACAATGCAACAAGGTGGTGCTGGAGTTCCTGCAGACTACAGTATTGATTGTGAAGCACTTTGTGATTATTTATGCTGTTTGAACAAATTTTAACATAGAATAATAATCTACAACCGTATTTTGGATGAAACACATGTAAAGTTTGATTTCCTCTAACTTAGAAAAGATTACACTAAAACTTGAACCAAGACCCCCAATGAGAATACCTGCATGTAAATCCAGGATAAAGAGGTTCAGTGAATTTGGTGTTGATGGTGTAGATGTGGATCAGTGCATCTGAAGAGACTCTGTAGAAGGACAGAGTCCCAGCAGGACAGTCCGCATACACAGCTACTCTGTCAGAGGGAAATGAGGAGAAGGAAGAGACGGGGATGAAAGCTTTTTTTTCCATTGTACCAAACAGTGTAACCATCGTCAGAGCAGACTAGATTCCAGGAGTTATCATTAAATCCAAACCAGGAATCGTCATTGAGTCCTTTTCTGTTGATTCCCTTGTAACTCACTGATACATAGACTTTCCCACCCCACTCAACCTCCCAGTAACAGCGACCAGTCAGACCATCAGTACACAGCAACTGATGGAGATCGAATCTGTCTGGATGGTCAGGATATGGCTGCTCCTCTTCCACACGTGTCACCTTCCTGTTTTTGTCAGACAGTCTGAGAAATCTGTTTACAGTGTTTAGGTCGACTGTTAGTGGATGAGAATCTGAAGGACAGAACAAACACAATACAATTACTGATATATACTTTTCTGAATTCACTGTCACAAAGGTGAACATTCATAAATGGGACAATCTGCTATGAATCAAAAATGCACTTACACTTCCTCAGACCTGGTGTCATCCATCTTTCTCCTGCAGGCTCCATGCTGTAAGAAATGAGGTGTTTTGATGGTATTTATCAAGATGCAAAAACAGACACCCCGATTTAGACCTCATTGAGTTTTCAGTCTATCTGTGGCTGCGTTTCTGTCACTATGTATTATATTTTCGTGGTGCTACTAGTTTTGTTCAGAGTTGACAGTTTATTTGCCCCTCCTCAGTTTTTGTGTTATTGCTCTCATTCTGCCCCATACAATACATCCATAAAATAGACTGGGAACAAAGTCCCAACAAAGTAACATTATATATATTTTTTTAGATCAAACATAATCATGTATTAGACTAGACTAGACCTAATTGAGAGTGTTTAGATTTGTACTTTTAAGTGATATCAGTTATGATTGATAAATAAAAACATTATCTTTCCACTTTGTGATTCTGCACCATGTTGTGTTTGTTGAAGTTGAACAGTGGAACTTAAAATGACCACTGTTCAACATTGTTTGCATTGTTATGAGCAATTTATTCTTTTATCTTGGCTTGATTTCCCTTGATGCAGCATAAGTACTAACTGATATAAACCAGCATTTCTTGGTCTCAAGCTAGTTGAGGTATCTGGGTTTACCTACCTACACTCATATTCACATTGATTTATCCAGATCTCCCTGAGGATTATTGTTCCTCAATAATCCTGAGTATCACTGTGTGGCTGCAGAAAATATGTCCTTACTTGAGAGACTCCAGCCTGAAGCTTGGATTCTTCAGTATAGCTGCTAGACTCTCCATTCCTGCCTCTCTAGGATGATTGAAGCTGAGGTCCAGCTCCTTCAGGTGAGACGGATTCATAGTCAGAGCTGAGGCCAGAGCAGCGCATCCTTCATCTGTGATCAGGCAGCCTGAAAGCCTGAAGACACAAACACACAACATTGTTGGAAAATTATCCCATATTCTCAATATGAAGCACATTTTATAACTTGTTTTCAGCGGGAATAATTAGATGACATGCTAAGAAAGGTAGAGCTTGTCTGTTAAGCAGCAGTCTGCAGAAAACTGTGTGTCTGTCTATATTGTCAGTTGAAGATGTTTATCACAACTTTGCCTGTTTGGAGTCATTGAAATGTAGACATAGACAATGTCTAAACCAGTGAGAATTTAAGACAGAAAAATTAATAGAGTTGGCCTTAAACTAAAACAATTGTGGTTGTCTGAACTGCACCAGGTGGCTCCATCACTCAACTGAGTGGCCTGATCTGGGACTCACCAATTTATTGTGTCCCATTCCTCATGCTTCATGTTTTCACGGTGTCAATATGTTGATTTTCACAAGCAGATGTACTTTATGTAACCCCTCTCTGCGTTTTCTCCCTCATGTTATTACTTTATCTCACCTAAGAAAAGGCCATCTTCCTTGATGGCTGCAGCCTCTGGCACCATAAAATATGTTGTGTGTTTGTCTTTTGCTGTTCTTTCGATCGGCTATATTGAAATGAATTTTGTTGTGTTTCAAAAGGACTAGATTATTTGGCTGACTTTTTAAACTTTCAGATAAATAAAGTTCAACATCTGTATTGAAGTTGTGAAGAGTTTTCAGGTAATTAGACATTATATTCGTGCTCTTATTTTGAAAAGGGTGAAGATTTTTTTAGGGGATGGTCCATTTTTTCTCTTCATGTTCTCCACTTATAATGTGTTGCACCACATATTTCTTCTGTCCTCAAAATGCATCTATGTAGTTCTACATTAAACACTAAAATCTACTGATATCCTGCATGCCTTGCTGTCGTAAGTTGGGCAAAATCAGCAACAGAGTTAGCAATAATCCACAACTATAAAAGTATGAAAACATATGATTTCATTTATCAAATTAGGATTAGAGTTAGCACAACAGTTAGTCAGCGATGCCCACAGCTAGAAGCAGGTTTTCCTAAATAATCTCTGTATTTGGCTGGTTTTGAATCAGGTGTTCTGGAGCAGAACTACATCTAAAATATGCAGGGTGGTGGTCCCTGATGAAGTGGATTAGAAACATTTGCTCAAGAGATTTTGCAATTCTTTCCAGAAAACTGAAAACACATTTTAGACATGTTCATAAATTTGGTAAATATGATAACAATAGAATAATTTAAATGGACCTCACCTGAGAACCTCCAGTTCACAGTTAGGACTCATCAGTCCTTCACACAGCAGCTTCACTCCTGAATCTGTCAGGTCATTGTTACTCAGGTCCAGATCTCTGAGACTAGAGGATGTTGAGCTGAGCAATGAGGACAGAGCTTCACAGCTTCTCTCTGAGAGGTTACACCCACTCAGTCTGAAAGGACAGAAGTAATACTATATATTACATTTGTCTTATTTTTTATATTATGAAACTTACATCTTGACTTACATAACTTTGCTTGTAGTTTCAGCAATTGGCAGCAATCTCTGAAGAGCTTCCTCTGAAGCAGAGTATTTCTTCAGATCAAATATCTCCACATCTTTCTCTGATGACAGTAGGATGTAGTGCAGACCTGACCACTGAGCAGGAGACAACTGGTGTGTTGAAAGACTTCCTGTTTGTAGAGATTGTTGGATTTCCTCCACCAAGGACTGATCATTTAGTTCATTCAAGCAGTGGAACAGATTGATGCTTCTTTCAACACATAGATCATTATTCAGCTTCTCCTTGATGTGCTGGGCTGTGTCCTTATTGACTGCTAAACTTTCTTCTGTCTGTCTCACAAAGCCTCTTAAGTGACTCTTATTGGTCTCCAGTGAAAGACCAAGTAGGAAGCGGAGGAACAAGTCCAGGTGTCCATCTGGACTCTCAGGGCCATTCCACAGCACTCTTGTACATTTCTGTCTCTGGAGATTCCTGGTTTCTTTTTTCCAATTCCTTGGATTTCATTTCACTTTTTGCCATCAGATTGACTCCAGAGTTGATGAAGGTCAGGTGAACATGAAGAGCAGCCAGAAACTCCTGAACACTCAGGTGGACAAAGCAGAAAACTATGTTCTGGTACAGCCCTCTCTCTTCTCTGAAGATCTCTGTGAACACTCCTGAGTATGTTGAAGCTGCTGTGATATCGATGCCACACTCTATCAGGTCTGATTCATAGAAGATCAAGTTTCTTTTCATCAGCTGCTCAAAAGCCAGTTTTCCCAGCGACTCGATCATCATCCGGCTCTCTGGACTCCAGATTGAATCTGTCTCAGCTCCTCCATCATACTTGATGGCCTTCAGTTTGGTCTGCACCACCAGGAAGTGGATGTACATCTCAGTCAGGGTCTTTGGCAGCTCTTCTCCATCATTTTTGTTCAACATGTCTTCCACGACTTTAGCAGTGATCCAGCAGAAGATTGGGATGTGGCACATGATATGGAGGCTTCTGGATTTCTTAATGTGAGAAATTACCATTCTGGCCTGCTTCTTATATTTAAATCTTTTTGTGAAGTACTCATCCTTCTGTGGATCAGTGAATCCTCTAATTTCTGTCATCATGCCAACAAACTCCAGAGGGATCTTATTTGCTGCTGCAGGTCGTGTGGTTATCCAGAGGAGAGCTTTGGGAAGCAGGTTCCCTCTGATGAGGTTTGTCAGAAGAACATCTACTGATGTGGACTTTCTTACATCTGTCAGGATCTCATTGTTCTTGAAGTCCAGTGGAAGTCGACATTCATCCAACCCATCGAAGATGAAAACAACTTTTAAATCTTCAAACCTGGAGATTCCTCTGGTTTCACTAAAAAAGTGGTGAACAAGCTCCACTAAGCTGAACTGCTGGTCTTTTAACAGATTCAGCTCTCTGAATGTGAATGGAAGCATGAACTGGATGTCCTGGTTGGTTTGGTCTTCTGCCCAGTCCAGAGTGAACTTCTGTGTCAGGACTGTTTTCCCAATGCCAGCCACTCCCTTTGTCATCACTGTTCTGACTGGTTCTTCTCTTTCAGGTGAGGGTTTAAATATGTCTTCAGTCTAATTGTTTTTCTGGTCTATCTGGTTTCCAGGACACTGATTCAATTGTCTGACCTCATGTTCATATTGACTTCTACAGAGTCTCCTTCTGTGATGTAGAGCTCTGTGTAGATCTGATTTAGAAAGGTTTGATTTCCTGATTTAGCAATTCCTTCAAATACGCTCTGGAATTTCTTCTTCATGTTAGACTTTAGTGTTTGCTGACATGTGATGAGTGATTCTATGAAACAAAAATAGAAAATAATGTAATTTAAGAGTGATGCTTCTGTGGGGGACTGAAACACAATGACCTGCTGGAAATGAGTTTTGAAGTTTTAATAAGAAAGTAAAAAGCAACTTACATTTCATCAGAGGTATATATATATATATATATATATATATATATATATATATATATATACTATATTGCCAAAGATATTTGCTGACCCATCGAAATTATTTGAGTCAGGTGTTCTGATCACTTCCCTCATCACAGGTGTATAAAATTAAGAACTTAGACATGCAGACTGCTTTACAAACATTTGTGAAAGAATGGGTCCCTCTCAGTATCTCTGGAAATTTTACCATTGAACTGTGATAGGATCCCACCTGTGCAACAATCCAGTCATGAAATTTTCTTGCTCCTAGATATTCTACAATCAACTGTCAAAAAACTGTGAGAAAATGTACAATCTACTGTAAAAAATGTGAGTGTTTAGGAGCAATAGCAACTCAGCCACAAAGTGGTATGCCATGTAAATTATCAGAACCAGGTCAGAGGATGCTGAAGCAAACAGCACAAAATCATCAACTTTTAGCAGTTAATCACAATTGACCTCTAAACTTCATGTGGCTTTCAGATTAACTCTAGAACAGAGAACTTCATGGAGTGAATTTCCATGGTGGAACAGCTGCATCCAAGATATACATCACCAACTTCAATGCAAAGCATTGGCTGCAGTGGCAGCATGTATAACACGCTGCCACTGGACTCTAGAGCAGTGAAGGCGCGTTCTCTGGAGTGACCAATCGTGCTTCTTCCTCTGGCAATCTGATGGATGAGTCTGGGTTGTATTGTGTCTGACTGTATTGTGCCAAGTTTAAAGTTTGGTGGAGGTGGGGTGATGATGTGGGGTTATTTTTCAGGAGCTGGGCTTGGCCCCTTCGTTTCAGTGAAAGGAACTCTGAATGCTTCAGCAAAACTTTTGGACAATTCCATATTCCCAACTTTGTGGGAACAGTTTGGAGCTGATCCCTTCCTTTTCCAACATGATTGTGCACCAGAGCACAAAGCAAGGTCCATAAAGACATGGATAGCAGAGTCTGGTGTGGATGAACTTGACTGGCCTGCACAGAGTCCTGACCTCAACCAGATAGAACACCTTTGGGTTGAATTAAGAGTGAAGACTGATGTTTTCGCCCAACATCAGTATGTGACCTCACAAATATGTCCTTCTGTAAGAATGGTCAAAATCCCCATAAACACTCCTAAACCTTGTGGACAGCCATCCCAGAAAAGCTGAAGCTCTTCTTGCAGCAAAGGATAAATCAATATCATAATATATTAATAATGGGATGTCATTTAAGCTCAAATATGAGTGAGGGCAGGTGAGAAAATAATTTTGGCAATATAGTGTGTACTATGCTTTAGGATACAATTTTTATCTTTTAGATCAGTGGTCCCCAACCTTTTTATTACCGCAGACCAGTCAAGACTTGACCCCCAGGAGGGAATCATTAGATCTGCATGTTGGTGTACCTGCTAAAGCCTTTCCCCCCCCGATTTTCCCTTTACAACAATCTTACAATATCCTGCAGTGTGTGGTGTGTTACGTGGTGGTGTGTTGAATACGTAAAAGCATATTCAACACACGCTTTTACGTCACCGCATGAAAGCGTAAACAGCTGACATGGCACAACTGAGAGTCCGGTGGACATCAGAGGTGATATATGGAAATGTTTATTACTATATGTAAAGGTCATTCTTATATATATATGTTCATTAAATGTGGTTATGTTTATTCACTTAAAAATGTTAACTCTGAAAAAACATAACTCACCTCCAAATCATTGTGCAGCAAATAGAGTGACTGCTTCTGCCTCTTTTATCAAACACCTTTTCTTTTTGTTTCGTCTTTTATCGCTTAAAATGATCCACAAACTATCACTACTGCTTCTACATCATCATCCGTGTTTGATTATTCTAAATCAACAATTTTCTTCTCCAGAAGAAAATTTCTTCTCCAGAAGAAAATTTTACTGGATTTTCTTCTGGAGTTGGGATGTTCGTAACTGGAATCGGTTCTCATGGTGTGTTGCTCCTGCTGTGTTGCTGGACACACGAACTGATCAAACCTGTTGGACTTTTATTGGTTCTGTGGTCACAGAAGTTTGGTAAATCGGCCAACAATCCTTAAATCGTTTGAACCAAACTTAAGACTCACAAGCTCTACTCCTCTCTTCTCCTGTCGACCTCTGCTCTAATGCTCTCTGACTCTGGTTGCTATGGTAACGTTTACATATCCCTTCAAACTAAGATAGAGATGCACCACAAAAACAAACATTTTACTTTTGTGAAAATTTTAACTCATGATAACGACTAATGGAGCCTTCAGCTCGTTTCTTTGCAATGAGACGGTCCATCTGGGAGACAACGACACCGGAAGTGATGCTGATGCACTGGGTGTTTGGTCTCTAGTTTGAAGCTTCATTGCCTCATTAACATCCGGTCACCATATCATGCAGGGCAGCTTGGGCTGTGGGAATCACCTACTGGGATAAATCCATCCTGCTGTCTCTTCTCTGGGATTTTTCCAGTCACAAAGAAACTTTCCAAAGAATTTGATCTGTTTCTGACTCATTTTGCTGCTTGTAGCTCAATGTTGGCGCGCAAGATGTAACCGAGAGAATCCGGTTAAATGATTTTCAAAATAAAAGATCCTCCAGACTCAAATAATACATAAAATGGAAATATTTAATTATTTCTTGCACCGCCAGGTACCAATAGGACCACGGACCGGTACCAGTCCGCAGCCCGGGGGTTGGGGACCACTGCTCTCGATAACAGAATAAAAAATGTAGTTTGGAAACTCACACATTTTTTTATAATCCGTTATCTTTTTTTTCCATATTTCTTAAAACCTGGATAAAAATGGAAATGAAATTCCATACGTTTCATCACTGGGTAGAATAATTAGCCAGTTTTCTGAGGGAGCTCCTAATAGGGGTCAATACCCAGTCTAATAAAGGTTCTAGGATCCTATCAAAGGGTTTTCATTATGCCCATTTTTGCTTCAACATTTGAAGTTGTGTGTGTGTGTATTGTAGCCTAATTAAAGTTTTTTTTTTTTCACAAAATCTAATATTCTATTTTTTGGAATGTGTTAGAGTACTTTTGTAAAAACCCACCAAAAAAATCATTTTGAGAAAACTGACAAAAAAATATAATTGTAGGATTTAAATTTAGGTTTCATCAGAATAAAAGTTCAATCAATGAAACAAATTCTTGTAGACTTTGTTTTTCTTTGAAGCTATCTATACCTGGTGTAAAATACAATAAGTCTGTAATGGTATTTTGTTCCATTTCTTTAGAAGAATAATTCTCTTACTGCTCTGCAGAAGGTCAGCCAGGTCATCGTGTTTTAACATTCTCAAGAAGTCAATGGTGATCTTTAAAAACGCATCTCTTCTGCTGCTCCTTAGCTTCACATCCTGATTTCCAGACACATCCTTGTCCTCATTGGGGTAATCTGAACTCAAGACCTTTTGGATCTCTTTTAGCTCATCCTTCACAAATGCAACAATACTTTTCTCCAGCTCCTAAAACAGAGTAAGACATGAAACACCCCTCTGAAAAAAGTCTGAGAAAATCAAGTGATCTATAAAGTGCAGCAAAAAATTAATTAACAGAAGAGATTTAAAAAGCTCTATCTAATATATACAAACCACAAATATGGAGCCCAGCTGCGTTTGAAACTCAGGGGGAGGTTTACCAGCATCGTCTGGGCTCTGCTTGAATCTGTGGAGAAATCATGACCCAAAAGCATATATATATGTATATAACTATATATTGGTCATTATAGTTGGTCATCGGGGCCCTCGGGGCAGTAACCCTCAAACTGGATCAATATCAATGGCTACAACAGATCCCAGGAACAACATCAGACATCTCAGTCCAGAAATGTGAAGTCCTTGGCACAGCCAAGATACTGCGCAGGACCCTCAAGCTCCCAGGCCTCTGGTAGAGGACCCGAGCTCAGAGGATAAGAACCACCGCGATGGGTGAGAAGGGAATTTTTTATATTACTTCTAATTTTGGGGTTTACAATGCTTTTACAAAATGACCATCACACCACTTTGACTGTTCATTATAACAAAACTTTTGTCCTCCAATGTACCATATTTAGCTGATGGAAACCAGCATTACTAAGAAAAAGTAAACGATATCTCTGAAAACAAGATATGGTTAAGGACGACTGTGGCTTGTTTTATTATCAGATCTACTTAACATTGGAACATTTAAGTAACAGATCAAAATGTAATATTTGGAAACAAGTCAAAAATCTTACACAGATTTGTAAGATCATCCTAAAACTGTTGTGTTAAGATAAAACTTTTATGCTTAGCAAATACAGAAACTCTCCTTGCAGTGTGTCATTATATAGAATAAACTGGACACATTGTCGTAAGTAATGAATAATCGCTCATAAGATGGTTTGATATTAACAAATTGGCCTTTAACTCTAAATTCTTGAGTTATCTTGGTTTTTTGTTTTCTGTTATAAGAAGAAAGCACAGGGGGATATCTTATAGAGATAAAACCTAAGTGACACAATTTAAAGTTTTTATATTTTATCTTGAACTCGAGACTGCAAATTTAGAAAATTTCTAAAACACCTCAAGATATATTTAGTATTTTAGCACTTATAAATAAGTAATCAAAGTGATTCTAAATTGATAATTTGACCAGATTTTCCAGGGGAAGAGGAATATGACCCTATTCAAGCCCAGATTATATGTGTAGAATGGGCAAATGGATTGGATATAAATCCAGTTAATATGCAAGATCATATTAACTGATTTTATATATTATAAATGCTCATCTCATTGTTTTCCTTTTTATAACTTTTTCCTCCACATGTGCTACTTTACTTCTTTATTCCCTCTTTCTCCTTTAATTAACTATGTGTTTGATCTTCTATGTTTGAGAATCATGTTGAATTTGATTAGGAAAACAGTTATATTATATCCACCTCTTAATCATAAGAAATAAAAGTAATTTTGGAATGAAAACTTTCAGTGGTACTCATATTACACAGTTAGAAAATTTCCATGAAGCTCACATCTTTGCAACTGAAGGTTGGTCATTGTTAAAATCAAGAAAATCCCGAATTGAGTTGCTGCTCTTAAAGGACAGACAGCTTGGTCCAGGTTCTTGTTCCTGTCGTTTCCTGTGAATGAGAATATCAGTGCCAGTCAGACGCCTCTTTTATCTCCTGTCAGAAACAAACTTCTTGGATTAATGAATCTACAGTGTGAATGAAAAGCATTCACTGCTGTGGACATTTTAGACTTTTATTGCTTTTGTAAAACAAGCATGATCCAACAATAACAGGCTTTTTTCCCCCCAAGGCCAGATTATATGTGTAGAATGGGCTACTGGATTTGATATAAATCCAGTTAATATGCAAGTTCACATAAACTGATCTTACATATTGTAAATGCTCATTTCAATGTGCTCATAACTTTTCCATTTCATAACTTTTTCCTCCACATGTGCTACTTTACTTCTTCTCCTTTAATTAACAATGTGTTCAATCTTCTATGTTTGAGAATCATGTTGAATTTGATAAGGAAAACAGTTATATTATATTCCACCTCTTAATCATAAGAAATAAAAGTAATTTTGGAATGAAAACTTTCAGTGGGACTCATTTTACACAGTTAGAAAATTTCCATGAAACTCACATCTTTGCATCTGAAGGTTGGTCATTGTTAAAATCAAGAAAATCCCGAATTGAGTTGCTGCTCTTAATGGACAGACAGCTTGGTCCAGGTTCTTGTTCCTGTTGTTTCCTGTGGATAAGAATATCAGTGCCAGTCAGACGCCTCTTTTTTTCTCCTGTCAGAAGCATGTGTGACAGAGAGCAAAGTGTGTATATGTCTGTGTGAATTTTGCCCAAAATAATGAAGGTTGTGTTTGTTTTTGATGAGATTTTTGAGTAATGCCATGTTTTGGAGCCACCTAGTGGTGTGATAACGGACTGCATGTGACGGGTCCTTCAGGCGCTCTTGCGGCTTCCCCCACCAGAATTCTGCGGAGTGCTGGTGGAGGCAGGTGAGAGAGACGCAGCTCTTCATTATTTTTTTTTTTACTATTTTTCTGGTTAAGTACTTAACAAAATACTATAATAACAATTGACATCTACAAATATAATTTATGAAGTTTTGTCGTGGTTGGGTGGGAAAAATATGAACAAACAAACAAGTATGATCCAACAATAACAGGCTTTTTTTCCCCCCAAGGCCAGATTATATGCATAAAATGGGTTACTGGTTTTGATATAAATACAGTTAATACGCCAGATCACATTAACTGATCTTACATATTATAAATACTCATTTCATTATGCTCATAGGTTTTCCATTTCATAACTTTTTCCTCCAGACGTGCTACTTTACTCCTTCATTTCCTCTTTCTCCTTTAATTAGCAATGTGTTTATCATGTTTGATCTTCTTTGGTTACTCATTGGTATCATCTGTCCTTTGACACTTTGGGAATAAATAATTCTGTTTCCCTCCATTTCTATTAGCTGTTTGCATGTATGTACAAGGCTAAGGTTAAAGGAAATGACACACTTGGGAACAGCCTCTTTAGGGCGTAGCTTCAATATAAAAGGAATCAGGAACTGTTCTTAGATGCTATTTACGGTAGTCTCCCATAAGGAAACATGGCGTTGGACCAGCTCTATATAGGTTTATGTTTGGTAGAACAATGTTGATTCTTTTTTCATTTTTGAGGGGATTTTACTGTCGTTTCCTGTGGATGAGAATATCAGTGCCAGCCAGTCAGACGCCTCTTTTATCTCCTGTCAGAAACAAACTTCTTGGATTAATGAATCTACAGTGTGAATGAAAAGCATTAACTGCTGTGGACATTTTAGACTTTTATTGCTTTTGCAAAGCAAACATGATCCAACAATAACAGGCTTTTTTTAAATACCAAAAAGTCTCCTTAAAGCTATGTTATTTTAATAAAAAATGTTTTTTACATATTTGTTAAAGCTGTCACCATGTCGTGACAGTATGGTATGGGAGATGAAGAGATCAAACTCCTTTAACTATCTTTGTCATCTAAAGATATGCACCACTCCCAGTCAGAATCAACCAATAAGAGTCTGGAAGAAGATCTTGTCAGCTAACCTTGTGTATGTGCTGCTAAATGTACTAATGACAGAGAAACAAATTAGCATTGTTACAGTTTGCTGGGGACAGGATGGATGAGCGGCACATACACAGGCTTAATTGACAGTATTAGGAGCAGCTTGACTTTTTTTCATAGATTATTTGTCTCACACCAGGGCTGCACAGTGGCACAGTTGGTGACACTGTTGCCTTGCAGCAAGAAGGTCCTGGATTCGATTCCTGCACAGAGTTCGCATGTTCTCCAAATCCTCCCTAGGTGTGAGTGTGTGCATGGTTGTTTGTCCTGTTTGGTTCTGAGTTGCCCTGTGACAGACTGGCGACTTGTACACTGCCTCTGTAATGGATGGATGTCTCACATCATACTGTCACAACATAGTCACAGTTTCAACAAATATGTAAAAGATATATTTTTTATGAATGTTACATGCTGCGTTACATTAACGACAAAGTGAAACCTGATTTCTACGAAATAAAGGGAAAAAAGTAACTTTTTACCTGCACCTTAATTTCAAAATTACGTTTTTCGTTGTTATGAAACATGTAATTTGGAACAAAGTCTACTCACAATGAAACATTTTATATTTTTTGATTCAGTTACATTTTACACATGTGTGATTTAGCTACAGCTTCCCTCTTTGTAGCAGAAAGCTGTTTAAGGTCAGACTCCATATAAGAATCAGATTCTCTTTCAGCCTGATTTCTGCAAGTAAAGTTGGTTTAATGATGGAAGTGCTCATCCTGGACAAAGAGATGAACGGACAGACATCTCACCTCTTGTCCTCTGGCTCCTTGCATTGAGTGATTTCAGAAAGAGGAACTTCCTCTTCTTTGTCCTCAGCTGCTTCCATGATGAAATTTAGATCAATACCAGCTTAGACACAAATTCTACCTTGATCTGCAGAAAAACAGATTATAAGCTCATTATTCACAGCCCAAGAAAATCTCCACATTAAAAACTAATGTATTGAGATTTTAGCCATAGATCAACACAATATTAATATTTCAAATGGTTTACAAACAAAACTCTGGAAATTGCAATGTGCTTACATATTAACCCCTATTTAGCATGATACCTCTAAATAAAATCTAGTGCAGGCAGAGGCCTCTGAGTTACCTTTAGAGAACGAATCGTTTGATGAAGATCAACGAACACAGCAGACAGATCAGGTTTAAAGAGTTTAAAGATCAGGTAGAAGAGTTTAAAGCAGCATTAGAAAATGAAACAACAGCCCAAGTGTTGAACATTTCATGAAGCTGAACTCAACACAACTGAAAAAATCTAGACAGACTGGTCGGGCCTGCTAGAGGAAAACTACCAGTAATGTGCGTCTAGTGGAAAACCGGTTAAAGGCAGTTTGCTGTTTTACGTCTTGCTAACATTTGTACTTTAAACTTGTTTTGTTAGAATCGATGTCTCCTGTCTTTGTGATATTTTTTCTACTATTTAATTTTCTTGTATCTTCTTGACCTATAGATGACACAAAAGCCTCAGTAGATATAAGATAACATGAGAACAAAATAATTTCTGTAAAAACACAGGGCTCACTTTAACATAAACAACAAATGTGAATCTTGTCAATTTGTTCTTTATTCGGTGATGTTAACTAGTCAGAAATTTAACTCAGGTAAGAGTAGCGATACTTCTTAATAACATAACTCAAATAAATATAAAACATATGGGGTAGAAAAACAACTCCTAAAAGTAAATGTAACCAATCCTAACAATCTCCATTTAAACATAATTTGTAACACAGCCAGCATCAGTCATGTTAGTATTTAAAAACTTTTCAAAAGAAAAATGTATCACTTTTTTGTAAAAGTCATTATTTTTCTCAATCCACCATTTTGTTTTACCACAGGAGCAGTAGTTGTAAAGCAAAGCAATAGAGCAATAGTTCAATATTATTAGAAACCTTTTAATACTGTAGGTGATGGAGGGTCAAAATACTAATTTAGCATCCTTTAACTTTGGAGCAGTATTTAAAAAATATATTTGGTTGCAATTATTCATCACCTACATCCTCTGGAGGATGTATGAGTTAAAGCTGACCTGAGGGACATCTTTAATATTTTGGTGTATTTATAGTTTACCATTCAGTAAATATGTGACGGAAACTTTCATAGCAATGGAATATTAGTTATTTTAGTATTTTACCAACCATGAAGAACACACCTTCAAGAAGGGTCGCATACATACTTAAATCTCTATTTCCATTAAGATAATTTGTTGATATTAATGAATAAATATGAGTTAAATACAACCAGCTCTCAACGGTTCTTATCTTCAGAGACGTGTTTCTACTCAGAGACCAGAAGCTAATATGTTTCATCTTCATCCCACGCAAACACTTAAATCTGCCTTAATTCGTAATTAATATATATTTACCCGTTAAGGGAGTTTAACAGCAACACAAGCGATAACACAAACCGACTGCACGTTTCAACGCAGAGAACCAATAAACCTAGAAATTGTAGTTTCTGTTTGGATAAAACAAATGGGGAAAATTAACGACCCATTCTTGTCCCGCTCTCATCATTCCTAGAGACAGAACAGCTGCTGCTGAGTCCAGTGACATGAAATAAACCATAAAGAGGAATCCTATTGATACATTAATTCATATTTACACAGCTGCGTCCGCAGCGAAAGGATTATCTTACCTTCCGTTGGAGTTTGATGGAAAATAATCTGCGCAACAGAAACAGGTTGGCGCAGATTAACCTGCGCAACCTGTCGCGTTTTTTTTTTCCAACAACGCGACATGACAGGTGTATTCTCAAGGTAAGAAATCTATGGCAGGCCGTTTTGATATATAATCAGTTTCGTCCGCTTAACTGCACATCCCAGATATCTGAAACAGTGGTGGAGCCAGAGAGGTGGCAGGGGTGGCATTTGCCACCCCCAACAGAGCCCTTGCCACCTCTACTGCCACCCCACTGGAAATGGTAATTTTAAAATATAATACTTATGAGATCGGCAAAGATTTGCCAGGAAAAGTGTAATTTCCGACTGTCCCTGAAGGCAGCCCGATGCAGTATCAGCCTACGTGCGGCTCACTGACGCTGTTCATTGGTTAAGCTGACATGTGGTTCCTGCTTGATCCAAAACACACCTGCGGCTTTAGAGAACATACCGCTCAGCTGTAACCGCTGTGTTCCCTTCCTAATGAGAGGCGGTACTTGTCATACATTTAAGAAAAGAAAAAAAATGCTTGTGCACGAAATTATCTACATTAATAATATTATTTACATGGATGACTTGTAGAATAGTCTTTATGTCCGCATGCTCGAAATTTCCTGATGTAAACAATAACATGCAGGGTGTCTATATTTGTAAATCTGACAAGTCAGTGCCTCACGAACTATGAACCTTACCGCAGTTCACACACACACACACACACACACACACACCCCCCCACACACACACACACACACACACACACACACATTAGGGCATGATCAAAACAACCACTGTGGCAATCTTTTCTATGATTAGTTTAGTTACCCTAATATGTGACAACTTATGGTGTTGAGAGGTAAGCATGTAATTTGCAGTATGTGAAATTACCTTTTTCATTGGCATAAGTGGGACTAAGCCTAAGAAAAAAGGACAAAAAACAAACCAAGTGACTCAATTCTTTGTCTTTATTATTGATAATATGCCAAAATTAACAAGTGAGCAAAATACAAAAACTACATCAGTACATAGGAGGGATAGGTGACACATTCAATTTTTGATTGCAATATTTTGTGTATGTAGTAAAAGTTACATAAAAGACATGATAAAGTTTTAAATATTCATTTCAGTTTTATGGCAATAGGATTGTATGCATAAATCTGTCACTCTTAGTATTCAGTATATAATACAAGTTACATTATGTACAGCCATTATGCAACAGTGCAACTCTTAAGAAACTTAAACATCAGCATGGAATCATTTCCACACAAAGGCTCACAGCTGCTCCAGACTTTATATGTGTCATTACAGAGCAGCATTGATCACAATCACATGATCAATATGTGACATCATCTTAGCCCCACCCCCCTTTGAACAGGAAATCACCTGTTTTCCTGTTGGTGGTCATAATTTTACTGTTTGATTCATACCAATGTAGAGGTGAGTCCAATCACAGAACAACATGATGCTGAATCCTTCCCTCAGTAATGGCTGGTGGCTGCAGCATTAATCACACATCTATCATGCAATTTGCACCAAATAAATGACCTTTGTTGACCTCTTAAGAAGCCAAATAGCGTTATATTGAAATTTGACTCCAGATTGCCCCCTAAATTATCCCAACAGTTTTATCTCCATGATACATCATCTGATCTGCACCAGATTTTTTGTGCATCATCAGGGAGAACTGCTTCATATATTGGTGTGGTGGTTTAATGACATCACATAAGCCCCGCCCACTCACAGAAAAAACTGAAGATTATTGGGTGGCTCCTCCAACATAAGATTGAAACTGGATCCTCTAAATATTGACAAACACACAAGACATGTTCTGAACCCCACAGGAAGTCCTCGGCAATCCTGCACCACAGAATAGGAAGTGATAATGACCCTCCGTCTGGAAAGTCAGATTTGAGCAAAACCTTTAAGATTTGCTGCTGGACTTGTGCTGAACTGAAATGAAGGTGATTTGGAAGATTCTCCAAATGCACCGTCAGGTGGAGGTTCAGGAGAGACTTGAGCACATCAACAATGCAACAAGGTGGTGCTGGAGTTCCTGCAGACTACAGTATTGATTGTGAAGCACTTTGTGATTATTTATGCTGTTTGAACAAATTTTTACATAGAATGTTAATCTACAACCATATATTGGATGAAACACATGTAAAGTTAGATTTCCTCTAATTTAGAAAAGATTACTCTAAAACAAGAACCAAGACCCCCAAATGACAATTCCTGCATGCAAATCCAGGATAAAGTATTTTGGTGAATTTGGTGTTGAAGGTGTAAAGGTGGATCAGTGCATCTGAAGAGACTCTGTAGAAGGACAGAGTCCCAGCAGGACAGTCCACATACACGGCTACTCTGCCAGAGGGAGAGGAGGAGAAGGAAGAGACGGGGATGAAAGCTTTTTTTTCACTATCATGCCAAACAGTGTAACCATCGTCAGAGCAGATTAGATTCCAGGAATTATCATTAAATCCAAACCAGGAATCGTCATTGAGTCCTTTTCTTTTGATTCCCCTGTAACTCACTGATACATAAACTTTCCCACCCCACTCCACCTCCCAGTAACAGCGACCAGTCAGACCATCAGTACACAGCAACTGATAGAGATCAAATCTGTCTGGATGATCAGGATATGGCTGCTCCTCTTCCACACGTGTTACCTTCCTGTTTTCCTCAGAGAATTTGAGAAATCTGTTTACAGTGTTCAGGTCGACTGTTAGTGGACAAGAATCTGAAGGACAGAACAAACACAATAAAATTGGTAATGTATTCTTTTCTGAATTCACTGTCACAGAGGTGAACATCAATGAATCAAAAATGCACTTACACTTCCTCAGTCCTGGTGTCATCCATCTTTCTCCTGCAGGCTCCATGCTGTAAGAAAGGAGGTGTTTTTGATGGTATTTATCAAAACACCATAATGTGGGTGTCCGTATTATGGGAATATGGACACCCATATTGAGACCTCATTGAGTTTTCTAAGAGTTCTTCAGTCCATCTGTGGCTGCGTTTCTGTCACTATGTATTATATTTTCCTGGTGCTACTAGTTTTGTTCAGAGTTGACAGTTTATTTGCCCCTCCTCAGTTTTTGTGTTATTGCTCTCAAGCTGCCCCATAAAATACATCCATAAAATAGACTTGGAATAAAGTACCAACAAAGTAACATTTGTTAAAAACATTTTTAAACATCTTTTAGATCAAACATAATCATATATCAGACTAGACCTAATTGGGAGTGTTTAGATTTGTACTTTTAAGTCATATTAGCTATGGGTTACGGTACACGGATTCATTTCTGGATTTGCAATTTCTTTTGTGTTTACAGTCATCTCCAGGTTTGTTGGGCTAAATAATGTTGTGTGCTGTGGGTGCATCTTCCTGTTTTCAAGGACACAATTGTCATGGAAAAAATGACTTTAACAAGAGTCTGGATGAGAAGAAAATAAGAAACGTATTAAAACTTTGCAAGGTGAGAACAGAAATATAGAGTCAAAGAAGTCTGACAGTCTGCTCTGACCAACAGTAGATCAGGCTTTCTGTTATAGGTTCTGGTCAGAGTAAAGAGACTTGATTGGGCAATAAGTGTGAATCCTTGATTATTATGAACCAACAATTATGTGAAGTCCAACACAGATGGTTTGGCCATTTGTCTATTGTTAAGGAAAGGCGGTTGTTCTCTGACGCTAAAGAGGGCAAATAAGTTCTCTGTTGGGGAAGTAACACTAGATAGTCTCCAGGATCAAGGAGCTCCTGCTGTTATACGGCACTGTAGACGTCTATAGGAGAGCAACCTGACCAATCTCATTATGAGATCATCCAGACACAATCTAACGCACAAGAGGGGTGAAGAGCATCTTATAAAATTTTCCATTACAACAGTGAAGAGAGAAGGACAGTTAAAGGTGGTCACCTCACCTGAGCTTTTCCTGGTTAGCAAAATTTCTTTATCTTAACTTCATTTATTATTGATACAAGTACTAAAAAAAATCTAATGTAAAAAAACAAACCTACTGATATCAATGTGTATCTTTATTGTTCATAGTGTACCAAAATAGAAACAAGTGAGCAAATACAAAAAATTACATGAAACACACAGAAGTAGGCATATGTGTCACATATTCAACTTTTGATTACAATATTGTGTAATTTAGTAAAATTAAGCTGAAAGACATGTCAAAAAATGTTTTAAAAATCATTTCATTTTAAAGCAATGGGATTGTATGGCTGCCTGTTTGTTAGTCACAGTTTATAATCAACATCTCAGGACTGCCAGTCCTAATCAGGCTTCAGTATATTGTAAAAGTTACATTAGATACTGCCATTGCACCACTGAATGGCACACAATTAAGAATAGATTATAATTGTTGTCATTGAAAAAGAGTTAGTAAAAATGCTAAACAAAAAAAGCAAAAATAAGAACCACACACACAAGATGAATATATTTGACTGAATAAAGTTTGTCAAGGAAAATACAAATCCAATATGTGCATGTGGCACAGTTAGAAAAAAGGCCCTGTATTTACTTGAGAAAAGTGTTTAAGAGATTTTAATAAAATTATGCAAGTCACTGGCACTCCATAAAAACTTCAGTGCTATTGCCTGAGAGATTAGTAACTAATTGTGTGTACATGATTGACAGCAGTTGCCATGGTAAAGCTACTATATTTCATTAGTTGTTTAAAAAATAAACACATTGTTCAGTTTTTTTTGCCTCCATGGTGGTGGAGGCAAAAAAATCCATATTATGCAAGAGAGAATCCACAAATCATGTGGAAACATCGGAGAGCAGATGTACTACCAGTAGTAGTGTCATTGTGAAAGGATGGCAAAGAAGGAAGAAAAAATATTAGTAGAACTAATTTTTCACTTATTAGTTGGACAAATCAACTATCCAACTATCATGTTGGAATTATTATTTCCAGATTTGTCACAACCCAACAGATGTCAAAGTTTTCAGTCAGGCCTGGTCTTAACAGTGTGTTGTCCCTCAGGGTAAAGGACGGCTCATAGTGTGTACTCACTATGCAGCCAATAGTAACAATATAGCTCCACCAAGTGGGAATGATATGCACAATGCACCATGCTGGAGCAACATTGGCTGGAGATAGGCACCAGCACTCCTCCCAACCCCACTAAGGGACAAGGGTAGATGGATGGATTAATAGGAAGAAAAGACTGGCTTGTTTTTAAAAGCTGCCAATTTATTGAATGATTGATCAGTTTTTGTTGTTTAAAGATTAAAGTTTGGTTTCCTTTTTACCATATATTTCAGACTATCACACTTTTTTTCATAGTTTGGTGGTCCTGCGACTGATAATCAGGTGCCACTTTTTCCCTCTTCATGAGGCATTTTTGATTCGTGTGTTAAATTTTATACTGAGTTAATATTTCCATTTGTGGAGAAAGCTAATCTGGAGTGAAAGCAAGATGCCCAGAGTCTGAGAAATGCGTCCACAGATGGGTTTTTGAAAAACGTGTTGATGGAAGAGGCTTGTCAATGGTGGAGCTACATCTCCACACCCTGGTAGTTGCCAAAGAAATGAATATAAATTACTTTACAGATGGGCCTTCTTGCTGTTACCGCTTCAGGCAATGCATGAAGAGCACAGACATCGGTGCTCTGACTTTCAAGCCAAACTCAACAGTTTCCATGAGTTTGTTGGAAAACAAGCAACTGAACTCAACATGTAGAATCAAATCAACTTGGACGATTTGAGCCTACACAGAAAGTGTCACTCACATTTGACACTTTCTAAATAGATGTCTTTTAGTTCAGTGTTCAGTTTAGATTTATAGCACAAGCTCAACTGAAACCAGACCCAAAATGTGGAACAGGTCAGGCCAAAATGATTTGCTCAATGGTTGGTTCTGACCTCTGTGGTGCATTTAATGAGTTCACAATTCTTACAGCAAGAATGCAGAATATAAGGTTGTGCTAATCAGCTTATTATGATTTTAACAGGGGAAGAAGTAGTTTATTTTATTGAGGAAAGAAAAAAAGGGCAGAAGTTAATTGGAGTGTAAAAGTTGCAGCGCACTTTTCTGCTCTAATTCTGTCAGTCACACATTCCAGATGATTTGCACTTGACTCATCCTGTGGTTACAACAAGCAACAAGATGGAGCTGAAAGATGTTTAGCAAAAGCTGAAAACAGCAGAATGTACACTGCTATACTCAAATTATAATCTAAAAATGAAACAGCAAAATCTTAATTAAAATAATATATTAGGTTTAATTTGGGCCAACAAAGTTAGTCGGGCCGGGCGCGGACACAGTGTATTCAGGCTCAGGCCGGGTCAGGTTTGATTTTTACTACTGTGTGATAAGATTTTTTGATTGATGTGGTTTATCCTGTGGAACAACTAAAAGTCTGAAAAAATATGTTACATTTATTGTGAAAGTTTAGTCAAGATGAATAATGACATTCACTAAAGCTTGGGGGCTTAAAGTGAACACAAAGACATCCAAGAACCTGTCCTGTACTCAAATCCAAATCCAGGATAAAGAGGTTCAGTGAATTTGGTGTTGAGGGTGTAAATGTGGATCAGTGTATCAGAAGAGACTCTGTAGAAGGACAGAGTCCCAGCAGGACAGTCCACATACACAGCTACCCTGTCAGAGACAAAGGAGGGAGAGGAGAAGGAGGGAACAGGGATGAAAGCTTTCTTTCACATTGTGCCAAACAGTGTAACCATCATCAGAGCAGATTAGATTCCAGGAGTTATCATTCAATCCAAACCAGGAGTCATCATTGTCTCCCTTTCTTTTGATTCCCCTGTAACTCACTGATATGTAGACCCTCCCAGTCCACTCCACCTCCCAGTAACAGCGACCAGTCAGACCATCAGTACACAGGAGCTGAGTGAGCATCAAATCTGTCTGGATGATCAGGATACGGCTGCTCCTCTTCCACAAGTGTCATCTTCCTGTTTTCTTCAGAGAGTTTGAGAAATCTGCTTACAGTGTTCAGGTCGACTGTTAGTGGACAGGAATCTGAAGGACAGAACAAACACAGCACAATTAGTGATGTATGATTTTCTGAATTCACTGACACAGTGATGAATCATAAAAGAATATACTAAATTAGTTAATTAAACACACTCACACTTCCTGAGACCTGGTACCAACCAAGTGTCTCCTGCAGGCTCCATGCTATAAGAAAAGAAATATTTTGATGGTCAGAGTTTTGTGAGTTTTTTTCTTCAGGGTTTTTCCCATTCACCCATCAACGAGTTTCTGTAACCCATACAGAACATTATCCTGGTAATATCAGTTTAGTTCTGAGTAGATGGTTTATTTTTCCTCTCTTCAATATAGACATAATAATACAGACTGGGAACAAAGTTCAAATGCCAGTAGTACAATGACTACATGTACAGCCTGAGCTAAAGAAAAAAAAACAATTTAAATCAAAGCATATTTATCTATCAGAATAGACTAGATCTATTCCTTATTGGGAGTAACTATCATAAGGTACTGTTTGTGGTAGTGAGGATGGACATGGAAGGACCCAGGTTCGGTGGACAATGATGGTTTTTAATGATGAATCAATACACAAAAATCCAGGCAGGTGAGCAGCAGCAATAGCTCGGACTCTCATAGTCACTGGAACAAACATTCGACAACCTACAAAAGACGAGGACCTGACAGGGAGCAAGAGATACAAACAAGGGACAGCTGGGAACATTCAAGGGCTAGACATGACAACACACAGGCTAAATTAACACAAAAATACACACAAAAACCCAAACTGTCACAGTCAGATCCCAGTGTTCAGATTTTCTTGTTTAATTAATTAATTTCTCCAATATTGACTGATCCAGATTATCTCCCCCTCACACACACATACACATATTTCTGCCATGTGCAACAGTTATGGTGTTTATTCTTCCTCGATATTTTCCCTCAATCTCTGCATTTATTTGACCAGCCACATTCCATGCCCTGCTTACCAGCTCACTCCACACTCTCTAAAAGTACTAAAACTCTTGCTCTGTTTCTATAATCATCATCTTTGCCTTCTTTCTCCGGCACTTTACTATCTGATGAGCCCGGGCGACACCTTCAATCCCAGTTTTACACTTGTGTCATTTCTGAGTTCAGTATTGAACAAGAGCATTTATGTGTGACTGCAGAAAATAATTCTTTACCAGAGAGAGTCCAGTTGAAAGCTTGGATTCTTCAGTATAGCTGCTAGACTCTCCATTCCTGCCTCTCCTGGACAATTGAAGCTGAGGTCCAGCTCCTTCAGGTGAGACGGATTCATAGTCAGAGCTGAGGCCAGAGCAATGCATCCTTCCTCTGTGATCAGGCAGCCTGAAAGCCTGCAGACACAAACATACAACACTGTTGGAAAATTCACCTATATTCTACAAGTGAAGCACAGGTTAGAACTTTTCAACAGGAATCATTCATTGGCATGCTAAAACTGGATATTCATTAGCAGTGTATCCAGTGATATACAGCTCTAAAAGAGGTAGAGCAATATATCACTGTTAAGCAACAGTCTGCATGCTGACTGCCACAGTAGATAGTCTGATAATCTGAAAAGGTAATATTTAATATCACCCACTATTACTCTGCAATGATAAAATTGGATAATATTCACAGAAGCATAACTTTTTTTTTTTTTACAAACCCATAGTTTTCACACTCCAAAGACCAATAACCGATAACTGATATCTGGAAATAAGAAAGTCTGGAGTGCAAAATTTTAAGGCTGTGACATCAATACTCCAAACAAGACCAAAAACCGTACACAGATTTAAAATTTAGAAATGAAAGCCTATTATCTCAGGGAAAGTGGAGACTTTTTCTTCTGCCACTACCTCCCCTATTCGACCTACTTTTGCTCTATGTTTTGTGCTGTCTTTTTGGAATCACTCTTTGGGTATCGAGTTGTAAATCATGGATCTGATCAGCAAGTCTCAATGCAATTGATCAAATTTTTGTTGAGAAGACAGGGCAAAGGAGAGCCCTCTTGCCAAGATGGGACATTTGCAGCTGGATATACGATGAATTCCTGGGGAGAGAGGAAGACTGTATATCTGTCCATATTGTCAGTGGAGGATGTGGAAGATATGTACATCATTGGATTCTTGATGACAAGATTTCTGTTTTTGGAGTTGGTGATTAACTGGCATATTGAGAAATTGGTAAAACGTTGGCAGATTTTGGCCATTGTGATGCTGTGTAAGGGAATATACCATGCTATAAACACTAAGATGCTGGCTACTTACATTTCATGAACACGCTGGGAGGAGAGAAGAGACTTTGGAGAAGTAGGAAGTTTGGCTTGGTGGGATTGACTTTAAGGTAGATGGAAATTATTGGAGATTGTTGGGTTTTAACCTAAAACAACTGTTGTTATCTGAACTGGCACCCCTAAGTCATCCTGGGAAGGCAGGCTATCTCAATTTCTTCAATCTTGCTTACATGTTTGGGAAAACTTGATGATTGGGAAAAACTTACGGAAAACTTGATGATGCTTCAGGATTTCTGTTTCATTTTATAATGAAAGAAAAATCTTTCTCTTTCATTATAAACACACTATAATGAAAGCAGATAATGTGTTTTTATTATCTACTCCCTTCCCCATGGACCTGAATAAGCACTCTAGCGGCCTCGATAGAACGCTGATAAACACTCCATCATTTATCAAGGACAATGGTTGGGGATGGGGAAGCTATCTGGCTCACTGACTTAGTTACAAAGACACACATACAGTAGCTATAAATATCACCCCCTCAACTCACTTCTTCTTCTTGTCTCCCTCCTTTTGCCCCCCAGTATGGCAACCTAGGTCAGATGTGATGCACCAAGTGGTTGCATCACTCATTTGAACAGATTGTGCTCCAAGTTAGCAAACTTCCACAAATCCACTAATAGCGAAGCTTGTTTTTTGTTTAGCATTTTTGCTAGCTTTGCAATTGGGGACCTGCATTGCGAAACAATGCTCTACAGGTTTCCCACTTCATACCTAAACATACTAAATATACTTAAACATAGTTCATACTAACTATGTAAACAATGGAAGAATTTCAATGGACCTCACCTGAGAATCTCCAGTTCACAGTTAGGACTCATTAGTCCTTCACACAGCAGCTTCACTCCTGAATCTGTCAGGTCATTGTTACTCAGGTCCAGATCTCTGAGAGTAGAGGATGTTGAGCTGAGCAACGAGGACAGAGCTTCACAGCTTCTCTCTGCGAGGTTACACCCACTCAGTCTGAAAGGACAGAAGTAATACTATATATTACTTTTGTCATATTTGTTCATTTAATGAAACTTACATCTTGACTTACATAAATTTGCTTGTGGCTTCAGCAATTGGCAGCAGTCTCTGAAGAGCTTCCTCTGAAGCAGAGTATTTCTTCAGATCAAACGTCTCCAAACCTTTGTCTGATGAAAGTAGGATGAAATGCAGAGCTGACCACTGAGCAGGAGACAACTGGTGTGCTGAAAGACTTCCTGTTCGTAGAGATTGTTGGATTTCCTCCAGCAAGGACTGATCATTTAGTTCATTCAGACAGTGGAACAGATTGATGCTTTTCTCAACACATAGATCATTATTTATCTTCTCCTTGATGTACTGGACTGTGGCCTTATTAACTTCTAAACTTTCTTCTGTCTGTGTCACAAGTCTTCCTAAACGACGCTTATTGGTATCCAGTGAAAGACCAAGTAGGAAGCGGAGGAACAAGTCCAAGTGACCATCTGGACTCTCTAGGGCCATGTCCACAGCACTCTTGTAAATGTCTGTCTCTGGAGATTCCTGGTTTTGTTTTTCTATTTCCTTGGATTTTATTTCACCTTTTGCCATCAGATTGACTCCAGATTTGATGAAGGTCAGGTGAACATGAAGAGCAGCCAGAAACTCCTGAACACTCAGGTGGATGAAGCAGGACATCTTGTTCTGGTACAGCCCTCTCTCTTCTCTCAAGATCTCTGTGAAAACTCCTGAGCATGTTGAAGCTGCTCTGATATCAATGCAATACTCATCCAGGTCTGATTCATAGAAGATCAGGTTTCTTTTCATCAACTGTTCAAAAGCCAGTTTTCCCAGAGACTCAACCATCTTCTGGTTCTCTGGACTCCAGATTGAATCTGTCTCAGTTCCTCCATCATGTCTGATGACCTTCAGTTTGGTCTGCACCATCAGGAAGTGGATGTACATCTCAGTCAGGGTCTTGGGCAGCTCTTCTTCATCTTTCTTGTTCAACATGTCTTCCACAACTGTAGCAGTGATCCAGCAGAAGATTGGGATGTGGCACATGATGTGGAGTGTTCTGGATTTCTTTACATGGGAGATTACTATTTTTGCCTGTTTCTTATATTTAAATCTTTTTGTGAAGTACTCGTCCTTCTGTGGGTCAGTGAATCCTCTAATCTCTGTCATCATACCAACAAACTCAAGAGGGATCTTATTGGCTGCTGCAGGTCGTGTGGTTATCCAGAGGTGAGCTTTGGGAAGCAGGTTCCCTCTGATGAGGTTTGTCAGAAGAACATCCACTGAGGTGGACTTTCTTACATCTGTCAGGATCTCATTTTTCTTGAAGTCCAGTGGAAGTCGACATTCATCCAACCCATCAAAGATGAACACAACTTTTAAATCTTCAAACTTGAAGATTCCTTTGGTTTCACTAAAAAAGTGGTGAACAAGCTCCACCAAGCTGAACTGTTGGTTTTTTAACAGATTCAGCTCTCTGAATGTGAATGGAAACATGAACTGGATGTCCTGGTTGGTTTGGTCTTCTGCCCAGTCCAGAGTGAACTTCTGTGTCAGGACTGTTTTCCCAATGCCAGCCACTCCCTTTGTCATCACTGTTCTGATGGTTCTTTCTTTCAGGTGAGGGTTTAAATATGTCTCATGTCTAATTGTTGTTTCTGGTCTGTCTGGTTTCCAGGACAATGATTCAATCTGTCTGAC